>JAFFSR010000370.1:1258750-2517500 GCA_017163975.1 Anastatus disparis | reverse complement strand
TACGAACTGAGTGCATGAATTTCCGCTACGTAGTACCTATTTTTTCGGTACTAGGACTGATATTTCACCTATCCGTTCCAGGGGTAAAATTTTGCAGAGAATATAATTGCTATATATAGATCTGATTTTCCCATACTAGAATTAAAAATTGATGATTCTAAAATCATTTTTATAATATATAACCCTTTTAAATTACTAATAATTCATTTTCAACTTAACAGGATGTCAGAGCTGTTAGAATCGATTTTTGCTTTTTTTATTTTGTTGACATCTTTTTAAATTCATTAATCAAACAAATATTCTAACGTATCCGCGCTATAGCTATGTTAGTACAATTATTTTTGTTAAAATAAAAAGTCATTTGAATTTATTTCTTTTATAAACTTGGATTGAAAGTTAGATCAAGCTTGACAAACCTAACCTCGAAATACTATACATCGTAAGTTTGTATATAACTTTTTATGTATAGCATCCCGGTGGATTTCATGAGTTGTCCGCACTCAAGCTTAATCTTACAAATTTCTTTATTGTAGCAAAAAAATTCATCTGCTTTTTCCCGTTTATAATAATCAACTAAAGTTTAAAATTAATAATTAATAATTTGAAATTTTTACATATTATATGATCGATATTATATTTATTGATTGCTAAAAATTTTTATGCAATTTAATGGTTTTTACATTATGATAAATTAGCTGTATTGAAGTTTCATATTCGACAGCGCCGCAGTAAATATTGTATAGGTACTATGTTAGTAAAAGATAATTTAGTCCCGTAGTACGGAAAAATTCGGTACTATACCACACAATTCTTGGGACGAGTCGCGTTAAAAAATGTACTTATATAGGTCGTTTTAAAATATATACTGAGTATCAATTAAAAAACGACTGGTAATATTCTTTCTAGTACTGACTCAAATTAGTACATTCTTTTCAGGTATTTTCCTTTTTCCGTGCATGCACATACGCATAAACACATACACATATACACATACACATAAACACATACACATATACACATACACATATACACATACACATATACACATACACATACACATAATCATATGAACATATACACATGCACATATACACATGCACATATACACATGCACATATACACATGCATATATACACATACACATATACACATGCACATATAGACATACACATATACAATTACACATATACACATACACATATACACATACACATATACACATACACATACACATATACACATACACATATACACATACACATATACTCATACACATATACACTAGGGTGTCCCTTATTTACCAATGTTTTTTTTTTCGTTGTGCTGCCCCCTGGATCTTTAATTTATGCTAAAAAATGAAGATTTTACTCGGAAAAAGTGAGAAAAAGACGTTTTAAACCGTGCCTATTTCGCAAAACGAGATTTTAGTCCACGTATACGCGTTATACTTAATCTAACGTATTTCATTTCTCTACTATGTTTAACAAGAGCTTCAAACAGTTCAACTACTACATTTTTTCATGTAAAATTTAGCATAGAATTCGAATTTAAACTCATTTTAAATCAAAACGTACATATAGTAAGATAAGAAACACTTTTACATCAGTTAAGGTCAGTTTATTTAATGATTATTTGTTTTTTATTAATATTGAATGTTATTTATGATTTGTCTGATTATTTCGAGTAATAATCCCGGTTTATAAATATTGTGATTACCCAAATATGAAAATGATTGTGCTTCACCTGCATCTTTGATTCTCGATAAAATCATAATTGTACATCTTTTTATTTATTTGTAAATCGAAAATGAGTTTTGGGTGCTGAAATAAGTTTCGAATTGATTCAATCGGTAGTTATTGTCTTTATATTGGTTTTGATCATAACGATGAATTGCGCGTCTTTTGAGCTTCAAGATTATATTATCATTAGCAGTGTGTCAATTAAGGCCCAAATTTATAGTCGACACTTGGCACTCAGCACTC
Source organism: Anastatus disparis (assembly GCA_017163975.1). NCBI lineage: Eukaryota > Metazoa > Arthropoda > Insecta > Hymenoptera > Eupelmidae > Anastatus > Anastatus disparis. Next base: position 2,515,518 of record JAFFSR010000370.1, on the reverse strand, counting down.
AGTTTACACGTAACAAACATCATTCTATCTTATTCTACTTCCATAAGAAAAAAAAGGATAGAATGATGTTTGTTACATGTAAACTGAGTGCTGAGTGCCAAGTGTCGACTATAAATTCGGGCCTAAGAAATTATAACTTTAATAATATTTTAATTTTTCTTTGATAACCGTAATGAAAATCCATCACGCGCTTGCGCAAGCGCGTGCCGTCATTCGGTCAAAAGATTAAAAAAATCATATTGCATTAATTTAACTAAAGGCTATCACAAGATTGAGTTAATGGACAAATGTTAAAGAAAATAGTGATTCGTTCTCGCAAATTTAAAGGAAAATAATAATTAAATGATGTTATCAAGACTTATCACCGCTCTCATTTTAGCTAATATCAGTTACAATGTAGTTCATATTGTCTTTAAAATGTTGAGAAAAAATAAGAAATATACTTCTTAAAAACCTCCCACATCTATTGGAACCAGAGCAAATTGTCAATCGTACGAAATATAAAAGAAATATACTTTTTGCATATAGATTTATCATATACTTTATGATCACGATTATCGATAAGGGTGGAATTAGATGGAGCGGAAAATAGACGACGGAACGTCACAAAACATTCATTCCGTTGCCTTGTTTTCCGTCAAATTTTTTCCCTATGTTCACATGGCGCAGAATGTAGCTGAAAAATTGTTAAAAATAGCATACAAATATATCCGCGAATTTTAAATTAACAACAAAAATGTTAAAAAAGTTGGAAATAATCATCTATTGTTATTGTAATGAGATTCTTTTTTCACAAAATAAAAAATATAGTTTGTTATTATAACCAAATATTTCAATTAACATCATTATTTTTTAATTACAAAATTGCTAATCAACGTCACAGAACTTCTATTCCGCTCCATGTGGATATAGGGAAACAAATTTGACGGGATAATAGAAGCGTCACAGACTTTTTTGAAATTGTTTAAACAAATAGTTAACCAAAATAGAATTTAAAAGTTTGATTGAAATTAAAAGTACAGCTATGGAAAGCAAATTAAAAATATTACGTGAGGTTATTGAAGCACTAATTATTTTTTTAAACAAAATAAAAATTGATGTCTATTACGTCGTCTCTACTCCGTTGGCGGAATACAAAGATGCGGAATTGGGGTTCTGTGACGTTCCGTCGCCTATTTTCCGCTCCATCTGATTTCACCCTAAGATCTGATAACGTTAATTAGATTATTAAAATGTTTCTAAATATGTAAAAACGGTTTAATAATGCAAAAATTTTTAATAAATTAATTAAAAACTTGAATACATCGAAGGTAGGGGAAATCGGGGTAAATCGGACCCCCGGGGAAATCGGACCGGCATCACTTTATGTAAAAATATAGTAAATTTTTATTTGACCAATAAGATTTTAATATTGTTACATTGAATTACTTTTATTGCTAAAGTTTTTTTATGTAGTTTTAATCTACTAATATTTACGTATATTCATATAAAGTAATGCTGGTCTGGTTTGTCCCATTGGTCCAATTTACTCCGGTTACCCCTAATATTATAAAAAAAATATTATCATACGCTTAAACCAACTATTGGAGCAGCGGTAGCGCAGGGGCTAAGGCTCTTGGCTCGCGCTCTAGTGGACCGGGGTTCGATTCCCCGGGAAAATTTCGGAAAAATTTTTTCAAATTTTTCTGCGGGGAGTAGAACCCGGAGACCACGAAAAACTTATTTACAAAGTCCCATTGGGCAAAAATTGTGTTGTTAAAAAAGTCCCACTGGGCACAACTGGATATAAAATATAAAAGATTTACCTGGTAATGGCCGAATGACCAAAAGCCAAAAGTGCTTGTCATGGCCAATGAAAAATAATAAAGAAAAAACCAACTATTGTAAACAAAAATTGTTTTTGAAAACAATCTTAGAAATTTCATAATGTACAAAATATGTTAATTTATAATTGTTGTGAATTTTTATGTTTATTTTTTGAAAATTATTACTCAAAATAATCAGGCAAATCATAAATAACTTTCATTATTAATCAAAAAAGCAAAAAATAATTTAAAAAACTGACCTTAATAAATGCAAAAGTGTCTCTTACCTTACTATATGTACGTTTTGATTTAAAATGAGTAAAAATTCAAATTCTATGCCAAATTTTACATGAAAAAATGTAATAGTTGAACTGTTTAAAGCTCTTTTTAAACATAGTAGAGAAATGAAATACTTCAGATTAAGTATAATGCGTATACGTGGACTAAAATCTCGTTTTGCGAAATAGGCACGGTTTGAAACGTCTTTTTCTCACTTTTTCCGAGTAAAATCTTCATTTTTTAGCATAAATTAAAGATCCAGGGGGCGGCACAACGAAAAAAAAAACATTGGTAAATAAGGGACACCCTAATATACACATACACATATACACATACACATACACATATACACATATACATATACACATACACATTTACACATACACATATACACATACACATATACACATACACATATACACATACACATATAAACATGCACATATACACATGCACATATACACATGCACATATACACATGCACATATACACATGCACATATACACATGCACATATACACATGCACATAGACACATACACATATACACATACACATATACACATGAACATATACACATACACATATACACATGCGCATACATACACGCACATACACACATGCAGATACACATATACATATACACATATGCACATCCACTCACGCACATACACACATGCACATACACACATGCACATATACATGCACATACATATACACATACACATATACACATACACATATACACACACATATACACATACACATATACACATACACCTATACACATACACATATACACATACACATATACACATACACATGTACACATGAACATATACACATACTCATATACACATACACATATACACATACACATTTACACATACACATATAAACATACACATATACACGTACACATATACACATACACATATACACATACACATATACACATACACTTATACACATACACATATAGACATACACATATACAATTACACATATACACATACACATATACACATACACATATACACATACACATACACATATACACATACACATATACACATACACATATACTCATACACATATACACTAGGGTGTCCCTTATTTACCAATGTTTTTTTTTTCGTTGTGCTGCCCCCTGGATCTTTAATTTATGCTAAAAAATGAAGATTTTACTCGGAAAAAGTGAGAAAAAGACGTTTTAAACCGTGCCTATTTCGCAAAACGAGATTTTAGTCCACGTATACGCGTTATACTTAATCTAACGTATTTCATTTCTCTACTATGTTTAACAAGAGCTTCAAACAGTTCAACTACTACATTTTTTCATGTAAAATTTAGCATAGAATTCGAATTTTTACTCATTTTAAATCAAAACGTACATATAGTAAGATAAGAAACACTTTTACATCAGTTAAGGTCAGTTTATTTAATGATTATTTGTTTTTTTTTAATATTGAATGTTATTTATGATTTGTCTGATTATTTAGAGTAATAATCCCGGTTTATAAATATTGTGATTACCCAAATATGAAAATGATTGTGCTTCACCTGCATCTTTGATTCTCGATAAAATCATAATTGTACATCTTTTTATTTATTTGTAAATCGAAAATGAGTTTTGGGTGCTGAAATAAGTTTCGAATTGATTCAATCGGTAGTTATTGTCTTTATATTGGTTTTGATCATAACGATGAATTGCGCGTCTTTTGAGCTTCAAGATTATATTATCATTAGCAGTGTGTCCAATTAAGGCCCAAATTTATAGTCGACACTTGGCACTCAGCACTCAGTTTACACGTAACAAACATCATTCTATCTTATTCTACTTCCATAAGAAAAAAAAGGATAGAATGATGTTTGTTACATGTAAACTGAGTGCTGAGTGCCAAGTGTCGACTATAAATTCGGGCCTAAGAAATTATAACTTTAATAATATTTTAATTTTTCTTTGATAACCGTAATGAAAATCCATCACGCGCTTGCGCAAGCGCGTGCCGTCATTCGGTCAAAAGATTAAAAAAATCATATTGCATTAATTTAACTAAAGGCTATCACAAGATTGAGTTAATGGACAAATGTTAAAGAAAATAGTGATTCGTTCTCGCAAATTTAAAGGAAAATAATAATTAAATGATGTTATCAAGACTTATCACCGCTCTCATTTTAGCTAATATCAGTTACAATGTAGTTCATATTGTCTTTAAAATGTTGAGAAAAAATAAGAAATATACTTCTTAAAAACCTCCCACATCTATTGGAACCAGAGCAAATTGTCAATCGTACGAAATATAAAAGAAATATACTTTTTGCATATAGATTTATCATATACTTTATGATCACGATTATCGATAAGGGTGGAATTAGATGGAGCGGAAAATAGACGACGGAACGTCACAAAACATTCATTCCGTTGCCTTGTTTTCCGTCAAATTTTTTCCCTATGTTCACATGGCGCAGAATGTAGCTGAAAAATTGTTAAAAATAGCATACAAATGTATCCGCGAATTTTAAATTAACAACAAAAATGTTAAAAAAGTTGGAAATAATCATCTATTGTTATTGTAATGAGATTCTTTTTTTACAAAAATAAAATATAGTTTGTTATTATAACCAAATATTTCAATTAACATCATTATTTTTTAATTACAAAATTGCTAATCAACGTCACAGAACTTCTATTCCGCTCCATGTGGATATAGGGAAACAAATTTGACGGGATAATAGAAGCGTCACAGACTTTTTGAAATTGTTTAAACAAATAGTTAACCAAAATAGAATTTAAAAGTTTGATTGAAATTAAAAGTACAGCTATGGAAAGCAAATTAAAAATATTACGTGAGGTTATTGAAGCACTAATTATTTTTTTAAACAAAATAAAAATTGATGTCTATTACGTCGTCTCTACTCCGTTGGCGGAATACAAAGATGCGGAATTGAGGTTCTGTGACGTTCCGTCGCCTATTTTCCGCTCCATCTGATTTCACCCTAAGATCTGATAACGTTAATTAGATTATTAAAATGTTTCTAAATATGTAAAAACGGTTTAATAATGCAAAAATTTTTAATAAATTAATTAAAAACTTGAATACATCGAAGGTAGGGGAAATCAGGGTAAATCGGACCCCGGGGAAATCGGACCGGCATCACTTTATGTAAAAATATAGTAAATTTTTATTTGACCAATAAGATTTTAATATTGTTACATTGAATTACTTTTATTGCTAAAGTTTTTTTATGTAGTTTTAATCTACTAATATTTACGTATATTCATATAAAGTAATGCTGGTCTGGTTTGTCCCATTGGTCCAATTTACTTCGGTTACCCCTAATATTATAAAAAAAATATTATCATACGCTTAAACCAACTATTGGAGCGGCGGTAGCGCAGGGGCTAAGGCTCTTGGCTCGCGCTCTAGTGGACCGGGGTTCGATTCCCCGGGAAAATTTCGGAAAAATTTTTTCAAATTTTTCTGCGGGGGTAGAACCCGGAGACCACGAAAAACTTATTTACAAAGTCCCATTGGGCAAAAATTGTGTTGTTAAAAAAGTCCCACTGGGCACAACTGGATATAAAATATAAAAGATTTACCTGGTAATGGCCGAATGACCAAAAGCCAAAAGTGCTTGTCATGGCCAATGAAAAATAATAAAGAAAAAACCAACTATTGTAAACAAAAATTGTTTTTGAAAACAATCTTAGAAATTTCATAATGTACAAAATATGTTAATTTATAATTGTTGTGAATTTTTATGTTTATTTTTTGAAAATTATTACTCAAAATAATCAGGCAAATCATAAATAACTTTCATTATTAATTAAAAAAGCAAAAAATAATTTAAAAAACTGACCTTAATAAATGCAAAAGTGTCTCTTACCTTACTATATGTACGTTTTGATTTAAAATGAGTAAAAATTCGAATTCTATGCCAAATTTTACATGAAAAAATGTAATAGTTAAACTGTTTAAAGCTCTTTTTAAACATAGTAGAGAAATGAAATACGTTAGATTAAGTATAATGCGTATACGTGGACTAAAATCTCGTTTTGCGAAATAGGCACGGTTTGAAACGTCTTTTTCTCACTTTTTCCGAGTAAAATCTTCATTTTTAGCATAAATTAAAGATCCAGGGGCGGCACAACGAAAAAAAAACATTGGTAAATAAGGGACACCCTAATATACACATACACATATACACATACACATATACACATACACATATACACATATACATATACACATACACATTTACACATACACATATACACATACACATATACACATACACATATACACATACACATATAAACATGCACATATACACATGCACATATACACATGCATATACACATGCACATATACATGCACATATACACATGCACATATACACATGCATATAGACACATACATATATACACATACATATATACACATGAACATATACATATACATATACACATGCGCATACATACACGCACATACACACATGCAGATACACATATACATATACACATATGCACATCCACTCACGCACATACACACATGCACATACACACATGCACATATACACATGCACATACGCATATACACATACACATATACACATACACATATACACACACATATACACATACACATATACACATACACCTATACACATACACATATACACATACACATATACACATATACATGTACACATGAACATATACACATACTCATATACACATACACATATACACATACACATTTACACATACACATATAAACATACACATATACACGTACACATATACACATACACATATACACATACACATATACACATACACTTATACACATACACATATAGACATACACATATACAATTACACATATACACATACACATATACACATACACATATACACATACACATACACATATACACATACACATATACACATACACATATACACATACACATACACATATACACATACACATATACACATACACATATACTCATACACATATACACTAGGGTGTCCCTTATTTACCAATGTTTTTTTTTTCGTTGTGCTGCCCCCTGGATCTTTAATTTATGCTAAAAAATGAAGATTTTACTCGGAAAAAGTGAGAAAAAGACGTTTTAAACCGTGCCTATTTCGCAAAACGAGATTTTAGTCCACGTATACGCGTTATACTTAATCTAACGTATTTCATTTCTCTACTATGTTTAACAAGAGCTTCAAACAGTTCAACTACTACATTTTTTCATGTAAAATTTAGCATAGAATTCGAATTTTTACTCATTTTAAATCAAAACGTACATATAGTAAGATAAGAAACACTTTTACATCAGTTAAGGTCAGTTTATTTAATGATTATTTGTTTTTTATTAATATTGAATGTTATTTATGATTTGTCTGATTATTTCGAGTAATAATCCCGGTTTATAAATATTGTGATTACCCAAATATGAAAATGATTGTGCTTCACCTGCATCTTTGATTCTCGATAAAATCATAATTGTACATCTTTTTATTTATTTGTAAATCGAAAATGAGTTTTGGGTGCTGAAATAAGTTTCGAATTGATTCAATCGGTAGTTATTGTCTTTATATTGGTTTTGATCATAACGATGAATTGCGCGTCTTTTGAGCTTCAAGATTATATTATCATTAGCAGTGTGTCAATTAAGGCCCAAATTTATAGTCGACACTTGGCACTCAGCACTCAGTTTACACGTAACAAACATCATTCTATCTTATTCTACTTCCATAAGAAAAAAAAGGATAGAATGATGTTTGTTACATGTAAACTGAGTGCTGAGAGCCAAGTGTCGACTATAAATTCGGGCCTAAGAAATTATAACTTTAATAATATTTTAATTTTTCTTTGATAACCGTAATGAAAATCCATCACGCGCTTGCGCAAGCGCGTGCCGTCATTCGGTCAAAAGATTAAAAAAATCATATTGCATTAATTTAACTAAAGGCTATCACAAGATTGAGTTAATGGACAAATGTTAAAGAAAATAGTGATTCGTTCTCGCAAATTTAAAGGAAAATAATAATTAAATGATGTTATCAAGACTTATCACCGCTCTCATTTTAGCTAATATCAGTTACAATGTAGTTCATATTGTCTTTAAAATGTTGAGAAAAAATAAGAAATATACTTCTTAAAAACCTCCCACATCTATTGGAACCAGAGCAAGTTGTCAATCGTACGAAATATAAAAGAAATATACTTTTTGCATATAGATTTATCATATACTTTATGATCACGATTATCGATAAGGGTGGAATTAGATGGAGCGGAAAATAGACGACGGAACGTCACAAAACATTCATTCCGTTGCCTTGTTTTCCGTCAAATTTTTTCCCTATGTTCACATGGCGCAGAATGTAGCTGAAAAATTGTTAAAAATAGCATACAAATGTATCCGCGAATTTTAAATTAACAACAAAAATGTTAAAAAAAGTTGGAAATAATCATCTATTGTTATTGTAATGAGATTCTTTTTTTACAAAAATAAAATATAGTTTGTTATTATAACCAAATATTTCAATTAACATCATTATTTTTTAATTACAAAATTGCTAATCAACGTCACAGAACTTCTATTCCGCTCCATGTGGATATAGGGAAACAAATTTGACGGGATAATAGAAGCGTCACAGACTTTTTTGAAATTGTTTAAACAAATAGTTAACCAAAATAGAATTTAAAAGTTTGATTGAAATTAAAAGTACAGCTATGGAAAGCAAATTAAAAATATTACGTGAGGTTATTGAAGCACTAATTATTTTTTTAAACAAAATAAAAATTGATGTCTATTACGTCGTCTCTACTCCGTTGGCGGAATACAAAGATGCGGAATTGAGGTTCTGTGACCTTCCGTCGCCTATTTTCCGCTCCATCTGATTTCACCCTAAGATCTGATAACGTTAATTAGATTATTAAAATGTTTCTAAATATGTAAAAACGGTTTAATAATGCAAAAATTTTTAATAAATTAATTAAAAACTTGAATACATCGAAGGTAGGGGAAATCGGGGTAAATCGGACCCCCGGGGAAATCGGACCGGCATCACTTTATGTAAAAATATAGTAAATTTTTATTTGACCAATAAGATTTTAATATTGTTACATTGAATTACTTTTATTGCTAAAGTTTTTTTATGTAGTTTTAATCTACTAATATTTACGTATATTCATATAAAGTAATGCTGGTCTGGTTTGTCCCATTGGTCCAATTTACTCCGGTTACCCCTAATATTATAAAAAAAATATTATCATACGCTTAAACCAACTATTGGAGCGGCGGTAGCGCAGGGGCTAAGGCTCTTGGCTCGCGCTCTAGTGGACCGGGGTTCGATTCCCCGGGAAAATTTCGGAAAAATTTTTTCAAATTTTTCTGCGGGGAGTAGAACCCGGAGACCACGAAAAACTTATTTACAAAGTCCCATTGGGCAAAAATTGTGTTGTTAAAAAAGTCCCACTGGGCAGAACTGGATATAAAATATAAAAGATTTACCTGGTAATGGCCGAATGACCAAAAGCCAAAAGTGCTTGTCATGGCCAATGAAAAATAATAAAGAAAAACCAACTATTGTAAACAAAAATTGTTTTTGAAAACAATCTTAGAAATTTCATAATGTACAAAATATGTTAATTTATAATTGTTGTGAATTTTTATGTTTATTTTTTGAAAATTATTACTCAAAATAATCAGGCAAATCATAAATAACTTTCATTATTAATCAAAAAAGCAAAAAATAATTTAAAAAACTGACCTTAATAAATGCAAAAGTGTCTCTTACCTTACTATATGTACGTTTTGATTTAAAATGAGTAAAAATTCGAATTCTATGCCAAATTTTACATGAAAAAATGTAATAGTTGAACTGTTTAAAGCTCTTTTTAAACATAGTAGAGAAATGAAATACGTTAGATTAAGTATAATGCGTATACGTGGACTAAAATCTCGTTTTGCGAAATAGGCACGGTTTGAAACGTCTTTTTCTCACTTTTTCCGAGTAAAATCTTCATTTTTTAGCATAAATTAAAGATCCAGGGGGCGGCACAACGAAAAAAAAAACATTGGTAAATAAGGGACACCCTAATATACACATACACATATACACATACACATATACACATACACATATACACATATACATATACACATATACATATACACATACACATTTACACATACACATATACACATACACATATACACATACACATATACACATACACATATAAACATGCACATATACACATGCACATATACACATGCACATATACACATGCACATATACACATGCACATATACACATGCACATATACACATGCACATATACACATACACATATACACATGCACATATACACATGCACATGCACATATACACATGCACATATACACATGCACATATACACATACACATATACACATGCACATATACACATACACATATACACATGCACATAGACACATACACATATACACATACACATATACACATGAACATATACACATACACATATACACATGCGCATACATACACGCACATACACACATGCAGATACACATATACATATACACATATGCACATCCACTCACGCACATACACACATGCACATACACACATGCACATATACACATGCACATACGCATATACACATACACATATACACATATACATATACACACACATATACACATACACATATACACATACACATACACATAATCACATGCACATATACACATGCACATATACACATACACATATACCCATACACAAGTACACATACACATTTACACATACACATACACACATACACATACACATATACACATATACACATACACATATACACATACACATATACACATACACATATGCACATACATATATATACACATACATATATATACACATACACATATACACATATACATATACACATATACACATGTACATATAGACATACACATATACACATACACATATACAAATGACATATACACATGTACATATACACATACACGCTTACTCACATATACACATATCCATATACATACACTCACTCATATACACATACAAACATATACACATTTTCATAAACTTACTCATATACACATACACACATATACACATATCTATATACATACACTTTCTCATATACACATACACAAATACACACATATACACATATTCATATACATACACTCACTCTTATACACATACACATATACACAATATCCGTCACTCCGTCTTTATTTCCATCTCCATTAACGTCTCTTTGTCTCCGTTTCTTCGTTTCTTTGTCTCCGTTTTTTCGTCTTCATCTCTGTGTCTTTTGCTTTTTGTCTCTATCTCTGTATCTCTGTCTTCACGTCTCTGTTTCTCCGACCTCGTCTTTTCGTCTCCATCTCTTATCACCGTCTTTCCGTCTACGTTTTTCCGGCACTGGCTTTTTGTCTCTATCTTTCCGTTTATATTTCTTTGTCCCGGTCTGTTTGTCTCTGTCTCCATCTTCCTGACTCCGATACTCCGTCTTGGTCTGTCTGTCACTTTCTCCATCTTCCCGTCTCCGATTCTCCGTCTCTGTTTCTCATTAATTACAATTATATTAAAGTAAAGAATCAAAACTTTCCTCTCCCAAGAATATCTTTTGAATAATTGTCTCATATATATATATATATATATATATATATATATATATATATATTTATCTCGTATATATATATGTATGTATATTTATACATACATACTGTAACATGACAGATTAGCCATATTACTTGTGTATGTATTCGTGGCGCATATGGACGACAGAAGGGTGCATGCAACTGCATGCAAGACGGAAAGCAGACCACACGAGTGAAATATTGAAAACTATAACCCTAAATTGTTGGCACACACGTGCGATTATTTATAGCACGTAAGCTGGGCACTCATATAGATAGCAAGCAGCTTGACTCGAGTAGCTGAGCTTGGGTCCATTAAGAATCATTTGTCTTTCTCTTGCGGCGCGCGCAGCGTACAGCACGAGAGATGAAACTCAGCAAAGACAAGAAGGAAGCGCCATTGCGTCAGTCATTTCTTCTGTCCCCGGCGTCCAGTGAAGAGCGTTTCTACTTGCGATATTGCGTAGTACTTTTCGTTGTGCATTACTGCATACACATGCACTCATGCACATACACACATACACACATACACTTATACACATACGCACATACACATACGCACATACACATACGCACATAAACATACACAAACTTTTGTCTCTCTATCTTCGTCTCTTTGTCTCCGTCTCTACGCCTCTCTATCTGCGTCTCTTCGTTTCTGTTTTTGTTTCTCCGTCTCCACTTCTTCATCTCCGTCTTTTCGTTTCCTTCTCTATGTCTCTCTATCTCCGTCCCTATGTCTATGTCTCCCCGTCTCTGCCTCTCCGTCTCTGTCTCTCCGTCTCCGTCTCTCCATCTATGTCTCTCTATCTTCGTTTCTCCGTCCCCGTTTCTTTATCTTCGTCTTTTCGTTTCCTTCTCTCCGTCTCTCTATCTCCGTCCCTATGTCTATGTCTCTCCGTCTCTGCCTTTCCGTCCCTCTGTCTATGCCTCTGCCTCTCCGTCTCCGTCTCTCCATCTATATCTCTCCGTCTTCGTTTCTCCGTCTCCGTTTCTTATTCTTCGTCTCTCTGTCTCTGCGTTTTCGTCTCTTTGTCCCTCCGTCTATCGACCCCCTTAACATTGACTTCTTCATGAAGGTTCTTGTTCCTATGGGTCTTAATATTGATAAGTCCCATTTTCTTAGCACCCGCAAGTGGACTCCAAAAACTCCTAGGACTGAGATTGTTGATGTTGTTGAGATGGAGGTCGATCATACAAATGCAGTGGTTATTCAGTGCTCTTCTGGTCATATTCGGGATCGTGTTGCTGGAGCGTCTTCCAGATTGAAATAATTCCCTTGTCAACGTATTTTTGGGTGTGGTGGCCCTTCAAAGGTTTTTGTTAGAGCGTTATGGCCTAAGGAGGTCTATTCTCTATTAGCTAAGGCAAGAACTGCTTCTAGACAGTTGAATTATGAGTGGCCTTTTGTAACCGACCTTAAAGTATATATAAGATCTACTATAGACTCTACCCCCATTTTAATCACTTCTGAGTCTGATCTGGCCTCATTAGTTCCTAATGAAAAAAAGATAGTGCCGGACCAAAAAAAGAAGGACTGAGCTTCCTCAGACTCGCAGGCTGTATTGTCCAATGTGTTGTCTTTTAGTAATTTAAATAGTGATGTAAGAAATAGTTCTGAATTATGATATTTTTGCAGTCACTGAGACTTTCTTAACTGATTTGGACTCAAGTTCGATAATTAATATTGATGGCTATGAGTTTTTTCGTAATGATAGAAAAGGTAAAGCAGGTGGCGGCGTTGGTGTTTACATTCGAAGTTGCTTCAGAACTCGGATTATATACCACTCTGACCCAACATTTGATAATTCTCCAGAATTTCTCTTATTAGATATTAATGATGGTGTTAATTCTATTCTATGTTGTGTTGTTTACATTAGGCCTAAAGCCTCTTCATTTGATATCTTTTTTAATGCTATTTCCAACTATGCCTATAATTATAAGAATATTGTAATTACTGGCAATCTCAATATTAGTCTTTTAAAAATCTCCTACTCGTCTGATACACTCAGATCTTACTTTGAATCTCTCTCTTTGTTTATTGTTCCTTCAGATGCTACACATCACGCAATCACAACGGATCATGAATCTCATACTTGGTTAGACTTATTTGTCATAAATGATAGCTCCTCTTTACTATCATATGAGAAGTCTGCCGCTCCATTCATAGCAGGTCATGATCTGATCAAATTAAGACTTAAGCTTTATAGGTCTGAAAGGATAACTAAATCCTTTGTTACTAGTAACTTTGCAAACTGTAACATTGATGCACTCTATGCTGCTGTGAGTTCTAATCTTTCTTCTTATCCTCCTGCGAGTCTTTCCTATTTGTGTTCTTCTTCCTCAAACTTGTTGTCTAATTGTGCATTTAATCCTAATTATAGTTCAGTTAACCTTTTGCAGTCACCTCAGATTCTGAATGCCCATACTATTGATTCTAGGGTTGATATGTTCTCTTCTGGTATAGTTAAGGCTTTTGACAGGTTTGCGTCTAAAAAACTAATAAAGATTACCACTAAACGTAAGCTATGGGTCAATCATGATATCAGGTTGCTTATGAAGAATCGTGATAAGTGTTATAAACTGGCTATGAGAACTGGGTCGGATGATGCTTATGCTCGTTTTAAGCTGCTTAGGAATGAGGTTTCTAATTCCCTTAGTAAGCTGAACAATGACTATATAGCAAGTAATATTTCTTCGGCTTCTACAGTTAAGAGCAAGTGGTCCGAATTGCGTAAGCTTGGCCTGGCTAGCAGTGCTCTGCCTTCACCTCTCAAGTACTTCTCTTCATCAGTGCTCTTAAAGCATTATACTTCTGTTTCTTCACAGAGCTTAGCTTTGACTGATGTGGATGTTGATCAGGTGCTTGCCTTACCACTTAGATCGGATCTTCCAGTGTTTAACTTTGCTTCAGTTGACCCTTCTAACCTTGTTAATCTCCTTCGTTTATCCAGTTCTAGGGCAGTTGATCCTGATCGCATATCAGCTGATATGCTCAAGATGATTGGTGGCTCTTTGTCCACAAGCTTAGCTTCTATAGTGAATGACTCTTTATCTTCTGGCCATTTTCCTGAGACATGGAAAAGGGCTTTTCTTTTACCTCTAGCAAAGCAAACTAAAATGGATGATCCCTCTCAAACTCGACCTATAGCTAAGTTATGTGAGGTCTCTAAGGTTCTGGAGAGGGTTGTGCACACGCAGTTATCGGCTCATCTCGAGTCCAATTCTTTACTGGATTGTTACCAGGCCGGCTTTAGAAAGGGTCATAGTACACAGACTGCTCTTTTACATCTACTTGACGACTGTAGGTCTGCCATTGATCATAGAATGATCACTCTATTGCTTCTGTTTGATTTCTCTAAGGCCTCTGATAGAGTTCCACATAGTAGACTGCTCACTAAACTTCGGTCAATGAATTGCTCTGATGTTGTAATCAGATGGTTTGCGTCGTACTTGAGAGGTCGGGCTTATTCTGTTGTGGATGAAAGTAATCAACCATCCGTTTGGTCTCAGGTGACTGCCGGTGTTCCACAGGGTAGTGTTCTTGGTCCACTCCTTTTTTTGATTTACATAAATGATGCTCCGCTTGCCTTATCATCGACAAAGCATATTCTTTTTGCTGATGACCTCCAGGTTTATGAATATTTTTTGCCTGTAAATCTCGAAGATGAGGTTAACCTTATCAATCATGATGTTGCATCTGTCCTTAAGTGAACAGAGGAAAATGGGCTTCTTTTGAATGCTCTTAAAACACAGGCCATTTTCATCGGCAGTGAGAAATTTATTTCTCGCTTAAATGACAATCCATCCATTTTATCTATATATGTAGGAAATACTATTGTTCCTTACTCCTCTGTTGTTAAAAATCTCGGTCTGTGGATTTCTTCTACACTGGACTGGAGTAAGCATGTTTCTTGTACTGTGCGAAAGATTCATGGCACCTTAAGATCTCTTAAGTTCTATAAACATGCATTGACCTTAGATACGAGAAAGCAATTAGTGGAGTCTCTTATTTTTCCAATTCTTGATTATGCATCGGTTGCTTATGACGATCTGCCTCAAACGCAAAACTTACGTCTGCATAGAGCCTTCAACGCCTGCATCAGATTTATTCACGGCCATATTGGTTGGCGTAGCAGAGTTACACCTTATAGACTTGACTATGGATGGTTGTCTGTTAAAAACAGACGTTTATATCTTAAGATGTCCCTTGCTTTTAATGTTATTTCACATAATTCTCCATCTTACCTAGCCTCTAGGTTTATAAGGCAGCATGTTGATGCCTTAGTGCGCTCATCAACCAGACTACCACCCAGGTTGTTCATCTGTCCAAATGTGCGTACTGCTGCTTTCCAACACTCATTTGCCTTTTCGGCAGCGGAGTATTTCAATAAAGAGTTATCCTCATTGAAGTCTTTCTCTCCTGAGGCTCTCTTAAGCGTTCCTTGTATAATAAGCTTTTATTGAGTGAATGTGAGTTGTGACAGCATGAAACTGGTACAGGCTGAGTTTCATAGTAGTTATGATTAGATGAATCATAACTTTCAATTATGAATTGTATGGATTACTATTGCTTGAAACATAATTTAAATTGAGCACAAAACTATTTAGTAACAACTAAACTCACTTAATTATTAATTGCTATTGCTTATGTACTAAAATTTTGCTATTGTTTAATTAATTATTCTATGATTATATATATTATTTATCTAATTATTTCTATACTGTATTGAATAATTAATTGTTATTTTGATTTAGTTACTTGTATTATATATGATATTCTAATTGATTTTCTACAAGATTTTTATCTATATTATTATCTTTATTTGAATAACTTCAGAAAATGTATATTATGCTTTTTACATTTGATCTCTTACTTGTTATTTTTATTATTTTTATAATTTGTAATACGTCGTTGTACTATTTCTTTAGTGCCAGACAGGGTTCTACCCTAAGGCCAAATAAATAAGTCTATGTCTAAGTCTATATCTCTTCGTCTTCATCTCTCCGTTTTCGTCTTTCCGTCTCTCTTCCTTCTTCTCTCCGTCTCTCTGTCTCTGTCTCTCTCTCTCTCTCTCTCTCTCTCTCTCTCTCTCTCTCTCTCTCTTTCTCTTGAGGACTGGACTGACGTGCCTTGAATCGCTTTTATGTTTGTGCTGGGTTTTTCCTGTATTGGAGTGCATCAGTGGTCTTTAATTTTTGTGTGCAACTTGGAAAGGAAGCTCTGACCATTTTGTGCTATTTGGTGTTGCCTGTGCGCTGTGTGCTTTTCCGTTTTTTTTTGTAGCTGAGTGCAAATTTTTCGCCAGTGTAAACGAGTACGGTGGTCATTTTCGCTCTCGGTGAGTGCGCAACTAGCTTCAGGCGCGCTTCCACTGCTATAAGGTCTTTCTATAATAGTGCAGCGCATCTTTATAGTATGCGCTCACTCATGTAAGTTAATTTACCTCTAATTTTCCATTGCAAACTACCAGTAAACTGCTTATTCCATTTTTTTCGTGTACTTTTTTGCCAATTGAGAGGAGTAGAGCAGCACAGGAGTGTGTGTGGATCTTTAGCAAGGCTGAGATTGCAGATGGACCTTCATTAGTGCTGTCCTTCTCTGTCATTGGATTGGCATTGACTGCTGCTTATCTTTTACTGAGTGCCTCGACGTTCCCGTGCAGTACGGATTATACTTTGATGCGTGCTCACGGCGGTGCGTATTTTTCTTACTTACTAGGAGAGTGTCACACCTCCGGATCACGGGTTTTGCTCAAACTTCGGGATAAGTTTTCAGATGATAAAATATGAAAAAAGCTAAAGTTATAGTCATAAACACTCAATATTTTCCTAGTTACAGGCAATTAAAGAAAATCACTAAAAAATTTACTAGATTTTTAAACGCGTATAGTTATTTAGCATTGATAGCTAAAAGCTTAACGGCATGTCGAAGCTGCAGCAATCGAGTTTTGCTTTTTTTATTTTATCGATATCTTTTTAAATTCTTAAATTAAACAAATATAATGACTTGTCCGCACTAAAGTTATATTAGTACAATAATTTTTGTTAAAATAAAAAATCATTTGAACTTGTTATTTTTTTATGAGCTTGGATTGGAAATTAGATATCAAACTCGACAAACCTAACCTTAAAATACGATATATTGAAAGTTTTTATTATAACTTTGTATGTATAATATTTTGGTGGTTTTCTTGAGTTGTCCACACTAGAGTTTAATCTTACAAATTTTTTCTTTTTAGCAAAAAAACTCAATTAAACGCATCGTTTATTCATAAGTTAAGATTGGAAATATTATTAGAAGGCAGACAGCTTCGTCATGCTCTTAAACCTTTTTTTAAATTAAAGATAAGCTCAAATCTTCATCAGTGCTCTTAAAGCATTATACTTCTGTTTCTTCACAGAGCTTAGCTTTGACTGATGTGGATGTTGATCAGGTGCTTGCCTTACCACTTAGATCGGATCTTCCAGTGTTTAACTTTGCTTCAGTTGACCCTTCTAACCTTGTTAATCTCCTTCGTTTATCCAGTTCTAGGGCAGTTGATCCTGATCGCATATCAGCTGATATGCTCAAGATGATTGGTGGCTCTTTGTCCACAAGCTTAGCTTCTATAGTGAATGACTCTTTATCTTCTGGCCATTTTTCTGAGACATGGAAAAGGGCTTTTCTTTTACCTCTAGCAAAGCAAACTAAAATGGATGATCCCTCTCAAACTCGACCTATAGCTAAGTTATGTGAGGTCTCTAAGGTTCTGGAGAGGGTTGTGCACACGCAGTTATCGGCTCATCTCGAGTCCAATTCTTTACTGGATTGTTACCAGGCCGGCTTTAGAAAGGGTCATAGTACACAGACTGCTCTTTTACATCTACTTGACGACTGTAGGTCTGCCATTGATCATAGAATGATCACTCTATTGCTTCTGTTTGATTTCTCTAAGGCCTCTGATAGAGTTCCACATAGTAGACTGCTCACTAAACTTCGGTCAATGAATTGCTCTGATGTTGTAATCAGATGGTTTGCGTCGTACTTGAGAGGTCGGGCTTATTCTGTTGTGGATGAAAGTAATCAACCATCCGTTTGGTCTCAGGTGACTGCCGGTGTTCCACAGGGTAGTGTTCTTGGTCCACTCCTTTTTTTGATTTACATAAATGATGCTCCGCTTGCCTTATCATCGACAAAGCATATTCTTTTTGCTGATGACCTCCAGGTTTATGAATATTTTTTGCCTGTAAATCTCGAAGATGAGGTTAACCTTATCAATCATGATGTTGCATCTGTCCTTAAGTGAGCAGAGGAAAATGGGCTTCTTTTGAATGCTCTTAAAACACAGGCCATTTTCATCGGCAGTGAGAAATTTATTTCTCGCTTAAATGACAATCCATCCATTTTATCTATATATGTAGGAAATACTATTGTTCCTTACTCCTCTGTTGTTAAAAATCTCGGTCTGTGGATTTCTTCTACACTGGACTGGAGTAAGCATGTTTCTTGTACTGTGCGAAAGATTCATGGCACCTTAAGATCTCTTAAGTTCTATAAACATGCATTGACCTTAGATACGAGAAAGCAATTAGTGGAGTCTCTTATTTTTCCAATTCTTGATTATGCATCGGTTGCTTATGACGATCTGCCTCAAACGCAAAACTTACGTCTGCATAGAGCCTTCAACGCCTGCATCAGATTTATTCACGGCCATATTGGTTGGCGTAGCAGAGTTACACCTTATAGACTTGACTATGGATGGTTGTCTGTTAAAAACAGACGTTTATATCTTAAGATGTCCCTTGCTTTTAATGTTATTTCACATAATTCTCCATCTTACCTAGCCTCTAGGTTTATAAGGCAGCATGTTGATGCCTTAGTGCGCTCATCAACCAGACTACCACCCAGGTTGTTCATCTGTCCAAATGTGCGTACTGCTGCTTTCCAACACTCATTTGCCTTTTCGGCAGCGGAGTATTTCAATAAAGAGTTATCCTCATTGAAGTCTTTCTCTCCTGAGGCTCTCTTAAGCGTTCCTTGTATAATAAGCTTTTATTGAGTGAATGTGAGTTGTGACAGCATGAAACTGGTACAGGCTGAGTTTCATAGTAGTTATGATTAGATGAATCATAACTTTCAATTATGAATTGTATGGATTACTATTGCTTGAAACATAATTTAAATTGAGCACAAAACTATTTAGTAACAACTAAACTCACTTAATTATTAATTGCTATTGCTTATGTACTAAAATTTTGCTATTGTTTAATTAATTATTCTATGATTATATATATTATTTATCTAATTATTTCTATACTGTATTGAATAATTAATTGTTATTTTGATTTAGTTACTTGTATTATATATGATATTCTAATTGATTTTCTACAAGATTTTTATCTATATTATTATCTTTATTTGAATAACTTCAGAAAATGTATATTATGCTTTTTACATTTGATCTCTTACTTGTTATTTTTATTATTTTTATAATTTGTAATACGTCGTTGTACTATTTCTTTAGTGCCAGACAGGGTTCTACCCTAAGGCCAAATAAATAAGTCTATGTCTAAGTCTATATCTCTTCGTCTTCATCTCTCCGTTTTCGTCTTTCCGTCTCTCTTCCTTCTTCTCTCCGTCTCTCTGTCTCTGTCTCTCTCTCTCTCTCTCTCTCTCTCTCTCTCTCTCTCTCTCTCTCTCTCTCTCTCTTTCTCTTGAGGACTGGACTGACGTGCCTTGAATCGCTTTTATGTTTGTGCTGGGTTTTTCCTGTATTGGAGTGCATCAGTGGTCTTTAATTTTTGTGTGCAACTTGGAAAGGAAGCTCTGACCATTTTGTGCTATTTGGTGTTGCCTGTGCGCTGTGTGCTTTTCCGTTTTTTTTTGTAGCTGAGTGCAAATTTTTCGCCAGTGTAAACGAGTACGGTGGTCATTTTCGCTCTCGGTGAGTGCGCAACTAGCTTCAGGCGCGCTTCCACTGCTATAAGGTCTTTCTATAATAGTGCAGCGCATCTTTATAGTATGCGCTCACTCATGTAAGTTAATTTACCTCTAATTTTCCATTGCAAACTACCAGTAAACTGCTTATTCCATTTTTTTCGTGTACTTTTTTGCCAATTGAGAGGAGTAGAGCAGCACAGGAGTGTGTGTGGATCTTTAGCAAGGCTGAGATTGCAGATGGACCTTCATTAGTGCTGTCCTTCTCTGTCATTGGATTGGCATTGACTGCTGCTTATCTTTTACTGAGTGCCTCGACGTTCCCGTGCAGTACGGATTATACTTTGATGCGTGCTCACGGCGGTGCGTATTTTTCTTACTTACTAGGAGAGTGTCACACCTCCGGATCACGGGTTTTGCTCAAACTTCGGGATAAGTTTTCAGATGATAAAATATGAAAAAAGCTAAAGTTATAGTCATAAACACTCAATATTTTCCTAGTTACAGGCAATTAAAGAAAATCACTAAAAATTTACTAGATTTTTAAACGCGTATAGTTATTTAGCATTGATAGCTAAAAGCTTAACGGCATGTCGAAGCTGCAGCAATCGAGTTTTGCTTTTTTTATTTTATCGATATCTTTTTAAATTCTTAAATTAAACAAATATAATGACTTGTCCGCACTAAAGTTATATTAGTACAATAATTTTTGTTAAAATAAAAAATCATTTGAACTTGTTATTTTTTTATGAGCTTGGATTGGAAATTAGATATCAAACTCGACAAACCTAACCTTAAAATACGATATATTGAAAGTTTTTATTATAACTTTGTATGTATAATATTTTGGTGGTTTTCTTGAGTTGTCCACACTAGAGTTTAATCTTACAAATTTTTTCTTTTTAGCAAAAAAACTCAATTAAACGCATCGTTTATTCATAAGTTAAGATTGGAAATATTATTAGAAGGCAGACAGCTTCGTCATGCTCTTAAACCTTTTTTTAAATTAAAGATAAGCTCAAATCCTCTTGTAACAGTAGTTACAACATATCAAAATATTATTATTTCCTAAAGTTATAGCGTAATAAAGATTGGACCTAATTTTAGTTTTTATTATTAATTAATATTTCTAAATAAAAATTCAAGTCCAATCTTTATTACGCTATAACTTTGGGAAAGAATAATATTTTTACATGCTATAACTATTATTTCGAAAGGATTTGAGCTCAGCTTTAATTTAAAAAAAGGTTTAAACTTCTAGCTATCAATGCTAAAGAACTATACGCGTTTAAAAATCTAGTAACTTTTCTAGTGATTTTTTTCAATTGCCTGTAACTAGGGAAATATTGGGTGCTTATGATTATAACTTTAGCTTTTTTCATATTTTATCATCTGAAAACTTACCCCAAAGTTTGAGCAAAATCTGTGATCCGGAGGTGAGACACTCTCCTAGTTAGTGCTGCCTAATTTTTTCAATTTTACGCTTTATTCACCTTTCATAATTGTGCTTTTAAGGGCAGCTTTGCTGTCAGTGACGGGTCAGCAACTGTGCTGCCACTGTTTGGGGTACATTAACCATTGGTACTTGAGAGTCGTATTTCATCGATAAGGCAGTTATCTACGTTAGCATCGTACAAGCAGTTTATCAAGGATTGGACTATATTAGATGTTTTCTCCTATGGCATATGGGTTAAATTGCTGCTGCCTGATTTGCTGAGTGCGTCAACGTTTCCGTGCAGTGCGCATTAATATTTTGATGCGTGCTCACGGCGGTACGTATTGTCCACACCTATGTGACCATATAGCCACGCATGTTCTGTATCTTCTACGCATTTTGATCCTCTTCATTGCATTTTTTGAGGTTGGCGTTGCTATCGGTGACGAGTCTGCGACCGTGCTGCCACTTTTCGACTTTTCAAGTGTGCTGAAGGTGTGGAAATTTTGAGGCAGTGAAGCGACCGTCAATGGTGCCTCTCTTTACAGTGGCATACTGCGAGAGTATACAGATTTTTTAGCTGATAAGACAGGATCCGTCGTTATTTACTGGGACAACTTTTGCAACCGATAATCTCTTCTCTGTTTTATCAACGACACAGTGAGATTCAACCCCAGTTCCTTAATCTGTTGAGTCATTATGCATACTCTTTCTAGTTATTATGGTTTGTTCTAATGTGTGGTCGTTTGTGCCCTATGTGTAACGTTCTGATTGACAGAACTAATCCCACGCTTCTTTGTCGCACGTGTAACGTCATTTTCCATAGTGACCACTGTCCGGTCGAATGGTTTCTGTCTTCTTCCTCAATAGTCTACAGTGATTGCACTCTTCAGGCAGTTCATAGAAAAGCACGTAGCTTGCATTGGGCTAATTTTGCTATAACTGCTGGTACTGCAGTGTTGGCCCCGCCTAAGACGTCATCGCCGCCTTCCTCATCTAATGAAGCGCACGCTAAGCGTGTATCCTCTCCTCTCTCTCCTTATTACAATCCGTTGTCGAAGCGGCGCTGCGTGGGGGCTTCTTCTCCTAATTCTTCTCTTTCTGACTCTTTGCTGTCTCCAGTCACTCGGGGCGTCGACTCTCCTCGTTCTGTTATTCTTGAGCCTTCTTCTAAACGGCGATTGGAGAAGTCAGCATAGAGTTGAACAAGATGCGATTACAGGTGGAAGCTAACCAGGCTGAGCTGAAGGCCAATCATGAGAAGCTTCAGTCTAACTTCGACAATTAAAAGAGCAAATTGTCTCTCATAAGAAATAACATTGCTGCAATCCGATCCGACCTGGAGAGGCGCAACAGAGCTGACCACTCTAAAGACTGTGAGATTTTGACTTCTGGTATTCCTCTTTTGGTCACTTGCTTGGATCGTGAAGTGATTGAGATCATCTACGAAGCCATTGACGTAGATTATCAGCCGGCCCTCTTTGTGGGTGTTTACGAGTGGCTTTCGCTAAGACCTCCATCTGTGGATGCTTCTATGGAAGTGGATGTTGAGTCTTCTGCCCATGACGTCCCTTTTAACTCTCACTCGTTCGTGTTTAAATGTATATCGGGTAATCTCTGGGATGCAATTATGGTTGCAGCGAGCAAGCTTCGTCACAAGACTGCACAGCAGCTGTTCGGCTGTGGCAGTGATGAAAAGGTGTTTTTGAGAGCCCTATTGCCGTGGGACATTTATGACCTCCTCAGAAAAGCTCATACGGTGTCTAGAGACAAGGGGATTCCGAAGATGTTTGTTAGGAACTTGACAGTTTTCCTCAAAAAGTTAGCTAAATCTGCACCGATTCCGATCATGAAGAAGGCTTATTTAGATTGTTTAAGGTCCCTGAAAAAATTATGACTCAACATTGGGTCACATTTTTATTTAACATCAGCTGATCAGACCGATCACCCTTCTTCTTCTCTGGTTGATCACGAGGCTCGTATCTCTGGCAGCATATCGGTGGCTCATAATAATTTTAATAGGCTGAAGACTCACTTTTCTCTTGTTGAGGCTCGTTGCTCTGAGAAAAACTACGATATTCTTGCCATCTCTGAGTCTTTTTTGAGTGATCTCGACAGCGATGATATTCTTGGTATTCAGGGCTACAATCTCTTCAGATTTGATAGGGTTGGTAAGAAGGGTGTCGCAGTCGCTGCTTATGTACGAGAGAAATTCCGGGTCAGAGTAATTCACCATTCCGATCCTAGCTTTGACAACTCACCCGAATTTCTCCTGTTGGATGTTACGATTGGTTCGGAAGTTCTTCTTTTCGGTGTTGTTTACGCACATCCAAAGGCGACCTATTCTACTGATCTATTCGCCATTCTTAATGAGATTTCTCCTCGTTACAAGAATATCATCCTTACTGGTGACTTCAACATCAACCTGGCCGCTGACTATCATGCGTCCAAATTTCTTCGGTCAAACGTTGAGTCACTTTCTTTCTTCATTGTCCCTTCTGAGCCAACTCACCACGCTCTTTCTGACCGATTTGTTTTGCACACTCTACTTGATCTTTTCATTGTTGGCTCTGCGGATTCAGTAGTTTCATATACAAAAACTGACTCGTCCTTCATTGCCGGGCATAATCTGATTGAGTTGTGCTTTAGGTTTCATCGGCTCACCTCCGTTCCTAAACGTTTTTGGTCTTGTAAGCTGGACACCCTAGATTTAGTTAGTTTTAATTCTAGTCTTAAGGCTTCTCTCGTTGATAAGGTTCAAGGGTCACTCGATGACCTGACTGTCGCTGTTGACAGCATGGTTTTGCCTTCTCTCGATGATTTGACTCATATACAGCCCTTGGAGACTTTCTGCCACAATGTCATTCTTGACAAGTTGGTAGACAGCTGTACTAAAGTCTTGGTCGACACTTTCGATGCTCAGGCTCCTCTGAAACTAACTACAATACGGCCTCGTAGCAAACCTTGGGTTTCTAACGATCTGCGTCTACTTATGCGTCAGCGTGATCGTGCGTATAGATGGGCGGCCAGATCTGGTCAATCGGCAGATATTGAAAGGTACAGAACTTTGAGAAACTCGATCTCAAATAAGCTCGATACAGCTAAGTTTCTGTACATATCTGATCGCATTGAACGGGCGAATGATTCGAGAGCAAAATGATCTACTCTTCACAAATTGGGTTTTGCTAACAAGGCGCTTCCCTCTCCTCTTCTATACTTCTCGGCATCGGCTCTTTTATCTCATTACTCTGGCATCTCTCGGTGTGGTCCGCCTCTATTTTCATTGAATGTCAAAGATATTCTTGGCATTCTTTTGTCTGATTCGTTACTGGTCTTTGAGTTTCGGAAAGTGGGCACCGAGACGGTCAGCAGTCTCATTACGGTGGCAGAGTCTACGTCTTCTGGTCCGGATGGTATCACGGTGTCAATGTTAAAGTTGGCCGCTCAATCCTTTGCTGAAGCCATTGACCCAGCTACTTAATGTCTCTTTATGACTCTCAGCCTTTCCATCTAGTTATAAAAAGGCCTACCTGCTCCCATTGGCTAAGCTAAAGTCCATGGACAATCCGAGCCAGACTAGGCAGATTGCTAGGTTATGAGCTATCGAAGGTCCTAGAAAGGGTGGTTAATCGTCAGCTTCTCAACCACATCAATGCAAATAACTTGCTTAACGAGCATCAGGCGGGCTTTCGAGCGGGCCACAGCATGCAGACAGCACTCCTCAATATCTTAGAAGACGCTCGCACGGCCATTGATAGGAGAATGGTAATAGCCCTTCTCTTGTTTGATTTTTCAAAAGCCTTCAATACGGTTCATCATAGGCTAATTCTTTGCAAATTACGCCGTCTCAATTGCTCAGATAAGGTGATACTCTGGTTTGCTTCCTACCTTCAGGGCCATACGCAGGCAATTGAGGATCCAGCGAATGGCATGGCAGGTGAATGGTCGCTCTTAAACACTGGTGTACCACAGGGTAGCGTATTGGGCCCTTTGCTCACTTCTATCTTTATTGATGACCTCCCTAGTGTCGTACGTTTTTGTAGACACATGTTATTTGCTAATGATTTGCAAATTTATCGCTCCTTCCTTCCCAATGATTTCTCTGACGAGTTGGTAAATATCAATGCTGACATCTTCCTTTTGACTCGCTGGGCAACTGCCAATGGCCTTACAATCAATACTATTATTATTGGTAGTGAGCAATATGTCTCTTGTCTTTCTCACCAAGATTCCTCTTTTTCTCTGATAGTTAATAAAGAGTACATACCATTTGCCACTGAGGTCAAGAGCCTTGGTGTCTGGATGAACCAGACCTTAAATTGGGAGAAACAAGTGTTGTCTATTTTTCCTAGGGTCCATGATTCACTTCGTTCGTTGAGATTCTAAAAACGCTCTCTCTCTCTCTCTCTCTCTCTCTCTCGAGGCCTTAAGCAGAGGCTGGTTAAATCACTCATGTTTCCGATCTTTGACTATGCCTGTGTTGTCTATGACGACCTCTTTCAGTATCAAAACCTAGAAATTCATCGGGCCCTTAATGCATGTATCAGGTTCGTTTTTGGTAACATCAAGGTCAAGCTTGGTTGGCTGTCGGTCGAGAGAAAAAGGAGCTATTTTCTTCAATCTTTAGCTTTCTCAATAATCTCCTCAGGGAGTCCGTCCTACTTGGCTCGACGCTTTTCGAGAGTCAACTATGACGTGGTTGTTAGGTCATCATTCCGTAAGCTCCCCAGAGTATTGATCCATCCCACTGCTCGCACTAAGGCTCTTCAACAATCTTTCGTTAATCGGGCTACTAATCTACTTAATGAGGCTAATGTAAGCAGTGAAGCACCCTTGGTTTTCGATATGGGCTTAATCCCTCGATTTAAGAAGCACACCTTCGACCACCTAATGAACGCCGATCGCAGGAACTGGGAGATATCATGGTGACCCCCATCATGTTTTCATCATAATGTTTTTTTTCTTTTTTATTATACATCAATTATACTACCTTAATTTTTCTTTTGTCAATTGATATTTTTTAATTATTATTATTAATACATATGTATATGTTACATTGAGCCATACGGGGTTTAACCCCATGGCTAAATAAATATTTGTCTATGTCTATGTCTATGTCTGTGTCTTTGTCTCTCCGTCTCCGTTTCTACGTCTCCGTTTCTTCATCTCCGTCCCTCTGTCTGAGACACATAATTAGAAAGAATAAAATTCTATCATATTTTTTCATTAATTTAAATAGAATTCAGTAAACCAAATTTTTAATTTATCATGATAGTATGATTTGTATTTAAATAATTCTTATGCATATTGGAACTTTAATTATTTTTTTTTCAAATATATGAAAATTAAATTTTAAACAGAATTGCAATATAGAAATTTATAAATTGAGGCAATTTTTTTGACTTTAAAATTGGCTCATTTATACATATTAATATAATATATAAAAATTTAACTAAGCGACGTTAGGAGCGAGGTAAATTAAGCTCGTTATTATTGATTTCAGTAACATCATTATTTTTAGGAGCTAAAATAACCTTTACCGTTAGATTCGTATTGTTTATTTTTATTGCATTTCTGAATATTTCTTTAACGAGATTTCCTTTTATGCTAAAATTATCTAGTTTAGCTATTAGTTCATTGTCATCTTCAAAAACATTGCGGCATTTCCCTTCTTCGATATCTAATAACCATTGTTTAAAATTATTATCATTATCCAAAACTCGCAGATTTTCATTTAACTTTGTTTGCTTAAAATTCTGCCATGATAAACTAAATTTAACTTAATTTCCAATAATGTTCACACAGCTTCCATGTCAAATAATTGGTAATGTTTGCTTAAAATCTCTTATTTATTATTAGATACAATTACAGTTCTACCACCGTAAGGGATGGTTTAAATCGCATAAATCTCGAAAAAGACAATTAACTGCTTCAGAAGCAAATTTGGAAGTCATTGAGTCAATTTAATTTTGTTTTAAAAATCGTGGATTCCCTGTAAAGTTTGATCGTGATATGACTATTTTTCCAATTTTTGAAGAATCGAATTCTTTTTTGTTATGTAAATAGTCCATAACATCTTTGTAACAATCACTTCTTAATACGTTTTGGTTTTTTCGTATGAAATATATTCTGGAGGTTGCAACTTTTTCAAATGCATCAACAATGAACTGTTGAGATAATTTTCCCAAATTAAGGTATGGATTAAATTCATTTCTAACGTTACATCTATAATAATTAAATTGCAAATTTGATATATTGGATTTTCCGAATCTACTATTCATATTTGGCATACATCCAAAACCACCATTAGGATGAATAAGCGGATATGTCATAGGATCTGTATGTTTGCTTATTGTTGGTATACTAATTGGTTTATCATACTTAGAGTAAATAACAATATCACGTTCAATAGGAGGAATATCGTCTTCTCCAATATATACTATTGCAACTTCATTACGGGTAGGTAGATTATATCTATTTTTATCTAGATTATTATTGCGGACAATAGACGTAGTAACAGTTCTTGGAGAGCAATAGATTTTTGCACATCGTTGTGGTTCTTCTTCTTCTGCTTCATGCATCATTTTATAGGCTTTAACATGAGGATTAATGTCTCTTACCAAGTTATGTAAATGTTTTAATGATGCTAAATTTGTATTAAACTTATTTCCTTCAATCGTTGTCAATTCATTATCTAAAATATATAATTGTCCATATTTACGTGCTTCACCTTTATTAGGATGTAATGCATATACATTATGGTAAATTTGTCCACATAATTTAATAACTCGTGGTCCTTTACCCGGCAATGTATCAAAATTGGTACAAAAACTTGCGAATGCTACAGCATCATTGTACAACGTAATATTTCATCAAAAATCAATACTTTCTTACGTTAATTCAGTTGCTAAAAACTTTAATTATTCTGGGTAAGAAGGATTTTCTAACCATTCTACTTTACCTTTCTGACAGCAATTGGAGACATCGTTACTTTTAGTGTACTCGAAAGCCAAATGTTTCGCATCACAATAAACACATGTATTTGTCATGGAACCAATGTAATTTTCAGATATAAGATTTTCATCAAAATATATATTTGCTATACAACCAATCAGTTTTGAATTAATTTTTTCAGTTAGTATTTTTTCATTTAATTTTTAAAATTTCTTCCTGCTTTGCCCTTTATTGTTTTATCAATAACTTTGTTCAATACAATATTATGATTGTTATTATAATTACTATAATTGTAATTTTCATTATAATTATTGTCTTCAATTTTTAATCGTTTACACTTTATAAATAATGTCTTTAATTGATAAGAATCATATTTATATTTTCGCTTTCTTTCATCTATTGGTTTATTGATTGTAGTATCATTATTAACATGCTTATTGTCATCAATTTCTATTTGTTTGCACCTTGCGCGTGATTCTTTTAATTGGTAACAATCATTTTTTACTAGTGTTTTGTTAATAATATTGGCATTTTCCAATTTTTGATTTTCAATTAGTACCATTCTCTCATATTCATTGTATTGTTCATTAATAACTTTTCTACAAGCTTCTTTTTTGCGTAATTTTTCTTTTCCATACAATTTTTAAAATTTATTAGTATCTCTATTTTCAATCGATTTTATTTTTGATATCTTAATATTTTCAATCGATTTTATTTTTGATATCTTAATATTTTCAATCGATTTTATTTTTGATATCTTAATATTTTCAATTTTTTTATATTTATTTGGTTGTTCTTGTTTCATTTTTATGTAAGCTTTCTTTTTATGTGAAGCTTCATTTGTACGTATTTGTTCCATTTTATCAGTACCCTTTTTTATCTTTGATTTAATTTTTGTTATTTTAGTTTTTTTTATTTTTTTTTATATTTATTGGGTTGTTTTTCTTGAATTTTTATACAATCTTATTTTTTACGTAAAGCTTTATTCGCACGTATTTGTTCCATTTAATCAATACTCATTTTTTCCTTGAATTTCAATTTTGTTATCTTAGTATTTTCTAATTTTTCTTTATATTTATTGGGTTGTTTTTCTTCAATTTTTATATAATCTTCTTCTTTACGTAAAGCCTCATTCGCGCGTATTCGTTCTAATTTATCAGTACTCATTTTCCCCTTGAGTTTCAATTTTGTTATCTTAGTATTTTCTAATTTCTGTTTATATTTATTTGGTTGTCCTTTTTTCAGTTTCATATAAGCTTTATTCTTTCATAAAGCTTCTTGAACACGTCTTAGTTCTAATTTATCATTCCTTTTTTTTTCTTGCATTTACATTATAATGTCTTTTTCTGAATTTTCTTGATATTTATGTGATAGTTTTGTTATCTTTTTCCTATAAAGTCCTGTCACCGATAAAGCTTCTTTTTCATCTATTTCTTTTGATTTTTTTTTCTTCATTTAATTTATTCTAAACTGTCCTAATTTTATCATCGTTATAATTTAAGTGGATATCAACGATTTCCATTATATCATTATCTGGTGTTAAAAAATTTGTATCTGAAATGTCATCGTCGATTTCCATCAAAATTGTTTCATGATTCAAAATTCTTTCGTTTACGATACATTTTCATGATCTTTTTTTGTTCTGCCAATAAATGCATTTGTGAGCTTTTTCTTATTGTTCAAGCTCAATAAAATCTGAATTTAATGGTATTTGATTTAGATGTTGTTTATGAAAAAAACTCCTCCTTATCGTGTCCGGTGGATTATCGTAATTAATGTTTGTATTATTATAATTTTGTAAAACTGGAAACATTCTTATTTGTTGCGTTTCAAAAATTCTTGATAAATGTAATCGCATTTGAGAATCATCATATCTTAAACAACATGGACCTAAATTATAAAGTATTGCAACAGCAAAAGCCATTGCAAAAACGCCACAATCATAATTATTTGTTTGTGATTGTACTGTTTATATATACCATGCTCGATTCTGATTTGTTTGGGAATAATCTGTTTATATGAATCTTATGCTCATCTTGTAGATATTTAAGATTTAAACTGTCATATATATGAGTTACCTTATTATTATAATATATACAAATCCAGTGACCTTTTTCTAAATTTTCGGAAAATAATAACTATATAAATTCTCTATCGATCGGTACTAAATTAATATATTGTGGTCTTTGAATTATTAAAGCTGATTGCATGTTAAATAAGGTGCACCGGTTTAAAATATTATTTAATTCTAACATATGAGTATCAGTTAACATGGAAGCAATTCCACTATACAATCCCTGTCCTTTAACAATCAATTTATCTTTCTCAGCCAGAACATTATTAAAAATTGAAATACTTTTAAGAATTTTGATTTGTTTTTAATGAACTTTTTTCAAAGATATTCACAATAGAATTGCTTTTATATTAACTAATTCGATTTACTGCCTTTTTACTTTTAAAAGCTGAAAAATAAGAGAAATTATGAAAAATGCTATGTAATAATTGTAATATGATAAAAAAATAATAATAAAATTTGTAAAAATAATATAACGATAAAAAAATGGTTATTTTCGGCAATCATATATATATATATATATATATATATATATTTAATCATTAAGAAAAGTTCGTTGTACAAAGAACTAAAAGAAAAATTATTTTTAATTATTTTCAATAATTGTATTTTTCAATTTATTTACAGTTATTTACAGATATTTGCAGTATCTACATTTAAAAAATGTATAAATGATAATAAACAATTATGATTTATCTCCAGCCAAACGCTTTTTAATTGTTCTTTACAGTTTTCAATATTTTCTTATAATCATTTATTTATTCAAAGTATTATTCTACTTTTACAAAATAATTTTTATATAAGGTGATAATAGTATATTTCGGTACTAGTGCGATAAAGTGATTTTTTACTCGTGTGGCGGTTTGCGCCCGAGCGAAGCGAGGGTGAAAAGGTCACACGAGTAAGAAATCACTTTCTCGCACGAGCATCGAACACTATTTTTTGACGCGACGTGTGAGAAGCTCCATTTTCGCACGTGTCACTTTGTACAGCGTGCGTGAAATCGAGCTTCTCGTACGGAGTGTCGAAAAATATTTTACTATACGATAATATATATATATAAAATTTCAACATCAAAACTAATTTTCTAATGTATAGAATGAAAAATTAAATTAATAGAATTTTGAAATTTTGAGATGGGAATACTTTTTATAAATAACTTTTTAATAACTATGAATAATGTTTAATTTTTTAAATAACTTGAGGAATTGAATGCTAATTGATTTTAATTATAACATAAAGTTAATTATTTTAGTGGAAAATATATTTAATAAAAGAATATAACTATTTATAAGTTATTACTTTGTTACGTCATAAACGTATCGTTTTTTATCAACATTGGTAAATCAAATTCTTCAGTTATTGAACAGTCGCATTATTTCATTGTTAAGCAAAATTAAGTAGATCATAAGAAAAGAAGCTAAACGTATGTTTCGAAATTTCAAAATAAATTTTACAAATCCTAAAAACATTACGAGACATATTATCAAAATTCAAGAAAATTTATAAATAAAAATTGATGTAAAAGACAATAAATCTCATAAACAAAATAAGTATAAAAACCAAATGAAACAAATGATATTCGGAATATTACCCCGGGTGTCTTATTGGTAATACGTTTACACTGCCCGTCAAGTTTATATTTCAAAGCAATTGCTATTACTAAATATACATATATCAATTATTAGAATATATACGCGCATAAAAATCAATTATATTAAAAGTGTTAAAAGATATCAATAAACCTCGAGGATCTATTTACATATTGTGCCTATTCATTTGTCTGCCCATACCTAGCACCAATCTACTGAGAAATACTACAAGGTAAGAATAATATTATTTAATAAACTCTTTATTTTCAAGAATCAAGTTTATCCTTTAATAATATTCAATCGTGAGAGCGATTTCGTTCAATTAAATATTGGTGGAGTTTTTCCACCACTAGATTCATACTTCTTTATCTTTATACATTTTATAAATAAATTCAATATTTTAAACGTGCATAATTTATATACATATTTAATGCAATTAATGAATACAATTAAATAACATATACACTTTTATTTACACACTTTTATTTAGTCCTGGTGCAAGCCAGGACTTCACATTTTGGTTCCGGTACCGGGAATCGAACCCGAGCCTCCTGGGTGAAAGCCAGGTATCCTAGCTAGTGACCATACCGAAAAAAATGAGACTGGAATAGAAAGAGCAACCTTAGTACGATTTATTAATCAGTTAAATCAAGATGAATTTAAATATTTTAAACAGGGGCTAGTTAACGAAATAAGATATGAAATTAAAGTAGCAGACAATTTCTCTGATGCAACTATAGAAGCAATTGAAATAGAAAAACAATTAGAAAAACAAAACGCTATAAGAAGGAATCCAATTAAACAGAAAATTATGTTTAGTAATATTTTGCAAGAAGAAATCAAACAAATACAGTGTTGTCAAATATGCAAAAATACTGGTCACGAAGCATTATATTGCAATATAGCAGGTTGCGTATACTGTAAAGAACCAAATCATTCATCATTTGAATGCTCCAATACAAAAAATAAAATAAGATTGATATGTAAATTTTGCAATCAATTGGGTCATTCAAGAAGCACGTGTGATTTATTAAATGACAATGAATATTATTGTCAATACTGTCAAGAAAGTAATCATAAAATTAATCATTGTCCAATAATACGAAAATATGAGATATGTTGGAAATGTAATAAGAATGGACACAACCCAAATTTTTGCACTGATGTTATTGAAAGAAAATCTACACAAGTATGCGAGCTTTGTTAACGATAAAAATCATATGACAAATGATTGCGAAAAGGTAAAAATATTTATAAATCAAGCTAAGGCAAGCAATCAAATACGATGTCAATTATGTGATAAATGGGGTCACTCAGGTAAAGAATGCAGAAATAATAACATCGGTCAAAATAATTTTAATCAGAATAAAATGTCTGTCGGAAATAACAGAAATAATAATTCATATGGACAACGAATTTAAATAAAATTTTGTAAATATTGCAAAAATAGAGGGCATAATATAGAGGAATGTAGAAGAATACAATACAAAAAACCTCAAAACGCAAATCAAAATTTACAATGCCCATATTGTAAAAAATTAGGACATTTAATCGATTCATGCTTTATATTAAAGAATATAGAAAGTAAGTTAAGTAAATTTTGCACATTTTGCAAAAGCATTAATCACACAGAGAAAGAATGTCAAGCTTAATTAAACACATCAGCTCATATACAGGGAAACGCATAAACTCGACTTGGAAAAAGCGTACAAGACGAGTTTCGCAACAAAAGTTGCTCAAGAATTATATTGACATTCAATTTTTTGCAAGAACACACGAAATCGATTATGACTTCGAAGTATGTGATGAGTTTAATGAAAATGAAACTAATAATGAGTACGTTAAAATTATTGAACAAAAAGAAACATTACATAATGCAATGGAATTTAAACCAGAAATAAAGAATGATTCAATGACAGTAAAACTACATAATGAAAGAAATATAGCGAATAATGAATTGGAAAAAATTATACAATTTAAAACTGAAAACATTAATGATAATAATAATATACCAATTTATATATTTAAACTAGGTGACACATTACAATTTATCGAGATACGAAATCCATATACAAATGATTTATGTAAATTACTAATAGATACGGGTGCCCAACTTAACATTATAAAAGAAAAATTAGTACCACAAAATTCTATTAATAATAATATTAAAATATATTTGTCAGGAATTACTGATATTCCAGCTAAAACATGTGGTTTAATCACTTTTCCTATTAATAATTCGCATACAAATTTTCACGTAGCATCTGAAAAATTTTCAATACCTTACGATGGTATTTTAGGCATAGATGTATTAAGAAAAAATAAGTTGAGATTAGATAAGGGATATTTAGAAATAAATGGTAAAAAATTCTTTATTCAAACAGATTATAAAAACGATAAAAATTCATTGATAAATTTATGTACAGAAAACATCGAAATTAATGACACAGCAGTTAATAACGCTTTTCATTATATCATGCTAATGCAAGACAATAATCACATATTTTCGATTACACAATTTCTACAGAATAAGAATGAAAATATTGAAAATTTTATGAAAGAAATCAACTGTGTTTTAGAAAAAGATGAATGTAAAAATAATAAGAATAT
Organism: Anastatus disparis; assembly: GCA_017163975.1. Taxonomy (NCBI): domain Eukaryota; kingdom Metazoa; phylum Arthropoda; class Insecta; order Hymenoptera; family Eupelmidae; genus Anastatus; species Anastatus disparis. The sequence goes on along the minus strand of JAFFSR010000370.1, from coordinate 2,480,147 downwards.
AGAATATGAACAATTTCTATTAAAACTTGAAGAAAATACAAATTTTAACATTAATAATAAAGACAAATAATTTCTAACATATTTTATGGAAAAAGATATTTTAACAAATTTTATATTAAATAATCATGAAGAAGAATTTCATAAATTACAAGAAAATTTAATGTATAAAAATGTAAATTATATTAGTGAAGAAAAAAATGATCGTAGAGAAGAATCATTAAGTAAAATAAGTTTAAATCATTTAACTGAAGAGAAAGAACAAAATATAAAGAATTTTATTTTAGAAAATGAAAATGATGACATATTTTGGTTAGAAGGAAAAAATATTGGAAAATGCAATTTAGAACAACACGAGATAAATTTAACAGATAACAGACCAGTATATGTTAAACGATTTCCATTGCCACATAAATCAAGAGAAATCGCTATTACAGAAACTCAAAAATTAATTGATAATAATTTAGTAAGGCCATTTAAAAGCGCATATAACGCTCCAGCATTTGTAGTTAAAAAGAAACCAGGTCCTGATGGAAAAGAAAAATGGCGACTAGTTATAGATTATAGAAAATTAAATGAGAAAACTATACCAGATCCTTACTTAATACCATCCATAACTGAAATTTTTGATGATTTAGGCGGAAATAAATACTTTACTACCGTAGACATGGTTTTAGCATTTCACTGGGTACCAATGAAAGAATCAGATATACATAAAACAGCTTTTAGTGTACACCCTTTAGGAAGATTTGAATTTACAGTATTACCTTTTGGCTTAACTAACTCACCACGAACATTTATGAGGGTAGCAAATACAGCTCTTGGTGAGTTAATAAATAAAAAAATATGTCATGTTTATATAGATGACATAATTATAGCTGCAAAATCAGAAGAAGAACATAATATTAAATTTAATCTAGTAGCTAAAAAAAAATTAAGGGAAGCCGGATTAAAACTAGAACCAAGAAAATGCGATTTTATGAAAAATGAAGTGACATTTTTAGGTCATATTATAAGTAAAGAGGGTATTAAGGCAGATCCAAAAAAAATTGATGCAGTTAAATTATTTCCAACACCAAAAACAGTTAGAAACATTAGAGAATTTTTGGGTTTAGCAGGTTATTACAGAAAGTTTATTAACGATTTTGCTAATATAACAAAACCTTTAACGTTATTATTACAAAAAGACGTAAAATTTACTTGGGATTCAGAGAAACAAAAGACTTTTGATAAACTAAAAGACACACTATGCTCTGCACCTTTATTGCAATTTCCACAGTTAGATAAACCATTTATAATCACTACAGATGCATCAGGATATGCTTTAGGTGCTATATTATCACAAGGTGAAATCGGGAAAGATAAACCCATAGCATACGCTTCTAGAGTATTAAAAGGTCCTAAACTAAAATATCACACTTATGAAAAAGAAGCATTAGGTATATTGTTTGGAATAGAAACATTTAGAAATTAAGTATATGGAAATAAATTTACAATAGTAACAGATCACAAGCCATTACTATCTTCTAGATCTGCAGATAAAAATAACAGAGTTCAAAGATGGCGACTTAAACTATCAGAATACGATTTTGATGTAATATATAAGAAGGGAAAAATGAATGTGAATAGTGATGCGTTATCTAGAAATCCTATAGATACGGTAGAAATCAATGTGATAACTGGAGCTCAAAAAGCAAAGGAAAATGAGGTAAATATTAAATTAACAAATATACCTTCAAATGAAATAAAAATACAAAAATTAAACGAAGAACGTACACGTATTAAAAATAAACGCGGTAGACCAAAAAAAGTAATCAAAGAAATAACCAACGAGGAAATTAAAAGTGTCGAAAACGAAGTCGAAAAACAAGAAGAAATTTACTTAAATAAATCTGATACTATTATATATTCTAAAAATTCTATAATAAGTAGACAAGATAATATATTACATTTAATTACTAATGAAAAGATATCTTTGGATGACATTCAAGATGAATATTTTACACATAAAAATATTAATATAAATAACGATTTGAAGGATAATGAAATTAAAATAATAAATTATAAAAAGAGAAAAATTTTTATAATGTGCTTAATATAAAAGAATCATCAATTTTAATAAAAGAAAAATTAATAAATAATTTAAACACGCTAAAAGATTTATTGATTGAAAATAATTGTACTATATTTAGTATATCAAAAAATATAAAAATATTAAATATAAATTGGAATGAAATCGAAGAAATATTATACAATATTTTTAAAAATACAAATATAAAAGTTATAATTTGCTTAAATAATACAGAATATATCAAAAAGGAAAAAAGAAATGAAATTTTTGAACTATATCATTCTTCAAGTTTAGGAGGTCATTCGGGAGTAAATAGAACATATAATCGAATTAAAAATAAATATTTCTGGGAAAATCTTAAAATTGATATACAAAATCCTATTAAAAACTGTGAAATATGTCAGAGAAATAAATTAAAAAGAAATAAAACAAAACAACCTATGATAATAACAGATACTCCAGAGAAAACATTCGATAAAATTTCACTAGATATAGTAGGACCTCTTAATATAACTAAAAATAATAATAAATATATATTAACTATTCAAGATCATTTATAAAAATTTTTAATAGCTATCGCACTGAAAGATCAAACAGCAGAGACTATAGCTGACGCATTTATAAAAAAATTTATTTGCATTTTTAGTTCACCAAAACTAGTACTTACAGATAAAGGCGCAAATTTTACAGGCAAATTAATAAAAGCTATTTCAAAAAGATTTAAATTTAAAAAATTAGAAACTACTGCCTTTCATCGACAATCTAATGGTTCATTAGAAAGGGCTCATCATCCTTTATGTGAATATTTAAAAAATTTTGCTGATAAAAAATTAGAATGGGATGATTGGCTTGAACTTGCACAATTTAACTATAATACTAGTGTTCATTCAAGTCATAAATTTACACCACATGAACTAGTCTTCGCCTACCCAGCTAGATTACCGTCTAGCGAACCCTTAAAATCATCAGAAAAATTACAAACTTTTAATGATTATATAGAAAAATTATTAATAAATATGAAAGATATTGCGAAAATAGCCCGTGAAAATTCAATACTGTCAAAGGAAAAATCTAAATCTTATCACGACAGATTTATAAATCCTGTAGAATTTAAAATAGGAGATAAAGTATGGCTTATAAAAGAGCTAAAACCAGGTAAATTAGAAAAAAATCAAAACTTGGGACCTTTTGAAGTATTAAAAGTTCACGAAAATAGCAATATTTCTATAGATTTCAAGGGTGGCTCAAAATTAGTTCATGCAAATAAATTAATTTTACATGAACGGAAAAATTAATATTATTTTATGTTTCAGAAAGAAAAAGGAAAAGAGAGAGGAAAAAAAATGCTGTTAATTTTATTCATATTATTATCTATTGTTAGAGAAAATGTGGCCATTATTGGATTTAATTGTGAATCTACAGACCCAATCATCACTACATATTCTCGACTAGACACAGGAGAATGTGACTTTCAACAGGAAAATATTACTATAACTAATTCTACAATAGAACTATTACAAGTTGCAGAATTTAAAAATATTAAAGTTATACAATGCAAAGTAGAAATTCAAAGAACGGTTTTCCATTGCGGGATGTTCAGTCATTTAGGATCAACTGCTCACGCTTTACAAGAATACTTATATGAAATAAGCCATGAAAAATGTAAATTCATTTACGATACAGGAATCTTTAAATATGATAATATACATACTATAGCAGACCTGAAAATAAATTCAACAAAAGCAGTTGGAATAGATTTTGCAGTAAAGGATAAAACTTGCACAGGAGCTTCATACACGGACAATTTTGGATCTTGGGACAACGTTTTAGTACAGGGTCTTATAAGAATAACTTTATTAGAAGAATACGCTCAAGTAAGTCTAAAAAATGATAAATTAAGATTAAATTCAGGGACTGTATGTAAATTTTCGGATCAACATTGCATCGATTCGCAAGCAGAGTATACTTTTTGGGAAAATTTACCTACAGAAGAAGGTTTTAAAACAGAATATGAGACTTTATACAGAGGCCCTGCAACTATAATAAATTCACCTAATCAAAATCCCATATATACTGTAAACACAGAAAGAATAACATTTTCTTTGTCCGCGTTAAATAATGTAAAAATTTGCGATAGAATATTAACAAAAACGGAACATCCGAAGCTATTTATTTTAGATATATCTTATAATAAAATATTATTTGACGATAATACGATAAAAAAAGATGTAACAAATTTAGATTTATTTACATATATAAACTCAAAATTTGTATATATTGAAAAACATTTTAGGGCTGATCTTACAGATTTATATTTTAATATTTTAAAAGAAAAATGCGAGATAGAAAAAAAGGTAATTCACGAATCCTTATCCCTTGCATCCATAGCTCCCGATGAATTCGCTTATAACATCATGCAAAAACCAGTCTATATAGCTAAACTTGCCGGCGAAGTAGTACATGTTATTAAATGTACACCAGTAAAGACACAGTTACTGCATACAAACAAATGTTATATTCAATTGCCAGTATTAACAAAAAATCAAACATGGTTTCTGACACCAAAAACACATATATTATTAAAATCAGGATCGGAAATAAACTGTAATTCGATAATTCCTCAATATTATAAAATTGGAGAAAATTGGATAAATCTTCTACCAAAACCGCAACCAACAAAAAATATAGTAAAAGTCTTAAAACCAAACACTCAAAAGTCGTGGATACCAGTAAAAATATTTTCTTTAGCAACAAGCGGAATTTATTCTCAAGAGGATTTACAAGAATTACAGCAACACATCATGTTTCCTTTTGAAAAAGCAGCGCTACTTAATGCAATAGCAAGAGGTATACAGAGAGAACAAAACACACAAGTAGACTTATTAAATAATCTACTTACAGAAAATACATTGTCGCATATTGCAGAAAATACTTGGAATAAATTCATAAATAAATTGACAACTTTTGGATCTATAAGCTCAGCCATAATAATGATATTAATTATTATCCAAATAATTAAATTGACTATAGACACAATAATAAGGGGCTATACTTTTCACACTATTTATGGCTGATCTATACATTTGTTAGGAGCAATTTTTAGCTCTCTAACACATTTAATGATTACATTAAATACCAATCAAGTTAAAAGAAAAACAAATTACGAAGAGATCCAACTAAAGGAAATAAAAATAGAAAAACCTTCTATATTACAACCAATACCATTAAAAGAAACAACACAATCATGCATAACGAAACCAACACCCCCATCTTTACCCTTAAAAGCACCATATATTAAACCACCAATGCTAACACCTTCTCCCAAACCTATTCAAGAAGAGCCTAGAGAATTACCACTCTTCTGCTCTCGCATAGATTAATTAAATAATTATTATTATTTCAAATTTTTATTACTATTATTTTTTTTTCTCTAAAATGATTTTCAAATTAAGAAACGATTTAAGCTATCGAAATTATAAGTATATTGTTACATCTAGGGTATTCAGTTGAAACTTAAGTCTACTACATTTCAGATTGCATAGTTACCTATACAATCATCTTGAATCGGGAGGGAAGTGAATGAATATTCACTTATATATTCATATTATATTTAAATAATTTTATACTATTTGAATAATTACTTTTACAAAACATTTTATGTTAATTTTTTATCTCATAAGCCATAATAAAAAAAAACTTCCTTTGTAAAGAAAATTTGAAATATATAGATTAAATTAATTAAAAAGTATTTGTAAGCAAAATCATGAATTATATAAAAAAAAATGATGAACTTTATTATAAGTTCTATATGGAATGAAGTTTTTTTTATGTATCTAGCTATTTTAATTTTATACCGGACCTACGTTCTGGTAAACTAGTTCCACCTCTGTAAGAATTTGCATTGTAACCTATACTACGCATAGGATTTTACTTTTGGTTTAATAAATAAATATATATAGCCACATTTAGTGTATTAAGTAAAAGTATAAAAATAAGAATTTAGAAAATTTCGGTTAGATTATAATATTAGATTATAAAATTTATAAGAAAAACTTGACTGTATTAAATAATTGACAGTTTAGCGTGTTATTTTCATAATAAGTCATTCACCTATACAATATATTAACATTGTTTAATACTCCAACTTTAAGCAAAATTGATTTCTTTTATTTTTAACTATCAAAGATCTATTTGGTTTAAAAAAAAAAAAAAAATAAATGAAAATGTAAATTAGACATTCTAAAAAATATTGTTTTAAAGGAAACATACTAATAATATTCAAAAGAATTGACTTATTTTAAATTAATAAGACTTATATAAGAAAAAAAAAGTATTTATAAGAAAAAAATGATACTTTAATTTTATGCAAAATTTATTTTTAATAAATTTTTAATTATCAAAAGTATAAGGACAGTTTAAAAAAAAAACAAATGAAAAAGCATTGAAGGGAATTGAATTATTTAAAATAAATAAGTCTAAATAAAAAAAAAAATATAAAAAAATAAATAAATTAAGTATTAAAAAATTTTTTTTTACAAATTAAAATAGTTTCTTTTAGAATTTAAGTATTATATCTAATTAATATTAAAAATGAAAAGGAGCAGTTGGAAAATAAAAAGGAAAACAAAAAATTATGATAAAAATAGATATATTATAAAATTATATTGAACAATTACATTATTATTATTTTTTTTATATATATAACAAAAGATATGCAGAAAAAAGAAAAAGAGGAAAACTAATCCCATTGTTCTCCATAATTAAAAACTGGCTCGCAATCTATTGGAACCCACCCAGGGTGCCCCATTACAGGAAGTTGTGAGACCAACTCGCCTCTTCTTATAAACAGATCGCCAACGTACAGGAAGAAATCATTTTGGAACACTTGCATGCGCATCTGCGTACCATTAACGATTACTGTGCACTCTTCATCCCTAAACAGGGCACAAAGGTCCCAAACATCGAACTCTCGTCGAGATCCAAGCCACCATGCATTATTTTGATAACGGTCCATCAGCCGGAACACATGTCTCAGCTGCCAATCCGCAAACTGAAAAAAGAAAAAAAAAACAAGAAATTTATTTTTTTTTTTCAATAAATAAATGAACAAATAATAATAAAGGTAATAATAATATTAATGAAAAAAAAAAAAAAAAAAATCCATAAAAAATAAGAATATAATATTGAACTTGTAATATTAAGATAATAATAGAGATACTTACACAAACTCGGATATACTGCTTCCTTGGATACATGATGATGATTGTTAAAAAATAAATAAAAACAAGCTTTTAAATACCCGAAAAGAACAACGAAAACCAATGGTAAAAAGAAAAAAAAAATTTTTTAGACGTGTCAGCGGCATACATTTTTCTCTTCGTTGACTTTGCTGAATTGTTATTACAATGTCATTAACCTATGTTTTACAAATTAACAACACGAATAATTGTATAAAACTTTAATCCATGCTAATTGTAAATAGATTTTTAAAATTTATTAATTCGTAACTGTTTTCAGGTTTTTATGTTGCTTTTGTTTCAATAAGCAACATCTTTGAGCCCCAAGGTGTTATGTCATAAAACGTACCGTTCTGTTGGCCACTCATAAAAAAAAAAAAAAATAATGATAAACACATATACAGTTCCTGATTAATTTTTTAGATTTTAATCGTAATATTGTAAATGTTCAATAATTGACCTATCTTTTATTTTTTTGATTGCCTATCCTTCTGATATGCAATCTCCTGACCACCGAGGTGTTACGTCATAAACGTATCGTTTTTTATCAACATTCGTAAATCAAATTCTTCAGTTATTGAACAGTCGCATTATTTCATTGTTAAGCAAAATTAAGTAGATTATAAGAAAAGAAGCCAAACGTATGTTTCGAAATTTCAAAATAAATTTTACAAATCCTAAAAACATTACGAAACATATTATCAAAATTCAAGAAAATTTATAAATAAAAATTGATGTAAAAGACAATAAATCTCATAAACAAAATAAGTATAAAAACCCAATGAAACAAATGATATTCGGAATATTACCCCGGGTGTCTTATTGGTAATACGTTTACACTGCCCGTCAAGTTTATATTTCAAAGCAATTGCTATAACTAAATATACATATATCAATTATTAGAATAAATACGCGCATAAAAATCAATTATATCAAAAGTGTTAAAAGATATCAATAAACCTCGAGGATCTATTTACATATTGTGCCTATTCATTTGTCTGCCCATACCTAGCACCAATCTACTGAGAAATACTACAAGGTAAGAATAATATTATTTAATAAACTCTTTATTTTCAAGAATCAAGTTTATCCTTCAATAATATTCAATCGTGAGAGCGATTTCGTTCAATTAAATATTGGTGGAGTTTTTCCACCACTAGATTCATACTTCTTTATCTTTATACATTTTATAAATAAATTCAATATTTTAAACGTGCATAATTTATATACATATTTAATGCAATTAATAAATACAATTAAATAACATATACACTTTTATTTACACACTTTTATTTAGTACTGGTGCAAGCCAGGACTTAACAACTTAATAATAATTTCTCAAACTTTTTATTTATAGTTTAAAATAATATTAAATATATGATTATCATTTTAATAGTTTTTATAAAATATTATGTCAATTTTATAAGTATAAATTATTTAAGGAGATGTAAAATGGACACTACACTTGCACCCATGAGTATTGACTATATTGCTATTGTATTTCAAAATTTTGAATGAAGAGATGCTTTAACATAGAGTATGTATCACGAAGATTATTCAGTTAAATTTTTAAATAAATTTATTCATTGGTTATTGAGGAGTTTGGGTTTCAATATTATTTATTAAAATTTTCCTAGTTGGGATCAGGAATCTAAATATCTTAAGAACTAATGATTGGATTGATTAGAAAATTTAAATAAATAATCATCACGGTACATACTACAAGTTAATACATTCCTTTTATGGAAATTCAGCAATAGAATGGAAAGACAATTAAATAAGACAGTTAAATGAAAAGACAGTTGTATTCAGTGTCCGTCTTATATCTCTTTATAGTGAAATATAATTAAGCTTTGACAACAAATTCAACATAATGAAATAATTGTACTTTCAATTATCATATTTTTAATACAAATTTTGGAGTAATATAATGGAATATTATTTTTTTTCCGCATTTATAATAAGTTTTTTGCAAATGATGAGTAAATTGAATAATAGTAAATAATATTTCAACTTAATAAATTACGAGCAAAATTTACCTCGCTCCTGACGTCGCTTGGTTGCATTTTCATATATTATATTATTATATATAATTTTGCTAATTTCATTGACAATAGTTGTTTAAAATAAAATATGTATTTAATTTTTTTTTCATACATTTATATCATTATATTGTACGGCATGAAAAAAAAAATTTTTCAATTTTTCGAAAATTAATAAGCTTTAATAAAAGTAAATAATTATTATTAAAAATCATAGTATAAGAAAAATGTTTATATTACCATCAACTTTTACAGGAAGTCCGCGTTTCTTATATTAAAATTTTCCTTATCCCATGACATAAGTACGAAGAATTGGAAAACCAGATTTTATGACAATGACATGCAATCGAAATAAAAAAAAATCACAAATAATAAAGGACAAAGTGAAGAAGTAACAGATAGACTAAATATTGTTGTTGGAGTATTTTATCAAAAATTAAAACTATAAATGTAGCAAATTTCTAAAAACATATTTTTGGAAAATGCATTGCAAATTCATACGTTGTAGAATTTCAAAAGAGAGGGTTACCACATGCCTATATGCTAATATTTTTAAGTAATGATGATAAAATTTACAATAGTGATGACGTTGATAAATTTATAGTAGCTGCAATTCTAAATGAAAATGAGAATCCCAGATTATATGAAATAGTTAAACAATTTATGATCCGTGGCCCTTGGGAAGATCAGAATGAAAACTCACCTTGTATGGATAAAGAACCAGGAAAGTGTACAAAAAATTTTCCAAAACGATTTAATGAAACTACAATAATGACAAATGGTTATCCTATTTATCGACGAAGAAATAATAAAAATGAGATATCATACACGAAAAACATGTGGGAAGACAATAGATTTGTGGTTTCTTATGATTCGTATTTATTACTAAAGTTTAACTATCATATTAATATTGAATTATGTTCAACAATAGGAGTTATGAAATATTTATTTTAATACTGCTTTAAAGGACATGATTGTGCATTTATAGAAATAAAAGCAAGTGAAATAAATACTGAAAGTAGTATTAACGATGAAACGAATGATTTTGATATGTTTTATGATAAAATTAAACAATATATAAACACGAGATACGTTTGCCTGCCAGAAGCTATGCATCGCATATTGGAATATAATATTAGTGAACTTTCACATACAATTCATAGATAAGCTGTTCATAATGAAAATGAACAATATGTGTATTTTGAAGAAGGAGTCAAACACGAAATTGATTAGAAAAATGTTGAGGCTTAAGAAAAATGCTTGTGGCTCGCGCTCAAGAAAATTGAAAAAACAATGCTTTATGTGTATATAAAAAAAAATGTGCAAGCAAAACGTTTAGCATAAAAACAAAAAAAAAAGAATGAAAGGAAAAAAAATTTTATTCCTTTGCTTACAGCATGCACTTTAAAAAAAACAATATACTAAAGGTGTGCCAGCAAGACTGTGAGTATTGAAAAAAATGTTGCTGCAAAATAAAATGTCGCGGTTACGTCACACCAAGCGATGCCAAGAACAAAAATGGCCGCCAAAGCGTCTCCTTTCAGCCCGCTTCGTGTGTGCTTTGAAAAGATGGTGATCTCGTGGCGAAGGCCCGGAACGCACGATCCACAAAAAAAACTTTATTGTTTCTGCACTGGCACTTGTTCAGTTTTTCTTTTTTTTTCACAGCACAGTCTTTGCACAGCACAGTTTACAATTTCGCGTCGATCCCGAGGTTTTGAACATAAATTTTTGTCTGGTCCCACGTTGGCTGCGTCATTTGTAACGACCCTGGGGATCAAGGGGGTCTCACTATTATTAATAAGCTACTTAGCAGTAATAATATCGCTGGAAGGGTCAGGGTAAAAATAAGGGTATATATACATATGAAAAAGAATACATAAGCATTAACACTGAAATCGAACAATTAAATGAAATATCCAATGATTTATTTAGATATTTGTACAGCTATAGAAACACACTTGATTAAAAGGAAACTAAAAGGAAACCATTACATTAATTTAAAAAAAAGGATGCTAAAAGGGGCACGCTTTACAGAGTATTAGATACACTAATTTCACGCACGTGGTCGCACAATACACGCCGTGCATTTACTATTAGATTTTAAGCTAGATATAAAAAAAAAACAAGCACTGCACGACAGAATCGTCATTATGAGAAATATTGGCTATGCTTAAGTACTCACTCAGAACTATATTTACTTAGGATATAAAAAGAACCACGAATCCAATTTTACGGTCGCACGTAGCTACTCATAGTAGAACAAGATGTCTATGTTCGACGCTGACGATGGAAGAAATCGAGCAATAGGAAGCCATCATCCACGTTTAAGAATCAAGATCCACATAATTTGGATAAAACTGATCATTATAACCATCAAGCACGTACCTCTACTAATGAACCCTTAATGTTGAGCAAAACCCACGATAAAGCAGAACCAAAGACGAACCTACCACTAATTAGAAAAAACATCTCAGCGAAAAAGCCGCCACATGAAAAACAATAATAGATTAAATGACATATGATTCGCGGCTAGAATTTAATAACCTCCCAACAGAGCGGAGCGCGTGCAATCAATTTGCTAATCCCTCGAATAGCTTAGAAAATCCTATTCCCCCTAGTGGTAGTAACGCAACTATTCACCCACCGACCACATCTCCTCAAGCACAATCCACACAAAAGCCGACTCTATCGAGAGAAAATATTCTATTTATAGATTATACTCTTAATTACATAACAGTAACACATAAAAATAAAATTTAATACTTGATTATGTGTCAGTAGAAAAGTGTGAATAGCTAGCAATGTCAGTACAATGTGTATGAGAATAAGTTTAGCAAGTTTTTTCTCTCCACCCCTTGATTTGATCCATAATGGACATTTTTGTTTTCTCCCTTGCCATTTTGTGTAGTAAACGCAAGGATCCAATTTCGTCGTATACTTCCGTGTGGTGGAGGGGATAGTAACATGGCTATTTGTGCCATATTACTTATATTAAAAAATCTTAATATTCAGCGCTAAGTCCGACAGAAGGAAGCAACATATAAGAAGCAAACATGAAACCACCAAATTCAAATAACTTTTTACCTTAACTCGCCCGGCACACACACGCGCACAAGGCTCAGCTAAGTCTCCATCTTACACGTACAAGGTATATTCTACGACTCTAGTAGTCGAGTTGGGGCCTTTAGTTACGCGCGCAGCGCGTACTAAAAAAGATTGCAGCTAGCAAGAAGGAAAGGCAGCCATTGCCACCTCATTCCTTCTGTCACCACCATAACGTAAAGTTGTTGAAAAAGAGCGAGATTATATATTCATATGTAGATTATTAAATAAAAAGAATACCTACGTTGACTATAATATAATGAATTAAAAAATAGTTCTATTAGTTTATAGATCTATCAATCAAACTGTTTTTCCTCGTTTTTTTTATCGATGTTTTAGTGTTTTTTATTTGAAAATTTTTTTTTCATTGACATTTTATTGTAAACAGAATTAAATTTTTTCGTCTTTATGTATGCATATTAATATTAATTGTTTCTATAACAAAATTAATAATACATGTAAATTATGTCATAAAATTTTCACAATCGATAACATCATTTAAGAGGTTTTAATAAGGTATATCATTTAAGAGGTTTTAATAAGGTATATCATTTACACATAACTACCGACATTGCAGTTTTCCAAATTTTTAATTTATATTGAAATTTTTCCCGAAATTTTTTTTATATTAGGCTTTCTATTAGTACAAACGGAAGGCAGTAATAAATAGATATCTAAAACATTTTTGAATTAAGAATAAAAAATTTGGAAAACTATGATGTCGTTGTTTTTTTACAAAATTAAATAAAAATTAAATTAAATTCATAAAGACTACATTTAAGTGTTTGATTTTGATCTAATTAAATTGAAATTTAATCATTCGATTATTAAACTTTAATTTAGCTTTTTCAAAATGATATTTTCAAACCTATATTTTAAATAAAATCGTAAATTATTAATTATTTATATGATTAAACTTGAAGATGATTACAGAATAAATAGCTAATTGTAAAAAAGATATTACTACCTATTTTTCATCTATTATTAATCTTAAACTTATATGTTATGATATATCGGTATATACAAAACTTATTAGTTATTACCAAGTTCACTTCAAGCTTGAATTCAGCTAAATTTAGCTAATTTTTAGCTATTTCAAAGCTTAAATTTAGCTCAATTGAGTTATTTTCAAGCTAATTACAAGCCTAAATCCAGTTAAATTTAACACTGTAATGTAGGTATAAAAACGAAGGGCACATTTCTGACGATAGCAGCGATATACTTTCAATAGTATAGAGGGAACATAATATAAATAGATCTAAAATGGAGCTAAAATTTAATCAGCGTGTTTTGATTTTTTCATTTGACATTTTGTTTTTTCATAAATTTAAAAAAAAATGAAAAAAAAAATTGATCATAAAAAAAAATTAGTAAAAATAATTTAAAAAATTAGTACAAATAACAAAAAAATAATTATTATAGTGAAAGTGAGACAGTGAAGAAAAAACATTAAATATAAGATGTGCGTGATATGCGTGGTCAGCTTGTCAAATTTCGTGACACATCAATGACGGTTCCGCAGACGATCCGTGTCTACACTATTACCATACGTTTATTCAAATTCAAATCAAAAGAAAGAAGGATTGTGGATTTGTACATTTATAATTTTATAGTTCCTCATACCTGCTACAACGACATAAAATCATCTACGGCATTTGAGAGTAAGATGGATGAATGCGGGGCGAATTTGTTGCTCGAACAGCAGTCAATCTCGGGCGCGCTTCGTGCGCCCTCAACTGTCTACTGTTCTTACAACAAACTTGCCCCGTATTCATCCTTCTTACTCCCAGATGGCGTATATAACTAATATACATATATGTATATACAGTCGACGATCTGAGTCCCGCCGCCTTCTCCTCCATCGACTCGCTCATGCGTTACCCCCACTAGCTAAGTGAAAGAATTTGTTTCCAAACATTCTGAGTCCTGCCGCTGCTCTATGCGACTTTGTAACTTGTAAAAATGGGTTTATTATGGTTTATTTTTTTTGTTTGAAATATAATAAATGTTTATTAAAATAAAAGGTAGCAAAAAATAATATTATATTGGATAATTCTCATTTATATTTACTATAAGAAATATGAAAATTGAATTTTTTTATTTATAGGTAACATAAATTTAAAATTCAACAATATATTATTTATTGATGAACTAAATACTCATTGTTATGAAAATGAAATAAAATAAGATTCATTTTATCTTTTATTTATAAACAGGTCGTATAAATTTTTAATTAAATAACATTTTATTGTATGATTAAATATATCTAGTTTAATTTTTATATTTTTTTCAGTAAATATAAATGAAAATTATGCAATATTCTATTATTTTTGTTACTTTTTATTTCAATAAATACTTATTGTATTCTACACAAAAAATTAAACTAATAAACCCATTTTTACAAGTTAAAAAATCGCATAAAGCAGCGGCGGGACTCAGAATGTGTGGAAACAAATTCTTTTTGTCAGAGAGTGGGGGCAACGCACGAGTGAGTCGATGGAGGAGAAGGTGGCGGGACTCAGATCGTCGACTGTAGATATAGAATTGACATGTAGTTTCACAATTTGGCGACGTCGTTCTTACAAAAAGTCATTATAGGTACACTATCACATGTATATATATATATATATATATTTATCAATACACACACGCAGGAAGACATTTTTCGTTTATACACCCTAGGTGAATAATATACTAATAAATAAAATTAAAACGTCACAATATGTATGTATATATATTTATATATATTTATATATATATAGTGACGTTTTTATTTTATTCAAAAATTATTTATCATTCTTTGCCAGATGCTTCAGGTGTTATACCTATTAAAAAATACCTATTTTAAGAAGGGGCCGAAGTATCTGTCTCTGTCTAATAGCGTTTTTCATTATTTCTATAAACACTATCCTTTATAACAAGAAAAAAATAGCAGCCCCCGCTAAATATTAGTATAATTAGTAAATTTTGTAATAACAACCAAATTTTTTACCGCATAGTTTTTGACTAATTAGAGACCTACTAGCAATCCAGAATATAACCTATTTTTTTTGGTAGGTCTATAATTATTCAAAAACTACGCAGTAAAAAATTTGGTTGTTATTACAAAATTTACTTATTATACTAATATCTAGCGGGGGCTGCTATTTTTTTTTTGTTATACCGGATAGTGTTTACATAAATGATGAAAAACGCTATTAGACAAAGACAGATAGTTCGGCCCCTTCTTAAGCTGTTTTTTGGCTCTGGTGTCTTACCAAAGACAGTAATAGAAAAAATAGCTACCCCACCATTTTGTTCTTTAAAAAATATGTAAAAATACATATAATAATTGTTGCCAATACTCTTAAGTAACTTTTCACACATCCCTGAGAAAAAGTGATTCGCCCTAACATGCTCATAGCAGCCTCTTTTCCATTATCGTTTTATAGCTAGTGATCTAAAAATATTGGAACGGAGTATTATCCGATGGTGCCATTAGTTTTGTTGTAATAATTTTTGGTAAGGCGAAAAAAGCTATTTTTTATCAAAAAATAGATTAAAAATAGCGAAAAAACAGGGTTTTTAGAATTTTAAATATGGCGCACCAGTGCAATGAGTCTTAGGGACTCTTTAGAAAGGGATTGGAAACCTCGTTCTGCGTTTTCTATTGGCTGTTACAAACAAGAGATCTAAACCGGAAACTACATAAGAAAGTAATATGTTAGAAAGAAACAGTAAATATTCCCCACGAAGACGACCCGTGATGTTTTCTATAAGCACTTTATCCGTTCCTTTCGATCAGTAGGTTTAGATCAGTATGGCGGTAACATTTTCTTGTCCCTCCCTAGAGGGTCCCTAATGAGTCTAAAAAAAGGCAGATTAGGGACACAAATTCTCAACTTCCCACCAATTTTTGAGGCAGCATTCTCTTTTTACAAGTTTTTAGAGCAATTTTAAAAATATTTTATGTTTTTTGGGTAAGTTCTTGAGGCCAAAAATAGCTGAAAAAATTACAGTAAATGCGTATTTTCATATAGAATATTCTCAAATTTTTTCAAATCTCTTATTCGTTAATATGATGCCGAAAAAAATTATTTTTGGAAATAAACGTTTTTTTGAGGTTAGGAGTAGTCGAGGGTAGGGGTAACAAGTCGCAGCTTAAAATTTCATTTTGCAGCATCTATTAACGAATTCTTGAAAAGAATTCGAATTTTGCGATGGTGGGCATTTTACCTATCTTAATAGGGGGTACCCTTTCTACAACTGTATTTGCAAAAAGAATAATTATGATTTTTATATGTAGATTATTAAATAAAAAGAATACCTACGTCAACTATAAAATAATGAATTAAGAAGTAGTTCTTCCAGTCACAGTTTTATCAATCAGACGCTGCTTTTTTCTATCGATGTTTTAATATTTTTTATTAAAAAATTTTTTTACTGACGTTTCAATGTGAACAGTATTAAATTTTTTCTATATTCTTTTTTTTTTTATGAGATAAAACTTTTTTAACTCTATTTAAAAATTTTATAAAATCTTTTTTTATTTATTAAATTTTTATTATTCATCAAGACCTATCAAAAATCTCTGTAGCATTACCATAACCCTAAATACAAATCGTCCAAAATTACAATAAATGATTTTTCGGTGTACTTAAAAATAGTTATTAAATGCAACACAATTCAAAATAAACCTTAAATGTATATAATATTTAACCAACATAATTATATAATTTTTAAAATTTCTTTATGAAATTCATGAGAATCATTTTTACTTGCAAAATTTACATCCTTCATTCGAACAATTAATTCGTTGGTTTATTCAAGCGATTTGTTCAATTTACTAACTAAAATAGAATCTTAATTAAAAAAAAAAAAAAATAAATAGAATTTAATTAAAATAATTGATATAATTTTTTTTAACAATATTAAATTTTTTAAAAGTAAAATAGTGTAACTATTTTTAACGTACAGATCGTATCTTATTATACATGTACATAAAATAAGAATTTCATATAATCTTAACATTAAGTCATTAAAAAAATTTCTTTTTTACAAAATTAGAAGGCTGTGGAGGCAGGGGTAGATGATAACTTTTATTTGAGGCTTACGTCTATATAATGTAAATAGATCTAAAATTCAGCTGAAATTTAGCTGAAATTAAGATCCACGGAGAATTCATCGACAAATTTGTTGTTCGAAAACAGTTTTTCATAAGTAATTTGATGCCTTCTACGAAGAAGATCCTCTGTTTGCATTTCTGCGACAAAGAACATCCTCTCTATCTTTATTGCGACAAAGAAAATCTCCTTCTATGATTTTGCGTCGAAAAAGATCCTATCTATCATTATTGTGACAAAGAAAATCTTTTTTAATGATTTTGCGTCGAAAAAGATCCTCTCTTTCATTTCTGCTATGAAAAAGATCTCCTTCAATGAAGATTTACTGTGAAATAACACTACGTTTTGTCATGGGTTTTTCCAATAAGAGGAGTATTATCCTTGCAATAGCAAAATATATAAATAAATGTAAAATATTTTATTTATGTATTTTTTGTAGAAAGGGTATAGCCGGGTACGGGTATGAAAATTGCCCACGTGACTTCTATGACCGAACCTATACCACTTTGTTTACCATGATACAAGAACTTTTTCTGGAAAGTTTGAACCCCAAGGTTAAACATACAGATCCAAAAAGTAAGGTTATCTTGATTTTCGATTTTTGACGATATCTCGGCTCAATTTTGGGAGGTGGAAGGTAATTGTAAACGTAATAAAATAAAATGTATTCCAAATTTTTTTATCTAGGATTAAAGGTTTGAGATACGTTTGATAAATTCAAAATGCTCTATAAATCACATTTTGGGATGGGTCGGCTCAAAGCAAATATAGGATTTGTATTTTGTACATATCTTTCATTATGAATTTTTTCAGGGTTTTTTAAGTAGTGCGCCGTCATTAAAATAATTGAAATTCGTTTTTTTTCATGATTTAATAATTTAACGGACAGGAAAACTCATGCAATAACTTTTTGAATTCAAAAAACTTAAAAAGCCATCATATACAATATACAATTGCAATGGATCCTACAAATTCAGTTACAAACCGAAAGACAGTCATACTCTTCGAGTATATACTACTGGAGGAAGCCTCCAAATGGCAGCAAGCGTTACAAGGCGAAGAGAGAGACAGCCTCTATTTTGGTAACGCAGTTAATAGCTGGAAGGCTTCCTCCAGTAGTATATGCTCGAAGGTCATACTTGACAAAAAGATTAAGAAAATTTTGAAATAAACTTGGTTTTTCCACAGATATACTGTAACCCTTCTCGAATATATAGTATTTCTATTTTGTTTATTTGGATTATAATTCATAGAATAATCTTGAGAAACAAAAATTCTCAATTCCAACTTCAATCTCGATATTACGTATGCGCGATCATTTATTCTACTGAACTCTTTATTGTTCCATAGCTCATGATAAAGACGAGCTACAAAAAAAGGAGAAACAATGGCCCCGTGGTAAGTCACGAGTCACGAGCCTCCCGCTTAGAGAAAAATACACATACACTACCCTCAAGTCACTTTTGCCCACCCTATATGAAAATCGGTAAAACTTCAAAGTTTTGTGGCTCAGTGAAAAATACTCGTAACTAAAAAATTCCAACGAGGTCTTAAAGAGTGTTTAAAAACCTTCAATTTGAGCTAGGTTTAGCAAGAAAAATAAAAAAACACATGTTTTATGCGTAAAAAACGAACTAAAAAATGTTCAATTTTTTTCCCTTACTCAAATGCCAGCCATTTTTTCGGAAACTCTTGAACCATAAAAAAACAAAGTGAAGGTGAAAGCTAAGGAAGTCCACTTTGAAACAAGCTATAGATTTCTCATTTATGATCGATTTCACAAGAGTTATGGTCATTTTTAATTTAAAAAAAAACGATTTTTTTATAGCCGTTATCTCAAAAAAAAAGGAACTATGCAAAAAAATTTTTAATAAAAAAGTTGTTTATTTTTTAGTCAATAATATAAATATTCAATGCAAACCGAGATCGAAAATAAAATTTTTTTTTTATTTTTACCCTAATTGTTTATTTATTATTCAGTTAAAAACGGATTTTTTTCAATAGGGTAAAAATAAAAAAAAAATTTTTTTCCGATCTCAGTTTGCATCGAATATTTATATTGTAATGGGGAAATTTGTTCCCTATCCCCCAGTTACTATTATTTTAAACTCTACAGTATCACCTCTGAATAACTATTAATTTAGTTCTTATTTTTTTTTAAATTTTACTCTGAATATATTAGCAATCAACTCTCTCGGGTGGATTCTGATCGGGTCTTCGTAGGGAACAATGACGAAACCACCGATGTAAACCAGCAACAAATTATTTATATATATTTTATAACAAAACAATGTTAATAAACACTTAAATTACACTGTTAAGTAAAATACAAAAGAAGTAATTTTCACTCTATATTTATTAAAGTAAATTTAACATACTTTTACCCGACAATTTCTCGAAAATTGTGTAAGTGTAAAAGAAAAGTAGTGTGATTAAACTCTGACTCGACTTAATAAATTCTCAGATTAATGATAATTAAATAAAATCCAATTAAACCTGTTAAATTAATTTACTTTTAATAATGGCGGCTACCACCGACAAGCAAAACGGCGACGCGCACTGACTCTAAATTATTAAATGATTTGATATTTAAGATGGAGGACTCACCTTAATATACAAAGCGTTACTCTTCAAGAAAATAAAACAAAACTCCAATGATTTAACTCCAACTGCAAAATCTCCTTTCCTCGTGTAAATAAATTTCTCAGCTCTCTCGAAAATATCCAAAAATGGCAAAAATAGTAAGGCAGCAAAATGGCAAAATGGCAGTGTAAAAACTCTATTGAATAAATCCTAATAAAATGGGGTCAAGACTCAAGAAAATGGCTCAACGAGCAGTAACAGGAAAACCAACAAGTGCAACCAGCAAGATCCAATAGAGAAGTGTGTCGATGGCGCGTCTTCTCTCGAGCTCCTTCCTCTTCATCCCTTCTTTTATCAATTACGTCATAAATAGGATAATGGTTGATTGGTTATTAATCCTTTCCGTAATTCTTATTTGTTAATTACAAAGGATGTTAACTCTTAACCAATCAACATCTTTCCTTTTGGCGGCTTCTTTTATGTTAGCGCCCTCTATTTCTTGCGCGCTCTATTTAAATTTCTATTTGGAAGACTCCATATACTTAGTTTTAATAATTATACCTATTATTGTAACGTTATCTCTCTCCAACGCTCGATTCTTTATCTTCTATTATCTCTCGCGCTCGAATTCACGTATCTTCATATAACATACTGATATAGATTAATATTTTTACAATTGCCCATGTATATACTCCCTCTACTACCGTTTCTACCTTTACTCATGTGTATACGAGCCTGCTGCCGTTATTTGTACAATTACCCATGTATATACGAGCCTGCTATACAAGCTATAGCTGGCTCCCCTTTTTCACTGATCCTTTAACTTTTCATGCGCATGACTCGATTTCTGCCGCGAGTCGGTCATTTACCGACACTTCCCCTTTACTCTCGAGCACGTGTTACAAATGTTCCGCGTCGTTTCCCGGTTTTGCTCGTCATCGCGTACCGCGAGTGTATTGTGCGCATGTACTTATACACCGGGTGTGTGTGTGTGTCAGTGTACAGGTGACAGTGCTGCGGCGTGCACGTCGTCATCGAGAACATAAGATGGCGACGCACAAGAACACTGTCACAGATTATTTTCTTTTCTAAACATGTGTTCTTTTCGTTGATCTGTTATGTGCACTAGTGTTAAGAGGTTACAGCCATCACCGTAGCTTCAACTCCTAGTGCACAACAAGAAAACTGATGGTGACTGGGGTTTTTTCCTTCACCACGTGTTCGGATGTGAGGTTAGGTTCCTCTTTCTCTCTTTCTCTCTCTAGCGGTAAGTCGTCTGCTCCTCGCTATGCTTCTTGTTTACCTCGAAACAAACAAGAGTAAACTGATTAATTTCTTTTAATTATATTAATTAATAAACTATTCAGTCAGTGCATTTCGGCTAATTTTCCTCTTTTATTCTTTTTAATAAATATTTTATTGTGATGCAATAAATGCATCACAAATTCCCCACTCCATGACCGGAACACTTTACAAGTGGGTCGTCCATCTTATTGAAACACGAAAATAATATAAGCTCTACTCTATTAACTTAGGCTATTTGCCTTTGTTTTTTTTTTTTTTTTTTATAAAAAAAAACTCAAAAGAAAGAAAAATCACGTCGTTGAATTGCACTCACATAACCATTAATATTTCTTATATACTATTTATAATAAACCTAACCTCAATAACTACTACTACTCTTTATTATCTCATTCTTATCTCGCTCTACTCATTCTCTCATATACACACAGTTAAATGTTTAAATGGGTAATAAATAAGGATTTAAGGAATACCAACACAAAAAAAAAATTATTAAAAGAAAATTTTAAGCAACTCACTGGATATCTATGAAATCTCTTGACTCGATGTATTGTCTCTCGATGCTACTCTCCTCTCGAACTCTCTCTCTCTCCTCTCAAACTTTCTCTTCTCTCGATTGTTTAACGACCCAATTAATGGCGTCGCTCTGGGGAGCGCTCCTGCGACGAACTAGGATTGGCCATTCGCAGCAGGGCTTCCTGAAGATCTCGGGGAAGTGTCCGAATCCTTTCCGCCAACCTAACGACCTCACTCAGCCGATTCATTTCCCGGTCATCGTCACGAGAAGCAGATCGACGGGCTCGTTCGTGACGATCAAGACTTGGCTGGCGAGTGCGGGGTGGAGTGCGGGGTCGGCGACTCGAACTCCTTGGCCTTCGATCTCGCGCTGTGCCTCTCCCATTTCTATCTCTTTCTCTCTCTCTTTGGGGTATCGTAGTAGGGGTTTCCCTTGGTGGTGGTCGGGAATTCCCTCGCTGCCTTGACGGTGATCTTCTTCCACGATTCCTACTCCGCATATATTCCGCATGCGCTTCACTACAACGTGGACAGCTGGTCAGATCCTCGTACCTTCTACCACAGTTGTAGCAGAAGGCATCCACAAAATCACGAGGACAATCAAACCTGGAATGTCCCAGCTGCCAGCAGTTGTAGCAAGCATACGGTGGCGGGTCCAGATGAGGCTCAGTAGGGATTGGCTTCAAATCCCCAAAGTGAGCTCCCCTGGTCTTCACTGGAAGCGGTGGTCGACTCCTACTCTGGCTCCTGGCTCGATTCTCTCTCTCTCGATGTTGCACTGGTCCTGGTGGAGGCGAAGGTGATGCTCTTCTAGGTGGGCTTTGAGCGGAGTAATAATCGTCCAGTTGAAGTTGACGTCGAGAGTTGTTACTCCGCTCTCGGCTGCGTCGAGGTGGACTGACGCGCGTTCCTAACGGAGAAAAAGTGACCATCTCTTCAGGCTCGGGTTCATACTCATCTTCGCCTCTATCCCAGGCCAGGGAATCCACTTCACCAGCACTTTCCACTGGGCGATAACGAGGATCCTGCTGGAGCAGTACATCCTCCAACTCCTTCTCTGCTTCTCTGCTTTCTCTCTCTTCCAGACTCTCGATAATTGCAGAGACAGTGTCCAAAGCCACTATTTCAGCCTCCTCTTTCCTTTTCTTCTTCTCTTCTTCCCTCTCTTCTTCTCCAGATCTCGACTGAGGATTAGCAATGGTGATAAGGAGAGTAGTCTCCTCCACTTCACCCCTCTTAAGCTCTTCCAACGTGGCTTGGCCCGTTTTAAGAAGCCACTGATCGGCTCCTTCTTTCATCTCCTTTTCCTTTTCTTCTTTCTCCTGCTCTCGAAACCTTTCAAATCTCACTCTCTCTCTCTCTTCTTCTTCCACCGCGAGACGCAACTCGTACTCGAGTTGGTCTGCCCAACTATTAGGGTTAATTGCAGGGGAAGGAGATTGATCTCGCCTCCGTGTCCTCTCTTCCAATTCAACCTCATCAGGCCACGTGAGTACACGATGAGCCGGGGGATGGAATTCCGGCTCAGCCCGATGGCCTGGGCTTGGTGCACCACGTGATCCCATGGATGGCGACTTCCTACCTGCACGTCTTGACATCTGTTAACATAAGTGAAATAAAAGGAAAATTTTACTAGGGAACTCTGTCTCGACATGCTTTTCTACCGACTGAACAACACTTACCATATGGTTATCTCGAGACACGAACCAACACCAAGACAACACAGCTCTCGAATTACACTTAAAATAACATGCTTTCGAAAAAAAAATTTATAAAATAAGGGTTTTTACTGATCTCGATTTGTTCGCGGGGGTAAAAATCGTTTTAACTCGGATACGTGTACCTTCGCATTTCTACGACTACCTTCCATCTCTAAAACATATACTACCGGTGATTTTACCTCAATAATACGAAATAGACCTTCATATTTTGGAGCTAACTTCGCAGAGAAACCTTGTGCTCCTTTTGATAACACCTGCGTTTTTCTCAACACTTGATCTCCTACATTAAACCTTACATCTTTTTTATTCTGGTCATATCTCTTAGCTTGTTTATTTTGTGATTCATCTATATGCCTAGCTACCAAGTCTCTCAAAGCATCTGATCTTTTTAATCTATCCTTCCAGACTTCTGGATCTAATTTAAGCTTAGGTCCTCTGGTCTCGATTTCTCTTCGTAAACTCTCCACTGGTGCAGGATTACGACCATAATTTAAGAATGCTGATGATACTTTTGTTGAAGCTTGGGTAGCTGTATTAACAGCACGTCTGAACTCATGTAGATGTTTGTCCCAGTCTCGATGGTCTGACCCAACAAAAATAGAAATCATAGTTTTCAACGTTCTATTTGTTCTCTCGACTGGGTTGGCCTGGGGGTGTTATGGTGGAGTAGTTACATGTTTTACACCATATTCATCTAACGTACTCTTTAACCACTTATTGTCAAACTCTTTACCATTATCAGTAAGTAAATAATCAGGAGCTTCCCATCTGAATAAAATCAGCTCTTCAAATGCTCTCGAGACCCCTTTACCATCTGCAGTTCTCAATGGTTTTAGCTCTATCCAGCGAGTGAACAAATCTTGAAACACTAGTACATATTTATACAGGTTCTTACTCTTAGGAAACTCCATGCAGTCAGCTGCTACTACAGCCCATGGTCTCTCGACAATTCTCTTTCCCATTAAACCTTGAGCACCTGTTTGCATCACTTTATATCTCTGACACTCTGAACACTGCTGGATATATGAATTTATGTCATACCACGCTCCTGGCCAATAATATTCTCTAATCACCCGATCATAAGTTTTTTCTATACCAAAATGTCCTGATGAGGCTTCTCTATGGGCATCACTTATTACTCTCTCTCGATACTCTATTGGTACCACTAATCTCCAGCCTTCTTCTCGAAAAGTCACTGGATCTAGTAACCTATCTCTTTTAAAGTAATACAATAAATTATCTTCCAATTTCCAATTTGGAAACTTTCTAGGAAAATGTTTTACTTCCTCTACTCTCGATAGATACCATGGATCTTCAATAGTGGTAAAACCAGCCACCTCTTCATTTTCTAACTCGAAACCTCTCGATAAAGCATCTGGGACATGATTAAGAGCACCTTTTCGGTGTATAATCTCGAAGTCCCATTGCTGTAACTCTAAAACCCAACGAGCAAGCCTACCAGTTGGATCTTTAAGATTTCTGAGCCACTTGAGAGCGCTATGGTCGGTGTATACTGTGAAGTGATATCCATCTAAATAAGGTCTCAACTTCTTTATTGCCCATAATAATGCAAGACCCTCTTTCTCAGTTACGGTATAATTTTTCTCTGCTTTACTCAAGACTCGACTGATGTACACTATAGGGTGATCTCCATCTTCACTTTCTTGTGTTAGCACAGCTCCTATGGCATAATCGCTAGCATCGCAATGTACCGAAAATGGCTTACTAAAATCTGGTCTGGCTAACACTGGTGCTTGAGTAAATGCTCTTTTTAGGTTCTCGAAAGCTTGCTCTTGATCCTCACCCCAGGTCCAGGTTTGACCTTTATGAAGCAGTTTTACCAACGGAATCTTTATCTCTGACTCATTCTCTATGAATCTCGAATACCAACCCACCATACCCAAGAAACGTCTCAATTGTTTAATGGTTTTAGGAGTAGGATAATTCAGCACTGGTGAAATTCTCTCTGAATCTGGTCTCAACCCATCTCTATCTAGTTTGTATCCCAGGTAAGTTACACTCGAAAAACAAAATTCACATTTTTCATTGTTCACAACTAGACCTGCTCTCACTAATCTCTTTAACACAATTTCAACCCACTTTATATGTTCTTCGAACGTTTCTGTCACGATGATGATATCATCTAGATATCCAAAGACATGTGGCTCGAATTCTGGACCAAATAAGGCGTCAACAAGCCTTTGGAAGGTCATTGGTGCGTTAGTTAGGCCAAATGGGAGACGTTTAAATTGGAATAGTCCCAATCCAGACACTGCAAATGCTGTGTATTTACGACTCTCATGGCTCAACATTACCTGGAAATACGCCTGCTCTAGATCTATTTTAGTAATATATCTTGCTTTTCTTAATTTGTCTAAAATAGAATCCATACTCTGCATTGGATAAGCATCAGGTTTAGTGACTTTATTCACATCTCGAAAATCTACACAAAACCTATACTTTCCATTAGGTTTCCTGACAATTACCGGCTCACTACTCCATTCACTCGCTGATTTCTCGATAATATTCTGCTCTAGCATTCTCTTGACCTCTTCTTGTGCCACTTGAAGTTTGTATGGTGACATACGTCTTGGGCGTTGTTTAATCGGCCTAACTCCAGGCTCGATCTCTATATGATGTTCTATTAAGGTAGTGATTCCTGGTACTTTTGATGGTGGTGGTAAAATTCTCTTAGCCAAATCTTTCACTGTTTTTTCTTGATCTTCTGTGATCTCGACTATCCCAGCGCATTCTCCAAAAATAACTGCTTTGCTCTCAGAACGATGATTTGAAAATTTTCTCCACTCTCCATCTGGAACTCTCCATAAATCTTGACCTAGTTTTACTTCTAGGTCCCATTTTCTATGGAAATCCATTCCAAGAACCATATCGTGTTCCATTTGTCTTGCAACCTTGAGTTCCATGGGTTGTACTACTCCATCAACGTCTAATACGACCTCTAGTACACCCAACAGTTTTGATATGGCTCCAGTTACTGTTTTAATTGATAAATTGCTAGGTTTTAATCTGTCTCGAAATTTCTCTCCAATCTTTGGCCCAACTAGTGTAATCATCGCACCTGGGTCAAATAAAGCTCGGTATTTCTCTCCTCCTAACTCGATTTGCAAGAAATTTCTATTCTCTGACGTCGATCCTGCAACTTTCCTATGTATATTCTCAGAATTTCTCTTCTCTGTCGTACTTGGTACGACTTTTCCCCCCTCCTGGACTGTTGAAGGTGAAGCAATGTCTTCAACAGACCGATCAGGAAACACCTCAGGAACTGGAACACTGCTGTCAGCTGGGTTCGAGAAATTCAACTGCTGCACTAACTCTCTCACCGCTTC
The DNA here is from genome assembly GCA_017163975.1 of Anastatus disparis. Taxonomy (NCBI): domain Eukaryota; kingdom Metazoa; phylum Arthropoda; class Insecta; order Hymenoptera; family Eupelmidae; genus Anastatus; species Anastatus disparis. The sequence continues at coordinate 2,453,124 of JAFFSR010000370.1, read as the reverse complement.
TCTTATATGCTCTTTAGATGGATTTTCTTCAGCATTCTGAGATATCTCACGATCCTGATTTATACTCTGAACAGGGTCTTTATTAGGTTGTCTCTCAGTTACTATTTCTAGTATTGTTTCTCTTTTATCTCTAAATTCTGTCTCTGTTTCTCTTGTATCTCTTATTTCTGGCTCTGTTTCTCTTTGCTCTAAATTTGGATTCTCTCTATTAAAATTCTCAGTATCTCGGTTCTCTATATTAATATTCTCTGCATCTCGATTCTCTATATTAATATTCTCTGTATCTTGACTCTGAATGTTCTCATTGATTTCTCTCTCTTGTGTTTTCTCTTTTATATTGTTCGCCCTTTCTCGATCATTTAGGAGCATAGAGGGCGATCCTACGTTCCTGTTTGGCCGTTTCCCAAAAACCTACGAATGTGAGCACAGTTCTTACACGTATGCAGAGTTACACCTCTGGCTCCACACCCTTGGCAGCTAAGATTTGATGGTGCTCTATTGGCATTCTGACTCCCCTCTCGATTATTTGATGTTCTATTTGGACATTTGAATGAAGAATGCCCTATTTGAGAACATGAATAACAGGTGCGTTTTGCACATTGTGAGGCTCTATGTCCAACAGTATGGCACACATGACATTCACCATAAAAAACCGATGAGTCTACTCGATTAGAAGGTCCATTTCTTCTTTGACCTTGATTTATGGGACGTCTCTCTGTTCTCGACTGCCATTGGTTATTATTTTCTTTAGGCCTGGTCCCATTATTATTAGATCTTATCTCATTATTCTCAATTACTTGCATGGACTGAGCATTTTCATCTGCATTCAGATCTACAGCTTCAGTCTGGACTTGCTGACTTGATGAAGCAGGTGATTTCCTCTTATTATTCTTATTTTTCCGAGGTGCTGGCTTTGGTGGTTTCGTATTCACTTTTTGTGAATTATCTGTCTCTTTCTCTTCAATATCCTCTCTACACTCGACTCTGCTAGCTGCTATTTTTACATTCTTATTTTCTCGATGATAGGCAGCACCCGGAATCTTTGAATTCTCTTTTGAAGGAGGTGGTACATATTTTTGATCTAACTCTTTTGCCTCTCCCACCGTTGTCCATACTTCTCTAGATCATCGAAATCATATATCTTTTTAGTTGCCATATACCTTCGATATTCTGGCAATAAATTTCGGTATGCAATCTCGAGTTGTCTTCTCATTGATGGAGGATACTTAAAATGGCCGACAATATACTCAAAATTCGAGAGGTAATTGGCTATCTTTTCTCCTTTTCCTTGAGTTCTGGCTTTTAACTCATCTAAGATATCCTCCTCGTCCATCACTGGAATATATTGTCTTTTAAAAGCCTTCTTGAATCCTCTCCAATCTCGAATTCTCCTCTCAGCTGTTTCATACCAGTGACTTGCGTCTTCCAAAAATATGCAGTGTAGTACTTTTAACCAATCTTTATCTGAGTAATCAGTACTCTTCTTGCATTTCTCTAAACGTTTTAAAAAGTCTTCTGCATTCTCTCGACCCGAAAACTTCAGATGCCAAGATTCCAGAATTTTGACTAATTTAAAATTATCTTGGTCTTTTTTTCTCCTCCGAGTCTTTTTCTTGACTCGAATAGGATAGTCAGACTCACTGCCACTTGTTGAACTCTTGCTACTACTACTACTCCTGTTGCTCAGATTTCTTGATTTATTTTTAGAATGATGGTGATTTCTACTGGTATGACTGTTATATCTCTTTTCACTCGATATTTCTTGAGTACCACCACGAGTCGATCTTAACCTTGATGAGTGGTTTGGAGATACTTGACTTCTCTTACTCTTATCAGAGGATCGAGGATCATCTCTGTCAGATTTCTGACATTTATGACAACAACTTATTGGATCTTTCTGCCTATCTTCTTTTTCTCTAAATTGGTTGTCTTTTTCCCGGTTGGTTATCCCGTCTACTTGCCGTTGGTCCTGACTCCTCTCTTCAACTTTTCTACTCAACTCGTTTCTCGACTCATTTCCACTAGGTTGAGTATTTACATTTTTTGTATATCTCCTTCTCGTCACATTTGCATCATAAGACAACCTTGTTGGATCACTATACTTATTAATCCAACCCAAGATGGTATAATCATTTATGGACAATGGATTGGCTATCTTTTTTCCAGCCATTGTGGTTTTAGCAGTCAATCTCATTGAAGCATTATTTCCATATGTAGTAGATGTCATCTTGGGTAACGAATAAGTTGAATATAAATCAGTGCCACTTATAGCAAGCGTACTCGTTACTGTTGTAGTCGTTAATGCTACAGTGGTCACTACTGGTGCTTGTGACGAGCAAGATGTCGTCGTAACATTGTTCAACGGAGATAATCTCGTATCCTCTTCGCTTGGAATTATAGACCTCCTAGTGTCGTCACCTCTAGCCCCCTCTGATTCTTCAGAGTCTTGTCCCGAAGCTGATACTATCTGAGGCTCCATCTGTGTATGTATACCTGAATCACTCATATTGGGAAGCAACGACTTTACTAATGAACCACGTTCGTCAACTTCAGGAAACCACGGAACTCTATATACCCCAGCTTTTCGTAACTCTGCTCTATATAATCGTTCTCGAAGAGTTTTCTCTGATCCTTGAGTGTTGAGATCAAATTCGTTCAACTCCTCATTTATTCTTTCGATAGGCCAGTCTCTGATATCCTCGTATAAATGTCTTAAAATCTCGGAACTACTAATCAGTTGCCTCAACTGCTCAGAATAATCTGCCATACGGTCAGTTAGTATTAACCTTTATATTTTACTCTGTGCTCTACTCAAATCTCGACAATCTTGACTTTTCTTGAATATCTAACTTATTATTTGCTAGAAAGTTCTTAAAAGGGAAAACAAGAATGAGCAGGAACTCAATAAATTTAGAGCAAAATAAACTAATCACCTCTAGATAAACTTCAAATAGAGGTGTAATTAACGAAGGTACACGTTCCGCAGGCAAAAAGGATGGCTCGATAAATTTTTCTTATGATAATAATAAAAAAAAAATTAAGTCATTAATAATAGGCAATTAAGGCAACTCAAATCTCGAAACTGGGAAGAATCTATTCTCTTTTGGGTGTTCAAAAAAAACTTAGTTATTTTGAGGTTATAGGCTAATAGAAAGGTTATGACTACTAGACATTCACACACTAAAAATCGTTTGTAATATATATCCTTATCTCTAATTTATCTCCACACACAGTATAAAATAAATAATATATCACACACATATATATACATATAAAATAAATATTTAAAATATGTCAAATTGTATAAATTTATACTCTGGCGATTACCTTTTCAATTTTATTTTTAATCTAGAAGAGAAAATAAAAAATCTTGCTCATAAAATGAGACTTAAATTTTCTCTTCTTTTACGCTCTTCTTAAATAAATAAAATAATCTTGAATATATATCAATTTATCTCTTCTCAATAAATATAAATTTCTTCGTTAGTCTCTTCTCAATAAATAAAAATTAAGAAATTTTCTCTTCTCTAACTCTGTTTTATTAAACTACCCCTCTGTTCTCGATAAATAATCTCTTCTCTTTCTTAGTTCCTTCTTTCTCCTCTCTCGATAAAATTTATTTAAATTGGAAGAAAATGAAAAATCCTTTACTCAACTCTCGACACCTCCTCTCTCAACTCTCGATAAAATTAGATGTTAATACAAAAGAAAATTATTTTCTCAACTCTCGACTCCTCTTGATAATATAAAATAAATTTTATTTTGATAACTAATTTTCTTGATTAAAATAAAAAATATGTTCTTCCTTCTTCTCAATAAAATAATTAAAGACCTCTTCTCTTGGTCTGTTTTTTTTTATAAGAGGGGTAAATCAAATAAAATATTTGGGAGATATATTAATATATATATCAAAAAAAAATTAAATATATAAATGTACTTGTGTGTGTGGAGATAAACACTCTCTAAATTAAAAATTTGTAGACTCAAAACAATTTAAATTTATTTAAATTTAAAACACTTATTGCTAACTACTGACGCTCGCCATTTTCTCAAATTCCACTCGAAAACCCACGCCACGCCGCCATTTTGAAAAACACAAAATTTCTCTTTAACGACTATTTTACACGTCAATAACACTTTAAAAAAATTTCTCTACACTTTAAACTATGAAAATTACTTTCTCGAAATTCTAAAAATTTACACTGGTTTTTTATCAGTCCCGACGAAACCTCAGACTAAGGGCGCCATTTGTAATGGGGGAATTTGTTCCCTATCCCCCAGTTACTATTATTTTAAACTCTACAGTATCACCTCTGAATAACTATTAATTTAGTTCTTATTTTTTTTTAAATTTTACTCTGAATATATTAGCAATCAACTCTCTCGGGTGGATTCTGATCGGGTCTTCGTAGGGAACAATGACGAAACCACCGATGTAAACCAGCAACAAATTATTTATATATATTTTATAACAAAACAATGTTGATAAACACTTAAATTACACTGTTAAGTAAAATACAAAAGAAGTGATTTTCACTCTATATTTATTAAAGTAAATTTAACATACTTTTACCCGACAATTTCTCGAAAATTGTGTAAGTGTAAAAGAAAAGTAGTGTGATTAAACTCTGACTCGACTTAATAAATTCTCAGATTAATGATAATTAAATAAAATCCAATTAAACCCGTTAAATTAATTTACTTTTAATAATGGCGGCTACCACCGACGAGCAAAACGGCGACGCGCACTGACTCTAAATTATTAAATGATTTGATATTTAAGATGGAGGACTCACCTTAATATACAAAGCGTTACTCTTCAAGAAAATAAAACAAAACTCCAATGATTTAACTCCAACTGCAAAATCTCCTTTCCTCGTGTAAATAAATTTCTCAGCTCTCTCGAAAATATCCAAAAATGGCAAAAATAGTAAGGCAGCAAAATGGCAAAATGGCAGTGTAAAAACTCTATTGAATAAATCCTAATAAAATGGGGTCAAGACTCAAGAAAATGGCTCAACGAGCAGTAACAGGAAAACCAACAAGTGCAACCAGCAAGATCCAATAGAGAAGTGTGTCGATGGCGCGTCTTCTCTCGAGCTCCTTCCTCTTCATCCCTTCTTTTATCAATTACGTCATAAATAGGATAATGGTTGATTGGTTATTAATCCTTTCCGTAATTCTTATTTGTTAATTACAAAGGATGTTAACTCTTAACCAATCAACATCTTTCCTTTTGGCGGCTTTTTTTTATGTTAGCGCCCTCTATTTCTTGCGCGCTCTATTTAAATTTCTATTTGGAAGACTCCATATACTTAGTTTTAATAATTATACCTATTATTGTAACGTTATCTCTCTCCAACGCTCGATTCTTTATCTTCTATTATCTCTCGCGCTCGAATTCACGTATCTTCATATAACATACTGATATAGATTAATATTTTTACAATTGCCCATGTATATACTCCCTCTACTACCGTTTCTACCTTTACTCATGTGTATACGAGCCTGCTGCCGTTATTTGTACAATTACCCATGTATATACGAGCCTGCTATACAAGCTATAGCTGGCTCCCCTTTTTCACTGATCCTTTAACTTTTCATGCGCATGACTCGATTTCTGCCGCGAGTCGGTCATTTACCGACACTTCCCCTTTACTCTCGAGCACGTGTTACAAATGTTCCGCGTCGTTTCCCGGTTTTGCTCGTCATCGCGTACCGCGAGTGTATTGTGCGCATGTACTTATACACCGGGTGTGTGTGTGTGTGTCAGTGTACAGGTGACAGTGCTGCGGCGTGCACGTCGTCATCGAGAACATAAGATGGCGACGCACAAGAACACTGTCACAGATTATTTTCTTTTCTAAACATGTGTTCTTTTCGTTGATCTGTTATGTGCACTAGTGTTAAGAGGTTACAGCCATCACCGTAGCTTCAACTCCTAGTGCACAACAAGAAAACTGATGGTGACTGGGGTTTTTTCCTTCACCACGTGTTCGGATGTGAGGTTAGGTTCCTCTTTCTCTCTTTCTCTCTCTAGCGGTAAGTCGTCTGCTCCTCGCTATGCTTCTTGTTTACCTCGAAACAAACAAGAGTAAACTGATTAATTTCTTTTAATTATATTAATTAATAAACTATTCAGTCAGTGCATTTCGGCTAATTTTCCTCTTTTATTCTTTTTAATAAATATTTTATTGTGATGCAATAAATGCATCACAATATTATTGACTAAAAAATAAACAACTTTTTTACCATAACTCTTGTAAAATCGATCATAAATGAGCGTTCTATAGCTTCTTTTAAAGTAGACTTCCTTAAACTTTGAAGTTTTACCAGTTTTCATATAGGGTGGGCAAAAGTGACTGGTGGATAGTGTTCATGCATGGTGGTCCATCGAATTAAAAAAGAAGAGGACCACGGCAAATTAAGCAAATAGAATAGAATAAAAATAAAGCTATATGAAAAATTACTTTTATTTTTCTCCTATTCAGAATTATAATTAGAATAATTATAATAATATGAATGAAATAGTACATTACGTAACTAGTGCGGGAAGTGGGTGATTCCCCTCACTTCACTCAGGTGACAAACTTTCAGTGCCAGATCACCCATTTCCCGCACATGTTACATATATAATTATTCCACACAAGGTGTGGGAATTTTGATTGGTCTTTCACATAATATATGATTGTATTTTACAAATTAATAATAAAAAAATAAATGATTATATCATTTAAAATTCATATTACTAAAAAAAAAGGAATTGAATGTGTATTGGAGAATAAAGGATGTAATAATAGAAACAAATAAAATATTGTAAACTTTTTATTTATTGAGAGAAAACGTGAATTAGAGTGAATTATTTGTTTGAAAAAAGAAATGTAGCTATTTCTATAAAAATTCAAATAAATCAATGAATTAAATATTTAACCAAAACATCATTTAGATAGATAATTTTTTTACGAATTTAAATTTTAGAATTTACATTAAAATCAATTTTAATGTTATTACAATTGTTTAAAGTCAGTGTAATATTTTGTTTCTTTGTTAAAATTGTAACCTTACTTTTTTATATTTCTTTCTTTGTTTAAATAATTTTCTCACTTACAACGCATTCGCGAAAATTTTAGATTTTCGTTTTTAAAATATTAGGCATCTAATAAATGGTATTCTTCTTTGTTAAAATTTTAACTCCACTCTTCTAAATTTTTTTCTTTGTTTAAATAATTTTCTTACTTACAATGCTTACGTGAAAACTCTAGATCCTCGTTTTTATAATATTAAACATTGAACAAATTTATTTTATTCGTTGTAAAATTATATTTTACACAGCGTGCAGGAATTTTTTTTCACATGCTTTTTTTCGTGCGGGAATAGGGCACTTTCCGTACGGAAAATCGTGTGGGAAATCGAACTTTCCGCACTCTGTGTGGAAATAGTACATTATGTAACGGGTATGGAAAGGCTTTATTTACGAAACGAGAAGTTTACGGCCTGAGCTGAAGATGAGGGTCGTAACGAGTTTCGTAAAAAAGCCTTTCCATACTAGTTGCGTAGTGTATTTTTCGCCATGAGTGACAAAAAAAAAGCAACGAAGTTGCGATTTTAGGGTTAGAATAGCGAAAAATAATTATTTGTATAGTGTTTTTCAATCATGAACTATAACATAATAAAGAGTTAAACACAGCTTCTTGATTGTGATTGAAACTTGAAATCTTTTTAATCTATATTCGTCTGTTAAGTCCTGGCTTTCACCAGGACTAAATTAAAATGGAGATATTTATAGAATTATATAGATTTATACTTAACTGGAATGGATTTGTAATATTTGATTTAATTATCAAAGTTAATTATAATAATATTTTAAAGATACGAAAGTATATGAAATCTAGTGGTGATTAAACTCCACCAATATTCTAATTGAGTGAGATCGTTTCACTATTAATGTATTGAAATTAATTTATAAAGATTTTTAAATAAGAATAAAAGTATATTTAATATTCTTACCTTTGTAGAATTAAGTAGATAAGGGCTGGCTATATTCAGACAGTTTATAGATAGGCACGATTGAAATAAGACTCGAGTCAGATGTATAAGTAACTTTTATGGAATTTATTAGACACTTGTGAAATAGTTAATATTGGATATGACAATAACTTTGTTTGACTTTGAATTTGAATTTGAATTGAAGTTGAAGTGCGAGAATTACAGGATGTAAAACATGGTAGTGCGAGAATTACAGGATGTAGTACAGAAGTGTTGCGTTACTTGAATTATTTATGTGCTTTTTTTATATTTACACATTAATTTTACCTGAAAATACTTGCAAATAAAATAATTTGGGTTCGTAAAACGTCGTGATTTTTATTTAATATATAGTTTAATAAATGTATACTTATATTATGTTCATCTCCAACCTTGGAAAATTTTGGAATTTATAATTGATTTTATTCATAAACGTAATATTTTATAATATTCTCGGGGCTGGGGGCTAAGGGACTCAGTTGAATCTATATATAAATATGTAATATCTATATATAACTATGTATATGGGATATTTCACGCCAACTGATAGAGCAAAAAAATAAAAATCGTTCAAACTCTAAGAATTTATTCTTTTTGTTACCCAAAATATGTAAAAAAATTTTCAAGGATCTAGATTGAAAGGATCAAGAGTTACAGGACCATGAAATTTGAAAATTTTTCAAAATTTTTGGAAAAGTCCCAACTTTATCATTTTTTTCTGAAAATCCTGATGTTTTAGAGAAAAATGCATAATAACACTTTTTGTTGTAAATGGAGAAGAGAGTTAGCAGGGTTTTTTACAGACCTGAATCTCGCAGTTTTCTGATTGGCTCTTATATGTATAACATGGTTATTGAAATTATTTAATGTTTGCCGCTGCCAAAATTGGCTTTCGAAGGCTCATTTTTTTCTATTTTTTATTAACTTTAAAATAAATTTGGTTCATGTCAGCAAAAGTCACCAATAAGGAGTTATCACAGTTTTAAATATACATTTTCATGTAAAATTTATTTTTCTTATTGAAAATAGCCTGTCACATACTAAACATGATCATCTGGTTTTGATACTCAAAAACTATTGAAATAAGTTTAAAAATTATTTAGTAAAATGTCATTTATCAATTATAAGCCTGATTATTAATTAAACAACACACGTTATTATTATAATTACAATTAATTTCAAAGGAAAATTAGACTCTGAATTATTCCAAAATCAAATAATTATTTTTCAATAAAAATTTACTTATTTCAAAGAATTGATTCATCAATAAAAAAGAATAAATAAATAATTTCTATTTTCCTTACCTTAATTTTCTAGAAAAAGTATCTGTTCAATAGAAAATGATGATAGAATTTTGAAACACACACTAAATGAATTTTTTGGGGATGATTATGAACAAAAGCTTTCTGACTACCCATCTTTATTTATTTATTTAAATATATATTTTTATTTTTATTTAACCGATAGAAGTATTCTTTAACTCAAAATACTATATATTGAATGTTATTTTATAACTTTTTATGCATAGTATTTTAATGGATCTTTTGAGTTATCCGCACTTAAGTTTAATCTCATAAATTTTTTTACTGTAGCGAAAAACTAGATTAAACGCACCGTTCATTGATAGACTTGGATTGGAAATATTGTTGAAAGGAGGAGTTTTGGTATGCCCTTAAGACCGTTACATATGAAAAGTAAATAAGATGTTAATTATCAGAAAATTCTCTTAGTTTTATAAATTGTTTTTTTTCAGAATATTATGAAGAACAAATAATAGAAATATAGTTCAAATTATATTCATTGGGTGGAGGAAGAAAAATGGATTTTGATCCATGAACAGCTGTAGATACAGCTGTTAAAATTTCTGAAACTAAATACACGCAAAGAAGATTGGTAAGAGTTTAGAAGATCTTAGTTTACATTATGATATGACAGTTGAAAATTGTTTTGTTGATATTGTTTGAATTCTTTATCGTGTAGATTCTATGGATCCAACGTATACGCAAGGCAAAGACTGTCTTATTGATTATAAAAGAGTTCTTGATGATATATTAAATCTACATCAACGTACAAAATTGAAAATCCATTAGACAGCCCTAGTATTATTAAAGTAACCCCTGAACTTTTGATGTTAGAGAAATATTCTTGTGTAAGTTAAGAATTTAAGCAAGAATCAGCTCAATTTTTGAAAACAGTTGCAATTACAATTGCTAGGATTAGACAAAATATTAAACCAGATGTCCCAGTTTACAGGTATATTATACGTTTAACTGTGTCACAACTTCTTGAATTTATTCATACAAGCAAGAAAAAATATATGAAAGCAAAAATTGAACCAGTCACTGCAGTTGGTGCTTTAGCTGCATAAAGTATTAGAGGACCTGGTGCTTGAATAACCTTGAAAACTTTTCATTTTGCTCGTGTAGCACCTATGAACATTACTCAAAATGTACCTTGTATTAGAGAACTTATTAATGCTAATCTAAAAATCAGTATTCTAATTATAACAGCTCATTTAATGTAATTCATTGTAATAAAAGCCTCTATCATTTCTTTTAAGCGTATATTCCAAAATCATCATCTTCCATTTTACTGATACTTTTTATAGAAAGTTAAGGCAAGGAAAATAGTGATTATTTAATTATTCTTTTTTATTGATGAATTAATTCTTTGAAATAAGTAAATTCTTATTGAAAAATAATTATTTAATTTTGGGATAACTCTTATTTTCCTTTGAAATTAATTGTAATTATAATAATAACAAATGTTGTTTAATTAATAATTAGGCTTATAATTGATAAATGACATTTTACTAAATGATTTTTAAACTTATTTCAATAGTTTTTGAGTATTAAAACCAGATGATCATGTTTAGTATGTGACAGGCTATTTTCAATAAGAAAAATAAATTTTACATGAAAATGTATATTTAAAACTGTGATAACTCCTTATTGGTGACTTTTGCTTAAATGAACCAGAATTTATTGTAAAGTTAATAAAAAATAGATTGTAGATCAAGATGGAGATTTGGTTGATTTCCGTGGTGAAACTATAACAATTAGGCTGCATATAAAAACTGCATCATAATTATGGGTATAGTGTATAATGCAAAAGTTTATCTAGGTTATATAAACAATACACCATGTCGGTAAACCGTCAGTCGTCATCGAGTTCTCAAAGCATGAACAGTTCAAAACATTCAGTTTCTCAAAAGTCTCAGTCTAACTAGGAGAGTGACAGGGTATTGGGACGCAAATTCTGCTCAAATTTCGGTAAATGATTTTGGATGTAAAAACATGAAAAAAGCCAAGTTACGATAAACGCGCGGGTTAAGATGTCCCCCTTCACTCCCGTGGCGCGTATACAATTTTTTACCATAGCCAAGCCGAAAGTTGTCAACTAAAATTACGTATAACGTAAACGTTATGCTATATTTTTCTACGAGATACACTACACGATATCACACTACACGGTAACACTCGTAATGATAATTCATTAATAAAAAAAGATGTTATGAATTATTCTAATTTTTCATCACACACATTTTTAAAGATTCTATGCTTTGTTTTACTATATACACTACACAATAACACACTACACGGTAACACTCGTAATGATAGTTCATTAATAAAAAAAAATTTTATAATTCAATCTGATAGAGTTATTCTTCGATACACTCTGTTTCAATGCACACATTTTTCATCACACACATTTTTAACTAAATAATAATATAATACAATGTATACATATACATTATAATGTATACATTTTGTTTTTTTTTTTCAAATTTAAGAGATTTTGAAAAAGAAACAGAAAAAGATTTTTATATCTGCCTTTGTTTTGTTCTTACTATGACTTTTGATGAAGAGCAAAAAGGCTAGGTATATTAGACATTATATGGGGAAAAGAAAGAGACGGAGAGATATAACGTGTGCTATACTCTGTCGTTAGTGCCTGCGCAGAACGTTCTTTTTGCTTCCAGCCCCGGCAAGAATGTAAGACTTTCGGTTGAAGTAGTGGGGATGAAAGTAGAAACTTTCGGGTTGGATATGGTAAAAAACATTATTCGAAGTGCAAGTAGTCCCAGATGATTTCCCAATAGATACAGACGGATTAATAGGTTGGAACATGATTAATTAATATGAAGGACAAGCTTATGTCACTCGCAAATACCTAGAATTAAATATCAATATATTACCATTTATTGAAGAAGAATGCTTTATTATCACTCCTCGCACGAGCCAAATTAATTATGTACGTGTCAAAGATATTAGTGAAGATATAGAATTCGTAACGCTCCAAGATATAGGATCGACTATCTTAGTTGGCAATTTCGTAGGCAAATATAATGTAGACAAAGCATATGCCATGTGTATCAATACTAATGACAGTGCGGTAGAAGTAAAACCACCAGAAGTTAAGTTAGATGCATGCAAAGTCATGAATATTATAAATAAAGAAGAGAAAATTATTGAAATAAATAATAATAAAGAAATAAATAACAATAAAGCGAATAAGAGAATTTTACGTGCACAAAAATTAAATATATCGAGCGAGGAAAAAGAGAATAAAGCAGTAAAGATATTTAAACAAACTAAATCTAAAATATCAAGGCGTTTAAATATAGAAGAAACAGAAAATATTTACGAAATAATAAAAGAAAGACCATTTATAATTGAGTCACCTGGAGAAAAACTAAGAAAAACACATTTAGTAAGACATATAAATGAGTTAATTACAGAAGTACCAATAAAAACTAAAAGATTTAGACATCAACGTATAGAAGAACATTTGGAATCGGGAAGTATTAAGCCATCGGAGAACCCGTATTCCTCATTTATGAGGATAATGCCGAAACCATCAAAAGTTAATCTGACACTATTCAATTATAAATCAAAGTGTTATTATGATCAAATACAAAATATTAAACACCTTAGAGAAGGAAATATAGTCTACTTAATGGAGAAACCAAAACACCAGAAAATGAATAAAGAATATGTATAATAACTATGAAATTCTATAAATAATAAATAAATTTAGTAAAATAAAATTTTTCCGCGGCCCTCAGACGCTGAAGACCGTAAAATATGAATTAAATATAATAATAATCAAAGAAACAGTAAAAAAAATTTTTTTTACGGCCCTTAGACGTCGACGATAGTCTCAAATATAAATAAGTAACTATAAAGCAATAATAGATTTAATCATTGATACAATAGTATCATATATGTCAATAATTGAGTGAGCAAAAAATATTAAATTAAACAACAAACATACTTATAATAACATACAAATAAATTAATAGATAAGTTACTTTGACATTTAAAAAACCTTAAAATATATTACAAGAGTTTAATTAAATTAATGATGAGATAATGGGTATTATTGTGATCAGCAATTCTAGAAGAAATAAAGAGAATAAAAGAAATGAGATATAAAATTATTTCGTTTATTCAAGAATTCACTTATATCAAAGTAAATATAACAAATACGAATTATGATTATATGAAGACATCTAACCTGGCTATACTTAACTATTAAATATCCTTCTCCTTGAATTATTAATAAAAAAAAGTAATGCGTGGAATAGTATATGATAAACCATACATCAGGTAAACAAAAATATTTCTGGTTAACTAACAGAAAAATAGTAGCAGAAGAAAATAAAAAAAAATAATAAAATTATCAAGAAAAAATAAAAGAGAAGAATCAAAACAAAAAAATATCGATACAATGCTCTCTATGAGAAAGCAAAAAGAAAATAAATAGAAGGAATAAAGAGCGCACACATATAATTAAGAAGAAAACTCAATTCCAAAGCGCAATTCCAAAGCGATTGAACAATATTCGCAAAATATATATATATATATATATATATATATATATATATATATATATATATATATATATATATAGAGAGAGAGAGAAAGAGAGAGAGAGAAAAGTTAAGAAAATTGATTTAATGATAATATTTATATTAAATAAAAAATATTCCCGCGATTAATTAATTTAGGGACTGATTATTACGTGAGTAAATAAAGAACTGAGACTTAAATTATTAAAATAGCAAATATAATATAATCCCTTCCTCGAAATTATTGAAATAGATACAAAAAAAAGAAAATTACAAGCACACTAATGCTTAACTTCTGTCAGAAAAATTCCTGATACAAGTATTCGAGAAATAATTCTCAGATTGCATACGTGCTATCTAATGAATGCCTATGGCAAAAAGAATTCACAACCGGAATCCCAAAATTTCTTTAAGAAATGGCACCATACACTAAGAATGTGTGATATGTCCGCCATAATTCACAATGAAAAGTTAAAAAATTATCGTTCCAGGAATGCAAAAAAAATATGTGTCAAAATTACCTGGTACCAAACAAAAAAGAAGGAGAATAAAATTTTAATCAATCAAGGGACGAGTCATTATAAATTATAAACAAAATTATATTAAAACCCTTATCAAAATTGGTTGCGGGAATAATATTAGTAATAACATTGACAAAAGTAATAATATTTATTATAATGACAAAACTAGACATGCAATACGATTGAAAACAAAGTATATATGTATAAGCATGCGTCCAAAAAATTAAAGTAAAAGAAAAAAAATATGGGCAAATCAAGAAAAAGATGAAGAAATGAATATATATACAGATAAAAACAACGCACAATGCAAAAAGAAGGAACAAACAATTATATAATTACAGAAAAAAGAAAGTTGAGTGAAAACTTGCATAAAAAAAGAAGTAAAGAAGTTTTAAAATACGCGCATTAAATGTTATTAATAAAAAAAAAATATTTAAACACAAAATTATCTATAAATGCTGATTAAATGCATATTAATTGTAAGATACCCTGCCTTCTCCCTGAAAATGATTGCATTAAGTGCACATATAGAAGGGTATGAGGAAAAAGGTGAAAGGTATTTCAATTTAGACCCGTTGGTGGTACGAACGTCATACCGTACTCACTCCAGGGTCTCTTTATATTAATTGTTAATGGTTAGTATAATAACCTCTTATAGGCCAAAAACTCTCAAGACTTTCAATCTTATCGAGAGCACAACTCTACAAGATTTGATTACTTAAAATTTATAAAAACACAACATTGAACACTGATCACTATTTTTATTACTCAATTCACAAAGTTAAGACAATAGCATATCAATTATTGTTAACTCTTAATTTCATTAACTAGTAACTTATAATTTTTAATATGGAAATACTTTTTATTACATTTACGAAATAAACTATAACCCTAGTGAAAATCAGTTTTGCTAATAACTGCAAGCAACTGCTAATAACTGTTATAAATAGTTTGGTTTAACATTTATAAGCACAACAATTTTGTACAGTACAATTTTTAAAAATAAAGATAATAGTAACAGTTATTTGCAGTTATTTTTTTATTTTTGCAGTTATTTACCGTTATTTGCGGATTCTTGCGGTTATGTGCAATTATTTTTTGATTTTTGTAGTTATTTGCAGAAACTTGCAGTTATTTATAGTTAATAATATAAAGTTATTCATAAAAATTTATTGTCTTGGAAATTTTTTTCTATATATAAAAAATTAAATTTTTCAAAAAGCGTATAATTGTTAGTAACTGTAAATAATTGCAAGAAATTGCAAATAACTGTAAATAAACACAAATAACTGCTAATAACTGTTAACGAAATAGCAAATAACTGCTTATGAATGCTAATAATTGCTAATAGCTGCTAATAACTGATGATAACTGCTATTAACTGCAAATAACCGCTACTTCTGTCTCAAACTAAACTATTTATAACAGTTATTAACAGGTTTTAGCAGTTATTTGCAGTTATTAGCAATTAGTTTTAATTATTAACAGTTATTAGCAAAACCGATTTCCACTAGGGAAGTAAATGTTAATTCCATAAAATGAATCGCTATTTCTACAACCGGTATAGAGTTAGGATTCTATATCCAACTCCTTGCGGACCTGTAGAAATTTGCGAATGGAGAGTCAAATGACAACTTATTAAATTTAATTTGAACTTTATTGTATGAAGCCAGGCCAAAGAGTGTCGTACAAAATTGTTGTTGAAATTACACGTACTTAGACACATATATACCAACACAGCCTAAAAGCTTCAAGCAGCGAGAGCTGCTGCCACTCGCAATCAGGCACTCATACGTTTAAAGGTTTGATACATATACGAACTGTATAATAGTATGCGTGAGCAACGAATCATCGCACAAAGAGGAATAGAAAAACACGTAATGAGCCTTAAACATTAACATAAAGAAAAAGATATAGATGAATAACTCAACCAAGAATATTAAATGCATACAAATACGAGCCAAAGGATTAAATAAATAATAACTAACGAAAATTACATTAAAAGTACACTACCTTAACTATAAATATAGACAACCCTTTAGGGCACATATCAAATAGAAATGTTATCAAACAGAAATTATTATTATAAAAATGTTATACTCGACTATAAATTGTAAATTAAAGACAGTCTTTCAGGTTCAATAACGAAAAATTGAATAATTAATATTAATCAATCATCTCAGCAAATATTAAAAAGGGTTAAGAAGGGGCCGAACTATCTGTCTTTGTCTCATAGCGTTTTTCATCATTCATGTAAACACTATTCGGTATAACAAGAAAAAAATAGCAGCCCCCGCTAGATATTAGTATAGTTGGTAAATTTTGTAATAACAACCAAATTTTTTACCGCATAGTTTTTGACTAATTAGAGACCTACTAGCAATCTAGAATATAACCTATCTTTTTTTGGTAGGTCTCTAATTATTTAAAAACTACGCAGTGAAAAAATTTGATTGTTTTTACAAAATTTACTTATTATACTAATATCTAGCGGGGGGGGGGCTGCTATTTTTTTCTTGTTATACCGGATAGTGTTTACATAAATGATGAAAAACGCTATTAAACAAAGACAGATAGTTCGGCCCCTTCTTAATATACAACCTTATGTAATTTTGCAACATCTACTATTAAACCACATAATAATCTATAAAATAGTTTTTGTTATTAAAAAAAAAAAAAAATTTTTCCTAACTTAACAAAGGATTTAATAATATAAAGCCTACGCAAACAATTAACGACATAGAATCAAATCTTAACAAACGAATAAACATAATAAACAATAATGAAAGAAATCAGAATTACTCGCAGTACATGTTGCAGGCATACAGGGACTAATAAACCAAGTAAAATTAAGATAATAACAATAATAACTGAATTAAAATTTATATTAAAAATCGGAAGTCTCCAGCAATTGGGCCCCTTAGTAACTATTCGTTAAAAAATATTTTCAGATACCAATCCAGTTCCTAAGGAGATATAGTCAGGATAGAATGAAACTGTTAGATACACAACACTACTCTACATAAATAATTGAAACATCCACAACAGATCAGCTTAGATAATTCCTACTGTATGAAGCCTTCGAAAAAAAAATTTTTTAAGAATATTAACCGTTGAGGATGACGATACCACGGCCTCAGACGTGTTACGAATGCTATATTCTATAAAATAATTAATGGGAAAGTGTAAGTAATATACAAAGAACGCAATAAATACACGAATCGATGATTTAAGGCGGGAAACGCTGACAAGAAAATAATCAAGTTATAACCTGACTGGAAGCGTCAAGCAACGACACGTACCAGAGAAAAGTGCTGACAAGTCAGCTACATGTCGAGACCAGTAGATGAAATATGAAGAAAAAGAATAGCAACTAAAAAAGAAATCGCTAATGGATAGATCAGCAGGTTGCAATTTAAGAATATTCCAGATGGATATGAAGGTGGGACAATGAGTTCGGCGGATATAAATACAGCCAGACATTTCACGAGGAGTTGACCCGCAGCAAGTAGACCAGCTGATAGAGAGATGGTCCGACCATTTACCAGTTACTCGCTCTGTAAGTGGAAACTGGTCAAACCATTTGACATTTACTTACTCTGTAAATGGTAAATAGTGCGAGTATTTTCAATTATTTGACCATTTCAAATGAAAAACCATTTCCTCATTTACAACTCGGCTCGTAATATAACGTTACTTTAGTTATATACGTAACTTGATAACGTAGATCATTTTATGTCGTTGTAGGCCGAATGAGGGACTATAAAAAAATTGATTCAAAATAAAAACAAATCACACACAACACACTACACATTAAATCCAACATATTAATGCGTTTGATTGAATAATTTCAATCGAATCACCACAACATTTTTATTTCCGTAACACTTTTTTTTTATTAATTCGATTAAATTTTATGTTTTTAACATTAATAAATAATAGATATATTTTCTTTCTTTTTAAATATGTCAAAATCAGTTGCTGTCACTTTTTCATTTGTTTTTCATTTGTAAACATGAATCTTGAATTTTTTCGCATCGCTGTTTGCATAACCCAAAATTTTTTTATGGTTACGAAAATGTCAAAGTCAGCTGTGAGCTTAGGCGCGCTCGCATCATACGATCTACCTTCCATACGACTCCGGGTTCGTATGGTAAGCTTCTATACGCCACTAAAAGCGTGTAGAAACATTTAAACATAGTTGAGAGACGAGTTGAAGCCTATGCGATGTCAATGCAAATATAGCTAGGTTTATAGGTATTGAGCCAAATTGGGCCGACGACGACATAAAAATCTATGTATATATATATATATATATATATATGATGTGTTGTAGAGGCCGTGTGTACATGTGTGTGTACATGTTTGTACGTCTGTGTACGTGTTTGTACGTGAATGTACGTGTCCGTACGTGTTTGTACTTGTGTGTACGCGTATGTACGTGTATGTACATGTTTGTACGTTAATGTACGTGTTTGCACGTGTATGTACGTGTTTGTTTGTGTTTATACGTTAATGTACGTGTTTGTACGTGTATGTACGTATTTGTACGTATTTGTACGTTAATGTACGTGTAATACATTACAGCTTTTTAGCTTGAAATAAAGCTAGAAATCTAGCATCATTTCTGATAGATATACAGATAAAAACACATGAATATAGCTATAATGCACATCAATGTAGCTGTATTTTCTCAACTTATTTTTGTAGCTATATATATAGATGTTTTTTTTGACCGGAAGGACATTTTAGAACGATTAGAAAACAATCTCAAAATAATTACTATATTACCATCGTAAAATTTTGAACCTTTCAATCATTCCAATAACACCTATAAATTTTTATTAGTTTATATCCTTACTGGATCTTACACGAGATCTCACATGAGCTCTCACGATTAAAAATAAAATGAAACCTCAAATGAGAACTCACATGGTATCTCAAATGAGAACTCACATGAGATCTTACGTAAGATCTCATGTACCGCAAAATTTAATTTCTCCTGATACCCGATCGCATGTGAAATCTCACGTGAGATCTCGTGTGCAAAAAAATTAATTTTTTCCGATACCCGATGTCACATGAAATCTCACATGAAATCTCATGTGCGAATAAATTTTTTTTCTCCAACACTTTTAGCCATAACCAATGTCAACGACATCAAATCTGAAACTTGGTCTATAATTCAATTAATTTTTATATATTCTAACATTACGGTTGAATGTTTCTACTCTACATCTACAAAACAATCATTATCTAGAGCATGCTATTACGAATTATGGTTTTAAATTATATTCGAGTATGATTATACTTGGCGATTGAATAATAATAAAAACATTCAAATTTTTTACAAAGATTTAAACTATATTTACAAGTAATAGTTAAGAAACTAAAAACTACAATTATGCATATCACCTTTCACACTCGAGAAGGCCATCACTTTTTAGTGAGGTCTGGAGCGATGCCGTTCGTATACGAAGGTTTGTACAGAATTTGTATATTCACAATTTGAGTTACTTATTTCATATCATAGACGAAATCATGTATACGAGGCTCGGGGTCAGTCCACTGGTTAATGACAGTTTTTCTAATCAAATGGTAGTGTTGTTCTATGACGCATGCTGCATCTGGTTTAGATTTACGGCATAACACGTCTTACCAATTGTTACACAATTTACATGTCAAACTACCTTTAATGAACTGGCAGTGACTTAGTACTTAATATCTTTTTTTCATCATACTGATAAATTATTTTTACATATCATTTACAATTGCATCATATAGATTTAAATAATAGAGGTTTTTATAACTTAAGAATTATTGATTTTACTTCTATTTTAGAGTATTAGCGCAATCTTATTGCTTGTTTTCCAAATTCAGTCGTGAATCTCACGTTATTTTAAAATTTTTAAAATCGTGCTTGAATACACTTTCAAACCATGATATATAATTATATTCATACAGACTATTCATATAGTTTTTAAAATAAGAATTATATTTGTATGCAATGTAAGCCCAAACGTTAAAGGTAAGGGAATACACATATTTTGTTATTATACTATTCGGCATGTTAAAGGTCAGTTTTAGACGAGGTTTTAGACATTTTCTACCGATCAAAAGTAGTGAAAGAAGGAATTTCGTTTATTTTTAATAAAAATATATATCAGAATTGCTTTTCCTTATAAATATCTATTCATTTCAACAAATGAAAAACGGAAGCGAGTGAATTTGTTAAAATTCAAAGAACAAGCTGAAAAAAATTAATAAAAACCAAATATCTTTTTTAGCTATTTTCGATCGGTAAAGTAAGTCAAAAGCTGATCCTTAATTGGAAAGTGACGCCATGAAATACAATGAAAATTAAATGAAGTAGCCAAAATAAGAACTACTGAAGCCGGGCAAGATGCATGGGTCTTATGGCTCCATTAAATTTATCGATTATGATGATGTTCTAGTGTTTGAATACAGATTTATTATGTTAGTGTAATTAAATACATTGAGGGCATGATGAAGCTTCCTCTTCTGATAATATTTCTGATCCAAGTTTATAAGTAAATGGAGAATTTAATCGGGTTTTTTCACTTTAAGAAAAAAAGTTGTAGGATTCAACTTGAGTATGGACAACTAAAGAAATCTACTAAAATCTTATACTGAAAAAGTTTTATACAAGTTTTCTTCATAGTATTTTGAGGTTCAGTCTGTCAAATTTGATATCTAATTTGCGATCTACGCAGTGGAAAAAAATTTGTAATTTTAACACACATAAGTGTCACAGATGGAATACAAATTTGTTTTTGTTAAAATTTACAAATTTTTTTGTGTAATTTTTTAAGTTAGAATTTTAACATAAAAATTCATGAATAATACAAAATTTTGAATAATAAAATTTGTAAATTTTACAAATTCATTTTTGTTAAAATATAATGATTGAAATGATTAAATAATAAATAATGACTTTCTTGTAATTCTTTCTGCTAATATATTTAAAAGAAGAGAGAGAGATAACGAAATATAAAAAAAGCATAAAATGATGGATGTTGGAGTGGGTCAATAAAATCATACTGAACTAAACTCATTTGACAATATTAAATAGTCGTCAAGGACGAACGTAAACGAATGATTACGAAAAGAGCCGATCATTTTTTAATATGAATATATCATTCATAAGTATAGAAATAGAGCCGGTTAGTGGCTCAGTTGGTAGAGCGTTGGATTCTTAATTTCAGGGTTTTGAGTTTGAATCTCGCTCTCAGCAACTGATTGATAGAAGCACCACTGTAAGTTATAGATGCTTTGTTCACAAACACACTTACGAGCTCCATCGCTGATTAGCATCATGAAGAGCATAACTATAGCGACGTTCAAGAAGGAAAAAAAAGTATACAAATTTTTGGACTTAGCAGAAATTAATATTTGCAAACTATATTTTACCTTGCATTTACGGCATTTTTATTGCATATAATAATAATAATGCTAATATTTAATTATTAAAAGAATGAGATAAATGGAATAACTAAGTACACACATGTTTGTAAAAATAACAAACTCCGTGTGTTCATTCTACAAAAATTTTTGTGTTGATTTTAAAAGTACACATAAATTTTTAAAGTAGAAGAACTTTTATGTTGATTTTACAAACATTGTTGTAAAATTTTAACACAAAAATTTGTGTACAAACAAAAATTTAGAGAACTACAATAATAACCGATTTAAAAAAAAATTAATAATAAATATTTCAAGAAATTTTTTTTCCAGTGTAGCTATTAGGTCAAGTAACGGTTTCATCATCTATTATTTATTCTTATCATGGAGCGACAAAGACAGAATTAAGTTCAAGTAACAACTGCTACTTGAGTTAGGTCTATGAATAAAAGCATAAGATCGTCTATGATAATGAAAATTTATATGGTTGGACTATATATTCAAAATAGATCAAATAACAAATACTATTTTCTTCATTAAAAAATAATAAGTTGATTAAAAAAAAATGTTTCTTATTTATTTTTCAGACTATTTTCAAATATAATAAATTTTATTAAAAACGGAGCTATTTATTTTAACATATTTTAACAATGAAAATAATACTTTTAATTTATTTAGAAATAATACTTTTAATCTTATTTAAATAATGAAAATAATTTCGATTTATAAAATTCATAGTAAAGAATTTAAGATTTTTATCTTACCCGCGAGAAATAAAATGTTGGCTCTCGAATATTTGCCTTTGTGACTCAAAGGATTACAGTGAAGTTGACAGTGGTTATTTTTAACAGAGTGAAATCCGTTACTATCAAAGTCCTCACAATCGTCTGACACAAAAGACACAAGAGTATCTTTTTTTCGTACTCTTCTTATACATTGGCTTTGTTTCAAATGCTTTTCGGAGTTGCGTACGCCGTATTCACAAAATTTATCACGCGTTAAATAGCTCTAAAGAAGCTTTCTAATTGCTCGATACAGCTTATCTATAAAGAAACCCCCAGTATGTGCTGTAGATGTTTGGACATAGCAATATACTAAGCATTACTGGTGTGTAACTTCAAAAAGCGTGTTTAACACAGCCATTTGTATGTGAACGTAATTTCGTAAGCAAGACAATGAAAAGTCTGTGAACGCATCCATATGATGCAATACATCTATATATATATATATATATATATATATATATATATATATATATAATACATTAGTGGTACATGGGCTTTGTTCCAAATGCTCGCAATATATATTGTGATGCATTGCTTAAATCGGTTCTCGAACAAAAACCGTACGCGCTTTCACGTGCACGCAGATACCCCCATACGCCCTACTATTACCAACGTGCTGTACGTTAAAGATACATATATCCTTTCTCATAGCGTAAGAGAGGTGATACGAGCATCGGTGGCTCGAATGCGAGCTTACGAGAAGAAGAGAAATGTACAGAAGAATCACTCTTCTGCCTGCCTTCGATTAAATAAAGTTTTAAAACTAAAATCCGAGTTAGTAATTGTATTCTTTTAAAATCGAGTAAAAATACGGCGAAGTAGATCGACGCATGTTTGGTCTACATACCCGTTTATTTCATTTTAAATCAAGTGTTTCTTTGTTGTTCGCGAAATAGTGAATCATTGGTGCATTTAAATAAGTTTTAAAATTAAAATCACGTAATTGAGTACTTGCAAATGTTTGTATAGGAGAAATATCCTTTAAATATTTGCAAGTCTGTTAAAATCAAGAATCATAAAATAATTTGAGGAATTCTAAAAGGCAATGAGAGGCCCTAGTTATCAACTAGCACCTTTCCGTTTCCTAGTTTTCTTTCTACACGAGCAAGTGATCCCGAAGTAGTCGGTCATGGCATACCACCTACATACGGATTAGCTCAGCACATACAAGTCTCACACTAAATTTAAAACAAACACATTATAAACTAAGATTTAATATATTATAAATTTATGACACGTGGTTGTGCCCGTGTTAGAATTAATGACAATAAATTTTTTATGTGACTTCACCACGTAATTGAAGTATATATTTATTCGTAAATCCATGGTATTCCTCATTTAAACCAATTAAAATCTTTTTTCTTTCTTTAACTTACATTGGCGCGAAAGGGACATAAGTTTCGTTATTTCCATAAATGAAAGAAACGATACTTTTCCTCATAAATTAAAGTTAACTAAGGTTCGTTTGATGTCCCAATCTTGGCAATAAGCAACCTTACCATTAATACAAATACATCTGGCTATGGCCAAAATACAAAGAAATTATCTTATGTCGAAAACAAATCATTGAAATTCTATTTGGTTGATGTGTGTGTTGATGAGGAATACGGATCGTAAAACGAAAATATATTTCACGAATGTTAAGTAACGCATACATAATGTTTAACACTGGCTTACCGCATATAGATACGAGCAATTATTTACTATTAATTTGAAGTCTCGAAAAAGAGAGAGATAGAAGCAAGGGGTACCCCTATGTCTCTTAAATTCAACGTTAGTAGCGCGAAACGAATGTTCTCGAGTTAAACTCAACGAAGTTTGTGTGGGCTTTTATCAGTGAAATAATATTCTGTTCGCGGCTACTAAAGTCATTATAAATATTGCGCGAAAGAATAAAGGAATTCAGTGTATTATAAATTCTTTTCTCTATGCTGTTTCTTTACTAGGCTTTACTAAATTATAAATTCCTTTGTTCAGTAGAACCCAAATAAAGGTACACATAAGCTTCTCTAAGTTTCGATAATTGTTTTGATAATAACGGATTTCACTTCGGTAAAAATAACCACTGTCACCTTCACTGTAATCCTTTGAGTCACAAAGGCGAATATTCGAGAGCCAACATTTTATTTCTCGCGGGTAAGATAAAAATCTTTATTCCTTCACTATGAATTTTCTAAATTGGAATTAGTTTCATTATTTAAATAATATTTAAAGTATTACTTCTGAATAAATTAAAAGTATTATTTTCATTATTAAGATATGTTTAAATAAATAGCTCCGTTTTTAATAAAATTTATTATATTTGAAAATAGACTGAAAAATAAATAAGGAAAATTTTTTTTTAATCAACTTATTATTTTTTAACGAAGAAAATAGTATTTGTTATTTGATCTATTTTGAATATATAGTCCAATCATATAAATTTTCATTATCATAGACGATCTTAGACTCCTATGCATAGACCTAACTCAAGTAGCGGTTGTTACTTGAACCTAATTCTGTCTTTTTCGCTCCATGATAAGAATAAATGATAGATGATAAAACCGTTACTTGATCTAATAGCTACACTGGGAAAAAAATTTATCAGTAACGGAAAAAATTTTATTGTATTGAATATATTCTTTCGGGCAATCAGTAAAATATTTTTTTTATTATTATTATTTATTCCGTCAGTGAAAATAAAGTTTTCAAATATCAATAAAATATTTCTCAACATACATAAGATATTTCTTGAACTTAACAATATCTCATACTGGAAATTGTTAATTTTATTTTAAATTTATAACTCGTAATTTCAAAATAAAAATTTAATTGAATAATCAAAATGAAAATTTTTTTCTTCAATAAAATATTTTTATGCATATAAAAAATATTGCGTATTAATTAATTTCTGCGTACCAAATAGAAGTAACGATTCATTGAATAAATATTATCTTTCTTTAAAAATATATCTGAATTTTTCAAGCCTAAAAAATAATTTTTTGTGGAAGAATATATTATTTTGAAAACATGAAACATCACTTTTAAGCATAGAAATAATTTGTTACAAGTAAATTTAAAATATTAGTTCAAATAAATGTTTCAATAAACTCAAGTTCTTTTTCTGCGATAAAAATTTTAATTTTTTTCAATCACTCAAACTCTTTCGATTTAAAGAATTATTTTTTTATTCAAAGAAATATTTCTTTAAAACAGTTAAATGTTGATTTTATTTAAAATTTATTTTTTCATAATTATATTTATAAATAATTGTTGTGAATTTTTTTTTTTTCATGAAATGTAAGTTTTTAATGAAACTAATGATTACTTTATTAAAATGAGAATATTTGTAAAGTTTTTCAGTTATATTTTCTTTATTCTGATAATTATTTTTTTTTAATTCAAAATCCTCTTTTTTATGTAAAGAAATATAATAAATTACACCACTTTTTTGCACCAACAAACATTTTATTGTTGAAAAGAGATAGGTTTATCGTAGTCATGAACTAATTTGTTTAATTTAAAAATTATGTCTTTCGATTAAAAAATTATTTGATGTAAGATATTTTTTTTATTTTTATATAAAAATTATTTTTAATAAATATTACATTTTTTTAATAAAAAAATACAGCATTGTTTTTAAGAAAGTTTTACTGACTTTCAACACTATTTTGGAAGTAACTAATTTCTTAAAGTTAAGAGCAGGCCGGATTCGCTGTCCTTGTCTAATTGG
This sequence comes from Anastatus disparis, assembly GCA_017163975.1. Classification (NCBI taxonomy): domain Eukaryota; kingdom Metazoa; phylum Arthropoda; class Insecta; order Hymenoptera; family Eupelmidae; genus Anastatus; species Anastatus disparis. The sequence goes on along the minus strand of JAFFSR010000370.1, from coordinate 2,426,805 downwards.
CATTTTTGTTATTTACTCAAGTATTAATCGGTGTATCTGCAAATTGAAGCTTAAGCGCAATAGATATTATTATTACAAATATTTATGCACAAGAAAAAAAAAATCTATCGCTTTGTTTTTGAGAAAAGTAAGGAACGCGAAAATATTATAAACATAATCTTTTACTACGGCGTTCCTTACTTTTCTCAAAAACGAATCGGTAGATTTTTTTTTTCTTATGCATAGATATTCATAATAATAATATCTATTGCGATCAACCTTTATTTTGAAGATACACCGATTAACACTTGAGTAAATAACAAACAACTCAATTGTGACTCGGTCGGTATCAGGTTCTACTCCGGCCTGCCGTTAATAAAGTATTTTTCTAAATTCTGAAAATTTTTTTTTTTGAATATTATATTTTATTAGGGAATATTTCAAGTTTTTTTTTATTTTAAAAATTATTTTATCGATTTAAAAATGATTTTTCTTTGACTCAAAGAAATTCATTTCTTTGCACCGCATTCCTTCTATTCAAAAACGGCTTCTTTAAAGTTAAAAAAACTTTATACGCTGTGTAGTCACATATTTTTCGTTAAATTCAGTGATGAAAAGAACATTTTCACATACTAATTCAATATAATTTCAAAACAATATATAATAACTATTATTATGGTGAAAAATAAGGCTTCTTTTTTTATACATTCTGTAGTTAAAAATGAAATTTCATTTCTTTAATATGAAATGACAAAGATGAGTGACCTGCTCCAGGATAAATTTTGAACAAACGTGCCTGTTTTCTTTTAATATCTTACAACTAATACATGTTTTTGATTAACAATCATTGATTATTTTATTACTCACTAATGTCAAATTATTTTTTTTTTATGCTATATTATTGAAAAAATAAAAAATTTATAAAAAAAATTTATAAAAAAAATCTATTATATCTCTAAAAAAAGGCTTTAACATTATAGATAATAAAAAAGTGGGAATTTAATTATAACAAAAATACACTTGAAAAAATACTGAAATCAATAATGTGTGGTCAAGTTCTAATATGATTTAAAATAATACCTCCAAATGATATTGTACCTATATTTTGATGATAATTATAAATCAATAAAAATTTCCTTTGTTAAAAATAAAGTGTAAAAAAAGCCATATAAAATGTCATTGAAAGTCATTGAAAATATAAAACTATCATCAACAAAATTTAAAAAAATAATAAGTAATTAACGTAAAAGTAAGAATAAAAGTAATATTACAGCTATAAACTTGCCAGGCCCACTCTACAAAAGTTAAATATATCATTAATGTTATGAAATTAGATTATTTTTCATTGAATACTAAATTGTGAAAATTAATACATATTTTGAATTTCCTTACGAGATTCTAAAAAGTCAATCCTAAAAAATGTTTTAAATGGATGTGTGTTCACTAAGAAATAGAATTTTTGAAGGGTGGGCCTGGCAAGTTTATAGCTGTAATATTACTTTTATTCTTACTTTTACGTTAATTACTTATTATTTTTTTAAATTTTGTTGACGATAGTTTTATATTTTCAATGACTTTCAATGACATTTTATATGGCTTTTTTTACACTTTATTTTTAACAAAGGAATTTTTTATTGATTCATAATTATCATCAAAATATAGGTACAATATCATTTGTAAGTATTATTTTAAATCATATTAGAACTTGACCACACACTATTGATTTCAGTATTTTTTCAAGTGTATTTTTGTTATAATTAAATTCCCACTTTTTTATTATCTATAATGTTAAAGCCTTTTTTTAGAGATATAATAGATTTTTTTATAGTTGATTGTATTAAATTAGTTTAATTTTTTGACAAAATATTTTTTATTTTTGAGATAGTGAAAAAGATTTTTTTTAAAGCTAACTTGCCGTAATTTTACCTTTTTAAAGGTTTTTTGGGGAGATATCACAACTTTTTCAAAGTCGAAAATTCTTACCGATAATCTGATACTTTAATATAATAACACTAATTTTATAGCTAATTGTATCAACCTAATTTTTATATATTTATTATTATTATAAAATATTTATTTTCAAAAAAATTTTAATCTTATTTTCGTCCACACTTTCAAATTAATCAACTATTATAAAACTTATTTTGTCTAAATATCGTATGAAAAACCAATTAATTAATTAATTAAGAATGTTTTAAAATATGCAAATATCACTTTTTCATCTGTTGTTGTTTTCATTTTTAAATACCAAATCGGTATTACCGATTTTTGAGTTTCACCGCTTTCAACTGTTGAATTTTATGTACGGCAAGTTTTACTGCGCACGCCTGAATACATGCGTTCATTATTAAAAGATATAACTCGTATTCTCTTTCTTTTTCTCACTCTCTACACTCTCTTTCTCTCTCTCACTTATTAGCAATCGCACAACTCGTATTCTGTTTCTTTCTCTCACATCAGACGAAAAACTCTCCGTCGTTCTATAACATCCGCCGGAAATCTGAATAGAAAAGAAATCGACAGACTAAGCTGTAATAATATAAAAAAAATCATGAAAACTTGACTTTTGGCCATGTGTTTTTGTTGTCAGATAAAACATTAGATCATTTTATGTATATTAAGTATCGAATAATATGTAAATATTGAAACTTAATCATTTACTCAAAGTTTTAATCTTTGAACATCACAAATTCAAAGTAAATAGGGAAAGCCGTAGCGCTATCTTGCCGTAAGGAGCGCTACCGCGCTCCCTGATCTTTTTATTACTATTTAGGTTTTGATTAACACTAATTTAAAAATTCGTTTTATGACACAATATAGAATGAAGTTGAGATTTAGACTAGAAAAGAACAAAAATAAATGACCTATTATAAAACAAAATTTTGAAGGGTTTGCTTTATCGATCAAATATAGTTTAAAAATAAATTTTTTTTTTTTATATGAATAAATATCAGAATTGTTTGTAATCCCTAGTGGAAATATAAAATGTTTAAAAATGTTTAGAACTGTTCAAAACTGTTTGAAACTGTTTATAAGTGTGAAATTTTGGACATTTAAAACAGTTATGAATAGTTTTAAACATTTTCAAACACTTTCAAAAAGTTTTAATAGTTTTGAATTTTTTATGTTTAAAAGTTATAGAATATTTTAAATATTCAAAATATTTCGAAACAATTCCAAATCAATACGAACTATTTTTTATTACCTTAAACAGTTCTGAATAGTTTTAGAAAGTTTTTAACACCTTCAAACATTTTTAAACAGTTTTAAAAAGTTTTAAAAATTCCGAAATGATTTCAACAGTGTTTCATAATTTCGTGTTTGTGAAAATTTTCTTATATAAATTAAAATTTATATAATATATACGAGAAAATGTTCACTTCAGTTTAAGATTATTCTGTATTGTTCAAAACTGTTAAAAAATGTTGAAAACTTTTTATAACTGTCTTAAATGTCAGAAATTTTAAACTTATAAACTATTTTGAACAGTTTTAAATAATTTTCAACTATTTCAAACAGTAATGCACATTTTATATTTCCACTAGGGATTGGAGATATCATCTTCTCCTCTATTTTATCGACAGTGAGTCTCTTGATCGCTGTGGACTGAGACCCGTAAATTTTATTGGCCAGGGACAATTTATAATTGTTTTTTCCTGGTCTCCTAGTTCTATTTTACAGAGAGAAATTCAGAAATATTTTTCCAAAATTTTCCCGGAGATCAAACTCCGGTCTACTACAGCATGAGCCAAGAGCCTTAGCCCCTGCGCTACCACCGATTGTACTTATAGGTATAAACTTATTTTAAATAAATAAGAATCGGAAGAGTATAAATATATATAAAGAATAAGATATTTAAGAACAAGCCAAGAAAAATCATCCCTACTGAAAATTTTGTATGAGCTCTCATGTGGGATCTCATATGAAATCGCCTATGAAATCTCATATATATTCATTAAAATTTCAAAATAAAATAAATATATGTGAGATCTCATGTCAGATCGCACATTCATTTATTTATTTTATTTTTAAAATTAAACGAATATACATTCGATTTCATATGCGATCTCATAGGCGATTTCATGTGACATCTCATATGCAATCTCGAGTGCGATCTCATATGTGATTTCACATGGGAGCCCTTATATATTTTATTTAATTAAAAAAAATTTTTTAAATATAATTATTACTTTTTTAGTTTTTTTGTCTTGTTCTTTAAATTTTAACAAATTTTGATATTAGCTATATTAGTACAATCATTTTAGTTAAAATAAAAAATCCTTTAGAGCTGTTATTTTTTTATGAACTTAGATCGCAAATTAGATATCAAAGTTGACAATCCTAACCTCAAAATATATAAATTGAAAACTTTTATATAACTTTTTCAGTATAAGATTTTGTTAGATTTCTTTAGTTGTCCGCACTCAAATTGAATCCCACTGATTTTTTTTTTTTGAAGTGAAAAAAACCCGATTGAATTCACCATTTACTCATAAACTTGGATCAGAAATATTATTAGAAAGGGAAGCTTCATCATGCCCTTAATGTATATAATTACACTAATCTTATAAATACGTCTTCGAACACTAGAACATTATCATATTCGATAAATTAAGTGGAGCCATTAGACCCCAAGCATCTTGCCCGGGGTCAGTAGTTCTTATTTTGGCCACTTCATTTAATTTTCATTATATTTTATGGGGACACTTTCCAATTAAAGATCAGCCTTCGACTAACTTTACCGATCGAAAATAGCTAAAAAAGATATTTAGTTCTTATGTTTTTAGATCTCACCTGAGATTTCACGTGAGATCGGGTATCAGGAAAAATAAAATTCCGCGGCACACAAGATCTCATGTTAGTTCTCATATGAGATCTCGTTTCATTTTCAATCGTGAGAGCTCATGTGAGATCTCATGACATTTTTTTTAGTAGGGATAGTAATTTCTGTCATACATTCGAGAAATCCTATAGCTTCTTGTTAAAATACCCCTTGCGGATGCGATCCCGACAACTAAGGATACTAGCATATTTTAAACAAAAAAATCCTGTTACTTGACGTTAAAATTTGTGTCCAACTCCCGCAAAAGGTGAAAGTTCAGTACACTTCGTATATAAGTCCGATCCATCTGACGATTACTAAAATGCGCGCATGTTTACTGGCGACCTCTGCGATGTTACATTTATATTAGGTTCGATATGATATAGGTCAGATTAATTCACAGCAATCGAATAAATATAGATATTTTAAAAACATAATACAATTCACTTATATATTTTCTTACTTGTATGTTATTTTTAAAATTTTGTTTATTATATATTTAATATCTAAATAAAAACTGATAAAAAATATTAATAATTGATAAAAAAAATTAAAAACTAATATAATTGGATAAAAAATATTATTTTGTAATAATAATGAATAAAATCAGATAAAAAGGGATGAAATCTAATAAAATGTCCAAATTCATACCAATTTTAATCCCTTTTATTCAATTTTATTACTTTTTATTGTATTTTATCTACTTTTATCCACTTTTATCCATTTTTATATATTTTCATTACCTTTTTTCATTTTTCATTACTTACAAACAGTTTTAATTCATTTTTATTATTTATTATTATTTTTTATTAATTATTATTTAAAATCTTTTCCGCTAGCGTAGGTGATCAAATTTCTTCAATTTTACTCAATATTATAGTTGTAATGGCATAAGATATTGTTCGTTCATAAAAATTTTTAATAACTATATTTGTTTTCGCTTTAAAATATTGCTAACCAGTCACAATTTTAATTAGATGAGCTACTTGCACTTTAACTGGTAACTGGTCAGACCATTTACCAGTTACTTGCTTTGTAACTGGGAACTGGTCAGACCATTTACCAGATACTTGCTCTGTAAATGGTAAATGGTGCAAGTATTTTAAATTACTTGACCATTTTAAATGAAAAAACCGTTTCCTTATCTACAACTCTGGTAACTGGTAAATGGTAGAATCAGTTCGCAGTAAGCTGGTGGGTAAATGATAAATGATTCAACCAGTTTGCAGTTACGACGTGGGTGAATGGTAAACGATCGCAACAGTTACAGAGCAACTGGTAAATGGTTGGACCATTTACCAGTTACTGGGTGAGTATATGGTAAATGGTCGGACCAGTCGGTAGTTACTCGGTGAGGTAATGGTAAATAGTTAGAACCATTCACCAGTTACTGAGTGGGTAAATGGTCCGACCATTTCCAGTTACTCACCTAGTACCCTAGCAACACAAAAACGTTTCAAAAACGTTTTTGAAACGTTCTCTGGTAAACTTATATACGTTTGTAAATTTCGTCAAAAATAAGTATTTAAAACGTTTTTAAAACGTAAAATATGTCCGCATGTTTTGGATTCTCAAGAGTAATGTAACGTTTATGGAACGTTAAAGAAACGTTTAGAAAACGTTTTCTCTATGAAACTTTATGCAAGCTTAAAGATCCAAACGTTTCCTTAACGTTTAAAAAACGATTTATTTGGTATAATTTTTTTCTCTATATAATAATTTTTTAGAATGATAAAATAAAACGTTTAAAAAACGTTTTAGAAACGTTTGGACATATAGGCCAATGTAAGTTTTCACCGAGAAAACGTTTTCTAAACGTTTCTTAAACGTTCCATAAACGTTACATTACTCTTGAGAATCTAAAATATGCGGACATATTTTACATTTTAAAAACGTTTTAAATACGTATTTTTGTCGAAATTTACAAACGTATATAAGTTTACCAGAAAACGTTTTTATAACGTTTTTGAAACGTTTCGTGCTGTTAAGTTAACTACCAACTGGTCTGACCATTCTCAATTTACTCACCCAGTAACTGGTAAATGGTCCAACCATTTCCAGTTACTCACCTAGTAACTACCAACTGGTCCGACCATTTACCATTTACTCACCCAGTAACTGGTAAATGATCCGACCATTTATCATTTACTCACCCAGTAACTGGTAAATGGTCCGACCATTTATCATTTACTCACCCAGTAACTGGTAAATGGTCTGACCATTTCCAGTTCCTTGCCTAGTAACTATCAACTGGTCCGACCATTCACTATTTACTCACCCAGTAACTGGTAAATAGTCCGACCATTTGCCAGTTGCTTACTCGGTAACTGGAAAATTTACAACCCTGCTTATAAGACACGTATGGAACCTTTCTGGAGACATCCTCTATCAGATAAAACAAGGTTTTTTAACATGGGTTCAGAGATGACGGAGTTTTATGGTAACAAACATAAAGAAAAAAATATATATATATTTAATCAAATTGATTATTTCCTCCTTTTTTGAAGTCGGTTAAAAATTAAAAATTTATTTTAGCTTCAAAAAAGAGTTTATTGAAGTACTTGAAATTTCGGTTTTTTAATAAGCATATAAGAAATCTATAGATTGTTGAAACTATTTTCCAATTTTACATGTAATAATTACAGGCTATTACACAGTAGTTTTATTACATAACAAAACACTCGAACGCCGCAGCCCTGCAGAGGAAAAACATATTTCCTGTTCGTAGGTCTGGAATAATAAGGTGTCAGTTAGTTATACTGTATTTAATACAAATATAACCACTAACCACACTAACTCACTTTTATACATACTGACAACACGAATACATGCCGGACTTCCTAACATGGCTCCTTACCATCAGGCTCACTCACACTCACGAAACTATCACTCTGGTTTGGATTAGTTCTGTTACTATCTAAAATAAGTACATTGCATAATATATTAAATATAATTCTCAATTTATGTATTAATCAGTTTAACAATGATTTATTTAACAATAATAAATTATCTTAATTATTATATTATAACATTCTATTATTATGTATGCTAAAAAAAAGAAATAATACAAAATCACACTTATTCGGTTTCACAACATTCTATTATAGAGTATTGTTTAAAGAGAATGCGGTGGCGTAATGGATAGAGCTCTTGCCTTCAACGCGGAGGGCATGGGTTCGAATCCTGGCCAGGTACCTCTAACTTTTTTTCGAAAGAAAATTTGTGTATGTGCCATTTATATCACGACTCTTAAAAAATCCGACCTCATTGGGTATTAGTTGATTGTTGGTCACAAAAGTGGCTTGCCATCCATCAATAGTCAAAGTTTTCGGTTTTGGTGGGTCTGACAGTCTAGCCTGATGTAATGTGTTAAACGGTTCCGGGCTGGACTTCCTCGACTTCACCATGGAAAAAGGTTAATCATATAGAGGACAATATCCTTTATATATTATTCTTTTTAAAAAAAAAAAAAAAAAAAAAATTATAGAGTATTGTTTAAAGATTTAGCAAAAATAATATTTATTTATTCTCGAACCGCAAACACTGAATACCTCAATTTTAAATATAAACAATACTTAGGTTTGATAATCAATGTTTTTGAAATCAAACTAATGTGGCAATTTTAATGTGTAATTGTAAATTTTTTCATTCAAAAATTTTAAAATTAAATCTAATTTTTACAATTCACAGTGACTCCAGCTTGGTCAGAACCATTACCAGGATGGGTAGATAATTTAAATGGACCTGTAGGATTGATAGTGGGAGCAGGTAAAGGAGTAATAAGGTCCATGCACTGTAATGCAAACTATCATGCAGAAGTAATTCCTGTGGATATAGCAATTAATGCTTTAATAGCTATTGCTTGCAAAATTGGAACAGTAAAGGAAAAGTATGAACTAAATATCTGCTATAGTACACAGAAACACACACACACATATCTGTCTATATTGGAAGTTTTCAGGATGAAATCTGGTATGTAATGAAAGTTTCCGGGATTTTCGTGTCTTTCCTGGCTTGCCCGGAAAGCCTGTGTATGTAATGACAGTTTCCGGGCAGATTCAGCTTAATTCACAATGTGAAAAAATGATGAATTTATATAGAAGGATGATTATTTCTTTAGTTAGCAAGCAGAAAACGAGTGCTAAAGGTCCTCTGAACCAATCAGAGACACAGATGATAGATAAAAATTAATTTACACAGGTTTGGAAACCAAAAATAAAACTTCCCCCTCGCCTGATTGTACAAAACCTTTACAAATCCCGGAAAGTTTCGTTACATACAGATATATATATATATATATATATATATATATATATATATATATATATATATATATATGTATATATATATCTGTCTAATACTTTAATTGTCTAATATATTAGGGTGTCCCTTATTTCCTAATATTTTTTCGCCGTTCTGCCCCCTGGATTTTTTATTCATGCTAAAAATTGAAGATTACATTTGGAAAAAATAAAAAAAAGATGTTTTAAACCGTGTCTAAACTACAAATCGTGTTTTCAGTTCACATATATGCATTATACTCAAACTAATGTATTTCATTTCTTAACTACGTTTAACAAGATCTTTGAACAGTTAAATTATGACATTTTTTTATGGGATTCAGCATAGAATACGAACCATTGTTTATTTTTGACCAAAACTCACCTATAATAGGGTAACAGGCCATTTACGTCAATTAAGGGTAGTTTTTTTATGATGTTTTTTTTATTAATAATGGAAGATAATTATAATTTGTATACTTCTATTGGGTGATAATTTATAGAAAAATAAATATATAAATTCACAAAAGTATAAATCAAAATATTTGTACATTATAAAATTTCTATGATTGTTTTTAAAATCAATTTTCTTTCATTATAATTCGTTAAAAGGTGTATCAATTTTTTTCCATAATAGTACCTCTGATGTATTTAAGTTTTTAATTAATTTATTGAGATTATTAAATATTTCAATAATAACAGTTTTTAGATTTGTATTCTTTTTCAAATAATGGTTATAAGCAGTAAAGATAGGATTTTACATAAAGTGTTAAATGTGTGGGTGAGAATGAGAGTGGCATAAGTTACATTTTCAAAACTAGCTCGACACAGCGGCCCTTTGGGCAGCTGTGGCTCGTACCTCAGGCCTTGCATCGCGATGCGATGCAAGGCATGCAAAAATGCTTCGCTTCTTGCATATAAGGCACAACCGAAAATACTCGCGCTTCGCGCTCGCTATTTGATATTTAAAGTATATTAAAGCAAATCATTTACAAACGCAAAGGCATTAAAAGTTAATCTTATTTCTTTTTTTCGTTGTATTTTTTACCACAACTTTCAACAAGAGGTTTGAATTTATTGTATTTATTTGAAAAAAAAAATTTATAATCATTTAAATTTTTCTTGTGAATTAAGTTGATTGATTTCGAAAAAATGTATGCTATGTGAAAGAAACATATTTTCATTAATTTATACTTTTTAAAGTTTTAGATAGGATAATCTATCAAAAGTTATGAGGAAAAAAATTATTTTATAGTTCAGTAGCTTAAAAGTAAAGTTATGTATAAAATTTTTATTTGATCTGAATCATTCCGACGTGGGATGATTTAAAACAATAATACAAATAAATGTTAGCAGTTTAAAAAAAAACCTTTAGAGGTTGAAGAAACGATTTTTTGGTAATAACTTGAAAAAAACGAATTTTGAGAAAAAGTATATAAAATAAAATTTATAGAAAAATATAAGATACATCTTTTTAATATCATATATTTATTTTTTTAAATAATATTTATCAAATTATCATTAAAAAGCCTTCAATTTCAACATTTTTCATGAACAATTTGAAAAATATCAACTTTAGAGAAAAATGTATAATATAAAAAAGATTTATTTTTTATATTCCATAACCTTTATTCCATATACTTTAAAAAAAAAAAACGTATTTTTCAAGTTATCACCAAAAATCCATTTTTTGACCATTGAAAAGGCGCCTATTTAAAAATGCTTTCAACGATTTTTTTCAAAATGGAAAAATTTACTTGTGTTATTATTTAAAATAAATCCCCGTTCGAATTATTCAGATCGGATAAAAACTCGCCGAGAAAATTCATAAACTTGATTTCTCACACACATACATCCATACATACATTTTAAGAAAGCTTCGTAATGATCTTATTTTGCTATAAAAATGATTTTTTATATCATAAAATAACATATTTTAAAGGGTTACATTTTTCGCGATGTCGAAAATATAAGGCACTTCCGTATAGCGGTCTTGCCTAAAAATTTAGTTAGTGATACATTTTTTTAAGCAGTAAAACAACTTATTTTCAGAAATAAAGTGTCTTTTTTGTATTTTTCTTTAATATTATAAGCACTGTGAGAATCGTACTTAACAGAAATGTAAAAGGATTAATTATGAAAATGGCATAAATCTCATTTTAATGGAATTTTAATTTTAAATCACATTTATGATTTGAACCTGTTCTAAATAAATTTTAAATTTTCGTATACATCATTTTATAGCCTTTATAGAGGACATATGAAATAAATGTGTCGTTCTGCATTCCTGGGGAAACAAACATGTTCATATTCATAAATAAGATTGCTATGTAAAGTGCGGTTAGCAGTAATCAATTCAATCACAGTTACTCGTTGCATTTAATGTAAAACAAAACGCTTAAAGTGTTTCCAAATAACATACGTATTTAAATAAATTATGTCGTTGGATAATAACCCTGATTATATTTCAAGTAGTGATTCGGAATCACAAAGTGATAAAGCGAATAATGGTTTAAAAAAATGCAAGTCACTAAAAAAAACTAGAAAAAAACAAAGTGATCCCGAAAATTATGGTCAACAAAAAAGATATGTTACACTTATTTTAATTCATTCCACTGGTATATCTTAATTTTTTTTAAATCTTACCACCTGTGAAAATAATAATAATACGTTAATTTCTAATGAATCTGATGTGGAATGAAATTTTTATCTTATTACTGTGTTATAGTAAAATTGGTTATTTTAATATAGTCAATCGATTGATGTTAATTATTAAGAACATTTGTAAAAAAATATTTGTTCAAATATAAAATATAATTATAAATCGACAATTAAATTTTTTCGTTTTTATTATTTAAAATGATAAAGGCATAAGTCCATGAATATTTACAACTTCTAATTAAAAAGAAAATGGTAATAGAAATAGAAGAATAGAAATTCTAATTAGAATGAAAATGGCATAAGTCACAAATGGTGAAATGTTATTTATTATAATAAAAAAAATTTAAACAATGCTTTTATGTTTAGGTGAATAATAAAAAAAAACGTTATAATCTATCGATTTAACGCACTATGATTTTGAAAAACTTTTTTCTGATTTTTTTATTGACTTATAACTTTACCATAAAAAATCTCAAAATTAGAAGTATGTGACTTATGCCACTCTTATTCTAAATAACACAATTATCAAACCTTTGAATATAAAATATTCATGTATGTTACTAAAAAAATTGTTTTCCCAATAAAGTTCGTTCAAAGGTAAAATAATTTTTTTTTTTTTTTCAGTATTATCTTTGATATTTAAAAATTTTTTACGTGATTCCGTATAGCTCCATTTTGTGTAGCAGGTAGGGATAGTAATACAACTTGCATAGGTATAGTATACCGTGTATTAGATGCATGACATGTGCATCATACCTAATACTTATAAAAGTCACAGCACGTACAATATTAGTTATACAAGCAACTAGTAACATATAAAGGAAAAGTAGAGTGTCGAGGGTGCACCCATAATATTGAATTTGTTGTTTAAGTTACATTATAGCGCAGTATAATCTAACTTCAACAACAAATCATAGAATGATTCAATTTTCAATTATCATACCCAATATGAATTTCTTTAGGATAATTAAAGAATAATTTTTATTTTTCGGATTTTATACACAGGTCTCATAACTCTGCTGATAGAAGTAGTTCCCTTAAGCTTAAATTTATAGACGTGACTTGAGTAATGATTATTACGTAAAATATCATCTATCTTTGTCTCTCTCATGATAGGAAAAAAAGACAGATGATACTTCAAGTCATACTCAATACTTAAGTTACACCTATAAATTCGAGCCTTAATATGACACGACCTGTTAAAAAATATAGCCACCCTATTGAAAATAATAACGTATTTTTATGACGTCATTAAACGACGTCATTAAATGACATCATTATATGACGTCTTTTGGCATGTCAGGAATTGGGACGGAAAATGACTTCATTTTTGCTGTAACGTCCGAATAAAAGTTATTAATTTTTATATTTTATTTCACTCGTTTGTTACAGTTCTCGTTGCATCAAGCGGTTACGCAAGCGAAAAAGTTTTCGCGTGGCAGAGGCTATAGAGAATAAAGGGGGGTGATTTGCACGCTCAAGAGCCCTTTTTTAGGAATCGAGGAAAGAAAAATATGAATAAGTATTTTAATTATTACCTTGTTTTATTCTTTGTTTTAATTCAAGAAGGCCCTTCTCTTATAATGTAATATAATGGTCACTTTTTGAATTGAATTAAATATATTATATCAAATAATATATTAGTCACTTTTTTTTTAATTGAATATAGTATAATAGTCACTTTTAAAATATAAAGTCAAAATATAAGTGATGTAATAATTATTTTAAGATAAAATACAAAGACTTTGAGTAAAACTTATAGAAATTGTATTTTCCTTTATGGGTTTTTAAGATACTACTGACCTGTACTAGGTGCAGCGAACGACTGTAGTAGAATAACGTGCATTTTGATTAGTTCAAAAGGTTTTTATATTTTTCGGGAAAACCGAAAATCTTCATGGAAAGAACCTCTGAACTCTTGGCGACTTATTTTCTAGTGGAGGTCACTGCTCGTTGTTTTCATCTAATTAAGAAAAAGGTAGCGCTTTTTCATTATAATTAGATGATTCCAATGCTTATTTTTTTCTCGCACCTAACGTCGCTCGGTTGAATTTTCATATATTATATTATTATGTATAAATTAGCTACTTTTAAAATATAATAGAATTGCCGCAACTTATGAATTTTGATATTCTAGTTTTGTACTAAATTAAATGTTTATATTTTTATATAAAAGATTAATTAAAGTTACAATATGCATGAAAATTGTTTAAATACAAATTATATCATGATGAATTAAGAATTTGTTCTATTAAATTGCATTAGAATCAATGAAAAAATATAATAGGAATTCATTCTTTTTAATCACGTGTTTCAATCACGAACCATGAAATAATCGAAAACGGTATTTGACGTTTACTAGAACTAACGACTGCACGAATAAAGGAAAGTATTGTTAAAATAGGTTCTAAATCAAGTATATCTAATTTATGTACTAAGGGACTTAAAAAAAGAGTGGCGACATAATTTCAAGTAGTACTATAGCTTGGATTTTAGGAACCGATGTTGGTACTATTATATTATGAAGTAAGAGCGTAAATTTGCGATGCTTAGTGTCTTTTTTTGGAACTAAGACTGATATTTCACCTACTTGATTCAAGAGCAATATTTCGCAGAAAATGTAATTATTAATCTCTTTTCGGGCGGCTTTTCCTGTTACTAAAATTAAAAATTATTAAATATAGAATTATTGACATAATATATAACACTTTAAAATTACTTATAATTAATATTTTAATTCGTGATATTTAAGGAATAAAACGATGCATGTTTATCTTCCATATTCCGTTTTAAAATAGTTACTTTCGAGTTTTAAATTAATTATTAGTAATTTAAAATATATATATATTATATGATTTACATTATATTTACTGTTGAAAATTGTTACACAATTTAAAGTTGATAGGTATTAATTATATTGAAGTTTTTCGCTCCTAACGTCGCTTGGTTGAATTTTCTTTTATTATATTATTATGTATAAATCACTAATTTTAAGTAAATAAGAATTAATTAATCAAAGTTAATTTTAAGTACTGAATAAAATTAATAATAATGTGATGAAACATAATATAAACATAAATGTACACATGTGCTTAAAGTAAAAAAGCGTATAATTTATTTCATCGAGTGACTATTTCTCAATCTACTTCCATAAGAAAAACAAAGATAGTACGATATTGGATATAAATAAACTGAGAACTGGGAACTAAGTAACAACTATAATTTCCAGACCTTAATATATGACCATGAATTTGAATTATGAAATTAATTTTTACGTGAAACATGCTTAAAAAAAATTCTGTGTTTATTTCTAATAAAAATATCTTCACAAATGTATTTTATATACATGAAAGACGAAATTTAAATAAAAAAACCATAAGATTAAAATACACATTTTCGGTTAATTTTAAATTTGAATATTTCAGAATAATAAAATAACTATTTACAATTACTTAACAATCCTTTTTGCATCTAATATAAAATTTTAATGAGATACAAATATTACAAAGTGTATGTATCACAAGTAAGGTTCGCATATCTTAAATATTATAATTTTTAGAAAATTCTTGATATTAATAAATTATTAATTTAAATAATTAAATAATTTTTCATTAATGACATGTAACCTTTCAAATATAGTTAAAATAATACTGTAAATGTCAATCAAATAACATTTTCATCAAAATAAATTTCAACGCTATAATCATTAAAATAAACATTTTTATTTAACTACAATCAATTGTAATAATTATTTTTTTAATATATATTGTATTGGTTATTTTGCCCGTTACAAAAAAAAGAACTAGCTTTTTATTAAATATTATTTTTGGCTAAGTCTTTAAATTTTACTATTTGCGGAGTTACTGAAAACTATCATAAATATGTTAAATTTTACGTAATAAACTCCGATTGTGCTAGCTAGTCAATCCTATTGATAAACGACAGAATCTTATGCGATATGCTTGTCGCTTGCTGCACACACTGCGTCTCTCTCTCTCTCTCTTGCCGTAAGTAGCGCCATACGTATTTTTTTTCGCTCCTCTTAAAACTTATTTAAACAGCATTTTTTCACTTTGCGGAGTGGAATTTTTTGCAGGGAATCGTCCTACTTGGAGTCCGAGAGTGTTGGCCTCATTCATTTGCATTTTTGCAATTGCATATTGGACTCTGGACGGTTTCTTACTGTGAAAGTGCAGTCTCTCAACATCAACCTGCTTTTATCTCTTACACTGCTGTGGACTCTGCTGCTGCCTGAAAAAGTTGCTGTGGGCCTGCTTGTGTTGTTGAGTGTTGTTTTAAGTGCATTATATTGTGCACAATTGCATTGCAATTAGTTTTATTTTTAATTGTAACATAACCTCATTCTTTTTTGGCGCAATTACATACTGCAAGAGGGATCATATTTTTTAACGCTGATGGCGCCATCTCTTGGATAACGTATACACTAACTTCACTGTTCTTTTGATAGAATCTAGTGGTAACAACGTGGAATTTGCTGCATGTTTGATTTAATTGCTGTATATTACAATAGTGCAGTATATTGTATGCAGTTGTACTGCAACTGGTTTTAAGTATTGTCTACAACATAACCTCAATCTTTTTGGTGCAATCATCTACCACAAGAGGATTCTTATTTGCTTAGTGCTGGTGGCTCCATCCCTTGGATGACCTGTATATTGGCATCTTTGCCCGTCTATGTGATACCTGATGGTAATTTCTCCAGTTAAGGCGCTTTTCCACTATTATCTTCTGCTCTCTCTAATCACAGTCAAACGAATCTTACTCTGTACAAATTAAGCTGCTTTTCCACTTACAATAACTGAAACTTGGAAGCAACTCAGAGTGCATTTGTTAAGCTGCTTTTCCACTTCCAATAACTGAAACTTAGAAACAACTCAGAGTGCATTTATTAAGCTGCTTTTCCACTTACAGCAACTGAAACTTAGAAGCAACTCAGAGTGCATTTATTAAGCTGCTTATCTACTTTTAAATATACAACTGGCACCAAATTTAAAATTAAAATTTAAGATTCGTTTGATTAAGCTATTTCTATCTTGGAGGTCACTATGTCTAATCAGTGTGGTCTCTGTTTTAAAAACTTTAGTGCTGCATCTAAGCCTCAGCTTTGTGGTCGCTGTGGCAAGACCTATCACAGCTCTTGTACCAAATTGCTCTTAGTCAGAGATAATAATGACCAACAAGTAAAGGTATGTAACTTTTGCATAGCAGCTGCAAATCCTGATTGCAGTCGATCACGTTCTAGTTCTGTGGGTTCTATGAGTGATGTCTCAGCTTCTCTGTCTCTGCCGCGTACTCCAACTCCGACACTACCAGCGCTACAAACAAATGAACTTTTGTCTTCTATATTGAAGAAGATGGAGAAATTAGATAAGCTGGATGATATGGATACCAAGATCAACAATATCGGCACTCAACTATTGACACTGGATGGGAGATTTACAGGTTTGGAGACGCGAGTGGATGGTATTGCTGTGGCATGTGAGGAACGTTGTGGAGCAGCTGAGGCAAGGCTTGACAAGGTTTGTCAGGATTATCGGGAGCTTAAGGCGAAGCTGGAGGAATCTCTCTCTGTTGTGCCTGATCGGGCATTATCTGACCCTATGGCTGCTAAACTACAGGAATTGGACAAGCTCAATAAATCTTTACGGCAACAGTGTGATGTTTTGGCGGCTGGCCAGCAGCGTCTTGAGCGTGCATCAGACTTGGTGTTTGGAGGCCTGGTTCCTAATGAATTTAACGATCTGAAGAACGGTGTCTTTGCTGTATTGGCTTATCTTAATTCTGGTTTTGCTCTCAGTGACATTGTTTCGGTTCGACCTTTGTCGCGACCTGCTACAGCTCGTAGTACTGATGATAGTACTGCTCCTTCTGCAACAACATCTCGAGGTGGTCCTCCGCTGCTTACGACGCCATTGCTCGTCACTATGAAGAGTGCCTCGTTGGCGCGATCTGTCATCGGAGCAAAGATCAGGATGGGTAGCCTTCATACCTCAAAGATCAGGAGTGACCTTTTGCAGGGAACTTTATCAGTGGAAACACTTACTCCTTCCTTGATCAACATCAATGAATATCTGCCACACTCATTGCACCAACTGAAGTTGAGAGTGCTCAGGAAGGCCAAAGATAAGAGGTACAACTTCCTTACATTTGTGCGTGATGGTAAGATCTTCGTCAGAAGGAAGAAGGAGAATGCAGCCATTCGTGTTGCATCGGATGACGACTTGGATGCTTTTTTAGCAAAGCTCTCATTGATATCAGCCAACGACGATGTAACCACTTAACATCTGACACTGGGGTAAGCTCATTCTCTCTTCCTTCTCACTCTAACACACTTCTTCCTTCTAACAATACTATTTCATCGGTCATTCATGATCATTTCACTACTAAGGATGGTCTCAGAGTTTGTCATTTCAATGCCAACTCTATTAGAGCGCACATTGAGATGATTAGACTCTTTTTGGCTTCTCGCCCTTATTTCCACGTAATAGCTGTTACTGAGACCAAACTGGGCCAGATAGTTTGTGATTCTTTGATTGCTCTTGATGGGTATGTGCTTTATAGACAGGATCGTAACACCAGGGGAGGTGGTGTTGCTTTATTTGTACACTGCTCTCTCACTTATGTGCGTCTCTGTTCATCCTCTGGAAGCTGGAGTGGTAAGCCTGGTTTACCTGAGTATCTCTTCTGTGAGGTCAACTCATCTGACTTGGCTTCACCCATTTTCGTTGGTGTTGTTTATAGACCACCTCACGCTCCATTTTTGGCCAACACGGACTTTATTCCTGATTTGACCACTCATATGCACAATTATAGTACTAAGGTAGTTTTAGGAGATTTCAACACTAATTTGTGTTCTGAATCTGATGATTCTGTGTTCCTGAAGAGCCTTATTAAGGAAAATGCACTTTTTTCAGTGCCTTATGGACCTACGCATCATACTTATTCCTCTGATACGTGGCTCGACTTGTGCCTTGTCAATGCCAATGACTTACTGCTTGATTATTGGAAGACTGATGTACCATTTATTGACGGACATGATTTTATTGCTGCGACTGTGAAGTCGTCTCTCTCTAGGCCTACACTTAATAATTTTACTTATCATGATTATAAAGCGGTTGATGAGGCTGCTATTCTTGATTATTTTTGATCGCTGAATTGTGCTGTGTGTAGCGGTGACTCTTCTCTTTTGGCTCGCCTTGAATGTCTTTACACTCATCTTAATGAAGCTATCTCACGGTTTGTGCCTGTTAGGCGTGTTCGACAGAGCAAGAGTCATCGTCCGTGGTTTACCTCTGAGCATCACCGCTTAATCTCTGAGAGAGATAGGCATTACAGACGCTTCAAACGTACTAGGCTGCGTGCTGATCTTATATGTTATAGAGATGCTCGAGATCGGGCCCATTCATGCATCGAATCAGCTAAATTACTGTATTACCACGACAGACTATCTAAGGTTACTGACGCAAGACAGATCTGGAAAGAACTCAAGAACCTGGGCGTATGTTCCAGCAGTAGTGACTCTCGACATTCTTTTTCAATTAATGATTTGAATCGGTATTTTGGTGGTGTTGCGTTTGATCCTCTGGTCCCCTCCATTTCTGATTACATGAATACACTTGCTCTAGATGAACCACTTAAACCCATGTTTAAGTTTAATCCAGTTACTTTGGAGGAGGTATGGATGGCTGTTTGTCATTCAACTTCACAGGCCAGAGGGTTTGATGCTGTTCCTCAATCTTTTGTCCGTGCGGCATTTCCGGTCATTGGGCCTTTGTTATGTCGTATTTATAACGACTCATTGCGTGAATCCTTATTTCCTTCATGCTGGAAGATCTCACTGGTCACTACAATAAACAAAATCTCCTCTCCTCAAGCTTTTGGTGACATTAGGCCAATTTCTTTATTATCTTTTATGTCCAAGGTTCTTGAACGTCTAGTCCATGATCAACTCTACAATTACCTGACTATACGACAGCTACTGGACTCTTATCAGACTGGATTTCGAACTGGACATAGTACTCAGACCGCACTACTGAAACTAACTGAGGACATTAGACGCAATATGGACAGACGCTATGTGACGTTGCTGTTGCTATTTGATTTCAGCAAGGCATTTGATACGGTATGCCATGTCTCTCTGCTCAGAAAAATGTCTTCTCTTGACATCTCGCATTCAGTTGTGCGTTGGTTTGCGTCTTATCTCTCTGAGAGACAGCAGGCTGTTATTGATGCAGATGGTAATGCATCTGACTATGTAACATTAAATACTGGTGTTCCCCAGGGCTCTGTCCTTGGTCCACTGTTGTTTTCTATATACATCAATGATGTGGCTGCTGACTTCCATGCCGATGTGCAGCATCTTATCTATGCTGATGATCTTCAGGTGTACATTCACTTCCCAATTGCTAAGTTGGCTTCTGTTACTGCTCTCATGAGTCATCAAGCTGTCAGTATTGTTAACTGGGCGACAAAAAATCATCTGAAATTAAATGTGAGCAAAACAAAGGCTATTATTATTGGATCTTATTTCTATGTCAATATGCTGCCCTCATTACACATCACTGGTGTTCCAATAAACGGTGATCTTATTAAGTTTGAATCTTCTGTTCGTAGTCTTGGTGTATGGCTTGATAGTAAGTTGAACTGGAAGGACCAAATTGCGCATGTGTGTAACAGGAGTCACTCATTGCTCTATAGATTAAATTTCTTTCGAAAAAGTACCACCATTGCACTACGTAAGCATCTTATCCGTTCTTTGCTGTTTCCTTTACTTGATTACTGTTGTTTGGTCTATATTGACCTTTCTGCTCAACTCGATCTGAGGCTTCAAAGGGTTGTAAACTCTGGTATTCGTTACATCTATGGTGTAAGTAGGCGCGAGCACATCTCTGTTTATAGGTCCTCTCTAGGCTGGTTATCCACTTTGGGTAGAAGAAACTACTTCGCTACTACCTTCTTATACAAAATGTTTTTGTCATGCTCACCTTCATATCTTTATTCTAGATATTTGTGGAGCCGGCCTGTGAGGACACTGAGGGGTGATGTGAGACCGTTAACCATTCCTTTTTCATCTACCGAGTATCACCAAAGATCGTTCCTGGTTGTGTCATCGCAACTATGGAACGGTCTACCATCATCTTTAAAAGATTCTTCATCATTGGCATTATTCAAGGCATCAACATATTCGCACTACCTTTCCCTTGAGAATGAGCCTCTGCTCCGAGCTAGGCTTTAATTATTTTAATTACTGTATCATTATTTTAATTATATTTTTACTTAGTATCTCATTTTATATATATATATACTTACGAATTTGTATTATTTTTGTTGTACAACATAATGTACAGTTAATAAATTTAAATATCTATCTATCTATCTATCTCTCTCTCTCTCTTACCTGGTCGAGAGACACGTTGCCGGTAGCACAGTTTTCCTTCGTGATGCAGGTTCGAAATCGAGTTTTATTAAACTACTTAATGTAACTAGAATGATTAATCTATACCTGCTCACAAGGACCGCGGAGGCGTCGGGGTAAGCGATAAGAACAGGTTACTTCTGATAAGGCTTGTGACTTAAGTAAAGTATTGAATACGTATACACGTAAAACATATAACATTTATTAGAAATAATTAAGCTACAAATGGAAGTGAAGAAAAAGGTGTAGAAATGTAATTAAGTATGTATAATGCGCGTTCAACTTTGACTTTTATAAACCTCATAACTTGACTTGACAGAAGTTAAATAGAGAAGCAAATATGAGGGAGGGACACGTCGCGAACTAAAACGTCGCTGATCGGTTATGTAACCGAAGATACACTTTTCAACCAAACAAGTATCTTTCGAGGAGGAGATACTCGTGTATGCCGCAATAAGTTCTACTTACAATAACGCACTGGCCAGCTAACACTACTTCCTTACGTGCACGTAATCCTCGCTAGCTCGTTATCGGAACTTCCTCCCTGTGTGTAGACGATACGTAGATGTTCTCAAGTGGATCGGTAGGCCACACCACGGGTCGACTTGGATAGTTGCTCGCACAAAATCGCTGGCTGCTTAGACGCGCACGAAGCGGCCACAAAGCACAGGGAAATCCTAAACATTATAGTTAGCGTTATAGATAGCTGGATATTATAATTATTCTTAAATAATAGCACGGCGCAGGCCTAATGCTAACGCTACGGTAGCCGGAAACGATCTGATTTGCCTCGTGGCTTTTTTGTTCCTCGCACGCGCACTGCTCGTCGGGTTACGTGCTTCTTTACGTAACTTGGACGAGTTATATGACAAAGCGCGTGTCATATTATTTCACCTAAGCGCGGAAGATTTGAACACGATAAAATACCGTGACAATATATTAAAAAAATAATAATTTTATTTGATGAACAGTTATATAAATATTATATATTTATAATTGTATGACTAAATTTATTAAATCAAAATTTTATTCAGTTATTATTCAGAGAATAAAGTATTTAAATTAGTTTTCATGAAAATATATTATTCAAAAAGTTACATTTTAACAATTTTTCATTAATAACATACAATTAACCTTAACAGCAGGCCGGAGTAGAACCTGATACCGACCGAGTAACAATTGAGTTGTTTGTTATTTACTCAAGTATTAATCGGTGTATCTTCAAAATAAAGGTTGATCGCAATAGATATTATTATTATGAATATCTATGCACAAGAAAAAAAAAATCTATCGATTTGTTTTTGAGAAAAGTAAGGAACGCGAAAATATTATAAACATAATCTTTTACTTCGGCGTTCCTTACTTTTCTCAAAAACAAAGCGATAGATTTTTTTTTTCTTGTGCATAAATATTTGTAATAATAATATCTATTGCGCTTAACCTTCAATTTGCAGATACACCGATTAATACTTGAGTAAATAACAAAAATGCCAATTAGACAAGGACAGCGAATCCGGCCTGCTCTTAATTACATTTTCATTTGTACACGTGTTAGTATTTAAATAATTTGTCATTTACATTAAAATTGTTAACAATTAAATATATTGGAATTCATTTCATTAAAGCAATAATATTTTTAATAAGAGAAACATTTTAATTTTTAAAATACATCAAATTACCTCATTTGAAAAATTATCATTACATGAAATAAAAATTTTTTTTTTAATATCGTTTGAACATAATTCTTATGAAATATACTTTGAAAAAAATATTTATTCGATATTAAATTTTTTTCAATAGTCAATTATAAAGATAGGAAAATATATGAAATATAAATAATTTTTTCTTATTATGTCTATAATTATGAATTTATATTTATGAACTGTTTAGATAGAAGTGAAATTTCCCCTATAGAAGTAAGCATTTCAAAAGAAAATTTACTTATTATTTGCGAAACACTTATTATAAATGCGGAAAAAAATAATATTATGTAATATCACTCTAAAATTTGTATTAAATATGATCATTGAAAGTACAATTATTTTATTATGTTGAATTTGTTGTCAAAGTTTGATTATATTTTACTATGAGAAGATATAAAAATTGACCGTCATATTTAACTGATGTCTTTCCATTCTATTTCTGAATTTCTATAAAAGGAATGTATTAACTTGTACACAGTAAAATATTTTTCGGAACTTAACATTGCTGAGCATGGTAAGTATCGGGACCCTTGCTGAACGTGTTAATACACATGAAAACCGGTAAAATTACATGATCCATCGTTTCTATACTACATTCGATATAATTTTATAAAAAATATACGTTGAACGTTTATTACTCATGACACTATGAAATTTGAGAAGATTATTTAACAACTTTATGTTAATCAATTAATAAGAATAAAATATGACTTATTGTGTTTAAAATGTGTTTCTATTGTCGCGAAAGTTCACGTATGTCATGTATTTTTACCGGACAGTCATGTTTATATTGACTGTAACATTACACTGCTAAGCACGGGGAAAATACCGCGATCACAGTAGGACCTACGCTCAGCGATGTAAAGTTACATAAAAATGTAACTTCACATCGCTAAAACATGTAATTATTTACAGAAAACTGGTATAGTTACCAGAAAATTTTTCAAAGTGTAGTATATACCATGATGATTATTTATTTAAATTTTCAAATTATTCTAATCATTAGTTTTCAAGATATTTAGATTTCTGATTCCAAATAGAAAAGTATTAGTAAATAATATTGGAACCCAAACTCCTCAATAACTAATAAATAGATTTATTTAAAAATCTAACTGAATAATCTTCGCTATAGATATTATATGTTAATGCATCTCTTTATTCAAAATTTTGAAATACAATGTAAATATAGTCAATATTTATCGGCGCAAGTGTACTGTCCATTTTACATCTCCTTAAATAATATATACTTATAAAATTTACATAATATTTTATAAAAACTATTAAAATGATAATCATATATTCAATATTATTTTAAACTATGAATAAAAAGTTTAAAAAATTATTATTAAGGAGGTACCTTCGCTTTAGTACACCGAAAAAAATCCGGAGTCCCAGCGGTTCCGTAAATCCTTCAAACGCTATTGTTCGCAAAACCGCAACTATATTCGTATAAAAGTCTAATCACAAACGTTCCATTATCCCTTAACTCGTTGGATTCGATTGAAGTATGCGTGCGTTGATATTAACTCAACAGTATAAGTTAAACGTATATGTAATGCTATATGTTCCATAACCAAAATGCACATGATTATAAACGTAAACGAAAGCGATTCTATCGATATAGTATTAGTACAATCCAAAATACGCAACGCATACAGTTACATTAACGAATCACAAAGATTAGATAGGTGCGGTAACATAGCAGTTCACTGTATATACAGCGCACAGCTCTGCCGTCGAACTGTGGCCGGTGGGGGTAAGTGTAATATGATCCGTCAAAATTAACAAACGCGCTCTGTTCCGGACTCGAAAGACAACGAGTCGATAAGGTTTTACACGATATTATTTAGGAAATGAAGCGATTGAAGCGACATAGTTTAACAACACGAGTTTAGTCAACACTATCATACATTAATTCTATATATAAGAAATGGAACCATTAAAGCTTATGGGAACGATAGCTATTTAAGAAAAGGAGAATCGCACTTATTCAAATAGTTGAATGCGATGATGTTTCATATTTACTTTTTAATTAATTGAGTAAATTATAATAGAAATGATGAGAGAGATACTAATACATTATTATATATTCATTGGTTTAATATTTCATTAAATATTTATAGTAAATAAATAAATGTGTATTTATTACTCGCACGCTTGAAAAATAAAAATCGCTGCAAATCAAGTAATATATATTCCATTTGCCATTCAAAATAACATATAAAAAACTTTAGAAATGTAGTCTAGAGTTAGGATTTATAAGATATTTCGAATTTTTAAAATTCTAAAATAAAATTTTTAATGCTTTTTTCATACTAAACAATTATCAATTTTTAATACTAAGTTAATTAAATACTTTTTGTTAGAAAGATAACATATGATATTTTAAGAATTATGATATGTAGGTTATTTTACTTATGTGATTAGTGTAAATATCATATTTAATCTATCAAAATAGTTAATATTTTTATAAACTTTAGTTTATTTTTCCATCAACAACCAGGGAAATTCCTGAAAATTAATTATTTTTGTGAAGAAAAAACTTTTAGAAAAAATGTATTAACATTTTTTTCGATTCCGAATCATTTGTACAATCTAATTTAATTTTACAGATCGTTATTAAAGTCACCATGAAGTATAATTTACTAAAAATTGAATAAAAAAAAATTTCATATCTATTTTTATTCCATTAACATTGTTTCCAGTCAAGAGGGCTATTTATTTATTAATTTATTCATTCATTTACCCACTTATTTAATTATCAACGAGAGTGAAATATATATGTGATTTACGTTAATTAATTGTTTATAAATTAACAACTTATCTATTTAACAAACAATAACCCATATGGAAAAAATTTTTGGATATAATTGTAAATAACTGTTAATAACTGTAAATAAATGTAAATAAATGTAAATAACTGTAAATAACTGCAAAAAAGTGTTAAAAAATGTGGGAATTGAGACATAAATAACAGTTATTTACAATTATTTACAATTATTTACTGTTATTTACTCTTATTCACAGTTATTTATTTATACTTATTAACTGTACACTTATTTACAGTTATTTATATTTATTTACAGTTATTTACATTTATTCACTTTTTTCACAATTATTTACTGTTATTTACGATTATTTATAGTTTTTTACAATTATTTGCAGATATTTACATTTTCGAAAATATTCACGAATTTATTCAATAATTTTATATATAGGCGAAAATTTTTAAAAATGTGAATAACTGTAAATAATTGTAAAAAACTATGGGAAATTGTAAATAATTGTAAATAATTATAAATAACTGTAAATAACTGTAAAAAACTGTAAATAACTGTAAATAACTATAAATAATTGTAAATAATTATTAAATTATTCACTAATTCAAAAATTTTTGAAAATGTAAATAACTGTAAATAATTATGAATAATTGTAAATAATTATAAAAAACTGTAAATAATTGTAAATAATTGTAAATAACTGTAAATAACAGTTAATAACTGTGAATAACTGTAAATAATAGTAAATAATAGTAATTAATAGTAAATAATAGTAAATAACTGTAAATAATTATTATTTATGTCTCAATTCTGACATTTTTTAACAGTTATTTACAATTATTTACTATTATTTACAGTTTTTCACATGAATTATTTCCATATGGGAAATAATTGATTTAACAGTTTTTAAGAAATCACACAAAAAATCTTGCTCACAAAAAGTGTTAAAACACTAAATCATAGACAAGTTTTTTATTATTTTTTTCATATATGATCCTTAAGAACAGGCCGGATTCGCTGTCCTTGTCTAATTAGCATTTTTGTTATTTACTCAAGTATTAATCGGTGTATCTGCAAATTGAAGGTTAAGCGCAATAGATATTATTATTACAAATATTTATGCACAAGAAAAAAAAAATCTATCGCTTTGTTTTTGAGAAAAGTAAGGAACGCGAAAATATTATAAACATAATCTTTTACTTCGGCGTTCCTTACTTTTCTCAAGAACAAATCGGTAGATTTTTTTTTTCTTTTGCATAGATATTCATAATAATAATATCTATTGCGATCAACCTTTATTTTGAAGATACACCGATTAATACTTGAGTAAATAACAAACAACTCAATTGTTACTCGGTCGGTATCAGGTTTTACTCTGGCCTGCCGTTAAGAGCAGGCCGGATTCGCTGTCCTTGTCTAATTGGCATTTTTGTTATTTACTCAAGTATCAATCGGTGTATCTGCAAATTAAAGGTTAAGCGCAATAGATATTATTATTACAAATATTTATGCACAAGAAAAAAAAATCCATCGCTTTGTTTTTGAGAAAAGTAAGGAACGCGAAAATATTATAAACATAATCTTTTACTTCGGCGTTCCTTACTTTTCTCAAAAACAAATCGGTAGATTTTTTTTTTCTTGTGCATAGATATTCATAATAATAATAATATCTATTGCGATCAACCTTTATTTTGAAGATACACCGATTAATACTTGAGTAAATAACAAACAACTCAATTGTTACTCGGTCGGTATAAGGTTCTACTCCGGCCTGCCGTTAACAATATTTATAAATATAATTTTTTCAAAAAAACATTATTGATTATAAACTGGTTAGAAAATTATTAGATAAATAATGGGGGGGTCCATAATATATAGAATGTTCATCTAAAATTTGCGTCAAAAATACGAATTTCATTTATTCGAATAATTATTCCGAAATTCCGAAGTTCAAATTTAAGAAAATTCATAAAATAAAAATGTGTAAACTACAAATGCCCAATCAACCGAAGTTAGATTATTAGAATATTATTTATTCGACATTAATAATAAGTCAACTATTTCGAAATTACAACTGCACTAATAAACATAATAAAATAGAAATTTATTTAACCGAAAACTACTAAGTTTAAAACATCAGCAATAAATAAATCAGTGATTTTCGACAAAAACAAATTTTTCTCAAAAACAAATCGGTAGATTTTTTTTTCTTGTGCATAGATATTCATAATAATAATAATATCTATTGCGATCAACCTTTATTTTGAAGATACACCGATTAATACTTGAGTAAATAACAAACAACTCAATTGTTACTCGGTCGGTATCAGGTTCTACTCCGGCCTGCCGTTAACAATATTTATAAATATAATTTTTTCAAAAAAACATTATTGATTATAAACTGGTTAGAAAATTATTAGATAAATAATGGGGGGGGGGTCCAATATATAGAATGTTCATCTAAAATTTGCGTCAAAAATACGAATTTCATTTATTCGAATAATTATTCCGAAATTCCGAAGTTCAAATTTAAGAAAATTCATAAAATAAAAATGTAAACTACAAATGCCCAATCAACCGAAGTTAGATTATTAGAATATTATTTATTCGACATTAATAATAAGTCAACTATTTCGAAATTACAACTGCACTAATAAACATAATAAAATAGAAATTTATTTAACCGAAAACTACTAAGTTTAAAACATCAGCAATAAATAAATCAGTGATTTTCGACTAAATAAATTTCTATTTTATTTTTATGTTTATTAGTACAGTTGTGATTTCGAAATAATAGACTCATCTTTAGCGTCGAATAAATAATATTCTAATAATCTAACTTCGTTTGATTGGGCATTTGTAGTTTACACGTTTCTATTTTATGAATTTTCTTAAATTTGAACTTCGAAATTATAAAATAATGATTCGAATAAATGAAATTCGTAATTTGACGCAAATGTAAAATGAACATTCTAAATATTGATCCCCCTAAATAATTATATATCGAATTCAACGGAACTTATGACTAAAAAAAGGTTGAAAATGTGAGATCTTCTTAAAAACAAATTTATAGAATGAGAACTTTTGCATATTTGTCTTTCTTACAACAAAACAGAATCTTGTATTATATTCGAACAAAAATTGACAAAAATAAAAATTTTATAGTTAAAATCAAATATACATCCCTGGTAGAAATTTGAACATTAAAAATGGTGTAAACAACAATTTATGACCATTATCAATAGTAATATTTTGTCATGTCAATATTGGCGAATAAATGGCAATTTTTTGTTGAATCTGCAGAGCTAAAATTTTTTGGTATATTGGTTAGCATCTTATAGGCAAAAAATGCTAATATAAAAATGTTGTTCAAAATTTTTGTATTTAGCCAAAAAAATACGCATTTTAAGTAAACGGAGAGAAAAAATCAGTAACAGCTATCTAAAAATTAGGTAAACTGTGGACAACTTTTTTTGAC
The DNA here is from genome assembly GCA_017163975.1 of Anastatus disparis. Classification (NCBI taxonomy): domain Eukaryota; kingdom Metazoa; phylum Arthropoda; class Insecta; order Hymenoptera; family Eupelmidae; genus Anastatus; species Anastatus disparis. Next base: position 2,397,666 of record JAFFSR010000370.1, on the reverse strand, counting down.
TAGTTATATAACTTTTTAGTAATGAGTCCTTAATTTTTCAGATCATAGGTAAAATCATAACCTCACTTTTGCCACGTGGCGAGAAAATATAGATTAATATTTATTCACATTCCTTCGTCAATGTTTATTTTTATTGGAATTTATAAAAATAAAAATAATATTAAATTTTATTAAAATAAAAATATGAAACGCAGTACGAAACGAGTATAAAAATATCGTTTTTTAAAATAATAAATGGAAAATTTTATTAATCGTTTAAAAATAACCTCTAACAATCCGATCACAACTCAAAATATACGCGCAAATATATTAACAAAAGTGATTCTATTAATGATTAATGATAACTTTCAAGAAAAAACCTCATATGATTCTTAATAGTAATCAATTAGAGCACAATTTGATAGACTCTACTGATAACTATCTATATTCAAATAATAGTGGATCAGACTCAACATTTTATTAGCATTTTTTAGCACTATGAAGGTTGAAAAAAACGTTTCATATTAGTTCAAATAATGGCCATAAAACATTCCCATTTTCTGCTCTTCACTTTAAAGAAATGGCCATAAAATGGTAGAAAAAGCGTTTCATTTTCTACCAGGGATATTTCGTTCTTATAGAGTTTAATTTTAAATAAACCGTGCTTATTTATTTTTCTTTTTATTTATAATAAAGTAAATTGTGGAAAATGAAAATATTCATATTTTTGAAGATATTTTAATTGGTTCAATTACTTTTAAAAACTACTCTGGCGGAAAAAATAAATGAGATATTTCAAATTATTCCAGAGGTTTTTGAAAACATTTTTACACAAATTGTATAAACTGAAATATGTTGATAATTTTTGTGAGAATTTGGACAAAACACTGAGTGTGTTGTAATGTGTTTCGGTTTGTTTAAGTTTAATACAATTCGTTTTAGTTTGTTTCACTTCCTTTAATTTTTTTAAAACAACCAAAAAATTTTAGACAAGGCGATTTTTTTAAGTCAATTGAAATGAAACAGAAATAGATAGTAATAAAACAAAAAAGAATAAAACAAAATGAAATGAACCGAAAAAATTTGAGACGAATTGAAACATTCTGAAACACTCATTATTACAGATTATTACTCATCATTTAAAAAATGAAACAAATTGAAACAAGACAAAACAAAATGAAAAAAAGTATAACAAACTTAAATACTCTCAATGCTTCGTCCAAATTCTCAAAAAAATTTTCGATATGTTTCAGTTCCTTTCGAAAATTTTCAATCATCTTTGTAAATTTTTTCCGCTTGTGTACGTAATTAAATTATTTTGTTTAATTTTTATACTTATGTCTAGCAAAAATGTCCGTATTATTTCTAGAAATAACCTAGTGCTTTCATGCGAAACATTATATAAAATTTCTACCTCTTCTTTATGTTTAAATTTTTTTAAATAGTTGCAAAGTATGAAAGAAACTTAATGTACATACAAATATACGTATACATACAGATATTAGTAGCGAGTTATCTTTTTTATTTTTCAAATCGAAATCTGTACAAATACATCTAAATTCTCTTGAATTAAAATATATTTATTACTGTGATTGAAATTAAAATGTTCGCTAATTTGAAACATATATTTCAATCATTATTTAAACACCACTGTTCTCTTTTATTTTAGTTAATTACATTATTAAATTTTTAATATATTATTCAAATATATCATTTACCAATGAAATAATTACTGCAGGTATAAACAATTATCAAAGAATATCGAAACAAGTATGAGATATGTCTTAATTTTTTTCAACTTTTTACATTCAATCCATACCGTATACTGACATTTGCGAATAATTTAAAAACATCAGAAAATCATTTTTAAAATCTTTAATAAATATAATAAACTTTTATATATATTTTTTTATTTGGAAATCTTATGAAATTTACTAAATAGTAAACATTAAAATAAAAGTGATGTACTGTTAAAAAACTTTTATTTAATTTTTTTTTTTTGAGTTGTAAAAAAATTTTTACAAACAAAAATATATTCAATTGAAAATCTTTCCATTAAAAAATTTTTTTCTACACATACATGGACACTAAGAATTATTTTCTTTCAGAATTAAAATTAGAACTTGATTATTTTTGTGTCTTATCACAATTCGCAAAACAGCAATATTTGAAGAATTGTAACCATTTTATGCTTTCATAAATACCATAAAACAAAAAATGAGATTTTGTTTTATTATTTTATTATAATTTTTTTGCCTTCATTATTGTTTCTTAAAATAAATTAAATTTGTGATAAATCGTTCTCTCAACAATTAAGCATTTACAAGACTAATTCAATTATTTTACTGTGTACTAGTTTCAATATTTTTTTGAAGCTTTCATTGACTTATAAAATATATACATAAATGTGAGTACTTGTTAATGTAAATAATTTAAACATATTTTTATTATCTAAATTATTTTAGTAAAAATGTATGACTATAAAAAGTTTATTTTTATTTTATATGACGTTTCAGATGAGACAAATTTTTTTGTGTTAAAATTACAAATAATTTTGTTGTAAATTTAAAATTAAATATTGTAACACAAAAATTTATGAATAATACACATTTTTTAATGGTGAAAACTGTAATTCTAGGTTATAAGATAATTTGTATGATAAATTTCATATTTTTTATACAAATTTGACAAAAATTTCGTATGAGAACAAATTTTGACGATTCATAGAACATTTTTTATTATTTACCAAATAGTATATCATGTTACAAATGCAGAAAACTGCTGAAAACAATATCATGAAGTATTTATTCATAGACCTAGTTAAAAATTTTGTAAATATTAATTTTATTTAAAAAAATAACAGTTAATAACTGTGAATAAGAGTAAATAACAGTAAATAATTGTAAATAATTGTAAATAACTGTTATTTATGTCTCGATTCCCACATTTTTTAACACTTTTTTGCAGTTATTTACAGTTATTTACATTTATTTACATTTATTTACAGTTATTAACAGTTATTTACAATTATATCCAAAAATTTTTTCCATATGGGTTATTGTTTGTTAAATAGATAAGTTGTTAATTTATAAACAATTAATTAATGTAAATCACATATATATTTCACTCTCGTTGATAATTAAATAAGTGGATAAATGAATGAATAAATTAATAAATAAATAGCCCTCTTGACTGGAAACAATGTTAATGGAATAAAAATAGATATGAAATTTTTTTTAATTCAATTTTTAGTAAATTATACTTCATGGTGACTTTAATAACGATCTGTAAAATTAAATTAGATTGTACAAATGATTTGGAATCGAAAAAAATGTTAAGGGGTATCCGCATACCGGTATAGAATTCTACCTTATCTACATTTGAATTTTGCATTTTAATACAAATTTAACTATTTACGACTGAAATTCATAAAAGAGGCACATTCTTAACATTCTAAAGAATTGATTGCAATGTTAAGAGACAGTATAAAAGTGAAAATAAAGACGAAAACTGCAAAATACGATTATTCATAACTACATTGGAAAGTTAATCGTATTAAGCAGTTTTCGTCTTCATTTTCACTTTTATACTGTCGTTTAACATTGCAATCAATTCTTTAGAATGTTAAGAATGTGCCTCTTCTATCAATTTCAGTCATTAATAGTTAAATATTTATTAAAATGCATAATTGAAATGTAGATAAGGTAGAACTCTATGTCGGTATGCTGATTCCCCTTAATAAATTTTTTCTAAAAGTTTTTTCTTCACAAAAATAATTAATTTTCAGGAATTTCCCTGGTTGTTGATGGAAAAATAAACTAAAGTTTATAAAAATATTAACTATTTTGATAGATTAAATATGATATTTACACTAATCACATAAGTAAAATAACCTACATATCATAATTCTTAAAATATCATATGTTATCTTTCTAACAAAAAGTATTTAATTAACTTAGTATTAAAAATTGATAATTGTTTAGTATGAAAAAAGCATTAAAAATTTTATTTTAGAATTTTAAAAATTCGAAATATCTTATAAATCCTAACTCTAGACTACATTTCTAAAGTTTTTTATATGTTATTTTGAATGGCAAATGGAATATATATTACTTGATTTGCAGCGATTTTTATTTTTCAAGCGTGCGAGTAATAAATACACATTTATTTATTTACTATAAATATTTAATGAAATATTAAACCAATGAATATATAATAATGTATTAGTATCTCTCTCATCATTTCTATTATAATTTACTCAATTAATTAAAAAGTAAATATGAAACATCATCGCATTCAACTATTTGAATAAGTGCGATTCTCCTTTTCTTAAATAGCTATCGTTCCCATAAGCTTTAATGGTTCCATTTCTTATATATAGAATTAATGTATGATAGTGTTGACTAAACTCGTGTTGTTAAACTATGTCGCTTCAATCGCTTCATTTCCTAAATAATATCGTGTAAAACCTTATCGACTCGTTGTCTTTCGAGTCCGGAACAGAGCGCGTTTGTTAATTTTGACGGATCATATTACACTTACCCCCACCGGCCACAGTTCGACGGCAGAGCTGTGCGCTGTATATACAGTGAACTGCTATGTTACCGCACCTATCTAATCTTTGTGATTCGTTAATGTAACTGTATGCGTTGCGTATTTTGGATTGTACTAATACTATATCGATAGAATCGCTTTCGTTTACGTTTATAATCATGTGCATTTTGGTTATGGAACATATAGCATTACATATACGTTTAACTTATACTGTTGAGTTAATATCAACGCACGCATACTTCAATCGAATCCAACGAGTTAAGGGATAATGGAACGTTTGTGATTAGACTTTTATACGAATATAGTTGCGGTTTTGCGAACAATAGCGTTTGAAGGATTTACGGAACCGCTGGGACTCCGGATTTTTTTCGGTGTATGACAAAACAGATTTGGTCAAAACTATGCGAAATTGTTTTTTTTATGTCTAAAATGCACATATAAATTTTCATGAAGAAAAAGTAACTAGATTCGTACATAAATGAATAAATTATTCATTTATGTACGAATCTAGTTACTTTTATCGTACATAGCGAATGGTGACAAAAACACACCATAACCTTAAATTTTCAAATTTCGTAAAAAGAGCATGTAAATGATTTGGACAGTAAAAATGAAGATCTTAGCTCTTTATTTAATTTTAATTTTTTAGTTTTAAATAAAAATTATTCCTTTTTTTTATATTAAGAGGAGGTCACGTATCTCTGTCCTTTTCTAATCAAAGAATTATTTTTTTACAATAACTAATAACTTTAGCAAAAAATAAAGAGGTAGCCCCATTTTGTATTACAAAAAGCAATATTTTCTTTGATGAGAAATGATTGATTTTACCTATTCGTTCTCAAGAAAACCTTGAAAAACCAAATTGTTTACCGTAACCTCTATGTTTTAAGTTTTTCAAGTTTTTTTTTGAAAACGAAACAATAAAATCAATTCTTTCTCATCAAAGAAAATATTGCGTTTTGTAATACGAGATATCTCTTTATTTTTTGCCAAAGTTATTAGTTATTGCAAAAAACTCAATTCTTTGATTAGAAAAGGACAGATATATTCGACCTGCTCTTAATGCTAATTCTATCGAGTATGTGAAAATCACCATACAAAACATATATTCTTGGGGAGGGAAGATATCTAGTAACTTTTAATCAAATAAGCATATTGAAAATTTGACTCAAGTGGTGGACGAAGGTACACTTGGCGGAAAGGATATTTTTCCGAATGTGTACCTCAAATGGCAGCGCTGCATATTTTACCACAGACATAAGAAAACTTCGAATTATGCATTGAGTTTTGCATCATGATTATTTTGTTTTTTCTTATAGGTTATTCATGCAAAATTCAAATGATAACAACTTAAATTTTATTGTTTATATAATTTAAATTCACAATATTAGATTCTATATAATTATTGAACTAAGAAATAAAAATTTTATTCAATAAAATTAGAATTCAGATCATTAAAAAAGAAAGTGAAATTGTTTGTTTACTAAAATTATGTCATCAAGTAATAAGTAACGATGATGCGAAATTTGCTCTATAATTTGGAATTGTCTTATGCCTATGGTAAAATATGCGATGTTGCCATTTGAGGTTAACATTCGGAAAAATATTCTTTCCGTCAAGTGTACCTCCTAAAGTGATAACTTATAAATAGTTATATTACTTCATTAAGAGGAGGTCACGTATCTCTGTCCTTTTCTAATCAAAGAATTGAGTTTTTTACAGAAACTAATAACTTTAGCAAAAAATGAAGAGAAAGCCGCATCTTGTAATAAAAAAAGGAATATTTTCTTTGATAAGGAAGAATTAATTTGATTGCTTTGTTTTCAAGAAAACCTTGAAAAACTTAAATCATAGAGGTTAGGGTGGACAATTTGGTTTTTCAAGGTTTTCTTGAGAACGAAGCAATAAAATTAATTCTTTCTTATCAAAGAAAATATTGCTTTTTTTGATACAAGATGCGGCTTTCTCTTCATTTTTTGATAAAGTCATTAGTTTTTGTAAAAAAATCATTCCTTTGATTAGAAAAGGACAGAGATACGTGACCTCCTCTTAAATACATTTCCAACTTGAATAATTATCTTCATGTTAAAACTAAATTTAATTAGCATTCAATACCACAAGTTATTTAAAAAATTTATCATTTTTCAAAGTTATTAAAGAGTTATTTATGAAAAGTATTCCCATATCAGAATTTCAAAATTCTATTAATAAAGGGCTAGCCTGATCTAATGTGTTAAACGGTTCCGGGCTAGAATCTATCTGATATTATCATATGAAAAAAGTTAATTATATAGAGGATGACAATATCCTCTATATAATAAACTTTTCTCTTTAAAAAAAAAAAAAAAATGGTTAAATATTTTATCACCTTTTATGAAAATTATTTTTTTAAAGTAGAATAATACTGTGAATAAACAAATGATATTAAAAAATATTGAAAACTGTAAATAACAATGAAAAAGTGTTAGGCTGGAGATAAATAATGATTGTTTATTATTATTTATACATTTTTTAAATGTGGATACTGCAAATATCCGTAAATAAATGTAAATAAATTGAAGAATACAATTATTAGAGATAACTCAAAATAATTTTCATTTCAGTTCTTTTTACAACAAACTTTTTTTAGTAAATAAATATGTATATATATGTGGGACATTTCACACCAACTGGAAGAGCAGAAAAATAAAAATCTCTGAAATTTTAAGAATATATTCTTTTTGATATCCAAAAGATGTTAATAAATTTTCAAGGATTTAGATTAAAAGGATCAAGAGCTATAGATCCTTGAAATTTGGAAATTTTTCAAAATTTTTAGAAAAGTTCCAACTTCATCATTTTTTTTCCTGAAAATCTTGATATTTTAGAGAGAGATTCATAAAAATACTTCTTGTTGTAAATGAAGAGCAGAGTTAGCATGATTCTTTACAGAACCTGAATGTTGAAGTTTTCTATTGGTTCTTATATGTATTACATGGTAATTGAAATTACTCATGGTTTGCCACTTCAGAAATTTCTTTTCGCGAGCTTATTTTTTTCTATTTTACATGAACTTTAAAATGAATTTTTTATCATGTAAGTCAGAGCCAACAATAAGGAGTTATGCCAGTTTAAAATATATATTTTCATGTATAATTTATTTTCAATATAAAAATTAATCATAGATGAAAATATACATTTATATTCAATATAAAAAATAAATGATACATGAAAATATATATTTCAAACTGTCATAACTCCTTATTGGTGGCTCTTTCTCACACAATCGAAAATTTATTCTAAAGTTAATAAAAAATAGAAGAAAATAAGCCCTCAAAAAGCAATTTCCGAAGTGGCAAACAATGAGTAATTCCAATTATCATGTAATACATGTAAGAACCAATAGAAAACTTCGGAATTTGGGTCTGTCAAAAATCATGCTCACTCTCCTTTTCATTTACAAAAAGAAGTATTTTTATGAATTTCTCTGTAAAACATCAGGATTTTCAGGAAAAAAATCATGAAGTTGGTACTTTCCAAAAATTTTGAAAAATTTCCAAATTTCAAGGATCTATGACTCTTAATTCTTCCAATCTGAATCCTTGAAAATTTTTTTACACATTTTGGATAACAAACAGAATATATTCTTAGAGTTTCAGCGATTTCTATTTTTTTGCTCTTCCAGTTTGTGTGAAATGTCCCATATATATATATATATATATATATATATATATATATATATATATATATATATATATATATATATATATATATAAATGTATAATTGCTGAAAATAACAATTTTTTATCGTTATATTATCTTTACAAATTTTACTATTATTTATTTATCATATAACAATTAATTCATAGCATTTATCATAATTTCTTTCATTTTTCAGCTTTTAAAGTAAAAAGGCAGTAAATTAAATTAGTTAATATAAAAGCAATTATTTTGTGAATATCTTTGGAAAAAGTTCATTGAAAATTTTCAAAAGAATTTTAATTTTCAATAATGGTTTTGACTGAGAAAGATAAATTGATTGTTAAAGGACAGGGATTGTATAGTGGAATTGCTTTCATGTTAACTGATATTCATATATTAAAATTTAATAATATTTCAAACCGGTACACCTCATTCAACATGCAATTATTTTTACCAATTGAAAGACCACAACACATTAAATCAGTACCGATTGATGGAGAATTTATACAATTATTATTTTCCGGAAATTTGGAAAAGTGTCACCGGATTTGTGTGTATTATAATAATAAGGTAATTCATATATATGACAGTTTAAATCTTAAATATTTACCAGATGAGCATGAGATTTACATAAACAGATTATTTTCAAACAAATTAGAATTGAGCATAGTATTCGAAACAGTAGAATCACAAACAGATAATTATGATTGTGGCGTTTCTGCAATTGTTTTTGCTATTGCAATACTTGATAATTCAGGTCCATGTTGTTTAAAATATGATGTTTCTCCAATGAGATTATGCTCATCAAGAATTTTTAGAATGCAACAAATAAGAATGTTACCAGTTTTGCGAAATTATAATAATGCAAATATTAATTACGATAATCCACCGGACATGATAAGGAGGAGTTTTTGTCATGAGCAACGTCTAAATTAAATATTATTAAATTTAGATTTCACCGAGCTTGAACTATTAAAAAAAAACACACAAATGTATTTATTGGCAGAACAAAAAAAGATCATGGAAATCTATCGTAAACAAAAGAATTCGAATCATGAAACAATTTTAATGGAAATTGACGATGACATTTTGTATAAAAATTTTTAAAAACCAAATACTGATATAATGCGAATCGATGAAATTCACTTTAATTATAACGATAATAAAATTAGCACAGTTGAGATTAAATTAAATGAAGAAAAAAAAGAATCAAAAGAAATAGATAAAAAATAAACTTTATTTGTAACAGGACTTGAGAGCATGACGAAGCTGCCCGCCTTCTAATAATATTTCCAATCCTAACTTATGAATAAACGATGCGTTTAATCGTGTTCTTTTGCTACAAAGTAAAAATTTGTAAGATTAAACTCTAGTGCGGACAACTCAAGAAATCCACCAAAATATCATACACACAAAGTTATAATGAAAACTTTTAATGTATCGTATTTTATGGTTAGGTTTATCGAGTTTGATATCTAATTTCCAATCCAAGCTCATAAAAAATAACAAGTCGGAACGATTTTTTATTTTCACAAAAATGATTGTATCAATATAGCTTTAGTGCGGATAAGTCATTATATTTGTTTAATTTATGAATTAAAAAAGATATTGATAAAATAAAAAAAGCTAAATTTAATTGCTGCAGCTCCGACATCCCGTTAACAGGCAGCCGTATTATTCTGCCCTTGTCTAATCTAAATTTTCTTTATTATTAATAAACTAAATATTTTCATAGAAAAGTAAGACAACCGCCCAATAGAGCAAAAGATAAGCAAACGATTCTATTCTATGAAAAAATATGAAATTTTGATTATTTTTCGAGTGAAGTCTGAAACGGAAAAACAGTTGAATCAACTCAATTAAGTTCGATTGTTTTTCCGTTTCAGACTTCACTCGAGAAATAATCAGAATTTCATATTTTTTCATGGAATAGAATCGTTTACTTGTCTTTTGCTCTATTGGGCGGTTGTCTTACTTTTCTATGAAAATATTTAGTTTATTAATAATAACGAAAATTTAGATTAGACAAGGACAGAATTATACGGCCTCCTCTTAAGAGCAGGTCATATATCTCTGTCCTTTTCTAATCAAAGAATTAATTTTTTTGCAAAAACTAATAATTGTAGCAAAAAATAAGGAGATAGCCCCATCTCGTATAATAAAAAGCAAGATTTGAATGGGAATATTAGGAAAATGTATTGTATATAGTTATGAGATTGAATTTCAAAAACGAGGATTACCGCATATGCATATGTTAGTAACAACTTACTCTTGGATGAAAGTGATAAATTTGATATTCCCGGAAAAGTTGATAAAATAATAAGTGCAGAAATTCCAAATAGAGATATTTATCCATAATTATATAGTATTGTTAAACAATTTATGATACGCGGTCCCTGTGGTATGCAAAATATAAATTGTTCGTGCATGGATAAAAATACGAAACAATGTACTAAAAATTTTCCAAGAAAATTTAATAATACAACAACATTTAAATCCAATGAATATTTACTATACAAACGTAAAAATGATAGCGTCAAAATAATTCTCAAAAATAAATTTACAGAAAGAATCGCAGATAATGGATTTGTTGTTCCTTATAATCCTTACTTATTATTGAAACTTAATGGACACATACACGTAGAAGTTTGTTCCACTGTCCACTGCATTAAATATTTATTCAAATACTCTTATAAAAGTCATGATTTTGCATACATTAAAATACATCAAGTAAATGTGGATTTTTAATCAGAAAATAAAGACACTTTTCAAAATGTCAATCGTAGAAATGTTGAATATGAATATGACGAGACCCAACAATACATTAATACACGATATTTATGTCCACCTCAAGTAATGCACAGGTTATGAGAATATCCTTTACATGTTATTTCACATACTATAAAACGTCTAAGCGTTCATGAAGAAAATCAACAAAACGCATTTTTTAAAGAAGGAAAAGAATAAATGATCATGCAAAAAAATGTGGGAGCAACATCTTTTAACAGCATTTTTTGAATTAAATAGAGAAGATTTTGAAGCACGAAATCACTTGTATTCAGAGATACCAAATTTTTATACATTTGATGAAAAACTGAAAAAGTGGAATAAAAGAAAAAAAAAGAAAACCAATACTTACTAGGAGAGTATCACATCTCCGGATCACGGATTTTGCTCTAACTTTAAGATAGGTTTTCAGATGTCAAAATATAGAAAAAGCCAGAGTTATAGACCCCAACGCTCAATATTTCTCTAGTTGCAGGCAATTAAAGAAAATCACTAAAAAAGTTACTAGATTTTTAAACGCTTATAATTCTTTAGCATTGATAGCTAGACGCTTGTAACTATTTTTAAACAAAAGCTACGTTCAAATCCTTTCAAAAAAGCACCTATAGCATATGAAAATATTATTTTTTCCCAAAGTTACAGCGTCATCAAAATTGTACTACATTTTAACATTTATCATTAATTAATATTTTTAAAAGGAAATTCAGCTCAAATTCTTGTAACGCTGTAACTTTGGGAAAAAATAATATTTTCATATGCTATAGGTGCTTTTTTGAAAGGATTTGAACGTAGCTTTTGTTTAAAAATAGTTACAAGCGTCTAGCTATCAATGCTAAAGAATTATAAGCGTTTAAAAATCTAGTAACTTTTTTAGTGATTTTCTTTAATTGTCTGCAACTAGAGAAATATTGAGCGTTGGGGTCTATAACTCTGGCTTTTTCCATATTTTGACATCTGAAAACCTATCTTAAAGTTAGAGCAAAATCTGTGATCCGGAGATGTGATACTCTCCTAGTTAGTAGAATGTACTTAGTAAGTCCGAAAGATAAAGAACGTTATTTCATTAGGTTATTACTATTACACGTTAAAGGAGCCATTATTACATGGTTTGCGTACTGTTGATGATGTGATGGACAATTCGTTTTATGAGGCAGCTAAGGCAAAACAATTAATCGATAAAGATGAAGAATGAGATAGATGTTTGGAAGAAGCATCTTCAACAGAATTCCTTTATATTCTTTATAAATCATTTGCTTTCATTTGCGTTTTTCATAATCCTATAAATTCACGAAATTCATATGAAAAATATAAAGATAAGTTATACCATCCTAAATACGAAAAAAATATAGGTGAAAATCTTGCATTGAATTTTATTAAAAATAATTTACAAGTTAATCGATTTTCTTTAGATAATTTTAATTTACCTAACATAAGCACATTTATAGAAGAAGATAATAATTAAACAATTTCAAATCATAATAATAATATTCTTAATAAATTAGAAATGAAAATAAATTCTTTAAATGATAATCAAAGGCAAATATTTAACTCTACTATAAAAGTTTAAACGACCAAAGTAAAGAAAAATATATTTTTATAGATGGACCAGGTGTAAGTGGAAAAAGTTATTTACTTAACGTTTTAATAGTTTATTTTAAATATCATACTATACATTATTTATGTGTAGCTTGGACAGCTATAGCAGCAAATTTATTAGTCGATGGAAAAACCGTGCATACAACATTTAAACTACCGTTAAGAGGCCGCTGGAGTAAATGAATTAATTAATAATGAAATTAATTTTGATGTTTCTTTTTTAAAAAAAGTTTGACATACTTACAAAATTATGAGTGAGGCTAGAGAATCAATTTCTTCTTAGTAGAAAAAAATATTGTTTTTTACTCTACGAGTTGCGGACAACTATTGATTTCTAGTAATAACTACTAGTTTTTCCAAAAACCTACAATTTTTCATTAGAAAAGGATAGAAAGATACAACGTCCTCTTAAATATAACAGATTGTACAACTTGTAATGTAAAGCCTAATTCTGCAGAAAGCAAACAAAGGGAACACAAATAATTATTTGGGATAAAATATCCATGACTTCAAAATTTGCTTTTGAAGCAGTTGATCGTCTTTTTTAAAATTTATGCGATGTGAACCAACCTTTTGGTGGTAAAACTGTAATCGCATCAGGAGATTTCGGGCAAACATTACCAATTGTACGATTGTGGAAGCCGTATGAACATTATTAAAAATTAAGTCTAATTTAGTTTATTATGGCAGAATTTAGAGCTCAAAATATAGAGTCAAAGTAAATATAGAAATCCAAAAAATATTGGGCTCAGAAAAATATAGAGCCAAGAATACATAAGAATAAAAAAAATAAGATTTAAAGAAATATTGGGCCAAAAAAGTATAGAGATCAAGAAAATATAAGAATGAAAAAAATATAGCGCTCAAGTAAAATAAGAATCAAAAAAATATTGGGATAAAAAAAATATAAGAATCAGACAAATATCGGGCCCCAAAAATATAGAGACCAAGAAAATATAATAATTAAAAAAAATATTGCACCCAAAAAAATATAAGATTAAAAAAATGAAAACCCAAAAAAAAGTTAAAAAACAATAAGGCCCAGAAAAATAAATGGCCCAAAAAAATTAAAGGCCCAACAAAATGAGGCCCAAAGAAAATAGGACTCGAAAAAAGGTAGGTCCAAAAAAATATAAGGCCTAGAGAAAATAGAGCTAAATAAAATATACGACCAAATAAAATTATAGAACCCATGAAAATATAAATTTCAAAAAAATATAGAGCCAGAGAATATATAAGAATCAAGAAAATATTTGGCCCAAAAAAATTAGAACCCAAGACAATATAAGGCCCAAAGAAAATAGAACTCAAATAAAAGTAGGGCCCGAAAAGTATAAGACCCAGGAAAAAATAGAACTAAATAAAATATAGGACCCAAAAAAATCATAGAATCCAAGAAAATATAAAATTCGAAAAAATATTGGGCCCAAAAATATAGAGCCCAAGAATGCATAAGAATCAAAAAAATATTGGGCTCAAAAAAATATAGAGCCCGAAAAAATGAAAGGCCTGAAAAGAATATGAAGCCCAATAAAAATTGGACTCAAAAAAATGTAGGGCCTGAAAAATATAAGGCCCAGGAAAATAGAACTAAATAAAATATAATACCCAAAATAATAATAAAACCCAAGAAAATATTAATTTAAAAAAAAAAATTGGGTCTAAAAAATATTAGTCCTGAAAAAATATAGAGCCCAATAATATATAAGAATCGAAAAAATATTAGGCCCATAAAGTATAGAGCCCAAAAAATATAAAGTCAAAAAAATATGAGGCCAAAAAAAACATAAGACCTAAAAAATATAGAGCCCAAAAAGCTATAGAGACCAAAAAAATATTGGGCCCAGAAAAATATTGGGCCCAAAAAAATATAGGGCGCAAGAAAATATAAGGCTAAAAAAATAGAGCTAAACAAAATATAGTACCCAAAAAATTATAAAACCCAAGAAAATATTAATTTAAAAAAAATATTGGGCCTATAAAAATATTGGTCCTAAAAAAATATAGAGCCCAATAATATATAAGAATCGAAAAAATATTGGGCCCAAAAAATATAGAGCCCAAGAAAATATGAAGTCAAAAAAAGATATGAGGCCCAAAAAATATAAGGCCCAAAAAATATAGTCTAGAAAAATATAGAGACCAAAAAAATATGGGGCCCAAAAAAATATAGGGCGCAAAAAAATATAAGGCCCAAAAAAATATAAAGCCCAAAAAAATATAGAGATAAAAAAAATTCTCGACCCAAAAAAATATGGGGTACAAGAAAATATAAGGCCCAAAAAAATATAAGACCCAAAAAATATGACCCAAAAAGATGCTTATGACTAATAAGGACTTATTATATAAAAAATGGGCCCAATAAAAAATTGCTACTCTCATTACCAAAAGATTAGACACATTTCGCAAATGCGAATAACCGGAAAACCGGAGAACCGGAGAACCGGAGAACTGGAGAATCGGAGAACCGGAGAAACGGAGAAAAAAGTGGTTTCACTTTAATATAATATAGGATAGGATTATATAACAATATTAATTGTACTCCCCCTTAAAAAAAAATTCGTTTATTTAACAAAAAAAAAATTTATGATAATTATTTATTAGCGTTTTGAATAGAATGTTAATAGCGCTTGTTAGTATTCAGTAAATATTTATTAACTATTAAATTCTTATGCTCATTTATTTATTTATTTAAAAAAAAAATACGGGCTCCAGCCTTTTGTATTAACAAGATTAAATTAACTTTGGCGCTTATTTTATTAAAGAGAGAAATTATTCATTTGATTTGACTTTTTACCTTGTACCGAATCATTTATTGATTAATAGTAATTTGATTATTAACTACAAATAGTTATTATTAATTATTATTAGTTATTATTAATATATTATTGTAAATATTATTAATTACTAACTTAATTTGATTGCTAGGAAAAAAAAGATTGATACAAAAAAAAATTTTTAATTGATACCTTATCTTACGTAATAGTTCATAAAATAAATAAATAATTTCTATTGATGATTTATTTGAAATCTGTAATTTATACTAATATTTATTAATTAGTTTATAAACTTATGTTAGATTTCTATTGTAGATTCTATTGTATATAATTTACTTATTAGATTAATTTATTTATTTAATAGTTTAGTATTTTTAAAAAAATTTTCTTGTCACACTAACAAGTTTTATTTCGTTTTTCCGTGTTTAAAAGAAAAGGCTTAGTCAGTAAAAAGAAAAGAATTTTGAATTGCTTAGGTAGTCTGTTGAGATACCGTGTAGTTAAATTACTTCTAATTTCGTATACCTGAGCAATAGATACTCGATGGTTACTATACTGCGCGCATATATTATTTTCTTTTTATGTCACAAAACCGAAAGAGAAAAGTAAAAAGTAAAGAATTCTCTTTCGTTCAGAAAAACGTATGTTGTAGAAAATTTTTTAGTTAAAAAAAACGATTTTTGAAAGTTAAATATTTATTACTATTTGGAAAAATTTATTTACTTTGAATATGATGGTAAGAAAATATTTAAATGTGAAATAACGTTTAGTTAAAAATGTAAAAGATCAATTGCTTTAAAAATAATGATTAATATTTTACGAAATATAATTAAGCACTAGAAGTAATTATTTAATTAAGATTTGCGATTTTACAGAAACGAATTTATTTCAGATAAGAATAAAAAAAGTAATAAAAATATTCTTGCTTAAAAAAAAAGAACATGTATTTCTATTCAATGGAGAAAAAGAATAAATGCTTATAATTAGGCTATTAAATGTTAAAATTTTTACTTCTCAATTTTCAAAGTATAATATAACCTATTTTAAGATAGTATAAAGTTAAAACAAAAAGGTTTATATTAAAGAAAATATTAAGTTAATGATTAATAATAGGTACGGTATTTGAATTAAATATATATATATATATGTATGTATATATATATATATATATATATATATATATATATATATATATATTTATATATTATTTTATTTTATTTTGTATATTTGCACGTCTTTTGTATATATATTTATATATAAATCATTCTCTATATATCTATCTATATAGAAAGAAAGAATCAATGCATAATGTATTCAAAGCGGTTATATTGTGCGTATAAAATATGTAAATTTTAGAATTTAGAGAACTTTACTTAAGACGAAGAATTTTATAATATATCAGATATTAATATAAAAGTTTATATGGGCTGTAATATTTAACGTATTAGTTTATTAAAATTTACCCGAAATTATATTTTAGTTTAAACTCATTAAAACGTCATAAAACCAACTTTAATTTGTAATTAAGTTATATTAATAAAGAATCCTATAATTTTATAATTAAATTTATAAGCATTCCGCGATTCTAATTTGCAAACATCTCACCGCTGCCACCAATTTTTAAGCTGTAACGTCCGAATAAAAGTTATTAATTTTTATATTTTATTTAACTCGTTCGTTACAGTTCTCGTTGCGTCGAGCGGTTACGCAAGCAAGAAAGTTTTCGCGTGGCAGAGGCTATAGAGAATAAAGGGAGGTGATTTGCAGGCTCGAAAGCCCTTTTTTAGAAATCGAGGAAAGAAAAATATAAATAAGTATTTTAATTATTACCTTGTTTTATTCGTTGTTTTAATTCGAGAAGGCCCTTCTCTTGGTGCAATGTAATATAATGGTCACTTTTTGAATTGAATTAAATATATTATATTAAATAATATATTAGTCACTTTTTTTTTAATTGAATATGGTATAATAGTCACTTTTAAAATATAAAGTCAAAATAATAATTACTCGAAAATATAAGTGATGTAATAATTATTTTAAGATAAAATACAAAGACTTTGAGTAAAACTTATAAAAATTGTATTTCCCTTTATGGGTTTTTAAGATACTACTGACCTGTACTAGGTGCAGCAAACGACTGTATTGGAATAACGTGCATTTTGATTAGTTCAGAGGTTTTTATATTTTTCGGGAAAACCGAAAATCTTCATGGAAAAAACCTCTGAACTCTTGGCGACTTATTTTCTAGTGGAGGTCACCGTTCATTGTTTTCATCTAATTAAGAAAAAGGTAACGCTTTTTCATTATAATTAGATGATTCCAATGCTTATTTTTTTTCGATGACCTCTTGAACGGAAAAGCTAAAACTTTTGGAAAATCTCAGCCAAAAGTTTTTTTGTAACAAAAACAAAATTTATTGATAATAAAAAAATAAATGTTTTAATAAGCGAAGACGTTACATTGCAATACTAATTACGTCATTTAGCGTGTCAGGAATTAAGACGGAAAATGACGTCATTTTTGTAATACTAATGACGTCATTTCAAAATGTTTTTTTTTGCTCCAATTCTCGCCATACGGAATAACGTCATTTATGTATTGGTAATGACGTAATTTTTTGTTTTAGTTCAGCCCTGTTAAAAATAATGACGTCTTTCTAAGACGTCTTTGGTCGTGTCTTAGATTGGAACAAAAAAGACGTCATTCTAAGATGTCCTTGGTCGTGTCTTAGATTGGAACAAAAAAGACGTCATTTTCCAATGTTCAGAAAAGCTATTTAACAAATGATGTCTTTTTATTATTTCAAAGACGTATTTTTTTATAAAAATGACGTCTTTTTGTACGAATTTTTACTAAAAAAATACGACTTTGAAATTATGAAAAGATGTCATTTGTTAAATAGCTTTTTTAAACATTGGAAAAATGACGTTTTTTTTTGTTCCAATCTAAGACACGACTAAAGACATCTTCGGAGAAGTCTTTCAAATACGTCATTTTCTCAAAATTTAGGGAAAAAACGTCATTTTTTATGAATTATGACATTGAGAAATGTCTTTATATGATATTTATTTCCCATTTAAAGGTAATAAACAAAAACGAGGTAAACCTCGTAGTTTCAACTCTTCGAAAAACGAAGAGCATTTGCGATTAAGCTGAGATCATTCTGGCCTTATATATCTGCATCTTCGAAATTTGCATCAAGGATCAGAAAATTTCAAAAAACGCCACCTAGTGACTTATAGTCATATTGATAGTCGATTGCGTCAATTTAATTTTAAATTACTAGGTGGCGATTTTCAAGTTTTGTGATCCCTTATACAAATTTTAAAGATGCAGATATATAAGGCCAGAACGGTCTCAGTTCAATCGCAAATGCTCTTCATTTTTTGAAGAGTTGAAACTACGAGGTTTACCTCGTTTTTGTTTTTTTTCTTTATGGGAAATAAATATCATATAAAGACATTTCTCAATGTCATAATTCATGAAAAATGACGTTTTTTTCCCTAAATTTAGAGAAAATGACGTCTTTGTAGACGTCTTTCTTTAATCTTTAGAGGACGGGATGGCCCCTATACGGGCCATGCCCATGATCGACCCTTTACATGTGTTAGTTTTGAGATGTGAGACATCACAAAAACTCGATTTCTATAGAAAAGTGAGAGGAAACAGTAAACCCAAATCCCCGTCCTCTAAAGGTTAATACTAATAACGTAATGAAATGACGTTATTAGTATTATAAAAATGACGTCATTTTCCGTCCCAATTCCTGACACAGCAAATGACGTAATTATTTTGAATAAGGACTGAACTAAAACAAAAAATAACGTCATTTTCAATACATAAATGACGTCATTCGGTATGGCAAGAATGGGGCAGAAAATAGTAATGAAATGACGTTATTATTATTTCAAAAATGACGTCAGTTTCCGTCCTAATTCCTGACACGCCAAAAGACGTCATACAATGGTGTTATTTAATGACGTCATAAAAATACGTCATTATTTTTGATAAGACACTACAAAAGCTACAATCAAAAAACGTTTCAACTATATTAAGCAAATAATGAGAGAAAAATTGGAATAAATGTAGATTATGATAAAAATTAACAAATCGGTATCAGTTACTAATAAGTCAGTAAAAATTACTACTATTATATTAAAGTGAAGAATTAAGACTTTTTTTTCTTACGTGAATATCGTTTGCATTATTGTCGCATACATAAATACTCATACACACGTGCAGCTTTAACATATACATATACATCTACATACATACATATTCACACATTCATACACATATCCAAACACATACACACACATATACACAATATCCGTCACTTCATCTCTCCGTCTCCGTCTCCATCGCTCCGTTTCCGTTTCTCCGTTTCCGTCACTCCGTCTCCATCACTCCGTTTGCATCACTCCGTCTTTGTCTCTCCGTCTCCAACTCCGTCTCTCCATCTCCCTCTCCGTCTTCGTCTCTCCA
Organism: Anastatus disparis; assembly: GCA_017163975.1. Taxonomy (NCBI): domain Eukaryota; kingdom Metazoa; phylum Arthropoda; class Insecta; order Hymenoptera; family Eupelmidae; genus Anastatus; species Anastatus disparis. The sequence goes on along the minus strand of JAFFSR010000370.1, from coordinate 2,377,807 downwards.
TCTCCGTCTCTCTGTCTCGATTTCATTGTCTCCGTGTGTCTCCGTTTCTCTGTCTCCGTCTCCATGTCTCTGTCTTTCTGTATCCGTCTCTTTGTCTCCATTTTTTTGTGTTTGTCCATTTGTCTTTATTTCTCTGTCTTTGTCTCTTTGTTTCTTTATTTTCGTCTCTGTCTCTTTGTCTATGTCTTCATCCTTCCGTCTAAGTCTCTCTGTCTACGCCTCTCCGTCTCCATTCTTCCGTTTTCGTTTCTCCGTCTCCACCTTTCCATTTCTTGGCCTCCGTTTGTTTATTTTTATTCCTCTGTTCTGTGTCTTATTTTTTCGTCTCTGTCTTGTCTGCGTGTCAGTCTCCTTGTCTTCCTTTCCATAAAATCGTTCTGTGACTCCGATGCCGCCCTTTGACTCTGTTTCTTTGCTTCTGTTCATACACACGTACGTCTACACATTGATGTTGATGTTTGAGTTGATGATGATGATGATGATCATGATATGTTTATTGTTTAGTGAATTTCAAATTTTACTTCTCGTCCCAGATCTGTTTATAGGACTCATCAGTAAAGCTTTGCGAGAGAAGACAATCTAAATTAATAGCCATTATTATAGTTTATTCTGATTTTAAAAAAATTTCTAGATAAATATTTTTACTTTTGAACTTATATTTGTAATTAATTAGAACCATTTCGAAAAATCATCAACTAAAGCTCTTATTGAGGACGCATCAAGGCTTGATTCCATAGTGATTATTTTTAATTATATTTTCTTGTATTATTTGATTTATTCAGATTGTCTTCTTTATTATAACAGATCCTGCTTTAGACCTTACTTTTGATAATAATTTCAGTTCTTTTTTGTTTAGCATTAATATTAATATCCACGATCCTTTATTACCCAGCGCTTACAATAGCAGTCGTGTTATTTTTATTATACAACGTTTACAATAAAAGTCGCGTTTTATCAATAACACCGAGCTCACATTGGCGGTCGAGTTCCTTTAACTACACAGCGTTCAAAATAGCAACCGTGAATACTTGATTATACAGCACTTACAATAGCAGTCGCGTATTTTTAACCACACAACGCTTACAATACCAGCTACGAATTTTTAACTACACAGCGCTAAAAATAACAACTGTAAATTTTTAATCACACAGCGCTTACAATAGCAGCCGCGTTTTTCAACCACACAGAACTAAAAATAGCAGCCGTGAATTTGTAACTACACAGCGCTCAAAATAGCAACCGTAAATTTTTAATCATATAGCGCTTACAATAGCAGCCGTGTTTTTTTAACTACACAGCGCTCAAGGTAGCAGGCGCAAATTTGTTATTACACAGCGCTTACAATAGTTGTTGTGTTTTTTAATTACGCAGCATTTACAATAGCAGCCGCGTTTTTTTAACCACACAGCTCTCAAAATAGCTGCTGCGAAGTTTTAATTATACAGCGCTTACAATAGTTGTTGCGTTTTCCATCTTTAGCTCTTACAATAGTAGCTGCGTTTTTTGAACCAGATAATGTTCTGAAAAACAATCGCGAATTTCTAATTACACTGCGCTTACTATAGTTGTTGCGTTTTTCATCTTCAGCTCTTAAAATAGCAGCCGCATTGTTTAAAACAGATGGTGCTCTAAAAAGCAGTCGCGAATTTCTAATTACACAGCACTTACAGTAGTTTTAGCGTTCTTCCCCATCAAAGCACTTACAATAGCAACCATTTTTTATAGCTACACAGCATTTCAAAAAGCAATAGCGTTTTTCAAAGGCACAGAACTAACAATAGCAGTCGTGATTTTTAACCATATAGCGCTAAACTCTACTTCATAAATTTTAATTTTTTTATATTTAATGTTATATCAGAGTTTTAAATATGTTTAATTTTATTTTCTTATTCATTATATTTAATTTTTGTATTGTAATTTTATAATATTCCTTTGTAAACGATGTTTGTATAGACCATTTTATCTATAACTTTTCTTAATTTTTCTGTTAATATTTTCAATTCTTTTTTATTAGTTGTCTTTGAAAGTGCCACACATAACGGCCCATCACTGAAAATTGGTGTTGGTAAATACACTCCTACTTTTTTAAATGATTGTCCTTGTGACTTATTAATAGTTATTGCATGAGCAATTTTTACAGGAAATGGTTTTCTGATTTATTGATAAGGTCATACGTGGTAGGAATATAGTGCTCCCTTTTTTACTCCCTGTTAATATTTGCGCAACAATAGAAAATTTTTTCAATTTCATTATTATTAATCGGGTTTCGTTACAAAGTCCTTCATTTAAATTAACATTTCTTAAAGGCGTTACTATAGCTCTTTTTTTATTTATAATCTATATGGAGGTAAATCGTTGGGCGTTGAAGAACTTCAAAATTCTGTTAGCAAAATTATGTCTAAGCTTTCGTCATTTACATCATTTGCAGATTCAATGCTCAAGTACTCTATTACTGGTTCATTTATTTTTGATAAAATTTTTTCATTCATTTCTATTACATCTACGTTTTTCAGTGCTCATATAATATTTTTGTAATAGTCACGATTTTCAATATTTATATTATACTCGTAAATTTCATCAATTAGATTGCGCTTTGACAATATTTCTTTTGGAATTTGTGTAACTTCATTTCCATTTTCATATTTTAAATGAAAATTACCATTTCCTATTTTAAGTAACTAATTTTTAAATTTATTATCTGATTCCGATAAACGCTCATTTTCTTATGAAGACATACATTAAAAATGTTCCCATCAATAGCTTTTTTTTACACAATTTTCTACTGTCTGTGTTCTATTTCCATGTTTTACTATTGGCGATGTTTGTCTAAAATCACCTGATTTGATAAATGTTTTCCCTCCAAACGGATGATTATTATCACATACATCTTTAAACATGCGATCGATGGCTTCAAAAGCGTATTTTAAGGTCAATATGATTTTATCCCAAATAAAAATTGATACATTTTTAATTTTTTTACCTATTTCGCTGTTTGCACTAATATTACATAATGTGTCTTCAGATATGTTCAACGGTGATTCAAATGCTGTATGTACTGTCACACCGTTTGTAATAAATGAGCCACTATACCTGTCCATGATACAACTAAATAGTTGATTCCATGAATCCTTAGATAAGTTATAATTATATTAAATAAGTAGCTTTCACCCAGGGTTGTGCAAATGAGTAATTATCCATTAATAATTATTAATTAAACTTTTAGTCATTAATTACAAGACACGTAATCGATAACTAATATAATTATCTGATGTTTAATTGAGAATAAAATTTTAATTATCAATTAAATAAGAGTTTAATTGATAATTAAAGGTTAAGTTATTAATTAAATGACAAAGAATTGATAACTAATTTCAATTATTTGAGGTTCAATTCAGAATTATATTTTAATTATTAATTAAATGAGAGTTTAATTGATAATTAAAAGTACAGTTATCAATTAAATGACACAGGATTGATATCTAATTTCAATTCTCTTAAGTTTAATTAAGAATTAATTTTTAATTATCAATCATATAGGAGTTAAATTATCCATTAAACAAGAGTTTAATTGAAAATTAAAATTCAGTTATCAATTAAATGACCCATAAATAATAACTAATTTTAATTATCTGAAGTTTAATTGAGAATTAAATTTTAATTATCAATTAAATAAGAATTTAATTATCTGAATTTAATTGAGAATTATATTTTAATTATCAATCATATAGAAGTTTAATTGAAAATTAAATTTTAATTATCAATTAAATAAGAGTTTAATTAAAAATTAAAATTCAGTTATCAATTAAATGACCCATAATTGATAACTAATTTTAATTATCTGAAGTTTAATTGAGAATTAAATTTTAACTATCAATTACATAAGAGTTGCATTGATAATTAAAATTTAAGTTATCAATTACATGACCCGTAATTGATAACTAATTTTAATTATCTAAAGTTTAATTGAGAATTAAATTTGAATTATCAATCATTTAAGAGTTTTATTGATAGTTTATATTTTACTTATTAATTAAATGACCCGTAATTGCTAACAGATTTCAAATATATGAAGTTAATCGAGAATTAAAGTTTTATATATCAATTAAATGATGAGTAAATGTTTAGTTATCAACTATACGAGAGTTTAATCAATAGTTAAAGTTTTAGTTATTAATTAAATGACACGTAATTGATAATTGGTTTAATTATTCAAACTATGATTAAATTCTTGGCATCTACGTATCCTCTACAAGAAGTGACTTTTATCTTTCGATAAGCCTCTATAACACTAGATGTACTTCGTTGTAGATGATATCTCATTTTTTGATTCTCTGCTATAAAACCAGATACACTTATGATGGATGATGTTTCGTCCAACTGTAGGTTATCCTGAGACCTAGGCATTGTCTACATTAAGTAACTCGTGTTTTTCAATTTCTGATTGACAAATTTTCTGATTGCGCGGTCGATAAATCAATAAGATTTCTATAATAACTATGGGAGTTAATATTTAAAACGTCGGGGACGACGTTACCACGGCCTCAGACGTGTTACGAGTGACGTATAGTAGCGAATATAGAAAAAATGCAAGTATGCAGTTTACAGAATATGAATACGACCAAAGAAATGGAAATGCATCGGTGGGAATGGCTCAACGTGTATACCAAAATGAATACCTAACACTGGGTGTACACCAAAATCAAAAGCACTCTTAAATTTCGGGTGTTCTTGACGGTGTTTTCTTGGTGTTTTTTCGGTATACGAAATAATCCTCAAAATTTTAGTGTTGATTAAGTGCTGATTACAATGTTATTTTCGGTGTGTATTTAAGTTTATTTTTTGTAAGGGAACATTCATTTGATATTTCTTTTAATATCTTTTTGTAATTTCATTAGTTTAGTAAATCATTCATCATAACGTTTTTATCCTATTTTCAAATTTTTAAGCCTTATTAGTTGGTCGTAACAATTTTTATTATGATATAAAACATTTGATGAATGAATATATATAGAACTATGGTTATATAACCTAATATTTACTATAACCCTTTTAAAAAATACTATAATAAAAACTATAGTTATTTACTTTACTGAACTATGATATATTATAATTATTACAGTAAAACTATGATATACTGTAATTATTTCACGGTATTATAATCAATAACTATAATAATAACTACAAAATCATTATTATTAATTACAATATATTCTACGATTAATTCTACAACTACATTGGGTAATCAATGATTATAATCTTGTAGTAATGATTATAGTTATTGATTATGATACTGTAACGTTCTGATTATTTATAAATATAAATATAATTTTATTGATGAATGTTATAGTTTTGCTACGCCGAGCGGATGCGTAGCAAATATATTTAATTGCGTGGCAGAGAGGAGAAAGGATGTGATTTCTTTCGCGAGCTCGAGAACTCGTTAAGAATCGGAAGGGATTTAGAAAAAGAAAGATTATTAAATAATTTGTCAGGCTTACCTTGAAGTTCCTGGTTTATTAAACAATATGTATGTATATATATATATATATATATATATATATATATATATATATATATATATATATATATATATATATATCTTTTGTCAGTCGTTGGTACACAATTTGTTATAAATTTGTTCTCGCAAGAAGATTGTATTATAATAATAATTTTTAGATTTATGATTTTTGTTTATATTTGTTAATACACTTTCCGACGTTAGAAGTAGAAATAAAGAAATTGTAATTTCAAAATAATGCAATAATACTTTTAGATTATAACTTTTAGATTTTCAATATACTTTTCAAGTTAATAAAGAATTTATAAAATATTAATTTTTCACTGAATGTAGATTATTATATATAAGTAACTCACGGCCGCACTGTACTATAGATTTAGGTAAACTGGCTTCTTTTTATTATTAATAGTGACCCGCTGGTCAATAATCGAAGTGATCTGTAACAATTATAAATGAGCAAATGACTTGCTTCCTAGAGGATGGTCCCAAGTCTTTTTATACTAACGAAAAGAGATCGAAAGTGGAAAAAGACAATAGAAATTATTGGAGATGGCACGTGTCGAACTTGGGTCCACCTCTTGTAGCTGGTATTGGTCAAGTACAATTTGTTTGAAACCATAAAAGGAAACAGGAAGCGTGTGTTTCCGGTGGCCTAACGAAATGTTTAAACAAAAGAATTACAAGCAAAACTTCATAGGCCACCATTGGTTGAAGTTTTTTGGCTAGGCCCAAAAAAGGAAAACGAATGTCTACTAGGGTAATAAAACTTCGTACGTTTTCTAGTGGCCTAGTAGCGAAATATGAACAAAATTATACGTGCTGACCTAGAGTCTAATTTCCTAAGCTAACGCTAACAGTAGTACATATTGATTCTAATATACTTTTTATAAATACAAACGTCTTGATGTTGGCTATTGCTAAAGTATATGGAAAAGAAAAATTTTTGAAAGCCTATTTAGGTCGTTACAATACCGTGAAATAATTTTAGTAAATAATTTACTAGTGAATATTACGTCAACTGAATGACTCTTGGTAATATTATTTGGAAAAAGCAATAATACAAATATAACAATATGATATTTATTAAAAGTAAATTAACATATAAATAAACAAAAATCTGTAATGTAATTATTTAATAATTAAATAATTACATTACAGATTTTTCTTTAATACTGATTTTTTTATTGTTTCAAAGGATTTCTTTTTTATTTTGTCTGTTAAACCTTTTTTTCTTCCGCATTAGTAATATGAGTTTTCTAAAAACATAAAGTGTAATATTTTTAAACAATATAATATTGGGATTTATATTTATAAGAGTAAACATATATTTTTAACCGACTTCAAAAAGGAGGAGGTTCTCAATTCGACTGAATTTTTTTTTTTTTTTTTTTTTATGTCTGTTACCTCATAACTCCGTCATTTCTTAACCGATTCGAAAAAACTTTTTCTTATCTGATAGAGAATGTCTGCAGGAAGGTCCCATACGTGTCCTATAATTATTGGGCCAATATTCGGTTTGTATGACCCAATTATCAAATTAAGAAAAAAACCAGGTGTTTTGTTTTCTAATTTACCTCTCTCTCTCTACTCTCTCTCTCTCTCTCTCTCTCTCTCTCTCTCTCTCTCTCTCTCTCTCTCTCTCTCTCTCTCTCTCTCTCTCTCTCTCTCTCTCTCTCTCTCTCTCTCTCTCTCTCTCTCTCTCTCTCTCTCTCTCTCTCTTTCTTTCTCTCTCTCTCTTACCTGAGCTTGAATATGTAATATGTATACATGCACACACAACGACACTGTGCTGTTGAACCTTCTTTCTTTCCTGCTATATATTGCTTGGTGGTGTACTAATGCATGCGTTATGAATTAATAATGAAAGTTTAATGTAATTAGTGGGTCTACCTATATTTGTGTTTTTAGTAAGGGGATTCACTAGAAGATAGAAAATAAAAATTTTTTAACAAAAACAAACAATTTAAAAAATTTTTAATAAATAAAAACCGACTTTAAAAGTATCGAATAAAAACAAAATTTTTTACAAAAAATAAGATTTTAAAAACATTGCACTAAAAAATGACAAATAAAAAATTTTTAACAAAAAAAAACCGACTTCAAAAAATGCACTGAAAAGTAACAAATAATTTATTATCTTTAGAAATCATACAAATAATTGGTAAAATACAATTTTAGAAGTCGGCGTCTAATTCTAAATCTGTGGTGCGTAAGCAGAACGACTTGGTCCATTTTTTCAAAAATAACGTTCACATTCATTGTTCAAAAATAACGTTTACATTTATTGTTAAAAAATAACGTTTACATTCATTGAGGAATTAGACGCCGACTTCTAAAATTGTATTTTACCAATTATTTGTATGATTTCTAAAGATAATAAATTATTTGCTACTTTTCAGTGCATTTTTGGAAGTCGGTTTTTTTTTGTTAAAAATTTTTTATGCTACAAGTCTTCTTTTGTTTAACGTTTAGACTTGTAAAATTGTACACCATGGGGGATAATGGAATCAAAAAACGGTCAAAAAAGAACAAGAAATGATACATCGTTCTTTTCCGACCGTTTTTTGATTCCATTATAAGTATAAAATAATTTTCATTCCTCGTGATGTACAATTTTACAAGTCTAATCGTTATACAAAAGAAGACTGGTAGCAAAATATTCCTAAGAGTGTATGTACATACGCATATATGTTTACTTTTATAAATATAAATCCCAATATTGTATTCTTTAAAAATATTACACTTTATGTTTTTAGAAAACTCATATTACTAATGCGAAATAAAAAAAGGTTTAACAGACAAAATAAAAAAGAAATCCTTTGAAACAATCAAAAAATCAGTAATCAACAAAAATCAGTAATGTAATTATTTAATTATTAAATAATTACATTAAAGATTTTTATTTATTTATTTATTTGTTTGTTTATTTATATGTTTATTTACTTTTAATAAATATCATATTGTTATATTTGTATTATTGCTTTTTCCAAATAATATTACCAAGAGTCATTCAGTTGACGTAATATTCACTGAGAATCTAACTTATAAGAAAACTGCAGCGGTCGACCGCATGCGCGCTACTTGTAAATGATGTTATATCTTTTTTAATTATTAATCAATCGATTTGATACTTTCCACAAATCTTTTTTATACAAAAAGCAAAAACTTTCTCGCTACAAGTTTCTTGTACTTGAAAGTTCCCTTGATACTTTTTTCTCGAATACATTATAAACGCACAATTTGTAATTTATATTAATTAATAAACAATTGCGACTAACTATTTAAGAATTAACATTTTTTATAATTATCATAAGTTTCGCTATAATATTTAGAAAATATATTTCAAATTTCAGCGAAATCGGTTAATATTTACTCGAATTACAACGATTTAAGTTTAAAAAAAGTATTGAAATTTAATGAAAAAAATTTTCTTGTTTTTAATTTTTTTCTTGAAAAATAAAAATTTTATAAAAAAACTGTTAATATAAAAAAGATGCGGCATGATGAGTTTTACAACGTCAAATTTTTTGAAATTTATTTGAAGAAAATGAAATTTTTACTACCAAGTGACTTCAGTGTTACGTGCTCCGAGCATAAATGCCCTTATTGCATCCGGGCCTTCAATTATAGTCTTACTGTAATAATTATTATAGTTTATTATATTAAATAACTATAGTTTTTATTATATTATTTTTTTATAGACACAATTTCAATTATAATGTATCTACTTTCAATGCTGCTACATGATGTATATTTATTTTTTTTTTTTAAATCAAGTATATTTAACTTTTATAATAAAATGGAATGATTTAACACTATAAAATCTTTCCTCGTACACAAATCATCTTCGCCACTGCACCATGTAAACCGGCCTTAAACCGCTTCTGGCGAAAGATCCTTCTGACGGAAACTCCGCGACCCTAAAATTCCAAGTACACAGTGAAAAAAAAATTGTAATTTTAACACACATAAGTGTTAGAGATAAAATACAAATTTTTTTGTGTTAAAATTTATAAGTACACACATGTTTGTAAAATTTACAAACTCCATGTGTTAATTCTACAAAAATTTTTGTATTAATTTTTAAATTACAAAATTTTTTGTGTTGATTTTACAAACGTTTGTAAAATTTTGACACGAAAATATTTCTACAAAATAAAATTTGACGAATTACACAAAATTTTTTACAGTGTATCGATGTACCCCCACTAAGGCGCATGCTACATTTCTCGGTTCCAGGCACAATCCTGTGTTTATATATTTTTAATAACAAACGTGTATAGTAAATATTGTTTCGTATCTGATACACATGATGTGCAGAAAGTAATACTTAAGGTTATAATATTAATGATTTAAATGATTTTAGTATTTAATTATGATCATAATGAAAAAGAAGTAAAAGAATCAATCAATGTTGATCGTTCCAAATCGATGATAGAAAAGCTAACCAAGATGAAAATTTTGATTTTATTTCATCATCATATAATGTTTGATATTCCGATGAATAATTAATAATATAAAATTCATTTTCATATTTAAATAAAAATGATTTAGGTGAAATTTGTTTTTAAATTCATGTTTCTCCAATCAATAAGAATTCAAGAAACTCGTGGTCATATAGAGAATCTCGGATATAAATTTCAAGGCTTGAGAGTTAGTAGGCATGGAGAGGGTAAGCTTCAAACATTAACGGAGGGGTATGGTCATAAGGAAAGCGGACATATCGGGGTAGTTAACTGTATAATATAAAAAAAAGGAAGTTCACCTAGATTAAACTTGCTTTTCAAATGCTCTCCTTTCGTTTTCTATAACAAAAAAAAGACTAAGGCACAAAACGTGAAAAAATATTAAAGTTGCTTAATTTAGCGGAAAAGTTAAAAAAACCCATCATTTTTTGCTAGTTGATAGTTGAAATTTAATTCTCGATTAAGCTTTACATAATTGAAATCAGGTACCAATTACGGATCATGTTATTGATAACTAAAATTTTAATGATTAATGAAACTTATGTAATTGATAATTAAAATTTAATTCTCAATTGAACTTGAGATAATTAAAATTAGTTGTCAATTAACAGGCCATTTAATTTATAGATAATTAAAATTAGTTATCAATTATAGGTCATTTAATTGATAACTGAATTTTAATTTTTAATTAAAATCTTATTAAATTAATAATTAAAATTAAATTCTCAATTAAACTCTTATTAAATTGATAATTAAAATTTAATTCTCAGTTCAACTCCTATATGATTGATAATTAAAATTTAATTCTCAATTAAACTTCAGATAATTAAAATTAGTCATCAATTATGGGTATTTTAATTGATAACTGAATTTCAATTTTTAATGAAACTCTCATTTAATTGATTACAATTTAATTTTCAATTAAACTTTAGATAATTAAAATTAGTTATCAATTATGGGTCACTTAATTGATAACTGGATTTTAATTTTTAATTAAACTCTCATTTAATTGATAATAAAAATTTAATTCTCAATTAAACTTTAGATAATTAAAATTAGTTATTAATTATGGGTCATTTAATTGATAACTGAATTTTAATTTTTAATTAAACTCTTATTTAATTGATAATTAAAATTTAATTCTCAATTAAACTCTTATATGATTGATAATTAAAATTTAATTCTCAATTAAACTGCAGATAATTAAAATTAGTTCTCAATTATGGGTCATTTAATTGATAACTGAATTTTAATTTTTAATTAAACTCTTATATGATTTATAATTAAAATTTAATTCTCAATTAGACTTTAGATAATTAAAATTAGTTATTAATTACAGGTTTTTTAATTCATAACTAAAATATTAATTATCAATTAAACTCGTATTTAATTGATAATTAAAATTTAATTCTCAATTAAACTCTTATATGATTGATAATTAAAATTTAATTCTCAATTAAACTGCAGATAATTAAAATTAGTTCTCAATTATGGGTCATTTAATTGATAACTGAATTTTAATTTTTAATTAAACTCTTATATGATTTATAATTAAAATTTAATTCTCAATTAGACTTTAGATAATTAAAATTAGTTATTAATTACAGGTTTTTTAATTCATAACTAAAATATTAATTATCAATTAAACTCGTATTTAATTGATAATAAAAATTTAATTCTTAATTAAATATCAGTTAATTAAAATAAGTTATCAATTACGAATCGTTTAATTGATAATTAAAAGCTTAATCATCAATGAAACTCTTATGTAATTGGTTATTAAAATTTTATTATCAATTAACTGATCCATAATGATAATTATTCTCAGTTAATTGAAGCTTAATTAATAACTAACCACTTAATTATTAATTATTCGTCACTTAATTGACGAATTTAATTAACTATGCCCAACTCTGCTTTCGCCACTTTCACTTGGACCGTCTAGATACATATACTTTTCAGTGAAATTCGTATTTAAGAGGCGGTCGGAACCAAATCAGTGACTTGCGGTATATATCAAGTCAGCATTTTTCGCTTTACAATAATATTTTGTATATTTTTATAGCTTAAACTATTTCAAATTATTCTTTATATACATGACTAGAGGAAATGACTATATTTTTACCATATGAATAAGTAAATAAATGATTATAAGCATTTATTACAAATATCAAACTAACTTGACATATACCGCATGCAAAAAACTGTCGTGTCGATTCTTAGGTGGAATTTTTCGCTTTATAACAATATTTTGTATATTTTCGTGACTTTAACTATTTTAAATTATTTTTTATATACATGACTAGAGGAAATGACTATATTTTTACCATATTAATAAATGAATAAATTATTATAAGCATTTATTACAAGCACCGAAATAAGTCACCGATTTGGTTCCGACCGCCTCTTAATGAATTTATTATTGTATTACAAATAGTTGTTTGAGCATATGTTGGAGTACCAATAATTTACCGAATATTATTAACATTATTTACTGTACTATATTCAATTTCGTTATTTTCAATATAGTATTCTGAAGTAGGTAAATCAAAGTCACTTAATTGGAATTCATTATTAGTTAAAATATCATTAATTATGCTTAATGCATATCCTTCACCTTTTTGTCCATTCATTTTTGGAGGATAAAAATAGATTTTATATTATTTATATAATCCTCGAGCATTTATTAGATTGTGAAATGTACAAATGTAACCAAATGATTGACAAAGAGCTTCTGGAAATCGAGATTTACAAGATTCTTCTAAACATTTATCCCATTCATGATCGATTTCAATTAAATTTCTTACTCTTGCTGCTTCAAAGAATGTTGGGTATGTTATTCCATTAAAAGTTTTTCAGCTTTCAAAAGATGTTGCAGCTTTAACGTGAAGCAGAAGTAATCTTAAAAAGAATCTTCCTCTTTGTTTTTGATTAACTAAGTACATTCTGCTTGGAATAGGTTTCATAGTTTTTATTCTTTCAGTCCATGTATTATGTATTCGATTAAAAACATAATTTTGCGGTGTATCAGAACAAAAGTAATTATGTGCCTTTAAGTCACTTTTATTAAGTTCAAACCACGCTGTTAGTGTTGTATTTATATTTTTCTTATCCATTTCGTGTCTGGATCCTACTTTAAAATACACATATTCTTTATTACCATTATGAACGGCTAATCTATAAATTATATGAGAAAGTTCACTAGTATTATATTTCCATATGCGATACATAGATTCTGGTGGGCAATAGTATCTTGTGTTCATATATTGTTTGATTTCATCATAAAACATATCCAAATCATTCATTTCATCCGTTTCATTATTAGTATTACTTTCAGTATTTATTTCACTTGCTTTCATTTCGATAAATGCACAGTCATGTCCTTTAAAGCAGTATTTAAATAAGTATTATTTTTTATAACTATATATATTTGTTATAACTCTTATTGTTGAACATAATTTAATATTATAACGACAGTTAAACTTTAGTTATAAATACGGGTTATCAGAAATCACAAGTCTATTGTCTGCTCACTTGTTTTTTGTGTATAATATCTCATTTTTATTGTTTCTCCGTCGATAAATAGGATAACCATTTGCCATTCCCTGGTAGAAAATTTGTCTAGTTTTATCGAGGCCTCGATTATTTAACATACAAAACTAGACAGATCTAGAGTAAATTTCTACCAGGGTTATTGTAGTTTTATTAAATCGTTTCGGAAAATTTTTTGGACACTTTCCTGATTCCTTATCCATACAAGGTGAGTTTTTATTCTGATTTTCACAAGAGCCAAGAATTATAAATTGTTTAACTATTTCATATAATCTGGAATTCTCATTTTTATTTGGAATTTCAGCTACTATAAATTTATTAAAGTCATCACTATTGTAAATTTCATCATTTTTACTTAAAAATAGTAGCATATAGGCATGCCGTAATTCTCTCTTTTGAAATTCTACTACGTATGCATAGGCAATGCATTTTCCCAAAATGTGTTTTTAGAAATTTGCTCTATTAATAGTTTTAGTTTTCGATAAAATATTTCAACAACAATATCTGGTCTATCTGTCACTTCTTCACTTTGCCCTATATTGTTTGTAATTTTTTCCTATTTCGGATTGCATGTCATAGTAATGAAAAAATCTGGTTTCCCAATTCTTCGTACTAATATCATAAGATCAAGAAAATTTTGATATAAGGAACGTGGACTTCCTGTAAAAGTTGATGGTAATATAATTTTTCTTATACTATAATTGTCAACAGTAATTATTTATTCACTTTTATTAAAACTTATTAATTTACAAAAAATTAAAATTTTTTTTATTTCAATGCAGTACAATATAACGATATGAATATGTGAAAAATAATTATATACATATTTTATATTGAACTACTATTGTCAATGAAATTAGAAAATTTATATATAATAATATAATATATGAAAATGTAACCAAGTGATGTCAGGAGCGAGGTAAATTTTGCTCGTTATTAATTAACTATAAATTTTGATACACATACACTGTGAAAAAAGTTTGATTGATTCAATGAAATCAATTGAATTAAAATTCGAATTAATTGATTTAATTATTGTTTCTTTAAATCGATGAAATGATAATTAGATTCAATTAGACGTTTTTTCAATTATTTTCAAATAAACAAATTGACGTATCTAAGAATTGAGTTATTTGAATCAAATAAATAAAAATCTGGAACAATTCTGCAATAATTTTAGAATAACTAAATTATTTTATTGAATGGTACCTTTATTTCATAATAAAATCTTTCTTTTTACCAATATAATTACGAGATTTCATCAATAAAATAATAAATAAACTCAAAAAGCTTTACTTGTAAATTAAAGAAATATTTAAATTTATTCAGAATTGATTAGTTCAATCATTAATTTCATTGAATGGAATATAATATAGAACGAGCCTAATTTACCTCGCTCCTAACGTCGCTTGGTTAAATTTTTATGTATTATATTAATATGTATAAATTAACCAATTTTAAAGTCAAAACAATTGCCTCAATTTATAAATTTTTATATTGCAGTTCTGTTTAAAATTTAGTATTTATATATTTGAAAAAAAAAATTAATTAAAGTTCCAATATGCGTAAAAATTGTTCGAATACGAATCATATCATCACGATTAATTAAAAATTTGTTTAACTGAATCAATAAAAAAATATGATGGGAATTCATACTTTTTAATCATGTGTTTCAGAAAGAGGGACGGAGATAAGGAAACGGAGACGCAGGAAAGGAGACGGAGAGACAAAGATACAGAGACGGAGATGGAGAGACGGAGAGAAAAAGACAGAAAGACGGAAACAGAGAGACATAGATGGAAAGACGAAAACGGAGAGACGAAGACGAAGAGACATAGACAGAAGTACGTAGAGACGAAAACGCAGAGACAGAGAGATAAAGACGAAGAAACGGAGTCATAGAAACCGAGACGGAGAGACATAGATAGAAGAACGGAGATGGAGAGACAGAGAGGGAGATGCAGAGACAGAGAGACAGAGACATAGGGACGGAGTTAGAGAGACGGAGAAATGGAGATGGAGAGACGGAGACAGACAGACAGACGGAGATGGAGAATTGGAGACGGAGAGACGGGGATGATGAGACGGAGACGGAGACGGATACGGAGTAGGAGAAACGAAGACCAAGAGACGGTGAAACGGAGACAGAGACTGAGACGGAGAAACGGAGACGAAGAGACGGTGAAACGGAGACAGAGACTGAGACGGAGAGACGATAACGGAGACGGAGACGGAGTGACGGATATTGTGTATGTGTGTATGCGTATATGAGTAAGTGGTAGTGTATGGATATGTGTATATGTGTGTATGTGTATGTATTTGCATGTGTGTATGTGTATGTATGTGCATGTGTGTATGTGTATGTATGTGCATGTGTGTATGTGTATGTTAAAAGTGCACGTGTGTATGTGTATGTATGTATGTGAAAATAATGCAAAAGATATTCACGTAAGAAAAAAAGTCTTGATTCTTGACTTTAATATAATAAAATATAAATAGTAATTGTAATATACCAATAAAGAATTTTATTATTCCAATTACAGGAATCCAATTACTCTAAGCGAATATTCTTTTGATGGAAACAAATAATATGTTAATATAAATTAATATTTTATTGATATAATAAAATACTTTATTAGATGAATTAAATATTTTGCAGCATTAATAAAAACTTAATTGATAATAATATTAATTTCAATTAAATAAGGATGAAATTTAATGGAATCAAAAAATTTTCAATACAATACAAATATTTAATTGTATGCCCATAAGATATCTACTTGTTTTAAACATATAAGTAATTTTATGGAACTAAATAAACAAATTATTTCAATCAATCAAAAATTGAATTAATTTAATGTACGTAATTAATCATAACATCACAATGAAATCATTAGATTGAAAGACAATGAGGTATTTGATAGAATCAATCAGATGAAAAATTCAAATATGAATAATTAAAAATTCATTGCTTTTATCCAAAAGGGAAAAATGTTTTGGAAAAATACTTATGTTTCAGAAGACTTTTTATTTCTGAAACTTTTATCTATTTTAAAAATTTAACCTATGGTCCCCGTTCACTTTCTGGTACTAAAAACAGATTGGTCGCAAGGTTTTTTCATGAGTTTTCATCTGATCTTGATGAAATTTGGTGGAGATTTCCAAAATCATCTTAGAATCCACATGAACGAGAAACATTCCTAAAAAATTTTATATAAAAAATCAATTTTAAAAAAAATTTGTTTATTCATTTTTATAAATAATAGGTAAATAAAAAAATTAGCATATATATATTTATAATTTGCTATGCTCATATGGATTCTAATATTATTTTAAAGATCCCCACTAAATTTCATAAAGATCCGATGGAAACTTATGAAAAAACTTTGTGACCATTGTTTTGGTACCAATGTGAATGTGACCGGAGACCATCAGTTGAATTTTTAAAATGTATAAAAGTTCCAGAAATAAGAAATCTTCTGAAACATAAGTATTTTTTCAAAAATTTTTTTTCTTCTGGATAAAAGCAATAAATTTTTAATTATTCATATTCAAATTTTTCAAGTTTTAATAGTACCTAGTCCCCTTAACATGATTTTATAATTAGGGGAGACCAGGGGTAGCATTAACAATTTTCAAAAAAGTATCCTTATTACTTAATCTACGTATTTTTTTAGTTTCTCGCCTATCGTATACGTTAGTGATTTACTTTAGCTATGATTTGACCCATTAACGCCTAAATAACATAAAATTTCACTTCAACTTTAATCTCAAAATATTTAATAAAACCAGGTTGGGAAAAAATTTTGAACCTAGTGAACATTATGTTTTTGGGGTCGCTCTTTACGATGCAACTTTTAAAATTTTGACAAAATTAATATTTTTATGATTTTTTATTGATTTTGATAGAAAAAATTGTATTTTACTCGACTTTTCTTATGTAAAACATCGTATAAAAAAACAGAATTTTTTTAGAATGACCAAAGTTGTAAAAAGCGTGTTATAAGAGTCTGCTCTTTCAATCTATAACAGCCAGATAATGGAAAAATTTTTTGTTCAAAATGGTGGACCAAAAATGGCGGAAAAAGTAGAAAATTCTCAATTTTATTGATTTTTTGCAGATTTAAGAAGAAGCCGTATTCTCTGTCCTTTTCTAATTACAAAATTATTTTTTTTTCGAAAAACTAGCAGCTCAAGGCAGGAATGAAGAGATGGTTTCGATTTGTGTAATGAAAATTGATACTATCTCTTTTAAAGATAGGTTAATTTTATCGCTTAATTTTTGAGGAAAGTTGGAATAACTTATAAAATTAGAGCATAGAGGCAGAAAATACGATTTTCCAGTTATTCCAACTTTTCTAGAAGAGAAAGCGATAAAATTGATTTATTCTCATCAGAGAAAATATTGCTATTTATTATACGCATCAAAACCATCTCTTAATTTCTGCCTTTAGTAATTAGTTTTTATAAAAAGTAAATTCTAAATAAAGTCGGTAAAACAGGTATCTGTGTTGGTATACAGCAGTCTCTTAAATGTATTTTTAGCCAATAAATCATATATTATTGTAATCACATTGTAACATGGCAAATTGGCCATGTTACTTATATATATATTTATACGCATATAGACGACAGAAGGGAGCATCTAACTAATAGCACAACGGAAAGCAGACCACGCGAATCAAACATCTAGAAGTATAAACCCAATATTGTTTGGCACACTCGCGCGAATATCTAAAGCACGTATATTATGCACTCAGCATAGATAAGAAGCAGTTTGACTCGAGTAGCTGAGCTTGGGTCCGTTAAGGATCGTTTGTCTCTCTCTTGTGGCGTGCGTAGCGTACAGCAAGAGAGACAAAGCTGAGTAGAGACGAAGGAAACGCCATTGCGTCATTCCTTCTGTCATCAACTTAGAATGTAGAGCCGTTACAATTTGCGTGCGACTTCGCTACTAATTCTTTAGTTTTGCTTGTTAATAAGGTTATCTTAAGCCTTTGAGTGAGTGCGTAAGGCTATGTGATATTTTCTTAGTTCTTTTGCGTAGCAAAGCCTCGTTTTGTTGTGAGAGCAGTTTGCTAGTGTTAATTAGAATAATCTAATCAACCTAACATCGCGATGTGTGTGTCGGGTGATCGCGTGTACGTTCACTAGTTAAAAATTCCCTTAGTGCTTTTCTTTTCGATTTATTGTTTTATTGAGCGTGTCCCCTTTTAGCATATGTTTTTTGTGTACTGCATTTGTTGTTGTAATCTCTGCTTCTCGTCGTGTTAATAGTTACGTGATTAGTACAAGCGGCGTCGCGTACGCTATACGCGGCTGGCGTCCATTTTGAGCTTGCGTGTAACCATATTGTAATTAGTTAAATAAAGCTTTTTTATTTATTCAATCAAACTACCTAATTTCCATTAATTTAAATTTCGTGAGACCTCCTGAACCCCAAGGTCGTCACAACATATCTTGGGGCGGTCGGAACCATTCGCCGCTTGGTGACGCTGCGGTCAGGTGAGAGAAAAATATAAAATATTTTTTATACAGTAATTTTAAATTTACTGAAACAATAATATACTTTTAATCTTGTCATTTCCTCTAGCCTTATATATGTAGAATAATTATTAATATTAATCTTGTTTGAAAAGTCTAAAATATTGTTATAAAGCGAAAAATGCGGCGCGAGGTAGAGCCGATGTAAGCATTAATATACATCATTCTTTAGTATTTCTCTCTCTCTCTCTCTCTCTCTCTCTCTCTCTCTCTCTCTCTCTCTCTCTCTCTCTCTCTCTCTTTGTCGCACTAAAGGTGGTGCACGCATATTTACACCGGTCCTACGTTGCATCGCATTTTTCGCTTTATAACAATATCTTAGACTTTTCGAACAAGATAAGTATTAATAATTATTCTACATATATATGGCTAGAAGAAATGACAACATTAAAAGTATATTGTCGTCTCAGAAAATTGTAAATAGCTGTATAAAAAATATTTAATAGATTTCTCTCACCTGACCACAGCGCCACCCTATATGTAGCGGCAAATAGATCCGACCGCCTCTTAAGGCAAAAATTAAAAAACAAAATGGTAGCTTTAGGCTACTTATCAACAATATTCTCTTATATAACGGGACAAAATGAGCCCAAAAAATTATTAGGACATGATTTTTGGTGATTTTAGGGTCACTGAATTCAAATATGTTGTTAGATTGTTAGAATTCAAAATGGTAGATTCAATATGGCGGATAATAAAACCGAAAGTTCTATATTTTAAACCTAAAAAATTCTATTCTATTCGTTTTAAAATCGGTTGTAAAATTTGTTTTAGGCTTCACTGATTAGATATCAAATACATGAGTAAAAAATAATAAAACTTTTGTATCCTTATGATTTCACAAGTATTATAAAGAGTATAGCCGAATAAGCATGTAAAAATGGCCTTAACTCGGATTTCCCTAAAACTTTGCTTATTTTTTTGTCCTGTCAAAAAACTAAAATCCTAAAAGTTTCAGATCCCTATGGTCAAAATTGGCTTTATAACCTAAAAAAACGTGTTTTTCGGTTTTTTTGCTATAATTAGGTGAATTCCTAATAGATCTTCAAAATTCGAAATTAAGGTAAAAGAGGACGATGAAACGCATATATTTAGTGACTATATGAAACCTTACAAGTCTCAAACATAACCTAAAAATTAATTTGAGAATTTCAAAATGGTCTGTACATTAACGGTATGAATGCATATTTATTTTTGACTTTTGGAAACTTTACTTTTCATAAAATCTGTCTATCATATTTTCTGTAGATTTTTGTAGGAATGGTGGAAAGTACCTAAAATATTAAAAAACTGAAAATTATATAGATTTATAGCATTTTAGAGGCTCTATTGCTTTCTGATCATGAAAATAACACCAAATACACGTTTAGCGACAAAAAAAATCTCCTAAATATCGATATTCAGTCGGATTCATATCATATGTATCCATAAAATACGAAAATAAGCTTAAAAAAATCGTTTTTTGACCAAAAAGACTCCTGTAATCTTTTTATTACCATCTTGAGCTAAAATTTCACCACGTCATCTTCAAAGTAACCTTAAAAATTTATTCACTGACCAATAACTTCCTTGGTACTGATTTTTAATCTTATTCAGTATAATTTTTGGCCAAAAGATATTAAATTAACCTCAAAAATGCATATAGTCTAAAAATGTAGTCTAAATGTATATAGTCTAAAAATGACCTTAACTATCATTTTTCTGACGTATTCGAAACAATTCCTTGTATGATTTCTTAGGAATAACCTCAAAAACATATTGATGGATTCTAAGAGCTTCTCACTGAGATTGTTTATATTGTTCAGTGCGATTTTTTGTCGAGCACCACCAAAATATCGCAAAATAATGCGCCTAGCCAGCAAAAATATTTCATGTTGTGCTACAGCATGATTTAAAAGTAATTAACATCAAAATGGTAATGTAATATTACTAAAATATTTTACTATTTTAAAGATACAAGAACAGGGTTCTTATCAGGGCATGATTTCTTTTATATAATCAGAAACTACATCTTCTACGGTAACACTAACAAATATAAACTACAGAGCTGTCCCACACAGAATGAAATGTTTTAAAATATTTCGAAAATATTTCAAACGTGTCATACTGTGTGGGGCTCACCTGCTTGCTTGTACTCCAACACAAGCTCGGCTCGCTAACGTATCTTTAAAATAGTAAAATATTTTAGTAATATTACATTACTATTTTGATGTTAATTACTTTTAAATCATGCTGTAGCACAACATGAAATATTTTTGCTGGCTAGGCGCATTATTTTGCGATATTTAGGTGGTGCTCGGCAAAACATTGCACTGAACAATATAAACAATCTCAGTTAGAAGCTCTTAGAATCCATCAATATGTTTTTAAGGTCATTCCTAAGAAATCGTACAAGGAATTGTTTCGAATACGTCAGAAAAATGATAGTTGAGGTCATTTTTAGTCACTATATGCATTTTTTGAGGTTAATTTCATATCTTTCGGCCAAAAATTGTACTAAATAAGATTAAAAATCAGTACCAAGGAAGTTATTAAATCAGTGAATAAATTTTTAAGATTACTTTGAAGATGACGTGGTGAAAGTTTAGCTCAAGATGGTAATAAAAAGATTACAGGAGTCTTTTTGGTCAAAAAACGATTTTTTTAAGCTTATTTTCGTATTTTATGGATACATATGATATAAATCGGACTGAATATCGATATTTAAAAGATTTTTTTGGTCGCTGAACGTGTATTCTGTGTTATTTTTATGATCAGAATGCAATAGAGCCTCTAAAATGCTATAAATCTATATAATTTTCAGTTTTTTAATATTTTAGGTACTTTCCACCATTCCTACAAAAATCTACAGAAAATATGATAGACAGATTTTATGAAAAGTAAAGTTTCCAAAAATCAAAAATAAATATGTATTTATACCGTTAATGTACAGACCATTTTGAAATTCTCAAATTAATTTTTAGGTTATGTTTGAGACTTGTAAGGTTTCATATAGTCACTAAATATATGCGTTTCATCGTCCTCTTTTACCTTAATTTCGAATTTTGAAGATGCATTAAGAATTCACCTAATTATAGCGAGAAAACCGAAAAACACGTTTTTTTAGGTTATGGAGCTAATCTTGACTATAGGGATCTGAAACTTTCAGGATTTTAGTTTATTGACAAGACAAAAAAATAAGCAAAGTTTTAGGGAAATCCAAATTAAGGCCATTTTTACATGCTTATTCGGCTATACTCTTAATGTTTTTTAAATTTGTCTAAGCGTTTGATAAAATTACATTTTTGAGATCTGTAGTCTATATAAAAATTTTATTTACACAAACTAATAAATTCAACATCTTTATTGTTGGTTAAGTATTGATGGTCTAGGGTTTTTATGTTTGTCTTAACTTCTGATAAAATAACATTTTCAATGTTGATGTATGCAATCATCGTGTCAAGATTGCCATGATTGAACCACTTAAAAATAAACAAATAAATTTTGTTTTACAATCTTTTATATTATAAGTATGCCTAAAATAAAATGTCAATGATCTGGAACCAACCATAATCAGGATCATGATATAGATCACTTCCAGGTTGATGAATATGAAACTCATATTGATATGGTTTAGGTTCCAGACCCAGATTCTTTAAATGAATCTTGAATCAGTGATTTTGGTGACGTAATAGGTTAAAATGGAGATCGTGATGAATTTTAAAGTAATATTGATACACGATGCTACCGTCAATTAGCGGAAAATTATAATGAGTCTCAAAAAAAATTTGAAGAAAATTATACATATGATTGAATAAATGGTGAAAAAATATATCATGAACCTCTTGTTGATGAAATCTTATTGACTGGTAATGAACGAAAGAAAATTCTATCAAGTACTCTGAGAGAATAATTTGAATCTTTTTTTTCCAGAAGTATAAAAGATTATATTATCGAGGCTACAAAAGAAAATGGATTAGATATTTCTGTTCATGATTTTGATCTATTCTTAAAAATCATAATTTTTAATTTTTACGACATTCAATAAAAGACTATCTCAAAGAGATTACTGGTCAGTCGATCCATTTTTGATATCAGATATGTTTGCGAATTTAATGAGTAGGAACAAATTTGAATTGATCAAATATAAATTTAAATATCATAAGCCAGCAGATAATATTTCAAAAAATAAAATTTGGAAAATTCGACCAATTTTTGAAAAATTTGGACAAAATATTAGGAAATCAAATGTATTTCAACTACTCTCTCTGTAGATGAGATAATGTGCAAATATTTTGGTAAAAAAGGTATAAAAAAATTTACAAAAGGCAAACCCATACGATACGGAATAAAAATATTGGGCTTTATGTGGGGCAAGTAGATTCTTGTTTGATTGTGATATCTATTGTGGAAAGAATTTTGGTGATGATAATAAGTTAGCAAAATGCACATTGAGTAGTTGCGTTGTACTTCAGATGTTAGAACAATTACTGTACAATCTTCCTCCAAAAAAGTTGAGTAGGTACCATATATATTATGATAATTAGTTTTATTGTCCCGATTTATTAGTCCATTTAAAAAAAGCAGGTGTTCGTGCGACTAGTACAGTACGAGCTAATAGGATAAATCAAACAAATAACATTGACAAAAACGCATCAAGAGGAAATTATGTGGTTAAATCTGATAAAAATAGTGGCCTTAATTTTATTACGGTCAAAGATTTGAAATTTGTGTCTGTATTATCAACAGCTACAGGCGTAACACCACAAAAGACCGAAAGACTGTAAAGCGTTACAGCAAAGATTCAAAAGGAAAAGTTGATATTCCGTTTCCTAATGCTATAGTGGCTTACAATCTATTTATGGTAGAGTTGTTATTCACGACATGTATTGTAATAGGTTGATATCAATAATTAGATCAAAAAAGTCACGTGGATTATATTTATCAAAATAATACAATGATCAATCACAAATGCTCTTATTTTATGGAATAGTGCTTGCTCAGAAGAAGAAAAAATATAAAAAATATAAAAAGAAGTATTAAAAAATGATTCTCGGTGATCGTCTACTTCCTTGCAGTGAGAATTGGTTTACATCTACTTCTAGATGGCTACCCTATTGAAAAAATCCATGTAGATGATCCACGTGGATGATCAACGTGGATGATCCAGGTAAATTACATTGATTTACAATGATTAGCATGGATGCACATGGATTCCGCATGGATCGATCCACGTCAACTAAAAATAATAACAAAAAGATTTTGGGGCAATCCACATGGATATAACCATAATCGACGTGGATCATACATGAATGTAGAAAACTCAGATCGTCAATGCTCCGCATGGATAAAAAGGCGATCATGCTGATTTTCGGACTAACCACGCAGATGCGAATATAAACAATGTGGATGAGTATTGTTCATTTGCTTATCAGTAGAATGGGGACACGCTGATCGTGAATGAATCGCATGGATATAAAGGTAATCGCACTGATTTTGGAATTATCTGCGTAGAAGCGGTACTCAACAACGTCGTGGATCATTGTCGATGCGCCTTTTGGTAGCATGGACACGCGCTGGTCATGAACGATCCGCATAGATATAAAGGCGATCGCGCTGATTTTCGGGATAATCTCGATAGGTCAGCTAGGTTGCTGTTACATACTTCTGGATCAACGTGTACCAATTCTACAACCAAGCGCGTTAGCAATGATCATCGACGTTGCTGAGAATCGCATCTACATGAATAATTCCAAAAATTATATCAGCACGATCACCTTCATACCCATACGGTTCATTTAAGACCAGCACGTTTCCATCCTACCAAAATGCGCATCAGCAATGATCATCGACGTTTTAGAGAACCGCAACTACGTGGATAATTTCAAAATCAGCGCGATCACCTTTATATCCATGCAGTTCATTTAGGATCAGTGCGTGACCATCCTTCCAAAATGCGCATCAGCAATGATTATCGATATTGTTGAGAACCGCATTTACGTGGATAATTTTAGAATCACCTTTACATCCATGCGGTACATTCACGATCAGTGTGTCTGTATCCTACTGATGAGCGAATGAAGAATGCTTATCCACGTTGTTTATATTCGCATCTACGTAGTTGGTCCCAAAATCAGCGTGATCGCCTTTTTATCCATGCAGAGCATTGACGATCGGAGTTTTCTACATTCATCTGCAAACCACATTAATTATGCTTATATTTATATGAATTGTCCCAAAATCTCATCTAACAACATATTCGATTTTAGTGACCCTGAAAACACCATGAATCATACTCTCATGACTTTTCGATTTTATTTTGTCCCATTATATAAAATATTATTGTTAATAAGTAGCAAAAAGTTACCATTTTCTTTTTTTATTTCTGCCTTAACATTGAATGATTGTTTAGAAATACAAGAGAAGATATATAATGACAGTAATATTTGATTCATTGCCAAAAAATACATTTGAATCTGCAAAAAATCAATAAAATTAAGAATTTTCTACTTTTGCCGCGATTTTTGGTCTACCATTTTAAAGAAAAAATTTTTCCAATTATCTGGCTAGTATAGATTGAAAGAGCAGACTTCTATAACACGCTTTTCACAGCTTTGGTCATTCTAAAAAAAATTTTGTATTCTTTATCGATATTTTATAGAAGAAAAGTCCAAAAAATTACGACTTTTTTTATTAAAATCAATAAAAAATTATTAAAATATCAATTTTGACAAAATTTTAAGGGTTGCATTGTAAAGAGCAACCCCAAAAACATAATATTCACTAGGTATAAAATTCTTTTTACCCCGGTTTCATCAAAATTTTTGAGCCCAGATTTGAAGTGAAATTTTATGTTATTTGGGCCTCAATGGGTTAATACAAGAATTTAAAAAAAATCATGTACATATATTTGCTCCGCGTTTGGGATAGGTATTATTACACTTTTCTATTATAAAAATTTACTTTAATAGCGAAATAAGGTATTTTAATATAAACAAGAATTATATACTTTTTAATGTACATCCAGATAATAAATAAATTATAAAAAAACAAAATTTTAACAAAATATGGAAAAATGATTCATTCATCTTTTTTAAAAGTAAAAATAACTTCAATTTTTGTCTTATGGAAAAATTATAACTAGAAACATCACATAATGTTATGAAAAAGATTTTAGTGAAGTCTTAATTAAATTAATTTTTTATTTATTGCTTTTCGTTATTATTTTCAAATATATCCTTACGTACTATCAGTGTTAATAATTTCCTCAAACTTTTATTAATATTTGCCCCAGCAAACGCATTTTTTTTTAAATATCGTTAAGAAAATATTTAAAAATAAATTTTAAAATATTAATGTGATAATCAAAATTATTTATAGAGTAGATCAACATAAAATAATTTTAATTCTATCAATTACTAAAAGATTCTAAAAAAATCCTATAGAGGTGGCTAAACAATACACAGACGATATCAACTCACTGATCATGCTCATGTACGGTCTTTACCCCCACCTAAAGGAACGCTCCATCAAAGCTTTCTTTACTCAAATCAAGAATAAACTCAAAGGGGAACACGTACGAAATACAGACACAACTTCCACAGATAAGGAATCGTATACTCAAACTTAATAACTCATGCATATTTCTCAATTTTAAATAATCTACTATGAAACCCAGACAAAAAAATCCAGCTAGATTTCCCAACTAGATTTTCTAGCTAGGAACTAGATTCCAGCTGGATTTTACTAGATTCCCTGATGGATTCCCCGTCAGACAATTCACGTATATTCATTCCTGGGTGTCCACCTATTTTCAACTGGATTTATAGATAGATTTTCAACTCGATTTTAAAGCCTTAAAATCGAGTTGGGAATCCATTTATAAATCCAGTTAAAAATAGATGGACATCCAGGAATAAGTATACGTGAATTGTCTGACTGGGAATTCTTCAGAAAATCTAGTAAAATCCAGCTGGAATCTAGTCCTTTTCAGTTAGGTTGGGAAATCCAACTGGAGAATCCAGCTGGATTTTTTGGTCTGGGAAATGAGATTGAACATTATTCAATGTAACATAAATGGATCCAACAATAACTATATTATGCTACAAAAACTCATAAAGGACACAAGAGCAAATATGATATGCGTACAAGAAACGCACTTTAAGGATGAACTCTCCTACAAACATATCAGCAAACACACATGTTTTTACAAAAATAGAGAAAATACAAACACAACTGGAGGAGGAGTTGCCATATACATAAATGATAATTTAAACAGTAAGAAAGTCAAACTAAATAGCAACCTAGAAGCCACCACAACCTCCATCTTGGAATGCCGTTGTCAATAAGCAAATTTGCATTTGCAACGTATACATACCTAATAGTTACTACTTTAATATACAAGAACTTGAAAGCCTAATCATACAGCTTCCCACCCTATTTATAATGGTAGGAGATTTTTACAGTCACAACACCTCCTGGGGCGGTATATACACTGACGGCAGAGGTACCAGCATTGAACTGATTAAAGATAACCACAATCTTTTAATACCAAATGATGAAAAACCCACACACTTTAGCACCACTCATGCATCTAGCAGCATCATCGATCTCTCTATCTGCTCATCATCTTTAAGAGGCAATATTGAATGGTCTATCTTCAAAGATTCATACGGTAGTGATCACTACCCTATCATGCTGGAATTCCTTAACAAGAACAAAGTGACTCCCATACACAAGCCTAGATGGATATTCCATGAAGCAGACTGGAATAGTTATATAATGAAAATAGATAATAGCATTAAAGAGCGACAACTTCCTAAGTCTTATATAAATATGAACATAGATGAGTTAGTTCACAACCTCAATAACACCATCATAGAAGCTGCTAAAACTACAATACCCAAAACGACCAACAAGAAAGAATCAAAAATCGTACCTAAGTCAAATACCGATTGCAAGACTGCTATGAAGGAGGCTAAGCATGCTAAAAATATATATCAAAAACAGAAAACCTTAGACAACAAAATATTCTTCAATCAAAAAAACACTTACTTCAAAAGAATAATTATTCAAAGCAAAAGGAACTCATGGCTCAACTTTGTCTGAATTCAAGAAACCAATGGAAAGCAAAGAAAATTTAACAGAATAAACAGAATTATCGGTTTCAAAAAACGTAACAACTTCAATTTTATAATTGATAACAACAAAAAAATTATCAGCATTTCGACCGAAATAGCAACATCCTTTGCCGAAATGTTTGCCAAAAACTGCAGCAACGAAAACTACTTCACTAGTTTACTACAAATCAAGACAGAAACAGAAAGTACACCAATCAACTTTGATAATACTCAGGACAACGATCATTTAGGCCTGAACACCAACATAACCTTACAAGGAGTGCTTGCAAACTTACTCAAAGCTAAGAATAGTTATGCTGGAGCGGACGAAATTCCCTACATATTAATAAAACAGTTACCTAAGAGTCTAATAGAATACGTCCTCAAAATATATAATTACATCTGAAGCAGAAATAGCAATCAAACTATGGCAATCTGCAATTGTAGTACAAGCACTAAAAGCAAACGAAGACCTCAAATTAATATCTAGCTTCAGACCCACCTCTTTGACCTGTTGCATATGCAAATTATTGGAAAAAATTATAGACAAAAGATTGAAATGGCACTTCAAAATAATCAACATCATATCTAGAAATTAGAACGGTTTCAGAAACAAGCGATCCACTGAGGACAGCTTTTTAATGTTAGAATCCTCAATTAGTAACGCGTTCCAAAACAACATGCACTTTCTAATGGCCTATTAATCAATTAAGTATTAATTAATGAAATTGTATCTGGGAAGCTAGAAATCAAAAACGGAGTCCCTTAAGAGTCACCCATCAGTGTTAAACTCTTCACAATTACAATTAACAATATATTCAAGTATATCAAAAAACCTTTCACTTGCACCATGTATGAAGATGATTTAAACTTCGCACGGTGGTCCTTAAGTAAATTTGACCATGAAATTTTTGCACCTCAGATTTTCCTTTTAGATATGATTCTAGGCACATTTAAGATCAAATTCCAACAAAAATAAAAATCGAAGAATGAGCAATTTTTTTTAATTTAAATTTTATTTTTTATATAGATTTTCCCTGCAAAAAAACATCGATAAATATAGCTAAAAATATAGGTAAAATTATAGCTAGGCTGTGTATGATAGCTATATTTACGTGTTTTTTTAGCTGTATATCTATGAGAAATGTAGCTAGATTTTCAGCTTTATTTTTACCTATCTTTATAGGTACAATCCCTATTTTAGCCCATTGTAGCTAGAAATATAGCTAAAAATATAACTATATTTCTCATAGATATACAGCTAAAAAACACATGAATATAGCTATAATATACATCATTATAGCTGTATTTTCTTTACTTATATTTTTAGCTATATCTATAAATGTTTTTTTTTGACCGGGTTTTATAAAAAAAATCTTGTTCTTGATCATTTTTAAGCTTGATTTCTAGAATGCCGTTTTCAAATAGAATTATGAATGATTTACATATTTTAAGCAAATATTATTTTAAATATATTTAGGAAAATATAATGTTATGTAACAATGTTAGCATAACGTTAAAATAAAGATTTTTTTTTGTAAAACATTATAGTGATGAAGATTATGAGAAATGATACGTTTTTAAATTATTTAAAGATGTCATTTGAAGTAATTATGATTAGAAAATACTGTGTATTAATATTCTATAAGAACACTGCATGTACTTTTGGTATTTCAGTAACACCAAAAGTACAATTTTTATGTAAAAAGATTGTATCGAGGAAAATCAAGGCCTTCTTATAGCGAACAGGCTATGGAAGCAGTCTATTATGATTTTCCTGCAACATGGGCTAATACAACCCTGTTGTAAAAAACTAGTTGGATATCTAACTGGATATCTAAGTGGATGTCTAACTGGATATCTTAATGGATGACTTAGATCTGACTTAGATTTCGTTGGATATCCAGGAGAATTATCCAGTTGTGAACTATCCACATGGATTTCCAATAGGATATCCAGTAGGATATTCAACTGGAAATCTAACTAGATATTTAACTAGATATCTTTCTGGAAATCTATCTGGTTGATGCACAACTGGATAATTCTCTTGAATATCCAACGAAATCTAAGCCAGATCCAAGTAATCTAGTTGGATATCCAGTTGGATATCCACTTAGATATCCAGTTAGATATCCAACTAGTTTTTTACAGCAGGAAAAGTATCATAAAATGATTCTCATTATGCAGATATATATACACACATACAGATAACATATACATAGTTTTTACTAAAGTTACGAATAGTGAATTATATTCGCAGACTGCTCTTAATAATTCATCTGCATAATTAGAATCGTTTTACGATACTTTATATTAGCCCATCTAGCAGAAAAATAAAAATGCTTCCATAGCCTGTTCGCTGTGAAAACCTACCCTACTGGAAAAATCCAAGTAATTAATCACTTGATTTATCATCTGATTTATCATCTGATTTATCATATGATTAATCACCTGACATTATGAAATGATTTATCATATGATTAATCACCTGACATTATGAAATGATTTATCATATGATTAATCACCTCACATTATGAAATGATTTAACACCTGATTAATCAAGTGATTTATAATGTAATTAATCAGATGAATAATCATATGACTAATTTCAGATGACTTACAATTATATGGTTAGTCATGTACCCGATTTTATTTTATTATTTTACACTTGATTAATCAAGTGATTTATCATATGATTAATCATATGTCTAATTTCATATGACTAATCATATGATTAATCATATGGTTAGTCATGTACATGATTTTATGTGATTATTTTAAACTTGATTAATCGAGTGATTTATTATGATTAATCATCTGATTAATTACATTATAAATCACTTGATTAATCAGGTGTAAAATTATTTCATAAAGTCAGGTGAATAATCATATGATGAATCAGATGATAAATTAGATGATAAATCAATTGATAAATCAAGTGATTAATCACTTGGATTTTTCAGTAGGTTAGGCCTCGATTTTTTTTAATATTATCTTTTACATAGAAAATGTAGACATTGTTAAGGAATTCTTTTCGGATTTCAACCGTGTAAGTTATGGTTTAGGATATCAACGTTTTGTGAACATTACAACAATCGGTATCCTAAACCACAACTTACACGGTCGAAATCTCAAAAAATACTCCAACAATGTCTAACATTCACCGTGAAAGTTTTGAATCCAGAAATGGAAAATGTACTTTTGGTGTAACTCAAATACCAAAAGTACATCGCAGTGTTCTTATAAGATATTAATATACAGTATTTTCTAATTACAATTACTTCAAATTACGTCTTCAAATAGTTTAAAAACGTATCATTTCTCGTAGTCTTCATCACTATAATGTTTTACAAAAAAAATCTTAATTTTAACGTTACGCTTATCTTTACGCATACCTTTAGATTTTCCTGAATATATTTACAATAATATTTGCTTGAATATGTAAATAATTTTTAACTTGCAAAAAATACCTCGCTTCTAACGTCGCTCAATTGAATTTTCATATATTATATTATTATGTATAAATTAGCCAATTTTAAAATGAAAAAGAATTGGAGTAACTTATGATTTTTGATATTGTAATTTTGTACTGAATTAAATTTTTATTTTTTTATAAAAAAGATTAATTAAAGTTACAATATACATGAAAGTTGTGTAAATACAAATTATATCATGATAAATTAAAAATTTGTTCTACTTAATTGCATTTGAATCAATGAAAAAATTTCATAGGAATTCATTCTTCTTAATCACGTGTTTCAATCACAAACCATGAAATAATTCAAACAGTATTTGACGTTTACTAGAACTAACAACTGCACCAAAAAAGGAAAGTATTGTTAAAATAGATTCTAAGTCTAGTATATCTAATTTATGTACTAAGGTATTTGAAAAAAAAGTGATGATATAATTTCGATGAGTAATATATAGCTTGAATTTTAGGGACTAATGTTGGTACTACTATATTATAAAGTAAGAGCATAAATTTGCGATGCTTAGTGTCTTTTTTTTGGTACTAAGAATGACATTTCACCTACTCGATTCGAGGGCAATATTTCGCAGAAAATGTAACTGTTAAGAGGAGGCCGTATAGCTCTGTCCTCGTCTAATCTAAATCTTCGTTATTATTAATAAATTAAATATTGTTATACAAAAGTAAGGACATAGCCCAATAGATTTCAGGACGAGCAAACGATCCTATTCTATGAAAATTTTATATTTTTTTATAGAATAGGATCGTTTGCTCGCCCTACTAAAAAAGCTCGTGTTAATTCTGTACTGATTTGACACTGATATCAGTATGTAACATGGTAGATTTTCATCCACATGTTATATTTCTATAAAGATATCTACCCATACAGCATAAAAGGACTTTAAAAGGATTCTGAAAGGATTCATGAAAGGACTACAATCTTTCAGAAATATTTCACTGAAAGGATTCTGAAATAATTCTATGTCCGAGGTATTCTTCTATTAGAAATAATACAAAAAAATATTTCATAAAGAATTCACTAGACATTTCAAAATCTTTCCAATGAAAGAATTCTGTAAGGATCCATGAATTCTTTTATTAATAACTTTTATTCTCGTCATGATAAGTACTTTCATGAATTATGTCAAAAAGATTTCAAAATTATTTCATGTATGATTTCTTAAGACTTTACCAAAACATTGCATGAATTATTACATGAATGCTTTTTGAAAGAATCTCGAAATGATTCGGTGAAAGAATACCTTAGATCATTCCGAAAATCTTTCTGAATTATTTTACGACTGGAACCTTCGAAAGAGTTCTGAGTTCTTTCTTGTTTCCTTTCAAGAAGTCTTTTCAAAGTCCTTTCAGTAAGGATTTATGTAATAACTTTTATTCTCATCATAAGTTATTTCATGAAATATTTCAAAAAGATTTCAAAATTATTTCATGTAAGATTTCGTGCGACATTACCAAAACATTGCATGAATTATTACATGAATGCTTTTTGAATGAATCTCGAAATGATTCGGTGAAAGAATACCTTAGATCATTCCGAAAATCTTTCTAAATTATTTTCTGAATTTAATCGTTGGAAGATTTCAGAGTTGTTTCTTGTTTCCTTTCAAGTAGTCTTTTCAAAGTCCTTTCAGTAAGGATTCACGTAATAACTTTTATTCTCGTCATAAGTTATATCATGAAATATTTCGAAAAGATTTCAAAATTATTTCATGTATGATTTCTTGAGACTTTACCAAAATATTGCATAAATTATTTCATGAAAGCTTTTTGAATGAATCTTGAAATGATTCGGTGAAAAAATACCTTGGATCATTCCGAAAATCTTTCTAAATTATTTTACGACTGGATCCTTTGAAAGATTTCTGAGTTCATTCTTGTTTTCTTTCAAGAAGTCTTTTCAAAGTACTTTCAGTAAGGATTCATGTAATAACTTTTTCGTCATGATAAGTTCTTTCACGAATTATATCAAAAAGATTTTAAAATTATTTCATGTATGATTTCTTAAGACATTACCAAAATATTGCATGAATTATTACATGAATGCTTTTTGAATGAATCTCGAAATAATTCGGTGAAAGAATACCTTAGATCATTCCGAAAATCTTTCTAAATTATTTTACGACTGGAAACTTCGAAAGATTTCTGAGTTCTTTCTTGTTTTCTTTCAAGAAGTCTTTCCAAAGTACTTTCAGAAAGGATTCATGTAATAACTTTTTCGTTATGATAAGTTCTTTCATGAATTATATCAAAAAGATTTTAAAATTATTTCATGTATGATTTCTTAAGACATTACCAAAATATTGCATGAATTATTACATGAATGCTTTTTGAAAGAATCTCGAAATGATTCGGTGAAAGAATACCTTAGATCATTCCGAAAATCTTTCTAAATTATTTTACGACTGGAAACTTCGAAAGATTTCTGAGTTCTTTCTTGTTTTCTTTCAAGAAGTCTTTTCAAAGTACTTTCAGTAAGGATTCATGTAATAACTTTTTCGTTATGATAAGTTCTTTCATGAATTATTTCAAAAAAATTTTTAATTATTTCATGTAAGGATTCGTGAGATTTTACGAAAATCTTACATGAAATTATTACGTTAAAGCTTTTTGGAAGAATATTGGAATTATTCGGTGGAAGAATAACTTAGATTATTCCGAAAATCTTTCTGAATTATTTTACGACTGGAAACTTCGAAAGAGTTCTGAGTTCTTTCTTGTTTCCTTTCAAGAAGTTCTTTTAAAGTACTTTCAGCAAGGATTCATGTAATAACTTTTATCGTCATGATAAGTTCTTTCATGAATTATTTCAAAAAGATTTCAAAATTATTTCATGTATGATTTTTTAAGACTTTACCAAAATATTGCACGAATTATTACATAAATGCTTTTTGAAATAATCTCGAAACGATTCGGTGAAAGAATACCTTAAATCATTCTGAAAATCTTTCTAAATTATTTTATGACTTGACTATGAAGATATCTACTATACCGGCGGAGAGCCTTATAAGTATGATTTTAACCTGTATATAGCAGTGTGACATTGGCTCGGTGAATAAAGCTCGTGCCTGGATATCTTGAGGAACGGAGTTCGCACCCGGTGTCCGCTTATTTTTCAATTTAAAAAGTCTCATGTTTCAAGTATGTGATTCCTACTGCATCAACGTAAAATTAACGTGATATTTATACGGAATTCGTACTAAGCGAACTCTGAAAGTAGTCTGAAAACGCAATGCGAATAAAGTACGAAATTCATACTTATGAAGCACAAATACTAATTAAAATACGTATAAAGTCAGTACTAAATCTGCGAACGCATACTTAGGTGAATATGAAGTAAACTCACTCGGAGCATAATCAGTATAAAATCAGTATGCCATTGAGACAATTGTTATGCAAAGTATGCACCAATTATTATTAAAATAATTAGTAGATTCGTAATACATTTTGGTGAAATCTATACAAATATTTGAATCACTGATAAAAACTGAGAATAAAAAAAAATAAACTCACAAGGAGAGTGCATTGCATTTGGGTCTTGGATTTTCTTCTAGCTTTGGGATCTTTTTTCTTACATAAAATCATGAAAAGAGCCGTGTCCATTCGGTCCAACGCTCGATTTTTCCTGAGTTATGAGCAGTTTTATCTGTTTTGTTGAAAAAATTGCATCTGCCTTATAATTTTACAGTTTTTGAACTACTTATTCTAGAAGGTTTTTACTGATTGCATATTAAAGTTGAGATTAAAACCTTTCGTTTAAAAAAAAACGTGTCAAAAATTCTCAAGTCGTTAAAAAGTTATGGGCGAATAAAAATAGCGCAAATATTTAGCTCAAAAAATGCATGGAAAATAAATGCAACATTTTAGTCAGAAATTCATTTCAATTTTCATCCCTTCATAAGTTTTTAGCAACTTGAGCTTTTTGGACGCGTTTTTTTTTAATCGGAAGGTTTTAATCTCAACTTTAATATGCAATCAGTGAAAACCTTCTAGAATTAGTAGTTCGAAAACTATGAAATTATAAAGCGGATGCAATTTTTTTAACAAAACAGACAAAACTGCTCATAACTCGGAAAAAATCGAGCGTTGGACCGAATGGACACGGCTTTTTTCATAATTTTATGTAAGAAAAAAGATCCCAAAGCTAGAAGAAAATCCAAGACCCAAATGCAATGCACTCTCCTTGTCGATACAAATACAGTACGAAAACCAGACGGATTTCATACAAACTAAAAACCAAATGTACACGCAATCTTTCAACAGTCAATAATTGATAAATACTGAAATTGCATAGATTTTGTAAGAAATTTAAAATTAGGGCTTCAGACAGAATGATTATAGTATCACATTAAAGATTCAGTACAAAATTTGTACAAAAACAGAACAGAATCAATGCGAAATCTTCTTACAATAAGTGCTGAATTAGTACTAAATCTGAATAAAATATAAACGAGATTTAAAATTCAGAAGAAAAATGTCCAATAATAAAATAAGCTCAGTACGAATTCAGCACTTATTGTGAGAAGATTACGCATATATTTTGTTCTTTTTTTGTACGAATTTCATACTGAATCCGTATTGAACTACTATAATTATTGCATCTGAAGCCAGTTTTAAAATTCGTACAGAATCTATGCAATTTCAGTATTTATTAACTTTGTATTGTTGAAAGATTGCGTGTACATTTGGTTTTCAGTTTGTATTAAGTCCATCCGGTTTTCGTACTGGATTTGTACTGACCTTATTTTTTTTTATTCTCAATTTTTATCAGTGATTTTAATATCTGTACAGATTTCACCAAGATCCATTACGAATTTACTAATTATTTTAATAATATTTGGTGCATACTTTGCATAACAATTGTCTAAATGGCATACTAATTTTATACTGATTATGCTCTGAGTGAGTTTACTTCATATTCACCTAAATATGCATTCGCAGATTCAGTACTGATTTTATCGTATTTTAATTAGTATTTGTGCTTCATAAGTATGAATTTCGTACTTTATTCGCATTGCGTTTTGAGACTACTTTCAGAGTTCACTCAGTACGAATTCCGTGTAAATACCATGTTGATTTTACGTTGATGCAGTACGAATCACATACTGATATCAGTGTAAAATCAGTACAGAATCAATACGAACTTTTCTAGTAGGGCATCCTGAAATCTATTGGGCTATACCCTTACTTTTGTACAACAATATTTATTTTATTAATAATAATGAAAATTTAGATTGGACAAGGACAGAGTTATACGGCCGCCTCTTATTCTTTTTTCGTGCGGCTTTTCCTATTACTAAAATTAAAAATTATTCAATATAGAATCAAGAAGCGTGGTAGCGCCTCGACGGCGAGTTAAGGTACGAATACGAAAACGTCGAGGCGCTCCTCTTATACTTTGAATTAGAGTTTACAAAATTTTAAAATTGAATCCCAATAAAATAAAACCAAATATTTGAAAAATACAAATTAATATTTGGAGATTTTTATTTTATCTTTAATTTAAAAAAAGTTTTATTACATTCCATTTACTCGATCACGAGAAAATGTAATTTGAAATTTTGAAGTATCATATTCGCTTTATGAAAATTCTTCTTCTTTTCCAGTCCTCCAATTTTCGTTTCTAGCCTATTACGTCTCACTTTTGTATTGTAGGAGAGCTATGAGCGTCTTTTTTGCCTACTGGCGACATAGTAGTATTACATAGAATGAGTTCGTATATTATATGTCAACAGTGCATTTTAGTTTATTTTAGGTATTATATATATATATATATATATATATATATATATATATATATATATATATATATATATATGTATATATACATAAAAAAATAAAATTTTGTATATATAGTAAAAAATATAAATAGGTTATGATGATTAGTAAAAGTATACGTTATATAAATGAGAAGAATAAAAGCTTCTCATGTGATACGATTGATTTATATTCAATAAGTTATATAAAATATCTGTATTTTTATAAAATAATAAAATTAGGATGATTTGAATAAAAATAATATTAAACTTAAGTGATAAATAGTATTGGAGATAAGGCGAAGATATCATTTAGTTGTTCAGAAGGACATAATGTTTGCAAAAAGCTTGGTCTTTCTTGCCAAAAAAAATTCTTGAACTGGATTGTGATAATTTGTGGATTATTTACTCATCTAGTCGAAACACATGATAAACAATTTACTTAAACCAGATAATTTACTTTGTGTTATGCTTCAACTTTATCCTCAAACTTCAAGACCTTTATATTTGTATGAGACAAAAATGGCAATGTTTATCCGACTGGATAAACATTGCCATTTTTGAAGTCGGATAAAAAGACCAGAAGATAATCAGTGGCAAAATATAGACAAAAAGTGACTTCGTCATCTATGTTCTTCTTATTCATAGCAGCAAAGTGCATCAAAATGATTTTTACGAACTAATATTTAAATACTAAGTTATCATCGTTATATTACGCGTAGTTTTATAATTATTTTCCGGCTCATTCAACGTTTTTCATTTTACTGCACTTCATCTTTTTATATTATTTTTTATTTTACTTTAACTCTTGTTATCGATTTAATTCTGTTTTGAATTTTTTATCATTCATTTTTAAGTTTTAGACAGCAGACGTACTTTAATTATATTACACTATTCACTACACTATTCTTAAACTATTACTACTCGGGTAGTAATTCTCTAAACGGATTTTTGGAACAATTATAAACAACTTTTTTGTACTTTTTTATCAAATCCTTGCACATAGTCGTAGCAACCAGTGATGCCATTATTATTAATTAGTTCTTTGACAAAGCGTAAGAAAAATTTTTTGTTAGAAAATTTTATTTTTTTTTACTATTTTTTTACTACGTTTTTATTAACTCGCTTTGGTGTCTGTCTGTCTGTCTGTCTGTCTGTCTGTCTGTCTGTCTGTCTGTTCGGTACGAATTTTGCAACCGATTGTAAACTAACTTCCTGATGAGCTAGAGACTTGAAATTTTAAATATAGCTCGGAACTGGATGACAATGCAATATTATAAAAAAAATATATATATCTACCGAACAATATATTAATATATTCAATCATATACGGAGATGTTGGCAAAATTGAAGATTTGAAGATTTTATATATAGATACACTTTTAACATTAGTGTCTAAACATCTTCGAAAATTTTAAAAATCTTCTTTTGATATATTAATATATTAATATATTAATATATTAATATATCAAATATAGTAATATATTAATATAGTAATATATTAATATATTAATATATCAAATATATTAATATATTAATATATCAAATATATTAATATATTAATATATTAATATATCAAATATATTAATATATTAATATATTCAATATTATATTTTTGCATGCATTGTTGGATAATATAATTAAATATATATTCCCACCGAAAAATATATTAATACAATTATATACGGAGATATTGGAAAAATTGAAATTTTGAAGATTTTATATATAGATATACTTTTAACATTAGTGTCTAACCATCTTCGAAAATTTTTAAAATTCTTTAACTTGTCATGTATTGCAATTAGACATAAATTACAGCATTTTCTATTATACATATAAAATTGGAGACTGTATTTTATTCATTTTATGGTCTAACAATGCATA
This sequence comes from Anastatus disparis, assembly GCA_017163975.1. Taxonomy (NCBI): domain Eukaryota; kingdom Metazoa; phylum Arthropoda; class Insecta; order Hymenoptera; family Eupelmidae; genus Anastatus; species Anastatus disparis. The sequence continues at coordinate 2,338,499 of JAFFSR010000370.1, read as the reverse complement.
AAACAATAAATCTTGGTTGAATTTCTAATGGCGTCATTATCGTCAAAATGGCGGGAAACTCACCATGTGATTACGTGTTCTCTAAAAAAAATAGATGAAACACGTTTTAGTCCCTTGACAACAATATATATGCTATATAATATGCACTGTTGGACAACACGATAAATAATATTATTAATAATAATAATAATACCAAAATGTATAAGATAATATTTAAATAAAAAAATTTTCAATCTACCACGTTTTTAATTGAACTAAAAAGTATAAAATAATATTAAAAATAAAAAAAAAACTTTTTAATGTACCACGTTTTTATAATGAACCAAAAAGTATAAAATAATGTGTAATAAAATGAAAATTAAAAATAAAAAAAAACTTTTTAATGTACTACGTTTTTATAATGAACTAAAAAGTATAAAATAATGTGTAATAAAATGAGAAATGAATACTGATTTGAAATAAAAAAAACGTGGGGCGCATGTTTATTATTATGTATTGTATGCGCCCCACGTTTTTTTTATTTCAAATCAGTATTCATTTCTCATTTTATTACACATTATTTTATACTTTTTAGTTCATTATAAAAACGTAGTACATTAAAAAGTTTTTTTTTTTTTTAATTTTCATTTTATTACACATTATTTTATACTTTTTGGTTCATTATAAAAACGTGGTACATTAAAAAGTTTTTTTTTTATTTTTAATTTTATAACAATTATCTCATTTTTATAAAAATGTTTTTTTGGTGTAGTTATAGCGTCATTAATATTGTTTTTGATTAACTTACAAACGAGGATAAGCCATATTTATGAGTGCTAGTATAGTGTTCGTTTTACATCCATTCAAAATAATAATTCCTGATTCATTAGTCTACTGATGGAATCTTCCATGGAATGTTTACGAAAGCTTCCTGAAGCCTTCGGTCCGAATGTTTTAGTAAAAAATTTCCAATATTTAGCTGCAAGGTAAATGCAGTCTTCCTTAGAGCTTCCTTGGGTCTTTCCCTGCAACAATTCATTAATCTTCGAACAGAATCTTCCTTGCAAGGTTTACGGAAGCTTTCAGGATACTTGAACCGGAATATTTCAGTGAAAATCTTCAATATTTCGCTGAAAGGTAAACGGACTCTTCCATTCAAGCTTCCATGAAATCTTTCGGTGCAATGATTCATCAATCATCCAACGGAATCTTCTTTGGAAGGTTTACGGAAGCTTTCAGGAGCCTTTCACTGGATTGTTTCAATGACAATTTCCAATATTTTGCTGAAAGGTAAACGGAGTCTACCATTCAAGCTTTCATGAAATCTTTTGGTGCAATGATTAATCAATCTTCCAACGGAATCTTCCTTGGAGGGTTTACGGAATCTTCCAGGAGACTTAAGTCGGAATATTCCAGTGAAAATTCCCAACATTTCCCCGAAAGGAAAACGGAGTCTTCTATAAAGCTTCCATGAAATCTTTCGGTGCAATGATTCATTAATCTTCTAACGGAATCTTCCTTGGAGGGTTTGAGGAGGCTTCCAGGGGTTTTTCGTGGAAAGCTTTCTTTGCAATATTCCAGAAATATTTCTGTTTTCTTCCATAAAGCTTCCATAGATATTTCAATGAAATATTCCATTGGAATATTTCGGAATATTCCAATGATATCTTTCATGCTGTGTGGGATTGTGTACTACAACATATCGATGCCCCGTACGAAGAAAAGCACCGTTCAGAAATCCCAATGTTAATTTGCATTTGAATTTCTGAACGGTGCTTTTCTTCGTACGGGGCGTCGATATAATCTTGGTCCAAAGTGCCACATAAAAATTGCTTACCATCTGACTACTGTCGGAGACATACACAACCATTCACACATTGTTTACCACAAAATTTAACCTTGGTCTAAAGTACCACATAATAATTGCTTACTAGCTTATTACTGTTAGAAACACATCCCAACCTAGACCTACATTGTAGAACAACCTTTCTGCCCGGAGTTTTGATGAAGACTGACAGTGAAGTCGAATCATCATCTCTTGATAGCCTAGCTCCCAGTTAAAAATAAAAAATATTACATATCATTCTCACACTATGAATAGCAAGTTGATACTCTTTGCAGGGAAATATCAATAAGTGTATTTTGAGAAGCCTATTTTAAAATATAGTTAACATAAGCATTATTAATAAAAAATCACATGCCATTCTCACGCTTAGATTATCAACCTGACTCTTTTTGCAACCAATTTTATGAAAAAGATAAGCCCTCTCTCTTATACACTCTCTCTCTAATGTGTATGTCAACATACATAAGATACACACTTTTACACAAAAATCTGTATAATATATATATACATGCAAATCATGTGCAAATCATATGCAAATAATGCAAAAATAAACCATGCATTGAAATTGGTCATTATATTTTAAATATAATATATATTTATTTCTATTACATTATCAAAATATCGAATCAATAAATATAGGAAATTAGTGATACAAAAATGATAAAGAGTATCAGGAGCCCAAAACATAAAAGAAAGTATAACCAAAGAAGATAGACGCTTATAGAAGGATACTTCTGGGTTAAATTTTTCGTCCGAAACGCTGCATAACACTTTAACATTGTTTGTATATCTATACATATGAAAAATTTGATATATATAGATATAAAAATACATGAGATCTAGTGGCACCCTCAGTAGCTGGGTAACTCATTTTTGGCAGAAATTTCCTATTTAAGAGTACGCTTCTATAGGCGTCTATATTCGTTGGTATAACTATTCTACCTCTTGCGATCAGATGGTTTTGACATTCATTGTTAATACGCCCAAGTTGCGTATATTACTGCTGTATATATATATATATATATATATATATATATATATATATATATATATATATATATATATATCACTGTGAAAAATTTTTCGGAACTTTACATCGCTGAGCATGGTAAGTATCGGGACCCTTGCTAAGCGTGTTAAATACACATGAAAACCGGTAAAATTACATGACCCATCGTTTCTAACCTACATTCGATATAATTAAATAAAAAATATACATTGAACGTTTATTACTTATTACTCTATGAAATTTGAAAAGATTATTTAATAACTTTATGTTAAACATCAATTAATAAGAATGAAATATTTCTTATTGTGTTTAAAATGTGTTTCTGTTGTCACGTATGTTCACGTGTGTCATGTAATTTTACCGGACAGTTATGTTGATACTGACTGTAACATTACACTCTTAAGCACGGGGAAAATACCGCGATCGTAGTAGGACCTACGCTCAGCGATGTAAAGTTACATAAAAATGTAACTTTACATCGTTAAGAGGAGGTCACGTATCTCTGTCCTTTTCTAATAAAAAAATTGAGTTTTTTACAGAAACTAATAATTTTAGCAAAAAATGAAGAGAAAGCCGCATCTCGTATCAAAAAAAGTAATATTTTCTTTGATAAAAAAGAATTAATTTTATTGCTTCGTTTTCAAGAAAACCTTGAAAAACTTAAATCATAGAGGTTAGGGTGGACAATTTGGTTTTTCAAGGTTTTCTTGAGAACGAAGCTTTCTTATCAAAGAAAACATTGCTTTTTTCGATACAAGATGCGGCTTTCTCTTCATTTTTTGCTAAAATTATTAGTTTTTGTGAAAAAATCATTTCTTTGATTAGAAAAGGACAGAGATACGCGACCTCCTCTTAAAGCATGTAATTATTTACAGGAAACTGGTATAGTTACCAGAAAATTTTTTACAGTGTATATATATATACATATGCAAATTATATGTAAATATATATTTATTAAAATTGAATATATCATATTGAAAGATATTTATTATTTAAAAATTATTATTTATAAATTATTATTCATAAATTATAAATCATGACGCAATAAGTATCGATAATTTATAATAAAAATAAAAAAAAACCATCAGGCTATTATAAAAAAAACGAGGTATACCATCCGTTATTTTGACAGTAAATGTGTACGTAATAAAATAATTCACAATTTATATATTAAAGATATTACCTAATATCGATATTTATTATTAGTTTAAGTACGTATGCAAATTAGGTGCATATGCAAATTGAGAGTATGTATAAAGTATGTAAAGTACAAAGATTTAAGAAGTATAATAGCCATTACTACGACAATGTGGAATGGGTGTTCTTAAAAGATGCATTCAAGTCATTCGTTGTAATAGGGTCAGCGCAAGTTTGATAAGCGCGACATGAGAGACAAATGAGATTGTATAACACACGCCTTAAAGAAAAAAGTCCCACCTTCTTATAAGCGAAATAATGGTAACCCGAGTTTTAATTTTGTACAAGCTAACTTAATTTTTACATAAAAATTTTAATAAAATGTTAATAATTATTAAAAGATTATTAAGAATATTGAATTTCGTACTCACAACTCAACGGTTTCCACAAAACTGATGTATTTCTTACTGCGTTGGAGGTTCAAATATCAAAATATTTTTATAGGTTTTGACGAGTTTAATATTATATTTTTACGCGCATGCTCACCCTTAAATTTATGATTTAATTTTGTTATAAATAGACAACGATTCATGGTTCTGATATCATTCTGAGTTTTAACATTGGTAGAAAAATAACATAAAAAAGAGAATGGATATAAAAGACTTATATAATATCTTGATAAATGTGGCTCGTGAACCCAAAATAAAACTATTTTGTAAGTACGCATCGCTCAAAAATTTAAAAACCTGCTCTATGAATAAATTGTTAAAAAAATTTTAATTCATCATACGACTTCGCGGGCTACGTATTTTGGCCTATATGTTTAAGCGAATAGGCCAGTCAAATTAAATTTTCAATAGAAAAAATGAATAAAAAAGCACTTGATTGACCGTAGTGAAAAAACTATCAATTGTAAAAAAAAATGTTTTAGGTAAACTTTGTAGATATTTAAAAGACCAACAAAATTTATTAAAGTACAATTTGATTATCTTTATTTGTTTATTTCCAAATCGCGAAAAATCGCCAAAAATGGCCATTTTATCGATTGTTTATTACTCCGTTAAAAAATAACTAGGGGCTTCATAATTGGTGAAAGTTAAGCTCCAATGATAGTGAATTTACAGTATGAATTTCAAGTAAAAATATTCAATAGTTTTTACATAATACAAATTATTTATTAGAAATAGACCATATTGGCGTGATTATTCCCAAGCCGCTATGCATCGTAGGAGGATGCATCAAAGTGATTTCGAAAGTTCAACATCTCTACTTCACTGTACAATTGGTAGCTAATAGATTTTTTGAAATTCAATTGTTTGAAATCGCGATATAAAAAAAAATGGTTTTTTTGCTAATTAACTTTTAATTTGCAATTAAACTGTTTGTCGTAAATAAATGAGAGTAAGTTCGTTGAATAGGTGATATTTTTCCTCAAATTTTGAGAGTTTAAACAACTCTATAAGTGCTCTAGGAGCAGCGATAATTTTTTTTTTCAAAAACTTGCCATGACTTTATTTATGCAAATCAAGAAACGCAACAACAACGAAAAAACGCGATAATAGTTGTAATATTAAAAAAAAAAATGTTGCGGCACGTTGATTGATCAGTTATATTGTTTAATTAAATTTTGAAATTACTATGAAGATGGAAGTTAAAATCGGTAAGTTAAAAAGTATAAATAAACAAAAACAATTTTTTTGCAACTCTTAATCAATTTTTAATAATATTTTTTCCCTGTCCACATATCATTTTAGAAATGATTTAAGGGGCATTTTTGTTAATTATTTAAACAATTTTAGCAGTAAAAAAATTTTTTTTCTGAATTTTTCAATTTTTATTTACTTAACTCCCATAAACTGTAAAATAACTTTGAACTTCTTCACGATTTCGTAAACTATCCACTTAAAACTGATGCGTGTATTTATTTTCTACATTCCTCATTAGTTTTCCTATAGTTTCCAAAAATAGAAATTTATGTACCTGTTATTGAAGGGATATTGTGCAGAAAATAGTGATCCCGTTTGTTTTTATTATTAATAAATTAATTATCAAATTATAAAAACGTGCTTTACTTAGTATTGTTTTTTTATTAATTAATAAGGTGTAATATATTAAATTAATCGGAAAACAGTTAGTAGTATTTGAATAATCTTATTCTTTGAGAAAAAAGATACGTCGTCAACAAAAAGAAGTAACTGTAATAATTAATAATATAAATTTGTTTCCTATTAGTAAATAATATTTATTTTGAATAAATAAGTTATAAGTCAAGAATGTATTTTTATTATTTTTTTTATTGAATATGAAAATTTTATATAAAAAATTTACATTTTTCTTTTTTTGGCTTTTGATGCCTCAGCAGAAACATTTTAATTTATTTGTTCTTCTCTAACTCCATTTTCTCCTTCATCGTCTTCTTCCACAGATTCAGCTCTAGAATCATGTGGAGATTTTACGATATTTTATAGTACAATTGAAGTGCTATCATTAATCATGATATCTGTAATATCATCATTGGTGATTATATCAGAAACATCTTCTATAATATTTTCTTTAAGGGGATGTAAAATGGACACTACACTTGTATTCATGAATTTGGTCTATCTTTTTATTTTATTGCAAAACTTGAGGAAAAAAATTGCTTTAGCTTATAATATTTACCATGTAGATTATTCAGTTAAATTTTCAAATAAATTCATTCATTAGTTATTGAGAATTTTGAATTCCAGTGATGATTATTGAAATTTTTTGATTTTTTACCAGAATTCAAACATCTTTAAACTAATGAATACAGTTATTTGAAAATTTAACTTATTAATCATCATGGTACATACTACAAGCTAATGCATTTATTTTCGGGAAATTCAATAATAAAATGAAAAGACAGTTAATATTTACGAGTACAAGTGTAGTGTCCGCTTTACGTTTCCTTTTATTGCGAACATTGCAACCCATGGTTCCTGCAGCCGCAGGTTTTTTTTCCTGTACCCTGTCTCACACCTACAACTGATTTTCTTCAATATTTCATCCGGAATCAGTGGCTCCAGTGTATGTACGGTAAAGCACATTTTGTTTTTCTTTCCGACCCCAGGCTGTTGGTTCTTCTCTGTTTCCAAGCCACTGTTGCACTTGTAAATATGTACGGTAGGCATGCTGTCTCGTGGCACCTTCAGTTGGATACAAAAATATGTTCGGTTTATTATAATTATCAGTTAGTGAATAACATTCAACTTCATTCATTATTTATTTATTTATTAATAATTGATATTATTTACTAATATAAAGGAAAACAAATTTATATAATTAACTATTACAGTTACTTCTTTTTGTTGACGACGTATCTTTTTTCTCAAAGAATAAGATTATTCAAATACTATTAACTGTTTTCTGATTAATTTAATATATTACACCTTATTAATTAATAAAAAAACAACACTAAGTAAAGCACGTTTTTATAATTTGATAATTAATTTATTAATAATAAAAAGAAACGGGCTCATTATTTTCTGCACAATATCCCTTCAATAACAGGTACATAAATTTCTATTTTTGGAAATTATAGGAAAGCTAATGAGGAATGTAGAAAATAAATACACGCACCAGTTTTGAGTGGATAGTTTCCGAAATCGTGAAGAAGTTAAAAGTTATTTTACAGTTCATGGGAGTTAAGTAAATAAAAATTGAAAAATTAAAAAAAAAAATTTTTTATCGCTGAAATTGTTTAAATAATTAACAAAAATGACCCTGAAACATGTCTAAACTGATATGTAGACAAATTAAAAAAAAAATGAAAACTTTATGTTGATTAGTTTGCGAGATACATAGAATTTTTCCTCATAGATTACTTTGAACCTTTAGACTCAATTTTGTTGTCACATGGCTTTCTACTTTTCCCGATTTTAACTTCCATCTTCATAGTAATTTCAAAATTCAATTAAACAATATAACTGAACAATCAAAGTGCCACAATATTTTTTTTTTATATTACAACTATTATCGCGTTTTTTTGTTGTTGTTCCGTTTCTTAATTTGCATAAATAAAGTCATGGCGATTTAAAAAAAAAAATTATCTCGGCTCCTAGAGCACTTATAGAGTTGTTTAACCTCTCAAAATTTGAGGAAAAATATTACCTATCCAACGAACTTACTCTCATTTATTTACGACAAATATTTTAATTGCAAATTAAAAGCTAATTAGCAAAAAAACGAATTTTTTTTATATCGTGATTTTAAACAATTGAATTTTAAAAAATCGATTAGCTACCAATTGTAAAGTAAAGTAGAGATGTTGAACTTTCAAAATCACTTTGATGCATCATCGTACGATGCATAGCTACTTGGGATTTTTTTTTTTATAAAAAAAAGAAAAGATTAAGGAGATGTGAAACGAATGCTACATCTGTATTCATAAATCTGGACTATCTTTTTATTTCATTGCAAAATTTTAAGAAAAGAAATGCATTAGCTTGTAGTATGTACCATGGAGATTATACAGTTAAATTTTTAAATAAATTTATTCATTAATTTTTCAGAATTTCAGATTTTTTGTATAAAATCTAAAAATTTTAATATATAATATTGGAACCCAAAATTCTGAAAAACTAAAGAATGAATTTATTTAAAAATTTAACTGAATAATCTTCATGATAAATACTACAAGCTAAAGCATTTCTTTTCCTCAAGTTTTGCAATAAAATTAAAAGATAGGCCAAATTCACGAGTACAGGTGTAGTGTCCGTTTTACATCCCCTTAATATATAAAGGATATTGTCCTCTATATGATAAACCTTTTTTATATGGTGAAGTCGAGGGAGTCCCAGCCCGGTACCGTTTAACACATTACATCAGGCTAGACTGTCAGATCCACCATACCGAAAACTTAGACTACCGATGGATGGTCAGCCACTTTTGTGACCAACAATCAACCGATACCCAATGAGGTCAGATTTTTTAAGAGTCACGATATAAATGGCACATACACTAATTTTCTTTCGAAAAAAAAGTTAGAGGTACCTGGCCAGGATTCGAACCCATGCCCTCTGCGTTGAAGGCAAGAGCTCTATCCATTACACCACCGCGCTCTCAGCGGCTTGGGAATAATCACGCCAATATGGCCTATTTCTAATAAACAATTTGAATTATGTAAAAACTATTGAATATTTTTACTTGAAATTTTCACTGTAAATTCACTATCATTAAAGCTTGATTTTTACTAATTATCAAGCCCCTAGTTATTTCTTTAACGGAGTAATAAACAATCGATAAAATGGCCATTTTTGGCGATTTTTCGCGATTTGCGAATAAACAAATAAAGATAATCAAATTGTACTTTAATAAATTCTGTTGGTCTTTTGAATATCTACAAAGTTTACTTAAAACATTTTTTTTTTACAATTGATAGTTTTTTCTCTACGGTCAATCAAGTGCTTTTTATTCATTAATTTGTTGATAAAAATAATTTCCTACAATAGGATTTTGGCTCATTCAACGGATTAATGTTCCTGATGATCTCCCCCACCAAAATTCGTTTGGAAACCCTGGGTTACAATTTCTTTGAAAAAGGGGATGAAATATCGTAATTTGACTGGCCTAGAAATACTTTTACCGATTATCAGATACTTGATATAGTTGGTAGCTGTATTATAAGCAGAGGAATGCAAGATTTGCCTCAAGTCAAACTTATCATGTTACATCATCGTGTCACTACTGGTGAGTTATACATATTTTCTATAATGAATCCAATAACAAATCTAGAAATGTATTTTAAAATCACGAAATAGTAGCCAATAATCGTTCAATAATTTATATCTTTTCAATTAACCGCCGGAGAATTTCGCGTAATAAGACTTTTATGTTGTAACTAAAATAATAAATCCAAAAATATGTTTTACTAAAAAATATTGATTTCCAATATCGATCCAATATTCAATAACTTATTTATTTACGGTCAAAAAATTTTGCTACATAATACTTTTATGTTGTTACCCTACTAAAAAAAATAACATGAGATCTCACGATTAAAAATGAAACGAAATCTCATGTGCAAAAAAATTAATTTTTCCCGATACCCGATCTCACATGAGATCTCACGTGAGATCTATGTAAAGAGCGGGGTTTTTCTAAAGGAGTTTCACCTTTTCGATCAAAACCCCGTCCTTCAATAATTCTTTAAAATATTAATGTTACTGAATTCTTTCCTAACATTTATTTGGATAAGATACTGCAAATAGATAATGATAGAAGCAATAATAAAAAAGTTCTGTTAACGCATATAAACTGCTCCATTATTATTATATTAAATTGCAATCGTTATTATATTGAATTTTGTTAAATATTGATTTTATTTCGTAAAAAAGAATAAATGATAAACAACTTTCTTTTTGTTCATACATTAATTGATTTATTGTTTATTGCAACTAAATTTAGGAAACAATATATCACATACTTATTGATGTTATTCATGAATGACTTAATATGTATGTTTCACTTACAATATTTGTACTTAAATCATTTGTTTCAAAGTATATCTTCTTAGATTTAATTCTTAAAATTAAAGTACATTAGTTTTTATCTCCCATGTTTAATAAGTACCATTGTTTAGCAAGTTTAATAGTATTTCTATGTAAATAAAAATAATGAAAAATTTCCATATATAACAAAAAGTAAGACAGTGTAAGTATAATATAATTTTAATAAATTGATTTACGATCAACAATCAATAATGAATATTTAAAGTTCTTTGATATGAAAATTATTTATATTTAACCTTATTATTTTACATTTGTTACTTGTTTAACTTGACTCTTTCTGATATATTCATTGCTTATTATTACTGAAACTGCTAATACAACTACTGTTATCTTTTTACTCTAAATATTTATTCTGTAATTCATTATGTTAGGAGCGGGCTTTTCTAAAGGAGTTTTACCTTCTCAATCAAAACCCCGTCCGCCAATAATTCTTTAAAATATTAATGTTACTATCTTGCTCTTCAAAAGAATTAATGCGTTACTGTTTAGTAATTTTACCTTTTCTTTTTACTTAAATAATGTTGGCATAATTTTTCTTTTTTAAAAAAAATCAAGATAATCAGCTACTTATCTTTTATTTTACAACGGAGGCCGGCTGGCACAACATTGCTGGCTTTCCTGGACTCTCTCTCTCTCTTGCTCCTTATTGATACACGATGCTATTTCAGATCCCATTGAGCACATCAAATTATTCTACTCAGTAACCGGCAAACGGAAAAATTTAAAACAAACCGATTGAAACAGAATGTAACTTTCCCAAGTTAAGGAAGAATTATTATTAATCTTGCACCAAACACAAAATAAAAACAAACAAAAATAAGTAAATGGAAAAAAAAAGAAAAAAAACTAAATTTAAAGAAAAATTAAAGAAACGAATGTTGAAATTGAAGTTAGGGGCTGCAGCCTTGCGGGCTGCAGCACACACGTACTGCTCATTAGGCCTTGTCGCACGCGTCTCCCTTCAAGCTAGGCCCGTCGTTTACGCTAGCACCATCAGTCCAACTTCAAACAAAGCAACTGGTAGTGGGAGGAGATGCAAGAAAAAGAGAGATAGCTCTCTTTCTCCTTCTCACACTCCCTTGTCCAATGCATTGGAAATCATGAGTTCCCACTCTCAATGCAGAAAAGTAGAGAGAGTTGAGACGGCGACGATCTCCGTCAACGGTTAAGCTCATGAATTCCCAGAACCCGATAAGAGAGTGAAAAGAAAGTAGCCTTGACACTTTTGAGACATCTTTCTTTTCACTATGGGAATAAATAATTTAAAATTTTTTTGAAAAATCAAAAATATTTTCTCAAGAACAAAAAAAAATTAAGTGAAAAATTTTGTCACTTAACACCCCCCCTTACTAAAAAGAACTGCCGTCTCTGGTAGTAGAAGGTCACGCAGGAGTAAGCTTTGAGAATCCAAGAGAACCTGCATTACAAAGTCAAATGTACATAATAATTATATTGATAAAAAAAAAAAAAATAGCGCATGGAAAGAAAGGTTGATGATTGTTTACTTCATAAGGTGGATTGACTTGGCAATAATTTAGAATTTGGGAGGAGATAAGGATTCTGCTTTACAAGTATTGATTTGAATAAAAATAGAATTAAAATTTAGTATGTAACTGAGTTGAAATTTAAAATAAATGATTTAACAGTAATTATTACGCTAAGAATACAATGTGATAAACTGAAATTAATTGTTCGATAAAAATTGAAACTAAAATATTTAAAAAGTTGTTCAAAAAAAAATTTTCTTTCGTTTTGTCGATGGTGGCGATGTACCGTCTTCACAGAAGGAGCGGGGTTCTCTTCCGTTTGCTCCCCCTGTAGGTGGGTTGATTTTTGTTTTTATCGCTGCCCCATAATGTCAATATGAAAGTTGGTCAACTTTGATGATGCCTTCGGCGGTCGATGTTGGTGTATGCCAGCAGTTCATGCTGGCAGTTATGAAGTCCGTGTTTCGCCCCTTCGCCTGAAACAAAAGTATATTGAAAAAAAAAATTGTTTTGGAAAAGAGTTAGGTAAGTCGCATGCACTGGTTAATTAAATGCTATTTACATGTTACTTAGCATTAGTAAAAAAAAATATTTGAATTGTTAGTCAAGTTCTAAGTTATCTACACGTAAGGTAAGCGGTTTAGGTTCTGCAGGATTAGGAATGAGGCATATTGCCTGTTGGAGCACTTCATACTCCGTCAAGGAAAAAGAATGCTTTTCAGCATTGTCGCAAGGTACAGAAGCGGTGGGTGGGGCTGCACTATTGGTAGTAGCGTCTGCCCATGTCAATGAGTTAGGTTGTAACTCAGTCTCAGTGGACACCTGGTTAGAGGTGGTCTCCTGTAGTTCAGGCATGTCTAGCGTGTGAACGCAGTCTTTGCTATGCAACGCGTAATTACCTGTAATTGGTTTTTTACATAAGTTGCATATAAAGTAAATGTGGTCATCATGCAGTCTCGCGGAACCGTCGGTCAAGGGTTGCTGGTCATGGCACAACAGCATATGTGTGCGTCTATACTGTGTAGTAACGGCGTAATTACAATTACTACACCTAGTCCAGTTACTTTCCCGCGAGTAATATGTACGTAGTCTAAAAGTCCAAATGGTCTAAATACGGAGGCTAAAGTTTGCACCGTGTCATTTTTTGTTACTAGACAAAAAAGTCGGTTAGGGTCAATGTTTTGGGAGTCAGTTTTATCGTTAGGTGCAGATTTTCCCACTGAAAAATGGTCAAAAAATTTTATTCGGAGTCTAGTATACTTATAGTTAACGTATTCTAGTTTCGTTATTTGTTGGAGAGGCCCTTGTCTTTCGAGATCTCGGATGATTTTCCAAAGGGTCTGGTCTTTGTTATTGGTCAATTGCAAGGTCTCATTTCTCGACATCCTGATGCGATGTTCGTCTAGAAATAGAGACGTCAAAATTTATTCACTAATTGTCTACTAAGGATGTTTGTTGTATCCTTCGTGCTGTCGTAACAGTGGTCATAGTCTGGTCTTTGTCAGTGAAAGGTAAGATGTCACTTCCTACACCCGCGGTTACGATTTCTATATCATGGCAGGCTCCAGGTTGATGGCGTTTTCTTGCCCGTAGTTTGTAGGTCCCAACGGTGCGTCTGAATTTAATAGTCTTGGCTGCCAACATCATAACTGCAAAACACAGCAGCGATCCCAAACCGTAACTTCCATACACGGTATGTTGGATTTCACCGCTGTCTAATTTATGCTGTGCGATTTCTTTTAGCTTATAAGAAATTTGTTGTACGTCACGATTGTTCCAGTTGTATTCATCCTTGAGTTGCAGAATTGGAAATAAATCCTTAGGTTTCGTAACATGGTCAGGAATGCTTTTTGTCAATACGTCTGTAATTTCCGGATGTAGCTTAGGTTGATAGGTGTAAAACTCTGTACTTGTACGAGTTGTCATACCTCCTAGAGTCACTTGCGTAGTCCTACCAGTACAACCATCAGGTATCTGAATTTTGCCAGTCCCATTTAATCGTACTATCTGGTCTCTCTGTTGGTTACAGGTAATTCGAATAGTTGTTAGTTCGACTAAAGAGTACAACCATGCGGCTTCATTATGAAGATAACTCCATTGAGAGCTGGGTTCAGTCAGGTAGATTATGGTGCAGTTTCTAAAGTGATTTTCAGTAGGCTGCGTCAATAACAGAAGTTCACAATCTTTAGAAGTTGGAACGTCGAGCAATGGCCAATGAGTTTCACAAATCATCCCATAAACCTGGTTTGTACACTCATGTAAATAGTCATGGTCGAACTTTACATATTGTTTGTTTTTCTCATTTAGCGCTAAAAACGCATGAGTTAGCTGGATTTTCGCAAAACCGAGATGCTGGTCTTCCCATGATTAGGTAGTCAATAATGGATACATACGGTACAGTATATACGGTTCTGTTTCAGCCATAGGCAGGTATAACATTACTATCAGCTGGTTGTTATCGTAGACAGCGTCTATTTTCGAGATCCTTGCTATTTCTTCAGGACTCACATGTTTGGTAGGCATAGGTAAATCTCAATCACTCGAATGTTCTGTAATATCCTGGCTCATTTGGGCTAGGAGCTGGAGCGTCAATAATTCGCAGGGTAGCTTCCCTCGGAATAAGGTTTTAACTAGTTCGATCAACTGCTTGAGAGCTTCTTGAGCTTGTTCAATAGCCATAGCTAAACGACTATAATGTGCAGTGAGACTTCGGAGGTAGGAGTCTCGTTGTTGCTCGGATTCGAGTGTTTGAATCGTCTTTTTCAAGTTTTTCAGCGCGTCAGCATGATTATTTGTGATATTCTCTAGACTTTTGAAATTTGCTGTGATTAGATGAGTCTTTTGATTTGTTAGTTTAATGATTTCTTTATTATCATTCAGCAACTTATCGATATTTTGGTGTACTTTTTCTATCTCATCTTCCGTGACTAGCCCGAAAAGTGTGTTGCTAACACTTTCAATGATACCTAGAGGCGTTATCGATCTTTTGATAGTCTCCTGATTGTTACTTGATTTATCTTTAAAATGCAATCTAGTCAACAGGTCCTTAGCTTGGTGTTGAAATTCGTGAGCTTGGCTCTGTTTTCTTAATAGCACATGCGAGATTAGCAACGCATCTTCACAATCCTCGCTGTCAAAGCTTTTTAAGCACTTTCTGTAACTGTCAATAGCGGCTGTTCGTTGGTCAGCTATTTTAGGTTGACATTTTAGCTTAGCGAGTTGTTCCCGGCAGTTATTCATCGATAGATTTATAAC
This sequence comes from Anastatus disparis, assembly GCA_017163975.1. Lineage (NCBI taxonomy): Eukaryota > Metazoa > Arthropoda > Insecta > Hymenoptera > Eupelmidae > Anastatus > Anastatus disparis. Next base: position 2,323,256 of record JAFFSR010000370.1, on the reverse strand, counting down.
CTTGCTTATCTCTATTTGGAAGTCAATTATATCAGTGTTCACATATATAAGGATTTTCCATTTCGCTCGCTTTAGTCGTAAAATGCCTATTCTCTCTTGATAAATGCCTGGATTAGTGTTTAAGGACGTCAGTTTATGAGATGATGATCCTGTGGTTTGCAGTCCATAGAAAGTTAACACTGAAATTAGGGCCGTCAAGATATAGCCCTTCATGACTAGGTGTCTGAGCCTGTAATGGAATTGTTAGTATCGTTAAGCAAGTTCAACCTTATCGATATGTTTCAATATAGTTTTATGATCGGGGGTTTCCAGCAAGATGTTATTATACCCTAGGATACCCATTATTTTTAAAGGTGACAAGTAGTATTTTTTAAATTTTGAGGTTCTGGGCTCATTCTTTATGTACACATATTGTCCGATTTTTGGTTGGAATGTCTTGACCTTCTTGTCGTAGTATTTTTTTGAAAGATTTTTCTTCTCTACCTGGTTTTGTCCAGCCGTTAACTTCATTTCCTCCAGTCTTTTGACAACATCTGTTAGATACTGATTGTATGTCGCCAGCTGATCTTCAGACGGTATCCTGAGAGGAAAACGAGCAGGTTTTCCATACACCAGTTCAAATGGTGTAAAGCCCGTCGAAGCATGAACACTTGCATTGTATGAAAAAGCGGCAAATGAGTCTTTCCAATAAATCCTCAAGAGAAACAAGCGGAATATGTTGAAAAATCTTATTTTTAAGGAGACTGTTAACTTAAAATCATTGTAAATTGAGTTCTATAGCACCTAGAAACGTTTTCAAAAAAGCAAATTAAAAGTTGTTCACTCTTCTTTAATAATTTGTGATGTATTTTTGTCCTCATTTCGTTCGTACTAACGTCTGAAGAGAAATAAGCGAAAAATTTGAAAAAACCATGGTCTTGACGGGTTGTTTAAGATGTCTCTGTCACAGAAAGCTTTTCATAAATATTTTTCCATAAAAGTACATCACAAGACCTTTAAAATGAGCCCTGGTGGACCCCCGTAACCCTATCCTATTAGGCACTACTTAATTTTGTCCAATAAAAAGTCGTTTGGGCCTATAGTGCGCCACTAGATAGTTTCGACAAAGTCTCTATCGACACTGTCGGAAAACTAAGATTAACGACTTCAGGGGATTGCCACTTACTGACTATACAGTGCCATCTGACTAAGTACATCATAGTAATTCCTATTCCGAATATAAGGGCGACGACCATAGCAGAAGCTTTAGCTAAAAATCTAATCTGCCAATTCGGGGCACCTAGAGCCATATTATCTGACAGAGGTACTAGCTTCATGTCCAGTAGGTCTTGTCATTGGGCAATGTCTAGTAGGTCTTATTACTTGAATTTCGTTGTCAGATATGGCAGTCTTGGTTGTACTGGCATCAGAGGTAAGTGAGTTATCACTCCAAGTCCATGGGTTAGGTAAAATTACACCCATAACGTCGTCTAGTGCTTTAGAATATTCAATGTAAATAGACCCTTTAGTTACTTCCGGGATTGCCTGTAAGTTGGGTTTTGGTATTGGTTTTCCGATAGTTCTGGGAGTGCTACTATGTCTGATCACAGCCGATCGTACACTGGGAGTGGTCGATAACGCTCGCTTCTGTGATCACTGAATTATAGAGGAGTCTAGGTTATCCTCGATATCAGCTTCTTCAGAAACTGCTTCTAGGTCCGTTATTAAGTTTTCGACAGTATGCTTCGCAGTACTCACAATTTCATGAGTTTCTGACAATAATGGCACGGTTATTGGAGATGGGGCTATCTCCTTATTTTTTGCTACAATTATTAGTTTTTGCGAAAAAATGAATTCTTAGATTAGAAAAAGACAGAGATATACGAACTGCTCTTAAGGTAGCGTCTACCTATTAATCCATACTGATCGATGGGGAATGATGGTCCTACTAGATGGAACTTCACTGGTCTTTTTCTTAGAGTAAGCCAGGTGGTACCATACGTTTTTATACATTCATTAGTAACACCACTTAATTCATTACTTCGAGTAGGATCGTATGGTATGTCGTCACGTAAAGCAGTGCACTTTACCAAATTTACTGCTGCAGCGTTATCAATCATGAAAATCATTCAAGGTTGTCTACCTTCAGTCACATACAGTCTGACAGCAGTAGGTTTATCTGATTCACTATCGTTGTCAGTAAGTCCCCTATATATGGAAACTCGTTTGCAGTTTTGTTTATCAGCATCACCTGTGTTGAGTTCTGCTGAGTCGGTGGTTGTGATGCATTCTGTGTTGCCGGTTGAGATGAGCTTGGTGACACTTGTCTCTGGCTCGTCGACTCTTGGTTGCGACGAGCCAGCTGCCAGTTTAAAGCAGGCTGATTATTGAAATTAGGTTGTCGTGGAGCTTCGGTCTGATTGGGAGGCACCCGGTTATAATTATTAGGTGCTCTATAGGTGTTATATCCCTGAACATACCCTTGTGGCCGCTGATAGTTGGTCGAAGGTCTCTGTTCTTCGGGCCCATAAGGGTTGTATAGACGTGCATCCTAAGAAAACATTTGCTGTTGTTGTTGAGTATATTGCGGTCGAGGCGTATAGTGATTTTGATTAAACCTCTGCGGTGAGTTATTCACGTTATAATTTTGTGATATCTGTCTGACTTGAGGTTGATTGGTTCTTTGCACATTATAGTTTGTGCGTCCCTGCCTCTGTTGAAATCCAGGTGGCGTATTATTATTTACCATAGGTTGAGATGCGTAGTTCTCGCTTTGATGCCTATTTTGTCCATTATTCCAGTTGTTGTTTGGATTTCTTGGCTTCCAGTGATTTTCAGCCGAAAATTCGGTCTGCTTCCAGTTCACCTTGGGAATTTGCCCATGAAATTTATATCTGGTATCAGGCAATATTTGTGCCTCCATGCAAGTCTCTATTCGCACTGCATCCTTATAGGCGTCAGCTAGAGTGGCGGGGTTTTTCCCATCCACTTGCACAGATATGTCAGCTGGCAATCCTCTGATGAAGATGTCCTTTGCCGCATACTCTAAAGGTTTTATTATGTCGTCCAGGTTAGCGTCGACCACTCTTGGGATGTCGTCCTTTAGAACATTCTTGGCTCCACTAAGTAGAATGTTAAGTCTATCGTAGAAGCTCCTACAGTCTCTCTCCTCTTCATCCTCATGTCATTAATCTTTGTTGTATAGTAGGTATACGTTTTGCCTGGTCCGAATCTAGTCTTTAAATGATTCACTAGGCTGTCAATGTTGGCTAATGAATGTCCATATGTGCAGTCTCTGGCATTCCCGCGCAACTTCGTTAGCACAGCCTTGACATACTGTCCCGCGCTTCCTGTAGGCACATATTCCTTTCCATTGCGAACATCTTGTATAAAGTCTTTTAAAGGCATATTATGCCCGTCAAAGCTGCGCAGGCCCTGCAAGGCATTATGTAAGGCGAAACTGTTCGCCATAGCTGTCATCATCAACATGGATGGGTCGGCTTGTCCGTCTCGTGGCTGAGCATTTATCGTTTCGTTTGGCATTTCTACTTCCAGTCCGCGTTTCTTCCGTTACTAAGTCTTGCTAAATACCCCCAAATAATAAAAATAGACTAATTTTAGTGATTACCTACGGTAAACCTATCCTCGAATTAAACTTTCTAGCTATAGATTCAATTCGTAGAGTTTCGCACCCAAAGGAAAATTTACACAGTTAGTGAATTCAAGTTTCTAATTTCTTAATTAAAAATCTGGCAAGTTGCCACGCATTCACACGTCCAGGTACTGTATAATAGTTAATGTTTATTTCTTAGGATTAAGATGATAAAAAAAAACAAAACAATTAGTGAAGAAAAATTTTAAAATAAACAAAAATAAAGTAAATTTAAACAGTTTTTTTGTTTTTAGTAATTCCCTCAGTATGTTCACAGCCGTATACATAGTATGTGCGCGTTTATCGACCCTACTTTCGAATCATTCAATCCACCTCACTATTCGTGTTGAACGAACGTTTAGCAGCAAAGAGGATCCAGCAATTTCACGGCTATAGTTTTAGATTTAAAGCTTCGGAAATCATACTGACGTCCGAACTTAGACCGATAGAGGATCTAAAAATTAGAAATAATGTACACAATGCATTATTCCTTGTGGTTTTGGGAACATAGTGAGAATATATGGACCTTTAGTCAAAAGATGCGTATCGGTAGCTGCAGTACGCTAATAAAAGATTATTGCCTAGCAACAATCTCCAAACGTTTCTGCATTGTAACCTGATAATATCACGTTAAAGGAAGAAATTGAGAAGGATTTAGGATAAGGAAGAAACAGAATTTAAAAAGTTATCAATAGTTATCTAGAGCCATCCGTAGTATTACAAACGCTGTGGCGTGGTAGGTTTTTATTGAGATTATGATTAAGTATGATTCAGAAAACATTTTAAATTAGAAATAAAGCAAGAAAATATAGTCACACAAGATGGATGAACACGATTTAACGAAGAAGGTACAATAGTCTCCGAAGAAAGAGTCAGGTAGTAGAGTTTTCCGAGTAACTATAGGCAAATCTATTATTGTAACAATTACAACAATTACAATACATTAATAAAAGAGAAGTCTAAAGTAATGGTGATAGAAACTTCTTCTGAGCATTATTTCCATAGAAACGTGTTTGGATTTTTCCAACAAGTGGAATTATTTAGGAGACCATTACATTAAAGTTACTTATTGGCAAAAAGAGAAAAATGTATTGGGCTTAGATAAATTTCAAAACAAAAGTGAATTAAATTCCTGCGCTTGCTTAATGGTAAAACGAGAATTTTGACATAGTGGAAGAGTATTAGACGGAGTTAGTAATATAAAATTCTTACGAATCTCAGAGTGTAGCACTCCATTCAAAAGGAATTAAAAGTGGTAAACCATTTATATTAAGTGTTTCCCTTTTTTTTCTTTTATTTTAATTCTTTAATGACGGGAAACTTCTACCGTGTTCCACCAGAAAATAGAAAGAGTAGTGCAAAAAGAATTCAATCTAATTAAATTGAATAACTATTTTTTTATAAAACGCGGTAACATAAGGGACGGAAGAACGAATGTAAAACGTCGAATTCTACACGAATCCAGGGTAATGCAATCGAAGAAATAATTCAAGTAAATTAGAAATTGAGTTAAATAAGAATTGTTGTGGCAGTCATGTGACTGGCCGATAGAAGTGATAACTTTAAATATTATGGGTAGAAATGTATTGTGTGATATGTGTAATGCCTGCTAAGACTCCACCTTGTACTATATCATCTATTGATAATATAGGATCACCACAATACCACCTTCTATAGGGCCCATACAGGAAAATCCAAAAAGTGTTATTAATAAAAAGGTCGAAATACCCCAACAAAGAATTCAGAATGCTATATATTGATATATATAAACCAAAATTAATATAATATTTTAGTAATTATTCCTTATATTATTTTAACTATAAAAAGTAATGCATAAGACTCCTAAAATTACATAGAAAGTACAAAAATATTAAGTTATAATCTCTAAGAACTGTATATACGAAACTGATTGTACCATTCATAAAAGTTCAAGTCTGACAGCATAAGAGAGAGCACAAAATAAAGACCTATAAAAATTTAAAACTATATCTTCAAATTAATATAATCCTTTTGCAATCAAAGAAGGAATTAAATACACGATACAATAAGAATACGAAGAAATAAATAAGGATAAAGAAAATTAGAATTTAGATTATTGTTGAGCCAACAAGGTTTATATTATTCAGATCCTGAAGAGAAACAAGAAAAATAAGTTAACGAACAATTGTGAATTAAGCAGAATTAACAAGGATTAACTATTAGCAAATATTATCAATCGGATATGATACACCAGAGCGAGGCTAGCTTGTGCAAGAAGTTTAATTTAGTTAAAGTCGTGATACTTACTCAAAGTTTGACGAGATTACAAATTCCAACTAAATTTGACAATAGTTCATAATGAAAAATTCAAAAAGCGCAAAAAATATGGCTAACCGAAGAGAGCTGCTGGTTGTAATGCCCAATCATATTATAATAGAAACGACGAATAATGGAGAAAATTCATTTAAGTTAAGTACTGAAAGCATCGTTTTAGTAAGTAAAATTATTTGCTTTTTATTTTTGAATAAAGTTAAATAAATTTTGTAAATACAATAAAGTAGTATCTAAACTACTTATAGAATGAGAAAATAGCCGAAGTATCTGAGAGAAAATAAATCTAGATCTTTAAATTTCTTTCATGTATAAATTAATTTCAGTTAATAAGAATTTATGTACCTCCGTCTTGGCAACGGTAGGGGGCACAAGAATATCATATAGACAACTATGGAATTTCTTTTCATTTTGCTTTTTCACGTACATCAGCATTTTTATTAAATTATTGAAATATAATTCTTTTAGACATGAGTAAAATTTGCAAAAAATTACAAAGATTTATTAAATATAACACTAAAATTTAAGTGAAGAGATAAATAATAATATGTAAAACATAAAAGCATACAAACGAAAAAAAACTAATCGTCTGAATTTTAAGAGTTTTAATTAAAAGTTAAATAAAAAAAAAACATTTTATATTTAAATTTTTTTATAAAGATAATATGCACATTTAACAAATGGTAGGGGGCACATCACAGACCTCCCCCCCTTACTAAGTTTATTGTCGTCCCCGACAATTAATCTTCAGTTAGGGTGAATATTGAACAATAATGACGATGTATATCCAAAGTCATTAAAATAATAAATTAAAGGCGATACATATTAAATGTAAAGGGTGGGCTAAAGTACTATATTCCCTTTAGAAAATACAATTATTTAAACTTGGCTGCGTTTAGTTTTGAAGACTATTTAGAAGGAAACTCTAGAATCTTATAATAATATTTAAGAACGAAATGAGTCCGAGACCATGATTTCAATTTAATTTGAATCTTATCAATAGTTTTATCTTAGGTTTTCTTTTTAAGAAAGTAGTATAGTTTTATTTTAGGTTTTATAGAAATATTGAATTTGTTTTCCTGTTAAAGATAATTTTGTGTTGATAGGAAAAATTTTGTAAATGAGAATTGTATATAAAAATGTAAATTCGGGTTGGATTTTGAGAAAAGTAATATAATCCAAAAACGCAGTTAAAAGAGGAATGTGTATTTGAAGTTTTAGTACATAGACATCTCATTAAATAAATCAATATTGATCGCAACCTGTTATCAACGATTACTTGGTTTGGAATAAAATTCCAATATTATAGACTTACCATGTTTAGAGGTAAAAATTAGAATTGAGAATTTACGGGTATTTGGCGTTGAGGAGATATATGTATAATTAAATATAATATAGAAGAAAATATATAAACCACGAAAATATTGAATTTAATTTGAATAAATAAAAAAAATTAATATGAAAATTAATAGTTCATTGTAAAAGAAAAAAAAAAATAATATATTATTAAATAAATTAAATAATAAAAAAAAATTATTGTAGGACGCACGATGGTAGCATATCCAGAGTATATAAAATAACGAAAAATGATTTTACCTAGATTTATCCTAACGTCAGTTAAACTTGAATTCACCAGACAGTGTAGCACTAATACACTATATAACTTCTAATTTGAACGCTGTAGTCGTATTTACTAACTAACTATTTCCACTTTTAAAATAATTATTAAATTTGTAGAGAAACTACTGTTAATGCTGCTGGAACAAGACTGATGCGCATTATCTTGTCCAGGTAGTTTATATACTTATGAATTCGTAGGAGAGGTATCCTCTCTTTTGAGGTGTACCATCTTTATATCTAATTTAATTTACTTTTAAATCCCCTCCCTGTAACCACACTACTCTATGGGAACACATCATATTCTTTTTGCTTAACGCTTTTACTTGGAAACCGTAGATTCTGCACTTGCAGTTTTTGGTGTCAGAGTCACATATTTAGATAAAAATATGAAATTTAAATCTAAAATAAAAATGATATTTTATAAGTTACTTTATTGTGAGAAAAGAATTTACATTAGTTTTCAGCGAAATAATTTTATTTGTTTTACGTAACAATTAACAATAATTGGCTGCTTTATTATATTTCCGAAATTAGTAATTCGTAAGTAATTATATATTGTTACTATCTTGAACCTTTAGTACAAGATTTATTGTCCTTTATCTAATGTATGTATGATTTGTGCAGTTCTTTTGATTCACTACACTTTCTTTTTTTTTAGTTGTCGTAGTTCTATTTTCTTCTTATTATTCATTTTTATTATAAAATAGTATATTCTGATGTTTTATATTTCAATCGCAAAATTACACCACGGTTCCCCCTATAAGTTGAAATTTTTCGCATTTCATATTCGTAACCTTGAAATGGATACTTTACGCAATTACCAACAACTATGCAAATTTGGCTTTCACCCTTAAAACAGGGTGTTAAAGTTCTTAAAGTTTTTCGATGATTGCATTAATAAACCTTTCTCGCGTAAAAACCGTACGTGTATCCCCCTTATTATCGCAAAATATTGCATTGTGTATCTGGCTTCCGCCCCATACGGTGACGTTAGATACCACAGTACATCGGGAATTCCCATCGCGTTCCACTGTATGTTGACCAAGTTACCTCCCGCCCTATACAGTGACGTTTCATTGAAATCAACAGGAACAGTTGAAAATATTTGCATTATCCCCTAAATTTAATATTTCTTTTTATATTTTTCTTCGTAGTGGTTATATTTTCATTGTTTTTACACGGATCTTAACAAAAAGCATCCGGTTATATATCATCATAACGTGACCTTAACAAAAATCGTCCGCATGGAAATCATTTTATTCATTTTATATTTTGTATTTTATTTGTATCATATTTTATTTCGTAATTATTTTCGCAATTATACTCGAGTCGCAACATCTGAATCATTGACTACATGGTTTCTTTTGTTATACTACATGATGATCAGTCATATAGTATAAAGCCATCATTTTTGGACCATCTGTCCAATCCATGAACGTCAATATTTTTGCCTAAACTAACTTAATGACTATAGTATTTTAACCTACCGGTACCGGATTTCGAACTCTATGATTAAAAATAAAGCAGCTTTTCTTTATTAAGAATTTACAAAAAATTGATTTATGTAAATAATATTAAATTGAATTGAAAATTTATTATAAAAAGAAAAATTTAGTTCCATATCCGCCAGCAGATATGTAACTGTTTATGAGTATTATTTGAAAAATACTACTATATTTCCCCAAAAAAATTAATTGTTTGTGACTCCTCCCAAAAATTATTTGAATTTTTGTTAGACTTAATATTAACAATTAAGCTATTTTCTTATTTCATGCTACTAAATGTTAAATAACAAATGGGATGCATATTAACTAAAATACGCATACCTGCCAAGTATGTGTTTTCAAATTATTCATGTCGAAAAACGAAAATATTCCCCAAAGCCTGATATCAGTTGAATTTATTCGTCTGAAACTAACGAAATTTCATTAAAGTATCTTGTCACGGTATTCTACCGTGTTCGAATCTCGCGCGCTGCTGTAATTAATTTAACCCGGGGCGCTGTCACGAGCGCCGTCATATACTAGTGTTATAAGGCGTCAATCGACGCGCACGAGAAGGAAGAGAAGCCGCGGCGCTTCAGACTTGATTCAACGGCCTACAAGCGCGCAACTTAATCTAATTTCTCGATTTTATTCGAATCTCTCTCGATTAATTCGCTGGTGTAGTGCTGTTCATAATTTTGTGTGAGAAAAGGGAAAAGGAGATCTCCAGTCGAAAATCGCACGTGCATCGTATCCAGGCTGCGTTCAACCTGTCTTGGCTGTCCACGAGGAGTCGCAGCGACCGGGAAATTGTTTCTACCGTTGGGCTGGATACACGAGCCGCAGCGTTCAGGCGAAATACATATCGTTGCTGTTGGTCAACGTCGGTCGTCGTTTGCTACACGAGATAAGAGGCCTCTGCGCGATATCGTAAGTTATTATTAAGGTTTTGTTAACCAGAAGTTTCTTACCTCGAAGAAACTTCTGGCGTTGTAACAACTGTCGTGCGTTCGAGCGTACGTTGTATCTTAGCTCGCGTCGCGTCCCTCCCTATTGCTATCTCTTTCTAGAGAATATTTCTCCGTTTGATTTAAACGTTTTTATATTGCTTACGTTTGCATATTAATTCATTCGCGTTCATATATTATTTTGTATCTTTACTTCATTGTTTTTAATAAATATATTTTAATCATAAAATATTATTTTGTCTGATATAAGTTGCACGCTATAAAAAGCCTATCCTGTTGCTTACCCCGACGCCTCCGCGGTCCTTATTTATTTTATTAAAAGATATATATATTTCCTAATAAATTTAACTGGGAAAGTTAAATTCCATATAAGTAAGGAGAACTGTGCTAGCGGCATCGCGTCTCTCGATCAGGTAAGAGAGAGAGAGAGAGACGCGCAGCAACGAGCTGACGGAAAAATACTCCGTCGCATATCAATCTAATATACTAACTAGCTTTACCGGAGTCTGTTACAAGTTTGTCATAGTTAGTATAAATTCTGGCAGCTCCGTGTTTTAATAAAACTATTTAGTCTTTATAAAAAGTAAATTGGAATTAATAAAAATCTAATTTCTTTTGTAACGCGTAGTAAATTACCGTTACAAAATGGCGCCCAATGAATAGTTGCGTCAGCGGGTACAGGCTTTCTCGCGTTGTCGAATAAATCGAAAATTGCAAATGGCGTCGAGAGTGTAGTTACCGTCGACGTAAACAGACTGCGCGTTTTCTTAAAAGTCTTTATAATGAAGATGGCGTGTTGACTACAGATAAAATTTAATATTTGAAGTAGCACGTGGTAAAATTTTTTTTTTTCTCTCTTTTAACCATAAAATTATTTTTGTTTGTTAAAATAAAAGTGGATTAAAATTTTTTTTTTTCTTTCGGAAAATAATTTTGACATAAAATTTTTTGTTACGTAATTAATAAAGTTAATAAAATTAAATAAAATTCGTTTTTCGTAAAATATATAACAAAATTTTTTTTTGTGAACAAAATTACATACTATCGAAATTTTCTTTTCGTTGTAATTTTCTGTTACGAGTTGCGTCCCCACGTGTCCCAGCGAAAATTTTTTTTTCTTGTCTCTTTCTTTGTAGGTAATGCGCAGGCGCTATTGACATAGCCTAGCGTAAATACAGAAATTAAGACATATAATACTCTGTACGCTGTCGTTCGCTTTATGAGAAAAAGCGAACAGGCATTTAGAATTTATTTAAAATAGAGACGTGCGTTATAATATATACCCCTCTTATCGATCAGGTCATTAGTTATATTTCGTTGACTTATAAAGTGAGAGAGAATATTGGTTTCAGCTGGCGAGGAAGCTGAAACTAAATAAATTATAAATAATCCTTTAATGTAAAAATAATTTAATATCAAAAAGAGTAAAATTTTTTTTTGTAATTTAATATTAAATTTAATTAAAAATTTTTTTGTGTGGTTTAATAGAATTTAAAATACATAACATTATTTACAAATAATAAAGTATTTTTTTTTTTTTCTCTCGTGATATTAAGATTCTCTCTCACAAAGAATTGCCAGCTTATAGCGAGGCAATTGATCGGCGCAGTGTGTGTGGTTGAGAAAATTTAGAAATTTCTCAAAGATTTCATTTCAATAAATTTTCACCTTTTTACACTACACATTAAATACACGTGTATAATAAAAAAAAAAAATTGTCCTCACACAGTTAGGTGTGCGCTTTTAACTAAAGTTTAAAAACGCACAGGCTTTTGGATTTAGCCGCATATTTTGAATATTTTAACAACAATTCCTAATGTCCTTGTTGTAATAAAAATTAAAATTACAGTGTTGGAAAATTTTGTTTTATGTCGGTCAATCACTAAAATATTATTAGTTATTGCGTTAAATAAATAAATCCAAAAACCAAAACATAAAAATATATATTTTTTCTTCTCAATTATATAGATACATATATTATTTTTTTTTACATCGTATGTGTGCGGCTTAGTTTCTAACCACACATATACGAACTGGAATATTATTTATATAGCGAATATACACACACACTGCAAGCGTAGTAGCGTACTGGCGTGCGATCAGATTTAAACACAGATATAGTCAAGAAAGAAGAAAAATAAATTCAAGATGGCTAACGTACCGTTAAAAGCAAGTGCTGATGCAGCCGAAAAATGGGTAGGGTATATATCTGAGGAGGACTTAGGAATAACTCTACAGGAGTTAGGACTAAGAACAGACGGCTTTCATCATCAAAAAACCAATCGATTAATAAATTGGCTGATTGGGAATTATTCGGCTGAAGAATTTCAGCAAACGAATTCTAGTGATGATGAATTGACAATACGTGAACACCGTCTAAGAGTAAGAAAGGAATTTATAGAAAAAACAATATTTGAGAAGTCAGGGTCAACTATTTTTGACTCTAACGTGCAAAACGATGAAGAACATGTTCTCAGTGTGCTCGATAAAGATCCTCAGATAAAGGTAAACCTACAGGAAACATTGAGAGAGGGAACGAACAAACCACGTTCTGGCGGACAGGCCCAAACATCAACCAACCCTCCAAATCAAGTTACCAAACAGGCGACAACAGTAATGCAAACAACGGATGGAACGCCGTTCGTATTACCAACTGAACTGATGCAATATCTTCATAATATGAAAAGGCAAATAAAAACATTGGCAGAGTCAGTAGCTGCCATAACACAAAGAAGAGAGGAAACTCCAAATCCAAGATCATCTAGTACACGGATAGATGAGCAGCAAAGCAACCAGCTAGAAAGGGGTAACGACCAGAGGCCGCCAACAAACATGAGAGTAAATTTCCAGGATACATTCAGGGTATATAATAATACTGGAAATGGCACTCTAGCTGACGTACAGGCAGGCTTACCTCCGAGTGAACTTCCAAGAGTAAGTACAGTCGGGGGGAGGGGGAATCCTATTACGTCAAGCCCAATACCGCAAATGAGCACAAATTTGCAAAATGATCGGCCTAACAACGCTAATAGAACGTTAGATATTGGTCACATAGTTCGCCGATGGAACGTAACATTTTCAGGCGAAAAAAGACAGAGCATAGACCTGTTCCTGACCAGGGTAGAAGAATGCAGAACATTAGCAAAAATGAGTGAGAGTGACCTGCTATCCTCTCTTTCAGAACTGTTATCAGGCGTAGCAGCCACGTGGTACAGAAACAATAAACATTCGTGGAACACGTGGGCAGAATTTAAAGAAGCTGCTCTGCGTTGGTACGGACACAGTAGACGTTTCCAACAAAGACTGCGGTCTGAAGCGAACAGGCGTACGCAAGGTAAAGATGAACCTGTGCGTGATTATATAACCTGTCTACAAGCCATTATATTAAAGCAAGTCCCATTACCAGATGTAGGGCAACAGCTCGACCTGTTACATCGCAACCTCTTACCCGAGATTCAGCGCATGGTAAGAAGGGATGAGATTGTTGACGTAGAGTCATTACTAGAAAAAGCAGTCGAAGCTGAATTAACAATAGATGCAGAGAGAGCATATAGGCCTCCTCCTCTGCCGGAACATTCTTTATTGCCTGACGTAGCTTACCGTCCTGCGTCCAAGCGAAAAGAGAATAAACACCAGGTTGCCGCTATAGAAGAAAAAACGTTGGCATCTGAACAGTTTAACATAGCTAAAACGTTGATGCAGATAGTTTCTCAGTTAAATAAAATGTCTGAAAGGATGGACAGGCAACCGGCGGTTCCCAATATAAATCAGTCTGGACAAGCTTCGCCAAATACATCACGTAAAAATCAGCAGAGAAATCCACAGAATTTTAAGAGACCTCCTCGTAAACCTAATCAAGGGCAAGGTAGTTCTGAACAAGAAAATCAGAATCAGAAGGGAAATCAGACTGAAAACCCAAATAAAGATAAACCTAACGAGGAAAATAAAAAGGTGCGAGAAGTAGAAATCCTAACCTCAGTTGTTATCGCTGTGGGTTGCCTGGATACACGCAATGGTCCTGTCCTCAATGTACGGGAAAAGGACAAGGGAGCAAGTAGATGAGGTACCTGCTGCTCCTAGCAAAGATAACGAGACCTCAGAACTCTCTACTGAAAAAGTAATAGACAAAAGGTCACCTGAAATTCCAGTAGAAGAGCAGAGCGAGTCTTGAACTTGTCAGACTGAGACAAGTGAACAGGAAGAGCAACTGCAGTCAGATATAGATGACGAAGCTCGATGGTGGCTCATGGTAGTGATCGGAGATTACCATATAAGAGCATTATATGACCCAGGTGCGTCACGTACAGTCATGAATTCTACAGGTTTACAGTTGGCTGCAGCCTGTAATGTGCCATTAATACCAGCTACGGACAGATTTGCCAAAGTAGCAGATGGTAGGCAATGCTCGATAGTAGGTTATGTCGACTTACCTTTTACAGTAGGCGGAGTTACGAAGATGATCCGTTCTGCTATCATGCCTAGCTTAGATGAAGAATGTTATCTAGGTGGCAATTTTATACGAGCGTTTAAAGCTATTTTCGATCCTTGTGAAAATAAACTCTCTTTCAAAGGAACGAATGTGAAAGTGAATTTGGAAATCGCAGCGCTTAAGCAGTTACATGTTGCTAAGCTAGGATCAGTTGGTTTAGCTGACGTATCAGCAGCTGATCGGGCTCGTGTAAAAAGTTTAGTTACAGAAATATTAGGAGAAGATGATACTCCTATAGGCTGCACAAATTGGATCGAACATGAGATCGATACAGGTTCAGCACGCCCTATTAAACAGAAATATTATCCTGTTTCTAAAAAAGTCGAAGAATGGATGCACGAGCAGGTTAATGAAATGCTAGCTGCAGATATAATTGAACCTTCGATGAGCGGCTGGTCGAGCCCAGTAGTTCGAGTTAAGAAACCAAATGGCAAATTCAGGTTCTGTATTGACTTTAGAAAAGTCAATGCAGTTACAAAACCTGATGCGTATCCCTTGCCAAGAATGGATGATATCTTGCGTAAATTGCAGAAAGCAAGATACATCTCTACAATGGATTTGAGCAGTGCTTATCATCAAATTAGGATGAAAGAAGACTCACGTGCTCAAACGGCATTTACGGTACCTGGCATGGGCCTTTACCAGTTTAAACGGATGCCGTACGGCCTTAGCCATGCTGGCGCCACCTTTCAGCGATTAATCGATAAGGTTATAGGCCCAGAACTCGAGCCATACGCATTTTCGTACTTAGATGATATCATCGTAGTAACTGAGACGTTCGCTGAACATATAAAATGGTTAAAGAGGGTATTACTGCGCATAAAAGCAGCAGGCCTTACGATCAGCCATGAAAAGAGTATATTCTGCCGAGAAGAGGTCAAATATCTCGGTGTTCTGGTAAACAGGGATGGATTTAAGCCTGACCCAGATAAGATAAGACCCATCGTTGAATACCCAGCTCCTAAAAATCTAAAGTAGCTGAGGCGTTTCATGGGCATGGCCTCGTGGTACAGGAAATTCTTGAAAAATTTCGCCACGTTAGCAGAGCCATTAATCAGACTCACTCGAAAAGACTACAGATATGCATGGTCAAGCGATCAGGAAATCGCTTTTGACCAAATAAAAGCTTTAATCGCATCTGCTCCGTTATTGCATCGACCGCAGTTCGATTTACAATTCGTTATACAGACCGATGCTAGTGACTCAGGTCTAGGAGCAGTACTTCTGCAAGTAGTTAACGACGAAGAGCGTGTATTGGAATTCGCTAGTCGTACCATGTCCAGTGCAGAGCGAAACTACAGCGTAACAGAAAGAGAATGTCTAGCTGTTATATGGGCTGTCAAAAAGTTTCGTTGTTACATTGAAGGTTATGACTTTAAGGTCATAACGGATCATAGTAGCTTACGTTGGTTATGTAATTTACATAATCCAACGGGCAGGCTAGCGCGTTGGGCGCTGGAGCTGCAAGGGTACTCTTACACTGTTGAGCACAGAAAAGGTGCATTAAACTATGTACCTGATGCGTTATCACGTATGCATGAAGACTCAGTAGAATGCGACACTCACTTAAGTACACTAAGTTGGGCGTCGCAAACCAAGGATGCGTGGTATAAGTCTCTGCTTCAACAGGTTATGAGTAACCCTAATGACTATCCAAGATGGAAGATAGTTGGAGGTCAATTGTACCGTTATGTACCGGACAGGTTTACTGAAGAAACAATGGGAGACGATGACGCATGGAAAATCGTTGTTCCCAGCGAAAGTCGAGCAGAAGTACTGCATGAATGCCACGATGAGCCGACAGCTGGTCACTTAGGTCGTGATAAAACAGTGGCTCGCGTAAAGCAATATTATTACTGGCCTTATCTAGAGAAAACAGTGTCACAGTATGTTAAGAGCTGTGAGATCTGTCAGCAGTGCAAAGTCGAACAAAAACTACCTGCAGGTTTGATGGGTAAAAGAGAAGTTTCAGGCCCATGGAAAGTTGTCGCTGGAGATGTAACAGGTCCGTTTCCAAGAACTAAACGTGGATATGAGTATGCTTTGATTTTCGAAGATCTATTCACCAAATGGGTGGAGTGCATACCTATTAGAAAGGCGAATGCATCCACGATATCAAAAGCGCTAAGAGAAAGAATTGTTTTAAGGTTTGGTGCGCCTGAGATCTTCTTATCTGATAATGGATCAGAGTTCAGGAATCAAGTAGTAGATAAATATCTAAATGAAGCAGGTATTTGTCATAATACTACTCCTGCGTATCATCCGCAGGCTAATCCGGTAGAAAGGATAAACCGGACGGTTAAAACCATGATTACTGCATTTATTGATGAAAATCACCGTTCTTGGGACGAAAAGTTACCTGAAATTATATTTGCATATAATACGGCGAAACAGAGTACAACCGGCACGAGCCCTGCGTTGTTAAATTATGGTAGGCAGCCAGTACCTCCGAGCTCACTGAAAAGAAAAGAAGATAAAGCTGCTCAGGAAAATGAACGATTACAAGAAGTAACGAACTGGCAAACTCGTGTAAGCAAATTGCCTTTGCTACATGAACAGGTAGTAGATCGTGCACAGTCTGCGCAACAGAAGCAAGCTGATGCATATGATCTTGGTCGAAGAGAAGTAGAGTATACCATTGGAGATTTAGTATGGAAAAGAAATAAAATACTCTCTTCGGCTGCCCAGGGTATTGCAAGCAAGCTTGCACCAAAATTTGTAGGCCCATATGTGATTACAGCTAAATTTGGTTCCAACACGTACAGATTGATAGACCAAGATGGCAATGCTTACGGCCCTGTTCACGTAGAGCAACTAAAACCATATATAGCACGGCAAGAAGACGAATCATCATCTCAACCACCGGTGGAATCAACACATGCGAATGAGACGATGAGCGACCCGTCTCTTGCGAGCGACGCGACTCCGTGTGCCGACGGAGACTCAGGCTCAGGTTGCGTGCGACCGCCTGCGAGCGGTGAGACTCCCCAACTCGAAAAGCCGAATAGGAAACGAGGTCGTCCGCGTAAGACCGCCATCGTAGTAACCCGAACCGTAAAGCGTATGCGTCAAACTGAGCCTGAGCAAATCAAGCGTAAGCGTGGTAGGCCAAAAGGTTCTACAAATATACAGCGTAGCGAAAATGTAATCGAATATTCGCCGAGAAAAACTAGAATGCGAACCCGCGCAAATAAAAAGTAACCACCTGAGAATACTAACAAACAATCCTTTCTTCCTACTAACAGATGGATCCTCAACGTCGTAAAGGGATGGAAGATCTTATCGCCTTCCTAATCTCTAACACTGCGGACATGAAGGTTAGAGATTACCTGCTACCTTACGCAGAATTCCTGCGAGATCAGTCGGAGACTGAAAGGATACAGCGGGAGATAGAGAAGGAGAGGGAGAGAGATAGCCTCCCCGCACTAACAATTGAGGAGATGCCACGGGAGCCGTCGCCGATCAGGGTTAAGCCGACGCCCAAGCGGCAAGAGGTTGTAGGAGCCTCAAAGCCCAGTGTGTCGCAGAGCCAATCGGCCTGCGACCCACGATCAGGCACGACGCCTTCCAAGGAAGAGCCATTAATGGCAGAAGAGTGGAAGGAACTCCAGACTGAGTTAAGGAGAGTGGCTCGTCAGTCTTCAGTGGCTTTTGACGAGGAAGCTGAAGCTTTTGCTTGGTGGGACCACTTCGTCGAACAGTATGGGTTGGAAGCGGCTGATCTAGTCAATAATTGGCCAACTATCATTAAAGATAGAAGGCAAGAGGTGGCAGCTTTGCTAAGAGCCAGGCGTGCTAGATTGGCCAAGATCGAGGAAGAAAGAAAGAGAAGAGAAAGAGAAAGAGTTAAAGTCCGCCAAGCAGAGGAAGAAGCCTCTCAAGCCCTAAAGAAGGCATATGAAGCCGCTGCCAAGGCAAAAGCGGCCCACGAACGGGCCAAAGCCGACAAAATGATGGCTGCACTGAGGTTAGAGAAAGAAGAAGAGGAGGCAAGGCGAAAAGCCCTTGCCAAAGACCAGCCAAGGTGCTACATCTGTAATCATCCAGGTGTAAAAAGATCGTATCAGTGTCCTCGTCGTGCTGAGCACCGAGAATATATGTAATATACTTTGATATTTCTTTTTGTAATTATTGACTACACCTTTCCCATTCCAAATCCTTCAGCGCATTAACTGAGAGCAGCAGAATCAAGGTATGCTGCGTCTGGCGGAGGGGTGTCACGGTATTCTACCGTGTTCGAATCTCGCGCGCTGCTGTAATTAATTTAACCCGGGGCGCTGTCACGAGCGCCGTCATATACTAGTGTTATAAGGCGTCAATCGACGCGCACGAGAAGGAAGAGAAGCCGCGGCGCTTCAGACTTGATTCAACGGCCTACAAGCGCGCAACTTAATCTAATTTCTCGATTTTATTCGAATCTCTCTCGATTAATTCGCTGGTGTAGTGCTGTTCATAATTTTGTGTGAGAAAAGGGAAAAGGAGATCTCCAGTCGAAAATCGCACGTGCATCGTATCCAGGCTGCGTTCAACCTGTCTTGGCTGTCCACGAGGAGTCGCAGCGACCGGGAAATTGTTTCTACCGTTGGGCTGGATACACGAGCCGCAGCGTTCAGGCGAAATACATATCGTTGCTGTTGGTCAACGTCGGTCGTCGTTTGCTACACGAGATAAGAGGCCTCTGCGCGATATCGTAAGTTATTATTAAGGTTTTGTTAACCAGAAGTTTCTTACCTCGAAGAAACTTCTGGCGTTGTAACAACTGTCGTGCGTTCGAGCGTACGTTGTATCTTAGCTCGCGCCGCGTCCCTCCCTATTGCTATCTCTTTCTAGAGAATATTTCTCCGTTTGATTTAAACATTTTTATATTGCTTACGTTTGCATATTAATTCATTCGCGTTCATATATTATTTTGTATCTTTACTTCATTGTTTTTAATAAATATATTTTAATCATAAAATATTATTTTGTCTGATATAAGTTGCACGCTATAAAAAGCCTATCCTGTTGCTTACCCCGACGCCTCTGCGGTCCTTATTTATTTTATTAAAAGATATATATATTTCCTAATAAATTTAACTGGGAAAGTTAAATTCCATATAAGTAAGGAGAACTGTGCTAGCGGCATCGCGTCTCTCGATCAGGTAAGAGAGAGAGAGAGAGACGCGCAGCAACGAGCTGACGGAAAAATACTCCGTCGCATATCAATCTAATATACTAACTAGCTTTACCGGAGTCTGTTACAAGTTTGTCATAGTTAGTATAAATTCTGGCAGCTCCGTGTTTTAATAAAACTATTTAGTCTTTATAAAAAGTAAATTGGAATTAATAAAAATCTAATTTCTTTTGTAACGCGTAGTAAATTACCGTTACAATCTATTTAAGTATGTCTATAAATGTAATATTTAGTACAATAGCAATTCGCTTACGCGTTTTTTGTTAAAATATATGATATGATATAATTTTTTTCTGTGTACTATTTGAAATATTAGATATAATATCACGCGAGAAGCATATAGTTAGTGCAACGCTTTTGCAATTATATCGCCTTACTCGTCTTATATGACAACGTGAGAATAACAGTTGAGTTAAAACATCGCGTTACATTCTTATTATTTTTCTGAAAGCAAGATTAATTTTTTATAATACTGGTAAGCATTAAATTTAAAAGTTAACGGTTGTAACAGAAGATGTTTAGTATTTACTGTATAATCTGAGTATTATTATATGTTATACATTGTAAAGAGTTTAATTTTAATTAAATAGAAAAATGTAATAATAATTTAATGTATTATACTGATTATGATTAATTATAGATAAAAATTGTAGTTAATTTAAAACATATCGAGGCTATTTCAATTTTAATTTTTAAATTATTTAGAAAAGGATTAACTGTGCTTTAATTACTAGTATTTAATTAACAGAATGATTCAAATTATTCAATTTAAAATATTCGGAAAACTATAGCATGTAATTTTTAAAATTTATTTTATTTTTCTATTAGGTATGTTACTGTAAAGTTAATATATATTTAATATTGATTTTGTAAATTTAGTTAATTATTCACTATGGCATACCGGTAGATTATGTTGTTTTTGAACAAAACCATAAACAAAAGTAAAAATAATCTCGAAAAGGTGATTCGGTTACTTATTAGATATTATTAGTATAAATATTAATTTATTTAAACAACGGAAAGAGGAAGAGAAAAATGATGACAATTGACTAAAAATTTTTGAATAATTAAATTAACGAATTTTATGGCTAAATTTTGAGATTAAGCTAAATTAGTTGAGAATTTTAAAAGTTATTGTTCAACGGTAAATACTAAGTTTACATTGGAGTTACCATAAATGGTATTGATTATGGATCGTTACCATGATTTACTCCGTACGGATGGTAACGAATAATTACAGGTTTCGGTTAACACGTCGGTAATTTTACAGTTCTTATCGACCGGAGATTTTTTTTATAATGGTAGTCTCAATCTTAGCGCGAAGATTTAGTATGATTGTATATTATTTGAATGTTTCAATTATTCTAATTTCATGAAAATTTCTTTAAAATTTTAAGTTAACGTTAGGTTTTTTTTTTTTTTTAATTTTCTATTGGAATGTTACCGGCAATAACTCTGCGTGTTCAATTAATTAATATTTTAGATTTAATTGTTAATTAAATAGTTTTTTAGTTCATTGTGGTTCTACTCACGCTATCACTTATGCATAAGGTTAATTGTGAAATTGAATTTGATAAATACATCATTTTAAATTGAAGATTGGCAACATATTACATTTATTTGACAGCCTAATTTATTAATCGTACGAATTGCTATTGTTTACTAGAAATGTTTTAAACAAATGCTTGCGAATGGGCAAGCATTTTGTTTATCTTCGGATAGTTTACTGTTTATATGAAAGTGTTGCATTTGATTCAAATCTTTACACTTATCCTGTTAATGAATGCGAGCAAATTCGCATGCACTCTTTTTATCTTAAATTTAATAATTGTAAAACTAATTTATTTTTCAATTTATTCTTAAAATAATTCTATTAACTATAGTACAAGTCGCATGTAAAACATTTTTTTTGTATCCGGAATCTTATTTTTATTATATTAACGCAATTATTATAATTATTTCGTATTTTACAAAATTTCACCATTTTCGTTGGTGCATAGCGAGAAAGTCAATTCGATTAGATTAATTATTAAACACCTTGCTTTGTCACTGACAACGTTTCCTCCGCGGACAAGGTTCAGCACCTTAGAGGAAAAAGGAGTGTCAACAGCAAAACTTACTGGTCAAAACACAAAAAAAAAATGAGATAGGAAATTCAAAATGAGAATTTCTCACCATGCCTGCAACAAGTTACTTTTGTTATTTCTAAAATTTGTCATTGTAAGCACAAGTACGGTTTTATAATTTTTTTGCATGAATGCTAGTTTACGAGTATTCATTAACTTTTATTTCAGTTATTGTAGTTCGCATCTCGCGGATTCTTAAAACTAAATGTGTGAAAGCATTAAGTTTACATTAGATAGGAACATATCCAATTGTATCCCGCTGTATTTTGACACAAAATACGTGGTTATGTTATATAATTCTTGGTGAAGGTGAATCCCCTCACCCCAGCGAGCAAAACCCTGTGACGCGAACGCGCTTGGATTTTCAAAAGGTTGTAATTACAGATCTTTTGACTCCCTTTTTTTTATATGATAAGTTTTTCAGTTTCATGCAAATGTTTAAATAAAAGAGAATGTTTACGATTAAAATGTAAATTTTTTTATGTTTTTATTATTGTTAATAATGTTTAGTCTATTTGAGTTTATTAGATTGAATAGGTAAAGAAAGAAAAGTTTTTAATGTTGGACGTTTTAGGTTTTCTTGATTTTTGAAAAAAAAGGGATTCTGAAGTAAAATATTCTTTATAATTTATGTTTTCATTTATTATTTTTAAAGGGGTTTTTACGTTCTTTTGTTTTGAGTATTTCACCGGAATGGAATTTATAGTAACTATTTCTAATTTAAAATTTTGTTTGGAGTTCTACATGTTTTTCTTAATAAAAAAAAATTTATTAAAAATCAATTGTATTTGGTTTTTATTAATATAATTTACGATTGTAAAAATTGTGAAAAGATTTTTTTTTTCTAATATTGAAATGAATGGGTCTTTTATTTTTCATTTTGTTATAACTCTAATATATTGTTAATAAGCTATTATAAAAGTAGTAAACATAAATAATTACAAAAGGTAAATGTGATGTTAAATACTATGTGACAGCACAGAAACAATTTCTGTGTTACGGCACAAATGATACATTAATAAAAAATCCAAGCAAGTTAAAAGAACAATATTTCGTCAAATTTAAATTATTTGTAATAGAAAACGATTTTAATTTAAAAGTAAAAGGTTTTAAACATCATTCATTTAAATACTATAAGGCAGGGATGCTTTTACGCTTAGAGCGTACTGTAAACAGAAGCCAGCATGACGTCACGTTGCTTCAGACTCGAGCTATTCAACGGAGTACGCTCGCACATACAATGTATACTTCAACGTAGAGATTTAAATGTGCGTTATCGCGCGCACAGAGCTACAGTCTCACTGTCCGAGAGCAAGTACGTTTTACGCTTGCTTGGATTTAATCATAGATATTATTTTTAAATTTTAAAACATTGATGAGTTTCTTTATTTAACGATGACTATTTTATTCGAGTTAAATATTAATATAATTTATACTTTTTATTTTCGATGTAAAAAAATTTTACCAAATTTGTAGGTTTTACATAGTTTAGTACTTAAAAGTAATTTTAATTTCTATTAGCATTTTAAAATTATTATTGTTACATTCTACTTTGATTATTTTTGAGTTTAATTTAGAACTTTGAGTTAAATTTATTTTTGAGTTTTTAATTATGTTCTGAGAATAATTTATCAAAGAAAATTTTAAAGTGTAAATGATAAATTTAAATTGATTAACTACTATGTTAACGTTATTGCTCTGTAAATTGATATTTTAATTAAACTTTGGTCGGAATTTATTAAATGTTTTGAAAAATTTTAAATATAGTTTAATAAAAATGATGAGTTGTACACAGTGTTAAAATATTTCTCCACGGATTTTTAAAGTATATATACAAAGAATGTTTTTGAAAATTAAAAAATGAGAACATCGTTTTTTTTATTTTTTTTTTTTTGAAAGCTTTTCATTTACTATTTTGGTTTTAGTTTTTCTTAAAAGTATTAAAATTTTAGGGTGCTATTATGATATTTACCGGTTTAACTGCATCTGTTTAAATTTTCGAAAAATTTTGGAGTTTTAATCTATCTACGGCTTATTGCTTTAAAATTGTTTAGTGCGTATTTTCGAAAACACAAAATGACTTACATTTAGAGTTTTTATGACACTTTTAGAAAAAGGAAAGTTATTTTGTTGATTTTAAGTTATGCTAGTCTTCATAAAGAAAAACGGATTTATTGAAAAATTAATATGTTAAAGCAAATTTTAAACACAAGGCATTTTATTTATGTTTTGTTTAGAGATAACCTTAATAATATTAAGTGAATTAATAACAGTATATTATAACGTTGAGTGACAGCCTTTTACTTTTCTTTCTTTGTTTCTTTTTATTTAAAAGAATTTTAAACAATTTATTTTAGAAAATATTTAATGACGAAAATTTCATTTCTATTCCCGATAATTGAATCGTTAAAATATTAAGTACTTTATTTCATTTTACAATCAGCATTTCTTCTCACACGCATGGTTGTTATAGTTGAAGATTTTATTTCAGTTTAACTGCTAGGATTAAGTTGAAGTTTATTTCGAGCAATAACGATAATAAGCAAGCCGATATTTTAGCAGTCTCAAACTCGAGCTGTTGTTTTAAGAATCGGTTTTCGTCTGGCGAGTAACATTATACTTTAACGACTTGGAAATTTTTATTTCTTTATCGCGTATGCGTAGCGAGTTTGGAACCCATAGTGACATTTTATTATATTACGTTGATTCTAAATAATTTTAATATTTTATTTCGGTATCATTTCAATTAATATTATTTATAAGCTGTTGAAATTTCCATTGAAATTGTAAATTCCTAAGATTCATAAATACCGAATTTTCGATGTATTATGCATGAAGTTTTTTTGTGATTTTACAAATTATTATATGGTAGAAAATTCGAAATTTATTATCTTTAGATATATTTATTAAAATTACCAATTTGTTTGTTTTTAATAAAGCGAGGTTAAATTGTTTGTGCTTTTCTCTTTTACCAAATTAAATTTTTAATTATTTTAGCCGTTATTATAGTAATGTTTGTTTAGAAAAGTTTAAGCTTTTATTAAGTTCGATTTAAAAATTTGTTTTTTTTTAATTTAAATTTTACGAATTTCATAGAGTTCTGAACACCAGAAACGAAAGGACTGTGGGGTTACGTATGTGTGTGACAGTAGTAGTAGCCTATAAGATGGAATCTATGATTCCCCCACTATTCGATACGAGTTAACGTGCTAGCGTGCGAGCGTTAACTCTCACACTCTACGGAGACACTCTAGTAAGACACATTATCTCTTACATTCGATTACCGACTGTATACCTGGCTATAGCAATATACGCTTAACCATACATATCTCTCGTGTAATTATTTCATAACCTCAACTTCCTTGTCCTTCTGTACAACTTCTGTGCCACGGTCTGATAGGAGTCCCAGACCGCCACATTGGTGACGCCGAGTTCAAGATCCTCAACAAGTTCATCGTAGCCGAGTCGTGAGGAAGATCTCGCTGGTTCGAGTAATCATCACCACCGACCGGCAAACTTACGAGAGGAAGCGGAAAAACACGCCGCTCTACTTAGAGGTGAACAAGGTAAAGTTCGAGTTGAAGTAACATAAAACATCTATTCGACTGTGTAAGGGGAAGCATTAATCTTTTCACTTGCACAAGTCTTACAATAGATAAATAATTTCTCAGTCGCTGTGCACGCATTATAAGTCGTACACAGTGCAGTAGAATACGCGGGAGAAAGTACGAAGCCAGGATACACTGGAACGCGCATTAAGCCGCGTACAGTGATCTGGCGCGAAACGTACATACAGCTCTCGACAGTTAAGTGCATATTAGGCACTGCGCACACGTTGTATGTAACTAGTGTATTGCGTGTGCGGGCGGAGCATGGTGTAGCGAATGCAGATGGTTAGGTGTTCAGTTAGAGTGAAATAGCCTTGACGGTTGGAAAAAAAAATATTTTCTCTCTTTTCGCGTAATTTATATTGTAAGGTATATTTATGACATATATATATATATATAATAAAAATTAATAAAGATCACCCTAACATACTTAATATAAAACATATATATGTTGCATATTGGCTGTGAAAGGAGGAAGAATAGAGTTCTTATCTTTTTGCTTGATGCTGTTTTGTGCGACGAGAGAGTTTTGGGGATTCTCGTGCCTGTTGGCTTTTTGCCCGTTCCCAGGTACGACTCCCTGGGGCAATTAAGTCAAGCGAAGCAGCACATAATTGGGTTTTTATTGCCTTGTGCAGCTAGGGGTATCCTGGAGTTTTGTGCTTATTGGCTTTTTGCCCATTCCTAAGTGCAGGCTACCGGGATTTCTTCTGGTGAAATAAGGCAACTAATAATTTTATTACATCATTTTTTTTTTGTATAATTCCTCATTCCACGAGTCAGTAAAATTCGTCAAGTAAGTACTTAATTATAGGAAACTTGTATTTAAAGCGTGCGTAAATTAGCCGATAAGCACGCCGAAGAGAGAAAAAAAAGAGAAAAAGAGAAAAATTCGCGAAAGAAAATTTTAAATGCAGGAAAATCTGTAAAAATAATTTCAAACGTTAGAATATTCGCGAAAGAAATTTCAAATTCACAAAGGAATATTAAATTCTAAATTAACGTTGAAACAAAAGACCGGTCAAGGTTGTTTACAAGCCGAAAAGCCGTTAGGACGCGACCTTTTATGTTTAGTTAAGCAATTAGGTAGCGTAAACAAGTAACGCGAGGCAAAAGTTATCTCGTAAACAAAGCGAGAACTTTCTATAGAACAGAAATTTAGTGTATTATAGTATAATATTAGATATTTACTTATTGTAAAATATATAACCGAATTCGGACGTGTTCGTAAATTATTTATTTATTTAATTTATTTTGTTTTGTAAATTTTTGCAATTGTTAATTTATTTATTGTAAATTATTTATTTGTGTCGTGAAGTTAATTTATTTATTCGTGTAAATTGTTTTCGAATTGTAAATAGTTTATGTAATGATCGTTGTACCGTTATTCATTTATTTATTTGTTTAATTGTTTGTTGTTTATTTATTCGAGTATTTCGCGTTTTATTATTTATTTAGTGCGTAACCGTTCGTGTACGATTGTATATTAATTTTATAGTTAGTTTTGGATTGATTGATTAGTGACACACCGTGTACAGAAGCGTATCGCACATCCTTATCGCATTTTATTAATTATTGTTTTTTTTTATTTATTTTAACTGTAAATGAGTTTTAATATGGATACAGTTAATGAGAGCGCGTTAGATATCACTGAAATTAATAGGGTAAATCAGATTATAGATGAGAATTTGGAACATAAATCGATCTCATATGATAAATTTAAGGAACAGGTCGATAGTAGGAGAGTAGGGTTGCAAAAATTACAAAGTAGCCCGCTTGGGGCAGTAGGGAAAGTCGCGCATAAAGACCCAGAAAAATCGCAAATGAAGGCTAAATACGAAGAATTTTTAAAAGCACAAGACAAAGCATACCGTGACAGAATGTACCAGTTACGCGATAAATACGAAGAAGATAATAGAGTTCTGTTCGCGAAACTAGAGGAACGCGATAAAATGATCGAGCAAATGCGTTGTGAAATTAACGCATTAAAAGCGAATACAGCCATGCGAAACCCTACGCAACCCTACCCTGAGGGTCACCCAACGGTGGTCGGTAACGTACCGACGGGAGGTAAGGTTTTACCCACACCGACAACGGATAACCATAGGCGCGTAGACGCAATAGAAAATAATGGGAGAGTCCCCACACCTGCACCGGGCGTAGGTGGCGGCAGTTATCATCATAATATTAAAAGCATTAACTTTCCATTTTGGCAACACGACCCGGATACGTGGTTTAGTATTTTCGAAAGCCAGATTAGCGCCTTTGAACCAATTGACGATAGCGCGAGATTCTACGCGTTGATTACAAACTTGGACAAAAGCGTAATTTATGATACGGCCGAAATAACAAAATTACTGCTGCCGGGGCAGAGATATCAAGGATTGAAGAAACATTTATTGGAAAAATATGGTAGATCCGCCGAAAGCGAGTTTAAAATCCTTTTCGCTGGTTTCAAAATGGGAGACAAAAAACCCTCGTTGTTTTTAAGTGAGATGTTAAACATAGCTAAAGACCGAGTTCCGCGACAGATGGTGTTGGAAGCTTGGAGATATAACCTCCCACCATCCATTAAGCATTATATGGCCGGACATGGCCCAGATACAGATGAGGCGCTGCTCGTTAGACACGCGGACGAGATTCATAAAAATTTGTTAGAAAGTGAAAAAGGAATAAGCGCAGTCGAGGAAGTAAAAGATAGCGCGGAGGAGATCGCAAGAATAGAAGCCGTAGTTAGGGAACAGCTAGGTAGAAGACGTAATTATGACAACGAAAGACGTCCAAGATCTCGTAGCCGTGAAGATGGAAATAGAAATAGAAGTAGATCCGCGAGTAAGCTATGTAGATATCATGCTAGATTCGGTATTAACGCTTATAGATGTATAAAGCCCTGCGCATGGAAAAACTCAGACGATAAAAGTATAAAGATTAAAAGACGTCATAGCTATAAGGCAGGAGATGACGCTAAGGGTCCGATGACAGGAAATAAAACGGATAATCAACCGTTAAACTCCAAAACCGGCGCGTAGACGAGGCGTGCGCGTCCGGTATCGAGTCAATTCGTCTCCATATTAAAGATAGAGCTTCGGGAAAAACATTTTTGATAGATTCAGGCGCGGAAGTGTCACTTGTTCCCAAAAGTGAAGGACAAAGTGAAAAACCTGTCAGGTTCCAATTATACGCTGCAAATAACACACGTATATCTACATACGGTACCGTACATATGCAATTAGACCTAGGGTTCAAGAATAAACGATTTGCCTGGACGTTTATCGCGGCGGACGTGCCATACGCAATTTTAGGCGGTGACATGCTAAAAGAATACCATTTACTACCTGATCTCACGAGACGGAGACTGGTGGATGGTGAAACGCAAGAGTCCGTTAAAGGTTTTAATAAAACCGCAACGCTGATACAGGTATCAATCGTGGACCCAGGTAATAAATATGCCAAGCTGTTAAGCCAATATCCTTCGATAATCGGTATAGAAGATCCCTTGCCAGCAAAACACAGGGGCGTATACCACTATATTAAGACGACGGGACCTCCTGTCGCTCAGAGGCCACGAAGACTTCCACCAGAGAAGCTAAAGGCCGCCAAAAAGGCATTTGAGAAATGGGTAAAGGAGGGAATTTGTAGACCTTCAAAAAGTCCGTGGGCTACACCCATCCATATGGTACCCAAGAAGGATGGCAGCTGGCGTATTTGCGGCGATTATCGCAAATTAAATAACGTTACGGTTCCTGACAGATACCCCCTACCGCATTTACACGATTTTACAAGCAATTTGCACGGTAAAAGAATATTCTCCGCTCTGGATCTCGAACAGGCGTTCTTGCAAATACCGATCCTTCCGGAGGACGTACCCAAAACGGCGGTTGTGACGCCTTTCGGGCTCTTCGAGTATCTTGTAATGACGTTCGGGTTCCGTAACGCCGCTCAGACCTTCCAGCGGTATGTAAATCTCGCCCTGGGAGATTTGGACTTTGCATTCGCGTTCGTGGATGACATTCTCGTTGCATCTTCATCACAAGAGGAGCACGAGGATCACCTGAAGATCGTATTTGAGAGATTGGCAAAATTTCACTTACGTCTCAACGTAGAGAAGTGCAAGTTTGGCGTGTCGGAGTTAATATTCCTTGGACATCAAGTAAGCGGTGAAGGGTTTCGCCCAGACCCAAGTAAGGTTAAAGCCATTATAGAATTTCCGAAGCCGGTAACTAAGGATGATATGCGCAGGTATCTCGGCATGATAAATTTTTATAGAAAATGTCTACCGCGCGCAGCCGAAACACAACGTCATCTGAATGCACTTATCAGTGACATCAAAAGGAAAGATAAACGTCCAGTGGAATGGACAAAAGAGGCAGAAGACGCGTTCGAACAAACAAAAAAGAATTAGCCGAAGTGGCGTTTTTAGCATTTCCTGCAGAGAATGCAGAGGTAAGAGTTGTAACGGATGCATCGAATTTCGCGATGGGGGCATCACTTGAACAGCTAGTGAAGGATGTATGGCAACCATTAGCTTTCTTTTCAAAAAAATTCACGCCTGCTCAGAGAAATTATTGCGTCTTAGATAAGGAGTTATCGGCCATATACGAAGCACTTAAGTATTTTAGATATTATCTCGAGGGTCGTGTGTTTAAAATATATACAGACCATAAACCGCTCGTATATGTGCTTGCACAAAATGCAGAGGATTGTCCTGCAATCCGCGGCAGAAGGCTATCGTATATAGCTGAATTTAACACCGAGATATGCTACTTGCCAGGACAAGATAACGCCGTGGCAGACTCCTTATCAAGGATTGAGGATGTAAGATTTCCTACGCTTTTCTCCCTAGAGGAGTTAGCAAAGAAGCAGCTAGAGGATGAAGAACTAAAGATGATTTTGGAGAATCCTACTCACCCTCTCAAGTTAATTAAGCTGCAGTGGGGAGCTGGTAAGACCTTCCTGTATGTAGAGTTGGTGGATCAGGTTTTCCGTCCTTACGTTCCAAAAGAACTAAGACAGGACGTAATTAACTTGTTCCACAATCAGAACTCACATCCATCGGGCAAAGTAACAGCTAAGCTGATTAGACAACAGTATGTATGGCCCAAGATGAACCAGGAGGTGGCAGCATGGTGCAAGGCGTGCATTGAGTGCCAAAGATCTAAAATCTCTCGAGAAAATAAGTTTTTGCCTTCCAAGTTCGCTGAGCCAGATGCTCGTTTTACCCATGTTCATGTGGATCTCGTGGGCCCACTACCATCATGTGAAGGATACAGATACATTCTGTCAATGATAGACAGGTTTTCAAGATGGCCAGAGGCAGTTCCGCTGCAAGATGTATCCGCCCCCACAGTTGCACGCGCTTTTTATGATAATTGGGTGGCGAGATTTGGCGCACCAGTCATCATAACAAGTGACCAAGGAAGGCAATTTGAGGCTCAACTGTTTAAACAGTTGTTAAACTACATCGGGTGTAAGAAAATCAGAACAACTCCATATCACCCAGCCTCCAACGGCATCGTAGAGAGATGGCACCGGGATCTTAAAGCCGCAATCATGTGTCACACAGAAACGGCAGAATGGACCAGGGTCTTGCCTACAGTAATGCTTGGCCTGCGCACCCGCCTAAGATTGGATACAGGGGCGAGTCCAGCCGAATTCTTATATGGTACAACATTAACTGTACCGGGTGATCTCTGTGAGTTTCGGGAGATCAGTGCACACGATTCGAGCGAATTTCTCGTGGAATTCAAGGAGTACATAAGGCAAATTAAGCCAGTACCCGCTGCACATCATTGCGCAATCAAACCTTTTGTATTTAAAGAGCTAAATTGCTGCACCCATGTGTTCGAGAGAATAAAGGCGGTCAAACCACCCCTCACACACCCGTATTCAGGGCCTCACAAGGTAATAGCAAGGCACGATGGTGGTAGGAATTATACTATAGAGAAAAATGGCAGAAACGTGGTTGTATCGGTAGATAGATTGAAACCAGCCTTCTTTTTAAGAAGTGAAGAACAACTGACGCCAGCCGAGCAACCAGCACAAGAAAGACCAATAGACGAAGAATGTCTGCCCACGCCACCATCACATGACAATGATGCCCCATGCAACGTTGCTCAAGGCGAACAAACGCGCACAGAGGTGGAAGTACATCGTAGCGATGAAGATGTGCAAGTCGCTCACGATGAATGGTTAAATGTAACCTTTGACGACGTCAATCCACCAGACGAGGTATCTCCGGCTGAGTTAGACCCACAAGACCGTCACCCAGACGAACAGATAGTTGTCAGCCAGCCGGATGCTACGAATGCACCACAGAGCAACAAAGGCAGGAGCATAGAGCACACAAACGCTGTCCCTCATAAGCCAAAAAAAGATAGGTTTATACCCAACATCTTAAAAAGGAGAAAAAGAACCGATAGCATCAATATAAGTAGTATTCTAAGAGACGATCGCGTTAGGAAAACTGCGAGTAAAAAATTAGTTAGGTTCGACCTTAGCGCTAATGTAGGGAACCATGCTCCGCCCGCTTTTGTAAATAGTTTTAAGAGTCATAAAAAATTAAAGAATGAATGATATATGAGCAAGGATGTAACACTGATTGTATCGTATGATGTATGTATTAATGTATTCAAATGTATATGTATACCTTTTTTTTTCTGTATTAATATTTTGTTTTTTCTGTTTTATTCAGGTAACCTTGGTGTGCTCTCATTGGACAGCTGTCCCATTCCTGGGAACACCCATTGTTAACCCATTTCTAATAAACATTAGTGTTCTTCCTATCTCATTTTAGAGCTTTGTGTTCTGCAGCGATGCAAGTGATAATCCAATCAAGGATCACATCTCTCGTCGTATCAAACATAAATTTAGACTGGCAGAGGATGGTTTTGGGAAATTCAAGGAGTAATTGCAACCGTGAAAATGCACTGTGATGAACGGCGCAGTGTAACATGATGACAACGTACGAACAAGTGGAGCATCGCACGCCCACCACGTTCGTTAACGACCTGCCAGTCAAGGAAGTCTGTATTTACAACTTTCCAAAGAGCCTGCAGAACACGAAGAAAGACATACACTCAGTGCAATGAAGTGTCACGAATGTGTGAGTGCATGAGTGAATGTGTTATATTTTGTATGACGTGCAATCATGCGTTGTAAATATTATACCTTTTATTTTTCCTTATGCATGTATTATTCAGTATTAATATCTAACGTAAAGTCAGGTATGAAAATTATCAGCGCATCCAGCGCATGCAAGACATGGTTGCACAGTGAAGGAGTGTCTATTTTATGTAAGCGTGTAAAATACACCCATTATGTAAATAAAAATTATCTATGTTTTGCTTTTAACAACGCATTAAGCGTATCTATATAACGATTCATATAAATGAGTAACATATATTCTCATGAAATGTTAAATATAAAACGCATCAAATAATAATGTATCAAAGTATGAGACTGAGCGTATCGAACGCATGTAATTATAGTATTTTTTATATATTAAAAATAGACGAATTGCATTTAATGTGTACAAAAATAATTTAGTGCAAATAGCGCGACAATAATATATACAAGTGTAATTAACCACACAGTCAAATGTAAGTGCAATTAAGCACATAGTAACTTATATGTTTTAGTGCAATTAAGCACAGTCTAAATGTAAAAAGTGCAATTAAGCACATAGTAACTTATATTTTTTAGTGCAAGTAAGCACAGTCTAAATGTAAAAAGTGCAATTAAGGACAAACGGTGCTGTATTAAGTGCGTATTGAAAGGTAACTACAGATAGTAATATCTAAAAAAGTTAAAATGTTTTGTATGGAGTCAGATAAAAATAAATCTGTAGTACACACGGAATGAGTGAGAGTACGTAAGTACAAGTATGAAGTATGTTTGATCAGGATACTGCAAGAATAATTGAAACAATTGTAATACACATAAAAAACTTTAAAAAAGAGGGGGAGTATTGTGGGGTTACGTATGTGTGTGACAGTAGTAGTAGCCTATAAGATGGAATCTATGATTCCCCCACTATTCGATACGAGTTAACGTGCTAGCGTGCGAGCGTTAACTCTCACACTCTACGGAGACACTCTAGTAAGACACATTATCTCTTACATTCGATTACCGACTGTATACCTGGCTATAGCAATATACGCTTAACCGTAGATATCTCTCGTGTGATTATTTCATAACCTCAACTTCCTTGTCCTTCTGTACAACTTCTGTGCCACGGTCTGATAGGAGTCCCAGACCGCCACAGGACCCACCTCCCCCAATACTAGTGTGTCTTTATATATAAAAATGTGGGAAATTCAAAAACTTTTTCTTAAAATTGCTTTGCCTTTAAGAATTTTAATAATATTTCAAACGGTTATTCATTGAAATTGCTTAAAACTACATGCTTTCACACAGGGTTCTTATGCTTCATTCCAAGCTTATAAGTCTATGCTAACTACGCATTTTATACCTGCCTATCCACTACCTGTACTTTATAATGCGGAGGCTCAAGGCCAACACTGATAAGGGTTAGTGCCCTTACCAACACTCAAAAATGCCAGATTTTACCTTTATTATTTTAGATATTTTAAAATATCTTATTTTATGATAATGTAATTTGTTAAAAAATGGTTTTCAGTTATTCCCTCTGGAATGAGGAAAAATTCAATTTTAAAACAACTACAATAAGGTTTTATTGTTTTAATTGAAAGATCTTATTTAATCGTTAAAATTGATGCTATTAATTTATTTCGGGAAAATCACACTTAAAAATATTTAAATAGTAATAAAATAAAAGAGAAATTTATTCAAAAATTATTATATGTAAAAGTTTTAAGATTTTTTTTAAGTCATATTATTTAATCGTCATTACGACATGCTTTCGTTTGTACGTGTTTGGAACACATTGTATTTATCTCGAAGTTATATTTCTTGAGTTACATTTTACTATTTGCTCACTCGTGTGAGACGAACAACGATCAATTCTGAGTAGCCGGGATATTTATGTAATGAGATATTCTTTTAAGCTTCAAACTCGAACTTGATATTTTTTAATTTTTTTACTCGACCGGATGTAACTGTATATTCGGCTACAGGAAGCTACGTAAAAATACGTTATTGTTTAATGCACATGCACTGCATGACGCAGTGACATTCACGATAAGAAAATTTTGGTTAATGTTCACACGGTTAACTGAAAAGAAAGTTTTCATAATTTGAATTCATTTCCAATTTATTTAGCTTTGAATAAATTTTCTTTTTAATAAAAAAAATTTCAATCTTAATGAATTACGATCTTTACTACCATTAAAAGTTGATTATTTATATTAAATGATGAATTACTTATTATTCTTAATTATCAAGTTTTTATTCAAATTGCCTAAAGATTACTATATTGTTGAATTTTTTTCTTTAGTTTTATGTTAAGGTTGAAACGAGAAATTTTATTGATTTTTTTATTTGAGTATGTACGGGATTTCAACTTAGTTTTAATTAATCCAAATTTACTAATTTGATTTATCCTATTCTTAGAAATTTATGATTTAACTTTTGAGAAAAGGAAAAGAAAATTCTAAAATGGTCAAATTTTAACAGTTTTTATGGAACATTGCTTAAATTTTATGGCAAGATTCTAAAATTCTGGTTACGATTAATTTCTATTTATTTCGTTTGATTTAACCCGCACAGAGAATTGTATTATTAAAATTTTTGTTAAAATTAAACAATTTCGCAATTTTATTTTTATTATTAAAATTTTATAAGTTTTATTATAATTCGTTATTTTTCCAAAACAAATCTCCCCATTCCAGAGGGAAGGTTTTATTAGCTGTAGATATTATCTTTATTTTATGGTTTTGTTGAACTGTTTTAACTGCTCTAAAAAGAAAATCCCCTTTTTAAAAAAAAATTTCTTTAAGAGTATAAATTTAGGATTTTCCTTGAACCCTCGCATCAAAAGCAGGTAAACTGATTTTCCTTCTAATCATTATTTTTATTATTACCACGCAACTAAAAATCTATTCGTAAAAGTTATTATTTATTATCTATAACGCCTTGCATTTATATAATTTTCGATATGAATTTTCGATTGTTTTATCTTTTCTCACCTTTCCCGTTTACAAAAAAAATTATTTTATATTAACATCTCTTAATTTTACATAATTTTCCCCAGCACGGAAAAATTGGATATTTAAACTAACTAAATATTGCTGAAATCGCTTTGAGTTCATATTCTTTTATGACTCTATGATTCTAAAAGAAAATATTCTTTAAATCATTTTTATCGGTGCATTTTTAAACCCTTGTTCCCTTGCGGAAACACTCTCTTGATTCTTGC
The DNA here is from genome assembly GCA_017163975.1 of Anastatus disparis. Classification (NCBI taxonomy): domain Eukaryota; kingdom Metazoa; phylum Arthropoda; class Insecta; order Hymenoptera; family Eupelmidae; genus Anastatus; species Anastatus disparis. Next base: position 2,287,511 of record JAFFSR010000370.1, on the reverse strand, counting down.
TTCAATTCCCTACTTTAGAGAAAATTAAGCATTTAATAATAAAGGAATTTTGGAATCAACAAAGATGATTCCTTCGCGAATGCGGTTGGGTCAGATAAGAAAATTTCGTTTCTATATCATTTCGTTGCTAGTTCATTTCTTTTTTTTATATATTTTTTTTTATGTGGGTCAGATCGCGTTATTTAGCGCAGGTTAACGAACGTGTGGCAAATGATTTTATTTTTATTTTAAAAAATTGTTGTTAAGAATGAGAAACAAAAAATTTTTACTTCTTGCGATATTTTCTTTTTAATTCCATGGTCCACCTGAAAAATTTTTAGAACGAGGGGAGATTCCAATTCGTTCACTCCCCTTGGTTTTATCGCGGCCTATCTTGATCAGACTATTGGTTCCAGCAACTACTAAGTAATGGGCCTACTCATCACTGTTCGTACCCTCCCGCAATAGCCGATATGGCTAGAATTGTGGATAAAAAAAAGAAAGTACATATTAATTAAACAGTATATATGTATATATACTATATTATCATATATATGTATATTAAAATTTATTATTTTAGTAATTAGATAAGATACAGCGGGCTCGTGGGTTCGAGTCCCGGTCGCACCAAAAAAAGAAAATTGAAGCAACAATCAAGAAGTGTTTTTGTAAACCCAAGCTGAAAAGAAACTTATAATACGGCCATAAATTTGATTTTTCGATGGAACACGCTTGTTCCTACTATTCTTTTTTACATGCGAAATTGCATATAAATGTATATTACTTTTAAATACATTGACATATGAGTAAACCTCCTATACCCTTGGTTTACCTTAATACACCGAGAAAAAATCACCGAATCAATGAAATGATATAATCATTTTAAAAAAAAATCTAATTGATTCAAATAATCATTTAATTGATCTGATAAAGAAATTAATTAATACAACAAAATGCTTAGTTGGAACATAAATAATAAAATATTTATTTGTTTAAAATAATAATTAATTCAATTAATCACCGATTTCATAGACGTAATATAATTAAATAATAAAAGTAATAAAATAATTTTATAGAACTAAATAAATAAAATACTTGAACCAATCAAAAATTTAATCAATTCAATGCATACACTCAATCACAATATAGCAATGAAATTACTTAATAAAAAAAACAATGAGATATTTAACAGAATCAATCATATATTTCGCAAAGAAAAAAAAATGCATTTATCAAAGTGACTAAACATTGAATCAAAATGATTAGGCATTTCATTGATAAGTGATACAAGTTAGTATAAGTCATGCACCCTTTAACTGAAACAATGAAAAATCCTTTTGCTACTATTCAAAATCTACTGAAAGAATAAAACAACAATTTCGACATTATTAAATACTTCATTAACACAACTAAATACATCATTAAACAGTAAAGCAACTTAACAGAGATGATACAATAATCAATCGAATCAATGCAATATATTCTTCTTTCAATCAAAACTTGATAAAAATAATAGAATAAATACGTTAGAATTAGTAAACACCTCATTAAGACAATCAAATAAACTATCAAACATCAAAGTAATTTAGCAGAAATATTATAATATCCAATTAAATCAGCGAAATATATTTTTGTTTCAATAATCATATCGTAGGAACGAAAATTGTTCTATAAGTGCCATAAATAATGTCTATAAGAATAAAAACGTAAATGGTAAGTAAAAGTATCTGTAATATTAAAATGAATCAATTAACAAAATATAAAAATAAACTTTTAGTTTTGAACTATTATCAACTAAATATTTCACTGGGATGATTCAATATTTCAGTAATATGAAAAATTATTATATTAGTATAATGAAATGTTTAATAAAAGAATCTAATGAAGTAATTACAACAATTATAATTTTGTTTATCTAATCAAATATTTAATTGGTGGTATAAAACATTCAATTGCGACATCATGATTAAATTATTTAACTGTTTCAATCAAATTCTTACTGAACTAGAAAGTTTTATCGCTTTGTCTTTCTATACACATTTTTCTCTTTCTCGAAAGGTCGCGGTTCGCGTTGTTAAACACTTCTCTATGTAGAACCGTCAGCATCTTATGCAAAAATGATCGAGACCCTGGCAGGACATTTTGCCAAAATCTCGGTCATTTCTTTGACCTAACGGTCCCCACATGCGGGCGCCAGTGTAAAGAGGGGGGTTTTTCTAAAGGAGTTTTACCTCCTCGATCAAAACCCTGTCCTTCAATAATTCTTTAAAATATTAATGTTACTAAATTCTTTCCAAACGTTTATTTGGATAAGATACTGTAAATAGATAATCATAGTAGCAATAATAAAATAGTTCTGTTAACGCATATAATGAAATTACTTAATAAAACTGCTCAATTATTATTATATTAAATTGCAATCGTTATTATATTGAATTTTGTTAAATATTGATTTTGGTTCGTAAAAAAGAATAAATGATAAACAACTTTTTTTATTGTTCATACATTAATTGATTTATTGTTTATTGCAACTAAATTTAGGAAACAATATATCACATACTTATTGATGTTATTCATGAATGACTTAAGAGGAGGTCATGTATCTCCATCCTTTTCTAATCGAAGAATTAAGTTTTTGCAAAAACTAATAACTTTATCGAAAAATGAAGAGAAAGCCCCATCGCGTATTAAAAAAGGCAATATTTTCTTTAATGAAAAAAAATTAATTTTATTGCTCCGTTCTCAAGAAAACTTTAAAAAACCAAATTGTCCAACCTAACCTCTATGTTTTAAGTTTTTCAAGGTTTTCTTGAAAACGAAGCGAGAAAATCAATTCTTTCTTATTAAAAAAAATATAGCTTTTTTTAATACGCGATGGGGCTTTCTCTTTATTTTTCGCTAAAATTATTAGTTTTCGTGAAAAAATCAGTTCGTCGATTAGAAAAGGACAGAAAAAGTCGACCTACTCTTAATATGTATGTTTCACTCACAATATTTATACTTTAATCATTTGTTTCAAAGTATATCTTCTTAGACTTAATTCTTAAAATTAAAGTACATTAGTTTTTATCGCCCATGTTTAATAAGTACCATTGTTTAGAAAGTTTAATATTATTTCTATGTAAATAAAAATAATGAAAAATTTCCATTTATAACAAAAAGTAAGACAGTGTAAGTATAATATAATTTTAATAAATTGATTCACGATCAACAATCAATAATGAATATTTAAAGTTCTTTGATATGAAAATTATTTATATTTAGGCTTATTATTTTATATTTGTTACTTGTTTAACTTGACTCTTTCTAATATATTCATTGCTTATTATTACTAAAACTGCTGATACAACTACTGTTATCTTTTTACTCTAAATATTTATTCTGTAATTCATTATGTTAAGAGCGGGGCTTTTCTAAAGGAGTTTTACCTCCTCAATCAAAACCCCGTCCGCCAATAATTCTTTAAAATATTAATGTTACTATCTTGCTCTTTAAAAAAATTAATGCGTTACTGTTTAGTAATTTTACCTTTTCTTTTTATTTAAATAATGTTGGCATAATTTTTCTTTTTTAAAAAAAATCAAGATAATCAGCTACTTATCTTTCATTTTACAACGGAGGCCGGCTGGCACAGCATTGCTGGCTTTCCTGGACTCTCTCTCTCTCTCTCTTGCTCCTTATTGATACACGATGCTATTTCAGATCCCATTGAGCACATCAAATTATTCTACTCAGTAACCGGCAAACGGAAAAATTTAAAACAAACCGATTGAAACAGAATGTAACTTTTCCAAGTTAAGGAAGAATTATTATTAATTTTACTTTTATTTTAGAGTTTAATCGCAATCTTATTGTTTGTTTTCCTAATTTCGTCCTACATATACCGTATTTATTTCTCTATTGCACTTACCAAAATTATTGAAGAAAATTTTATACTACAACTGTTTATTAAACTGTAAGTACGGTTACTTACTTTTTGCTTAAAATATGATGAATATTATGAAAAAAACATCTATTATACAATCATATATGTATGAAAAATTACGCTTGATAACAATGTTTTCTGAAAACAGTATAATTATTTCATTTATGATTAAATAACATTTTTACTTCTCGGTCGGTAACCACATTTGCTCCAGCTTACTTTTGAAGATGAGGTTTAGACCTTTTTTACCTATCAAAAGTAGCTAAATAAGTAACTTTGTTTCTTTATGATAAAAATGTATATCAAAATTTTTTTACTTGTAAATATCTATTTATTTTAATAAATGAGAAGCAAAATCGCGTAAATTTGCTCAAATTCAAAGAATAAGCCGAAAAAATGAATAAAAACAAAATATCTTTTTTAGCTATTTTCGATCGGTAAAGTTAGTCGAAAGCTGATCCGAAGTGGAAAGTGACGCCATGAAATACAATGCAAATTAAATGAAGTGACAAGATTTTAATTGATAGTATTTTAAGGTTAGGTTTGTCAACTTTGATGTCTAATTTGCGATCTAAGTTCATAAAAAAATAACAGCTCCAAGGGATTTTTTATTTTAACTAAAATAATGGTATTAATATAGCTAATGTCAAAATTTGTCAAAATTTAAAGAACAAGCCGAAAAAAAATAAAAAAGTAATAAATATCTTGTTCAAATTTTTCAAATTAAATAAAATATATAAGAGATCCCATATGAGATCACATATGAGATCGCACACGAGATTGCATATGAGATATCGCATGAAATCACCTATGAGATCACATATGAAATCGAATGTATATTCGTTAAATTTTTAAAATAAAATAAATATATGTGCGATCTGACATGAGATTTCACATATATTTATTTTATTTTCAAAATTCAACGAATATATATGAGATTTTATAGGCGATTTCATATGAGATTGTTCTTCAAATTTATACATATTTACACTCTTCCGATTCTTATTTATTTGAAATAAGTTCATACCTATAAGTAGAATCAGTAGTAGCGCAGGGGCTAACGCTCTTGGCTCATGCTGTAATAGATCAGAGTTTAATCCCCGGGAGAATTTTGGAAAAATTTTTCTGAATTTTTCTCTGTTAAAATAGAACTAGGAGACCAGGAAAAACCAATTACAAATATTTGGTACAAAGAAATTAATTAATTAGGAATATTTTTTTGTTGAGCAATATTTTATTGATATTTAAAAATGTTATTTTCACTGACGGAATGAATAATATTGATACAAAAAGTATTTAACCTATTGCCAGAAAGAAGCTATTCGATACAATAAAATTTTTTTCGTTACAAAGAAATTTTTTTTCAGTGTAGCTATTAGATCTAAAGTAACAGTTTTATCATCTATCATTTATTTTCATCATGGAGAGACAAAGACAGAATTAGGTTCAAGTAACAACCGCTACTTGAGTTAGGTCTATGAATAAAAGCCTAAGATCGTCTATGATAATGAAAATTTATATGGTTGGAATATATATTCAGAATAGATTAAATTACAAATATTATTCTCTTCATTTAAAAAATAATAAGTTGATTGGAAAAAAATTTTCTCTTATTTATTTTTTAGTTCATTTTTAATTATAATAAATTTTATTAAAAACGGAGCAATTTATTCTAGCATATTTTAACAATGAAAATAATACTTTTAATTTATTTAGAAATAATTCTTTTAATCTTATTCAAATAATGAAAATAATTTCAATTTATAAAATTTATAGTATAGGATTAAATATTTTTATCTTACCTGCAAGAAATAAAATGTTGGCTCTCGAATATTCACTTTTGCGACTCAAAGGATTACAGTGAAGTTGACGGTGATTAATTTTAACGAAGTGAAATCCGTTATTATCAAAGTCCTCACAATCGTCTGACGCAAAAGACACAAGAGTATCTTTTTTGCTTTCTCATAGAAAAAGCATTGTATGGGTAAAAAAAATTTTTTTCTATTTTTTCATTAATTTGTACATATTTAGACTCAGGAAGTCGAAAAAAGTGGTTTCCAGAAAATGTCTGTATGTATTGTTACGTGGCAAATTCCCCGGACCACCGAGTGAATCCCCGAAGCCACGAACTTACCTGGGTTCACAAAATTTATAATTATTTTCAATTGAGCGCCAGTGAACCCTGCTCAGCTAGCTGTGTAGAGCAACTGCAGAGGGGGTCAATACTTACTGGCCTACCTCGGGTTGTAGGCTGGTTCTATAACGATCAGAGTGGTTCAGAAAACTTCAATATAATTTATGATTTAAAAGAAAAATTAGGAAGTTAGAATTGACAATGTTTAACAAATAAAAAGTAAAGTAAATTTTAAGTTTACAAAAAAAACTAAACTATTGATATTAAATAACTCTAATGATAAAAAAAATGAATAATATAATTAATTTTCTTCAGCTTATAATTTTTACCCTGAAAAGAGGAAAAGGGAAAAATAAGCGGTTGACTCTCTGTTTAAACTTTGATTTTAAACTTCTTATATTATTAATTAAGAAAACTTCATTATAGATTACAAAAAAAAAGAAACGCTGCTCTAATTGCTCGACTATAATTAGGCTGTGCGCGTATGCGGAAAATCAAGACTTTATAATTCTACTACACGTGCAATCGATTCAATCACCTTTTAGGTTAACACCGTACAAAGAATAATTATTTGTAAATTAAATTACGCGTCGCTCGATTTCCTTACCGCGCAGTCGCACAACCTAACAAATTACAATTCACAATTCAATAAAATTTTAAGGAATTAATATTAATATCGCTCGCACTACTCCGTATCAAATAATTGAGAACTTTAGATTTTATTTAATAGCTAACGTATAGCTATCTCGCTCACACAATTTCGCAATGGCCGCCGCGTCACTATTTTTTTCAATAATATTCAGATTCACAATCAAAATTTAATAAAAGCAGATTGAAAGAATTTCTCATTTAATTTACAACACAAAATGGCGTCGCGTCGCCGAATAAAGCGCCTTTACACGTGGCGTTCTCTTTTCTTATGATTTTCACTTAATTTTCGGTTTTTTATATCTTTCTTTATATTTCCACTAACCCGCACTGATTTTAATTTTAATTTGTTCGCGGTCGCAATCAATAAAACACTCTTATATTACTAACAACGCAGAATTATATCTCTTAAGGAGAATTGAAAGAAATGATGGGAAAAACCAACAGAAAAGATAATTTTACTAATTCTTACTTGCTAACCCGTTGGCAGAGTTCCACTTACGGTCGCTTGCTGAAGATTTTCCTCAATGATGCAACGAAGAAGAACGTAGAGCTGGTCGACAAGGAGGAAATCGTATGGTCGAAAACAATGGTGGCCCAGTGGAGGATCGGTCGCCGAGTCGTCGCCTCTGGAGGTTTTCACCGTAGTTTGACTTCTCTTTCCCTTCCTTGATGGTACGGTCTCACGGCTTCGCTGCTCAAATCTCTCCTTTTGTTACTCCTTTTTCTCCAATCCTCTCTTCAATTCAATTTAAAGATAGATAGGTAGACTTTCTTTTCTATTGTCGAGTGCACTCGATGGCTGCTAAATCAAGAGCTTAAGAAAAAAAAAACTCTGCACGTGTGCTCCCAATGCCGGCTCAGTCAAGACTTCTTTTTACGTGCGCTCTCGTTGACGGCTTATGCAAGAATCATCTTCTTTCAAGAAGGAAATTACATTCCCCTTCGCTCTGTTGTCCATCTCTGTCGCACTTAGTCGCTCTCCATTTTCCATCCTTCTTTCTCGTCGCGTCTTGGTTTCTCTTTTGATCTCTTCAGTTATGAGTCGCTATCGACAGCTTAATCGACTCTTGGTCGCGGATCTTCTATCTCTATCGCTCTAGTAAAATTTGTACTGTATTCGAAGTTGCTATGTTGCTTCACGCAGTAGAAACATCGATTATCGAAGATTTCTACTCGTAGCTATTCCCCTTTGGTCGATTCCACATGTGTATGGCGCGACGTTGAAATATCTAAGTATGCGTATATGGGTAAATCTTTCATAATGTTAAAATTTCACCTGCAACAAATTAAAAAAAAAAAAATACAGGCACACGTATAAAACTAATTTTCTCTGAATGTTGACGTATTATAATGAAAAAAAAAAATCGTGTTACTCACTTTTAAGGGTAGTCTTTTTAACAAACATCAAAAGACAGATTTTCGAGTAAATTTTTCATAGTGTTAAAATTTACTTTCAATAAATTAAAAAAAATTGAAGACACATATATCAAATTTATTTTTTTTAAATGTTGATATATTAAAATGATAATAAAAGAAAAAATCGCATTACTCACTTTTGAAGATAGCTTTTTTTAATATAAGACATTTAAATATATTCATTATTATCACACCCAGGTATAATATTTTACATATCTCAGATCAGTTTTTAAGTATTTTGGGCTATAATAGATCATTTTCCATTGAGCTTTTTCATTTTTACATGTTTAATATGTTACAGAAAATATTTAAATACGCAATTTACATTAATAATTACAAAATTTTTTGTAATAAATAAAATATGCCAGAAATGCCAATTTTTTTGGAAAATTCATTTTTGGCGATTCGGGTATTAAAATTGAGTGATATTAGTTACCCAATGGCTTTTGGGATTCCTGATTACAAATCATAAGTGAGTGGAATATCAATTTATTTTTGCTAAAATTGTCAATCTTAGGGTATGAAATTTGACATAGATTTGTGTAGTTTATGTTTTCGAATAAAAATACTTATATTCCTTTTAACCAAATATTTTAGTTTATTTAATAAACATTAAATCTAAAAATTTTAAATTTAAAATCTAGAAACTTCAGTGATGATTCAACTCAACGTTCTAGGTGTAAGCTATTAAATACATACTAAAACTGAGCTTTTTAAAGTTTAAACTCTTTAGAATTAAAACATTGATAGAAACTAGGTAATCGATGTAAATTTGGAAAATTTAATAGCCGGAAAAATTCAATGATTTCCAGAATACTCGAAAAAATACTTCAAAAGCAACTTAAAGATTACATTGAGTATTATAAAATAGTAAATTACAAAGTTCACAACAGAGAAAAGGTGAATCAAAGCTTAGGTTTTCATATTAGTGGATAAAAACCTATTTTCAAAAGTGAGTCACGTTTTTTAAGTATAATTTCAAACGAACAAAGAACTTTATCTACACTAGGCACACGTTCCTAATAAAAAAATTTCTCTTTGTGATTCTAAATATTACCTTTTGATGTAGTTTAAAATGTCACCGCTGAATAGTCTTTTTTACAGCATCGTATTTTCCAGAAAAAAGTAAAATACATAAATTTTTGGTAACATTTTAATAACCTTTCAGAAAGTACTTTTGTTAACAGGCACACACCCATGCTCTTGATTTTCCAAAAGTATGTGTATAGATAAAGCTTTGGTGTGAATTTCAAATCAAAAAAGCAATAGTCATTTTTTTTATAGCGGTAATTTATCATTTTACATGGCCTGGTAACATTTAAATTTCAAAAAAAAAACCTCTTTTCCCCATCCGCCATAAAATGACACGTCTAATTATCATTAAAAATATAACAAAATTAGTTTCTAATAACTCAATAAATCAGTGAACATTTGCTAACAAGATGTGCTATCTCATATTTAGGAGAAATGACGCAGTAACATGATTTTTAAAAGTATGAAAGAATTACCCATATATCTATAGGTATATATACACATTATCTCTATATATTTGTACATATCCCCTCTTCTTTCTCGAACTCAGCGGTTCCATGTCTTGTACGTTTTATTCTATTCTGTATATATATATATATATATATATATATATATATACACATATATATCTAATGTACAGACTGCTCCTCTTGTGTGTTGAGCCTGAATGCGTTTGTGCTATCTATCCTTCTATTAATTACTTTATTTTTTTATTTCTTGCTTTCCTCTATAATTTTCTCGACTCTCCCTTTACATCTGTCTATTTATTACACTTAAAGAAAAATCATTTTAAAGAACGTTAAAAGAAAAAATAAAACCTAAAACATAAGATTTATGAATTAAATAATAAGTACGCTCGCTTGTTATAATTTCGCTTTTCATAATTTCGCTTTTTATACTTAATAACTAATCTATTTAAATTCTATTACTTGTGATGTATTTTATACATCACAGTATGTGTGTGTGTGTGTGTGTGTGTGTGTGTGTGTGTGTGTGTTCAGTACGCCAATAAGATCTCGAGAACTACTCGATGGATTAGCTTCAAATTTTGCATGCAATTTATTTTTTTGTCTAACTGGAGGAGAAGCTATTGAAAATTGATCTTCTTAGTTCAGTTTTTTTTTAGAGCCATTTTAAGAATTTTAAAAAAATATTGATTTTTCTTTTTTTTGATATTTTACGTAAACTACTCGAAGAATTTTCTTGAAAATTTGTATGAACATTATTTGCAACTGCCAAAAGAAGAAAAACTTTTACCAACTGATTTTTTTAGCGCACTTTTAATTTGAGAGCATTTTGAAAATTTTGAAAAAATTTTTTTTTTTCATTTATTTTTTATTTTACGACAACCATTCGATAGATTTGCTTCTAAATTTGTATGCAAGTTATTCGCTATTGTCTAAAGAAAACAAGCTTTGGAACACTTATTTTCTTAGCGTAGTTTTAATTTTAGAGCATTTTGAAAATTTTGGAAAAAATCTCTATTTTTCATTTTTTTTCTATTACACAAAAACCATTCGATAGATTTGCTCGAAAATTTTTATGGAAATCATTTGCAATGGCCTAAATAAAACAAGCTTTGAAAAACTTATTTTCTCAGTGCAGTTTTAATTTTAGAGCATTTTAAAAATTTTGAATAAAATTTTTCTAATTTTTTTTATATTTTACGTAAACTACTCGATGAAAGAGCTTCAAATTATGTATGGGAATTATTTATGATTGCCAAAATAAAATGAACTTTTGAAAACTAATTTTCTTCAATTTTCTTAGCGCACATTTAATTTTAGAGCATTTTGAAAATTTTGAAAAAATTTTTTATTTTTAATTTCTTTTCTATTGCACAAAAATCACTCGATAAACTTGCTCCAAAATTTTTACTATTATCTGAATAAATCAAGCTTCGGAAAACTTATTTTCTTAGAGCAGTTATAATTTTAGAGCATTTTGAAAATTTTGGAAAAAATGTTCATATTTCATTTTTTTTCTATTACACAAAAACCATTCGATAAATTTGCTCAAAAATTTTCATACAAATTATTTGTTATTGCCTAATTAAAGTAAACTTGGAAAAACTTATTTTCTTAGTGCAGTTTTAATGTTAGAGCATTTTGTAAATCTTGAATAGAATTTCACTTATTTTTTGGTATTTTACGTAAACTACTCGATGAAGTAGCTTAAAATTATGTATAGAAATTATTTACGATTGCCTAAATAAAATGAACTTTTGAAAACTGGTTTTCTTAGCGTAGTTGTAACGTTGAAGCGTTTTGAAAATTTTAAAACAATGTTTATTTTTCAATTATTTGGTATTTTTTGTAAACTATTCGATGAAAATGTTCGAAAATTTGTATGCAAGTTATTGGTTATAGTGTTAAGAAGACAAGCTTGGGAAAATTAATTTTATAAACGCATTTTTAATTTTAGAGCATCATAAAATCACATTATGCAAATGGCAAAATTAAGAAAGAGTAAAATTCATATAGTTTTCGTAGGTATTAAGACAGCCTTCAATACAGAGGATAGGGACATTTATATTAAAATCGTATTAAAAAAAATAAAATCAAATTACTCTAACTCAATGTGCTCTATGAGAAAGCATTGCGCCAAAGCACTTGGCAGCGTTTTTCGTACTCTTCTTATACATCGGCTTTGTTCCAAATGCTTCTCGGGGTTGCACACGCCGTATTCACAAAATTTATCACGCGTTAAGTAGCTCTAAAGAAGCTTTCTGATTGGACGATACAGTTTATCTATAAAGGAACCCCCAGTATGTGCAGTAGATTTTCAGACACAGCAATATACTAAGCATTACTGGTGCGCAACTTCAAAAAGCGTGTTTAACACAGCTATTTGTATGCGAACGTAATTTCCTAAGTAAGACAATGAAAAGTCTGTGAACGCATCCATACGATGCAATACATATATTTATATATTAATATTAATATATATATATATATATATACCTAAATTTTGCGAATACGGCGTGCGCGATCCCGCGAAGCATCTGGAACAAAGTCGATGTATTAGAAAAGTACAAAAAAAGATACTCTTGTGTCTTTTGTGGCAGACGATTGTGAGAACTTTGATAATAACGGATTTCACTTCGTTAAAAATCACCACTGTCAACTTCAATGTATTCCTTCGAGTCACAAAAGCGAATGTTCAAGAGCCATTATTTTAATTCTATTAGGTAAGATGAAAATATTTAATCCTTTACTATGAATTTTATAGATTGAAATTATTTCCATAATACTTTTAGATATAAATGAAAGTATTATTTCTAAATAAATTAAAAGTATTATTGTCATTGTTAAAATATGTTAAAATAAATTGCTTCGTTTTTAATGAAATTTATTATAATTGAAAATAGACTAAAACTAAATGCGAAAAAAATTTTTTCCCAATCAACTTATTATTTTTTAAATGAAAAGAATAATATTTGTAATTTAATCTATTCTAAATATATATTCCAACCATATAAATTTTCATTATCATAGACGATCTTAGGCTTTTATTCATAGACCTAACTCAAGTAGCGGTTGTTACTTGAACCTAATTCTGTCTTTGTCTCTCCATGATGAAAATAAATGATAGATGATAAAACTGTTACTTGAGATCTAATAGCTACACTGAAAAAAAATTTCTTTGTAACGAAAAAAATTTTATTGTATCGAATAGCTTCTTGCGGGCAATCAGTGAAATATTTTTTTGTATCAATATCATTTATTCCGTCAGTGAAAATAAAATTTTTAAATATCAATAAAATATTTCTCAACATACATAAGATATTTCTTGAACTTGAGAAAATGTCATACTGGAAATTATTTATTTTATTTTAAATTTATATCTCGTAATGTCAAAATAAAAATTAACTTAAATAATTAAAATAAATTTTTTTTCCTTCAATAAAATATTTCTATGCATATAAAAAATATTGCGTATTAATTAATTTCTGTGTACCAAATATAAGTAACTATTCATTGAATAAATATTGTCTTTCTTTAAAAATATATCTGAATTTTTCAAGCCTAAAAAATATTTTTTTGTAGAAGAATATATTATTTTTAAAACATGAAACATCACTTTCAAGCATAGAAATAATTTTTCACAAGTAAATTTAAAATATTAATTGAAATAAATGTTTCAACAAATTTAAGTTCTTTTTCTGCAATATAAATTTCAATTTTTCTTAATTACTGAAACTCTTTTGATTCAAAGAATTTGTTCAGGCCGTTGCCTTTGAATTCGCGCCTTCTCGAAGGTTCGATCTCGCGCCTCTAGCTGTGCGAACCCCGTAGCGCGTTCTTAATTACGAACACGTGCCTCGTAACTTCTCGCTTGAGCTTAAAGTGCCTCGCGGGCTCAGTCAGATAGCCACGGATCCTCGAACGAGACACATCGCTTTGCTGAGCGCATTGTTACCTTGGCGGCATTTGCAACTCGACCACGCGGTTTCTTTTACACGTCGAGTACAGTGATTCTAATCAAGAAAACACGCTTTATAAAATTAATTATTTATTGTTTTATATTTAATAAATTTCTAATCAAGACTAATTATGTGCATTAGTGACTTTTGTGCCTTTTCATGCATAGTGACGCTACCAGTTTTATGTGCGCCAAAGTTCTTTAATTAATATAATTTAAATTTAATTAAGGACATTTAAATACAGTCCACTCATTTTCGAACAATTTTCTGAAAGGCGTCATCATAAAATTTGGTCCTTCGAGCCGGATCATAGGTAAATCTATTCCGCATGTGAACCCGGTGCAAAAAAAGTGCAAAAAAAAAGTGAAAAGGTGGTAGTGTATAGTGCGGAAAAGGAAAAACAGGCACTGTTCGGAACGGTTATCAAAAATAAATCAAAAGGTGAATTCTGTTATCATCGAAAGTCTAAGTGACGTCACATCCGACATTTAAAGAGTGCGCATAGCCATAAAAGCCTGTCACGCGCCATTTTGTAGTGAGTCACTGCGACGCTAGATATACATCGCGCATAAAACCGTTTCTGAAATTTATGATACAACGTAACGTGTTTAAAAGACTAAATTTTTCTTAATTTTAAAATCTTGATTAGCAAAGCATACTGAAACACCAATCTACATCTGTCTATGGTGTGATTATTCACTTTCTGCAGCGCGGAAATTTCAAGCAGACTTAAGTTGTCTTTAAATCTTAAAAACACGACTTATCGGCATTTAAGTTTTTCTAAATATTCTTGCATTTGCCTCTACGTTAACCATCATGCCGCCAAAGGTCGATTCGGAAATTAACAATGCGCTGCTGGATCAAAAGCTATTGGGTGCTGTGATCATGGACACAGCTGCAGCTACACAAATCACCGAGGATCTACATTTCACGCTAGATGAAAACGAAACGAGGCTGGAATTATTGGAATCATATTGGACGGATTTTGCAGCTAAGGACATCATATTGTCCAGACTTGCTGAGCAGCTTTCGGAAAGAACGTATTTCACGTCGTCTCACTTCAGCAAAGTTCAATCTGCCTACTTTACTGCGAAATCCTGGTACAAGAGACAATGCCGCCTCCATAACGCGCCTCAAGCAAATAATGCCACTTCTGCTACCACACGTGATCTTCAGCCTGTACAACAAAACCAAGCTTCTTTGGAGAAGTTAAAACTGCCTCACTTCAATGGTATTCAATCTGAATGGGAGTCGTTTAAGGACAAATTCGCTTCCTTAGTGGTAGACGATGTAAGTATGGCTCCGATCATTAAATTCCAAAGACTTGTCAACTGTCTGCAGGGTGAAGCTTTGCAACTTGTCAAGGGAGTCAAGGCTACGGCCGAAAACTTCAGCACCGCTTGGAAGTTGCTCTGTCGTCAATACGACAATCGACAATTGCGTTTTAACTGTCAAATGGACGCATTAGTTGCTTTACCAGACTCAAAGGATGAGTCTCTTCAGCATCTTAATTCTTTGCTCTCAACAATCGACCAAAGCATTAATATTTTCTCTAATTTACAGAGGCCAGTTAACCATTGGGATGACATATTCGTTTATTTCGCCGTCTCCAAACTACCTCATTCACTGAAACTGCTTTGGGCACAACAAGTTGGAAAGGATCATCCTGATGATTTTCCAACCCTTTCTGAATTCCGGAAATTTATTGAGCAGCGGATTCAAGCGCTTATAACGACTCAAGGTTCTTCAGAGAAGTCAAGGCCCTTTAAAGCTCTCCATAAAAATCCTACTACTGGTTCTGAGTCGAATAAACCAAAGGATAATCCTCGATTCAAGAAATCACTACAGCGTTCCGCTCATGCAGCACTTGGCAAATCCAACAAGGACTTTTCCAACCGCAAATGTTCCTATTGCAATGAAGGTCATTTCCTTGGATTCTGCCCAAAATTCAGTCTCTGTTCTCAGGAGCAACGATGGTTGCATGTCAAGACTGCCAACCTGTGCAGCAATTGCTTGAATTCAAGCCATTCGCTTGATGCCTGTACTTCAAAGGGTAGATGTCTTGTATGCGAGGAAAAGCACCACACAAAGCTACATTCAGCTCCATCTGCGCCTCGTATACCTACTGAACTTCCTGCCACGGCATCGTCAACAGCTCACGTGACAACTCTAATGGCACAGAGCCAACGATGCAAAATCTTAGGCACTGCGTGCGTTATTCTGCAAGCACCTGATGGCACATCCATTTCTGTTCGTGCTCTACTTGATTCTGGAGCCGAAGAATCATTTATCTCAGAGCGTATTGCGCAAGCATTGTCCTTGCGTAAAACACCCGATAACGTCATGGTTAAGGGTGTTGGAGGCTCAACTACAGCGCATGCAAGGAGTCGTGTCTCTCTTCTTCTTAAATCGGCTCATGACACTAATTTCAGTTTTTCAGCTCTGGTTCTCAAAAACGTCCCCAGCTTGGCATCACGACCAAAGGTACAGTTACCACCTTGGCCTGACCTTGATCAACTACAATTGGCCGATCCACACTTTGGAGAGAATGCAAGAATCGACTGTATTCTTGACACTGAGGTTTTTGCTGTCATCCTTCTGCCTGGACTTCAACGGGGCCCTCCAGGGCTCAACGTGACTGCAATCAACACCGTTTTTGGTTGGGTATTAAAAGGAGGTATACCAACTCCTCCTTCTCAATCGAACGTCCTCACCACAACGTCAATCCACTTGGCCGTACGGGAGTCACTGGAAAGCATTCTGAGTCGTTTTTGGGACATAGAAGAGGTGCCTACCTTACCCAGTCCAACACCTGAGGAGAACGAATGCTATCAGCATTTTCTTTCTACTCACCATCGTAATGCTGACGGCCGCTTTGTAGTGCGATTGCCCTTCATTAGTCGTCCCACGATGGGAGATATGCATGATATCGCTGGACAACAGCTGAAGCGATTGGAGAAACGTTTTGTTCGCCGTCCCGAACTTCAAAGGCCTTATTTGGATTTCATGACTGAATATGAGCAGCTCCAGCATATGGTGAGACTGTCATCAGATCAGGTAAAGTCTAACCAGTGCTGTTATTTACCTCATCACCCAGTCTTCAAAAGGGCTGATTCTAACAAAATTAGAGTAGTTTTCAACGCCTCTCAATGTAACAGCAACGGTATCTCGCTTAATTCCTTTCTGCATGTAGGTCCCAAACTACAGTCAGACGTGCTGGCCATCATATTAAGATGGTCGTTCTTTCAATATGTTTTTACCTGCGACATTGTCAAGATGTTCCGACAGTTCCTTGTTCACCCAGATGATCAGGATTGGCAACGCGTTCTGTGGCGTCGATCACCAGAGGAACCAATCGATACATTTTGTTTAACTACTGTCACTTATGGCACAGCCAGTGCCCCATTTCTATCAAACGCATGCATGCTACAACCAGCTGAAGATGAAAGGAATCGTTATCCAGAAGCATCCAGGGTTATACACCAAGGTCGATATGCGGATGATTTCTTTGCTGGTGCAAACTCGTTGGAAGATGCACTTATGGTTCAAAACCAGCTGGTTTCTGTCCTGGCCTCAGCGGGCTTATCTGCTGGAAAATGGGCATCTAACCGTCCTGAACTTATATCTGGAGTCGACTTAAGCTCTCGACCATCTGAAACGCTCTTCCAAGACCCGGGATCTACCTCAGTACTTGGCATCCATTGGTCTCCTTCTGCTGATGTTTTTTGGTTCAAGGTATCTAGTATCCAGTTTTCTTCAGTGTCACCACCAACTAAGCGATCTATATCGTCTGATATAGCTAAATTATTTGATCCTATTGGGTGGTTGACACCCATAGTAATCAGAGGGAAAATTTTACTGCAAGGTTTGTGGTTATTGAAATCCGATTGGGATGAACCTGTCCCTGCTCACCTGGCTGATTCTTGGCATGAATTTCGTGTGCACTTAGTCGATTTAGAGGCCATTCGAATACCTCGTTGGGTTGGAGCCATCAGTTCTGCATCTTGGCAGCTTCATGCATTCTGTGATGCGTCTGAACGCGCATATACTGACTTAGAAGCCCGTAAGATTAACCAATCACAGTGTTTTGTAGCTTTAATCACTGATGACTTTGATCAATGGCTTCTTCGTTTTTCTTCACTGACCAAGTACATTAACATTTTAAGCTACATCGCTCGCTGGCTATTAAGAGTCAGGTTCAAAGGCAAAAGAGAACCTCCTCCATCACTGTCGGCCCAAGAAACCCAATATGGACGCCGATATTTACTTAAATTGGTACAGAGAGCGTCCTTCCCCAGGGAAATCCAATTGCTACTTCAAGGCAAGCCTCTTCAGTCTTCCAGCTCGCTCTTAAAACTGACTCCATTCTTGGATCAAGACGGCTTATTACGATCAGGTGGACGTCTGCAAAACTCATTTTTATCTGAGGATGAAATACATCCTATCATCTTACCCGCTCGTCATTATGTGACTGAGCTGTTCATTACTCAAGCACACTTGATCACACTTCATGGTGGACCTTCACTGGTTCAAAGTCATCTCTTACGAGAGTTTTGGATACTTCAAGGCCGTAATACTATCAGGAAGATCGTTCGTCGATGTATCATCTGTGCGAGGTACAAGGCTAGGACTATGGAGCAACTCATGGGACCTCTGCCTGCTGTACGAGTTAAACCTGCACGCCCATTCACTTATACAGGAGTTGACTTTGCCGGACCATTTGCCATGAGAGCGTCGGCTGGACGAGGTCACAAGACATTCAAAGGTTATGTGGCTATATTTCTCTGCATGGTAATCAAAGCTGTGCATATAGAGATCGTCTCAGATCTCACTTCTGCAGCCTTCTTGATGGCTTTTCGTCGATTCTCTGCGAGAAGAGGTCTTTGTCGAGTCCTCTTTAGTGACAACGCCACTAATTTTCGTGGAGCCGCAACTGAGCTTTGCCAACTCTTTCAATCAGCTTCCGCTGTAAGTCAAGAGGTCGCTGCTGCTCTCGCTCAGGATAATGTTGAGTGGTCATTCATACCACCTCGTGCTCCCAATTTTGGAGGTCTTTGGGAGGCTAATGTAAAATCTTTCAAACGCCATCTTGTTCGAGTCATCGGTGATGCTAAACTCACGTTTGAGGAATTCTCTTCAGTGGCCACCATGATTGAAGCCTGCCTTAACTCCAGACCACTCAGTGCAATGAGTTCGGATTCAGAGGATCTGTTAGCCCTCACTCCAGGCCATTTCTTGATTGGTGCTCCACTCATCTCGCCACCTGAACCATTCATCTTTAACAACGAAAACATCTCTCCGTCTTCTAGATGGGCTCATTTAGTCACCATGCGCAACCATTTCTGGAAACGCTGGCACAAGGAGTTCCTAACTCAACTACAACAACGTTCGAAATGGCTATTTCCCCATCGATCACTTCAAGTGGGAGATCTGGTTTTATTCAAGGATCAACTGATTCCACTAACTAAATGGCCTCTAGCCAGAGTAACTAAGCTCTTCCCTGGACCGGATGGATTATGTAGAGTCGTGGACTTACGAACGTCTTCATCTGAATTCAGACGACCAGTAAATCAGCTGATCTATCTTCCAGTTAATTCAAGAGCCACCGATTCTACTGTAATTTTAGATGCTGAAACGGTGGGTGGTACTTCATCAACGTAATCAACGACTGTAGTCGTCGTATCATCCTCACTCAAGACTCAAGATTCAATTACTTAACTTTGTTGTATTAGACATGTATTTGTTCAATTTTCAATTATTGTAAAACCACTGTACTCGATTGTCTATAGCTAGTAACTATCATTTATTTTATTCATTAACTGAACCCCAGCCCTTAAGGTTGCTTGTCGGTAATCTTTCGCGTGATAGAATGTAGAATGGTAAATGGTGCCTTTCACCTTTAAGGTTAATCCAACAACGAAATTAGCTATCATTCGGGATAACTTACTAATCCATAGTTTGCCACAACGGATTCGTGGTGGGCGGTATGTTCAGGCCATTGCCTTTGAATTCGCGCCTTCTCGAAGGTTCGATCTCGCGCCTCTAGCTGTGCGAACCCCGTAGCGCGTTCTTAATTACGAACACGTGGCTCGTAACTTCTCGCTTGAGCTTAACGTGCCTCGCGGGCTCAGTCAGATAGCCACGGATCCTCGAACGAGACACATCGCTTTGCTGAGCGCATTGTTACCTTGGCGGCATTTGCAACTCGACCACGCGGTTTCTTTTACACGTCGAGTACAGTGATTCTAATCAAGAAAACACGCTTTATAAAATTAATTATCTATTGTTTTATATTTAATAAATTTCTAATCAAGACTAATTATGTGCATTAGTGACTTTTGTGCCTTTTCATGCATAGTGACGCTACCAGTTTTATGTGCGCCAAAGTTCTTTAATTAATATAATTTAAATTTAATTAAGGACATTTAAATACAGTCCACTCATTTTCGAACAATTTTCTGAAAGGCGTCATCAGAATTATTTTTTTATTCAAAGAAATATTTCTTTAGAACAGTTAAATAATGATTTTAA
This sequence comes from Anastatus disparis, assembly GCA_017163975.1. Lineage (NCBI taxonomy): Eukaryota > Metazoa > Arthropoda > Insecta > Hymenoptera > Eupelmidae > Anastatus > Anastatus disparis. Next base: position 2,267,417 of record JAFFSR010000370.1, on the reverse strand, counting down.
TTAAAATTTATTTTCTGTAATTATGTTTATAAATAATTGTTGTGATTTTTTTTTTTTTTATGAAATGTACGTTTTTAATCAAAATAATAATTACTTTATGAAAATGAGAAAATTTTCAAAGTTTTTTAGTTATATTTTCTTCATTCCGACAGTTATTTTTTTTCAATGCAAAATCCTCTTTATAATGTAAAGAAATGTAATCAATTACACTGCTTTTTTGCACTATCAAACATTCTATTGTTGAAAAGAGATAGGTTTATCGAAGTCATGAACTAATTTGTTTAATTCAAAAATGATGTCTTTGAATTAAAAAATTATTTGATGTAAAATATTTTTTTCATTTTCATATAAAAATTATTTTAAATAAATATTACATTTTTTCAATAAAAAAATATAGCATTGTTTTTAAGAAAGTTTTACTGACTTTCAACACTATTTCAGAGGTAACTAATTTCTTAAAGTTAATAAGATATTTTTCTAAATTTGAACATTTTTTTTTCGAATATAATATTTTACTAAAGAATATTTGAAGGTTTTTTTTCTTTATTTTTTTTTTATTACAAAGGCGTACCCAGACCTTGAGTTAAGGTCTATACGGCCATATACAATTCGTACATACAGTTATATATTTTAATTTACAAAAAATTTTTTACTTAAAGATTACAAATATAAAACTGCTGTTGCTGACGGTTGCGGAATGTCTGGAGCATTGCTGGTTTGTTGTTTTGCCTGTGAAGTGGGGTGTTGAGTGGTGGTGCAGTGGGGGAATGCAGTTGCATCTTTATGGTTTATGCATGTATTGCATATAGGTTATGCATTTGCTACATAACCTACAATAATTTTGGCGCCAAATTTACTATCTCTTAGGTGAATCTTTCAAGTGCGTCATTAGTGGCTCCATCTATGGGTTACCTTGTTTACTGTCTTATCTACTCTATGGATAAGTGACAGGTAATTAACATACTTAAGGCGCGTTTCCATCTGGCCTCTTGATTTTATATATTTGATGCGCGAATTTTAAACAGCTTATTATGCTGCTTTTCTTTTAATATATAACTTATTTCTTTTATATTTAATTTTAAATGTGATATACTTGGGCGGAGAGTTTTGCAGGCCATCTTTATTTTTGTTTTGCTTTTATTGCTATTTTTATTTCTCTGACGCTGCTCTTGCTGCTATCTTTTATTTCTCTTCTATTACATTTATTCGCTCACTTCTCTTGACATCTTATACAGCTTAAACCATGTCACAAATTACCATCAAGAACTGCTGCGCCATCTGCGGTTTTTCCGCTGATAATATAAGAGGGTCGAAAAAATTAATACAGTGTTTTACATGCCGGCAGCGCTGCCATGTAAAATGTATGAAGCGCGTGCCTCATGATAACGATGGTAATCCGAAATATGATTGTGAGAAATGTATAGCTGGCCGACCTATCGCTTCTCCCACTGCCCCACTCACTGGCACTGGCGCTGAACCACGCGGTGCCACTATGCGAGGTGCTCCTATAGCCCGGCCTATCGTTGCTTCTACTTCATCACGAGGATGCTCACCTGTCGCACCGATTAAGAAAGCTCAAGATCACTCTGTGATTAAGAAGAGGACCAATTCGCGCTGTTCTGCGGTAGCTGGAGGGGAACATAGCATAAGTATCAATTTAATTAATGAAAAATTTAGAGGTGGTGCTGCATTGGTCACCCCGGATAAAAATATTAGTAAGGGTAAAAATGGTGGTCTTCAGCAGAGTAATGATGAAGCTGATTCTTCCTCAGTAAAGACAGCTGTGTCTGCTTTGGAGAGCGCGCTATCCTGCAGGCTCGATCTGATTCAAAATGATCTTAAACGACTTCCAGCTCTTGAGAGCCATATTATAAATACTGGCAAGGGTCTGCAGGATATCGTGACTAAAATGGAGAGTCAAAATGAAATTATTAAGAGGCGGTCGGAACCAAATCGGTGACTTAGTTCGGTGCTTGTAAGAAATGCTTATAATAATTTATTCATTTATTAATATGGTAAAAATATAGTCATTTCCTCTAGTCATGTATATAAAGAATAATTTAAAATAGTTAAAGCCACAAAAATATATAAAATATTGTTATAAAGCGAAAAATGCCACCTAACAATCGACACGACAGTTTTTTGCATGCGGTATATGTCAAGTCAGTTTGATATTTATAATAAATGCTTATAATAATTTATTTACTGATTCATATGGTAAAAATATAGTCATTTCCTCTAGTCATGTATATAAAGAATAATTTGAAATAGTTTAAGCCATAAAAATATACAAAATATTATTGTAAAGCGAAAAATGCTGACTTGATATATACCGAAAGTCACTGATTTGGTTCCGACCGCCTCTTAAGAATTTACAAGCTGGGCAGACGCAGCTGCTAGAGGAGAATCGTAAACTCAGGGGTATGATAGGTACTTTAGAGAAGGAGTTGTTGTCTGCTCTAAATGGCATGTATGAAAAGTTTTTCAAATCTCTCACGACTAATTTTAATAATATGCAAGCATTTTTAGGTAATGAATTCAATGGAGTGGACAGCAACTTTTCTTAACTTATGACCGGGGTGGCTGAGGTGGTGCAGACCGTTAGTGATCTCACGGCCCAGGACGAGCACTTAATCAACACCAACACCAACACTGATATGCCTGTAAATTCGAATATAACACAATCATTTGAACGTAAAGATAGTAGCTCTCTTAACACATGCACTGAAGCACCTGTTGATTCAAACGATGAACAATTAGTAAAAGCACATACAGATAGTAGCGGAGAGGCATCCTGTCATACTGTGAAGAGGTGTGGTTCTGGGAATGGTGTCTTGGTGATATCCAGCGGACTGGACTGCTCTGCGGCTAATGTTGGGCTGGAGGATTATGCTTGCGCTGTTCTGGGAACCATACTTCCGACTTTTAAACGTTCAAATATTGTATCTGTTACTGAGATCTCAAATCCTGAAAATAAAAATAAGGGCAGGATGTCTGCTGGGCCTCAGATCGTTGGCGGTCCGAGTATTGCGTTCTCATTGTTGGTTAGTCTTTCTGGAGATGACTTGGCGCAGAAGGTATTTATGGCTAGGCGTAGATTAACGGGTTTTTCGACAGCGGATCTGGATCCCTCCCTCCTCGGCAGTTTTTCTACCACCAAGCACCATTCTCAAATATATATAAATGAGTATCTTGAAAAAGATAAATATATTAAATTTAAAAATCTTAAAAAGTATGCTAAAGGAAAAGGTTGCAAGTTTGTTTGGCATAGAGGTGGTAAATTTATGGTGAGGAGGGAGAGAGGGGAGAGAGCGCACAAATTTAAAAGTGAACATGATTTGAATGAAATATTAGATAAATCTAAATGTATTGTACAGAAAAATGTTAAAGTAACTGATTTTGAGAAACACGATGAAGCTCTAACAAATAATGGAACTACTGATAATGATAAATGTAAACCTCATAATAGTGGGATGAGCTCGAATCAGGAATTAATTAAAAATCATGCAATATCCTTAGATAGAGCCTCTCCCCAATGACTGCGCTGGTCCTCTTCGGAGAGTCGAATAGGGAGGAGGGGTGAACTGCGCGCGTGCTTTCTGAATGTGACCTCTTTGAGAGCTCATATTGGGCAGGTGCGTGAACTTTCAAGTGGTTATCATTCTTACGACATATTTGGAGTTGCTGAGACCTGGCTGGGTCCGTCTGTATCGGATGACGTCATTCGAGTCGGGGGGTACAAAGTGTTTAGACAGGACAGAAACTTGCGTGGTGAAGGAGTTGCCTTGTATATTAAGGATAATCTAAAATGCACTATTTTGGCCACTTCGTAGACGCAAACTAGTAATAGTAGCGGTAAGCCGGAGGTGCCTGAATATATTTTCTGTTCTGTGCAAGTTAGCGGCTCCGAGCCCGTGCTAGTTTCTGTCATTTATCGTCCTCCTGCTGTTTCTTTTACTAGAAACTCTAATTTGTTGATTGATTTGAGAAATTTTTGTTCGGATTATTCCCATAAAATTATAATGAGGGACTTGAATGCCGATCTCCTTAAAGAGAGCAGTGATGCTAAGTTTCTTAGTAAGCTGTCGGCTGAGCTTTCGTTACAGTTGATCCAGCACGGTGCTACGCATCATACTCCTACGTCTCACACGTGGATTGACCTGATCTTTGTTGATGACAACGACGTGGTGCTTGATGCACGGAACCTACCGGCGAGCTTTCACAGTCGGCATAATTTAATTGACGTCTGTTTGCCTTGCAACACTATAACTTGAGATCAAAAACCTATCATGTATAGGAACTATAAAAATATTTGTCCGCTTGCATTGGGAGAGAAACTTGCCGGCTGTGATTGGTCGCCGCTTATGACTGACGCAGTTGACCCTGAATCTGCACTTGGTTGCCTCTGTGACAATCTCACTGCTGCAATCGAGAATTTGGCGCCGTTGAAAGCGCTCAAGCCTAATAAGAATAAGTTTCCATGGGTAGATGAAGAATTGTCACGGATGCGGCGTAAGAGAGATGCTACATATCGTAGATACAAACGGACAGAGGACAAGCAGTATCTCCTTGAATTTCTGCGGTTGCGTAGGGTGGTAGACGAACGCACGGACCATGCTAAGACTGCTTATATTCACAATAGACTGTTTGATGCTCTTGCGGGTGGTAATGTCTGGAAGGAGTTGAGAGACCTGGGACTGCTATCCGGACCTCAAGGGGATTTGAATGGATTCACTCCGGATGAGCTTAATGCGCACTTTGCTGGGGTGTCAGTCTCGCCGTAGGAGGATAGTGAAGAGCGATTGAGAATTCTTTCTCAATGCAATGAAAGTGGGTTTACCTTTAAACAAATTAGTTTTAATGATGTTGTTCTTGCAATTTCACATTTTTCCTCACAGGCTTGCGGTGAGGATGGCATTCCGCAAAGCGTGATAGTTAAAGCTTTACCATTTATTGGTGAACATCTTGTGACTCTGTTCAACTCCTCTTTTGCACGGGGGATCTTCCCTTGCCGTTGGAAGCAAGCACGTATTATACCATTGAAAAAGTGTGCTGCACCTAAGCAACCAAAAGATTTTAGGCCTATAGCCATCTTATGTTTTCTTTCAAAGGTTCTTGAGAAGATCGCCCATGACCAACTGCAGGAGTACATTACATCCAAAAAATTGCTCGATCCTATGCAGACGGGCTTCAGGAAAAACCATTCTACGCAGACTGCTGTACTTAAGCTTACGGACGATATAAGGTCAGGTCTAGACAGGAAACTTGTCACATTACTGCTACTTTTTGACTTTAGTAAGGCATTCGACACGATCTCTCCCTCCAAACTCCTTGCGAGGCTTAGATCGATGGGGTTCTCCAGGGCTGCACTCGGATGGATTAACTCCTATTTATCAGGTAGGAAACAAATGGTTTCCACACATTTGAAGGAGGAATCGAACTGGCTAACAACCAATCTAGGAGTACCTCAGGGTTCGGTGCTGGGGCCTCTGTTGTTTTGCCTTTACATAAATGACGTACGTGACGCACTGGACTCTGGTTGCGTCGGGCATCTGCTGTATGCGGATGATCTTCAAATTTATACACAGGTCCCTTATGATGATGTGGACGAGGGGATTCGTATTTTACAGAGGACGGCCAGGGCGGTGTCGAGGTGGGTTGCTGGTGTTCTCTCACTTTGAATGCTAGTAAAACAAAGGCGATCGTCTTTGGAAGTAATCGTTTTATTAAAAATTTTTATTCGGGTGAGCCAAGGACGATTGACCTAGGGAGCGGTATCAGTATTCCTTTCTCTGACACCGTTACGAGCCTTGGTGTTGTACTCGACTCTAAAGTGTCGTGGGAACCGCATATTAATATGCTGACTAAAAAATTCAATAGAGTGATTTATAGCCTGCGGTTTTTCCGTCGGTACACCACTGAGGCTCTGCGTAAGCAGCTCGCAATCGCCCTGCTGTTTCCACATCTTGATTATTGCTCAGTGGTCTTGCTCGATGCTTCGCAGGAGTTACGAAGACGGCTACAGACAATGCAAAATTCATGTGTGAGATATGTATTAGGCGTGAGAATGGGTGATCACATCTCTCCCCATAGACATGCTTTGGGTTGGCTACGTACTGATTCGAGGAGACAGTATTTTATGGCTGTACTTATGTACAAAATCGTACGTATGAATACTCCCGAGTATCTAGTGGGTCTCTTCACTAGATATATACCCAGAGCGACCACTAGGGATGAGATTAAAGATCTTGCGGTGCCCTTCATGCGCACTGACACTGGAAGAAATTCCTTTCAAGTTCAAGGTGCGCATTTTTGGAACTCCCTACCTGCTGATATTAAAAATCTTCCATCAATCGGCAGGTTTAAAGCCGCTCTGAGGAGGTTTTTACTCGACCTCGATTAAACAGTATTATTTTCGGACTATATCATATGTGTTAATTTATTATGTGATGTACCCTTTATAGATTTAAGGCATGATTGTATTTATTGGCGTGTATGTAGGATGTGTGTGCATAGAGTGAATGATTATATTTTTATCAGATTGACTTGTATATTACTGTACATTCAACTTGCTGTGATTTTAACTTACTGTATACTGCTGATATTTCGACTGCGCTCTTTACACGCTTGATTTTATGTAATTATTTTGACTGATAGATATTGAGACTGATTTTTAACTATATTATTTATACTTTTTGCGTGTATTTATTCGTGTTATCTGTGTTATCGCTTTTATTTAATTTATTGACTTACTATTATAGTATTACTATCTCTATTATGTTTTATGACTGTGATATCATACTGTACTATTTTGATTTTATATGTGCAAGGCTATTTAAAGTATTTTTATGTATTTTTTCAACTTTATTTGTAATTTTCACGCTTTTTTGTAATTATAATACAAAATAAACAATATCCAATCCAATCTAAAAAACTAAAGATTACAAATATATAACTAAAGATTACAAATATATGACTAAAGATTTAAGTTACACTTTTTAAGGAAATTTATAACTATTTTAATAATATTTAAATTTAAGTTCTTTAAAATGTGAGTCATAACACAATTAACAATAATTTCAGCGTCTTTGAAACTTTTAAACATGTCGTAGCGTTGATCCCTGTAGAGCGGACATTCCTATAGTAGGTGCTCTATATCTTGATAATCGTGGCCACAGGTGCATGCTGGGGAGGAAACGATATTTTTCCTGGCCATCGATGAAGCAGAGCTATAATGATCAGCTCTAAGACGATTTATAGTTACTATTGCATGCCTGGGAAGATTTTTGTCTTTGAACCAAGGATGTTTGGAATTATTGTTGAAGTTATTGAAGTATTTAATTCCTTTTAAAATTCCATCTTCCATGTTAGATTTGCATGTGTTGTCATAGGCAAATTTTTCCCACGTTTGTCTAAAGTCTGTATAGGGCACTTCGTTGTTTTCAGAAGGTCTGCTCGTGGCCATTTTAGCTAATTTATCGGCCTTTTTATTGCCTTGGATGCCTATATGTGCTGGAATCCAAACAAATTGTAACGGTTGATCTCAAGAACTAGTGGACGTTATTTGATATATTTTGTTTCTTGCTTTAACTATTAGAGGTGATTAAATGTGGTGGATTTATGGCTTTGTAATGCTTGGAGTACGCTTAGTGAGTCGGAAAATATTACATGTTTATCATATTTGGACAGAGATGCAAATTCTAACGCAGTGTTGATGGCGATGACTTCGGCAGAAAAAATTGAAGTGTGCAATTTAGAGCTTGTTATATTACTGTTTCCAGCATCGTCGGTAATGTAGGCGGAACCCACAGATTTGGAGCCTGCAATTTTACTGCCGTCGGTGAAAATTTTACAAATTGATTCATCGGGGCAGTATAGGTCGAGCGTCAGATCCGGATCTTTGACTTTTTTAATTAATTTACCAAGACTAAAATCTATATTTGGTTGATGGTACATAGCTTTGAAGGGATGTGCATATATTTCATTGAGGTGGCTTATATATAATGTCTTGTTGGTTTCTGTGAGAACTTTAGAAATGCATTGAGAGATAATTCTCTTTTTTTTTGCGTTCACTTTTTCTATTTTTTATGTGATATAGATTTATGTTTTTGGATGCAGGATTAGATCTATTGGAGAGAGCTTTGGTGACATAGTTGCAGCCTGAATATAAGGCCCGATCCCTCATAGAGGTGAGCTTGGTTTCAGCTAAGATAAAGTTTTTGGGGGTAGATTTACGATATCCCATTACGGTCCTGAGAGAAGAATACTGAATTTTTTCAATGGTTTGTGCCATAGCCTTTGATTTCGGATAATAAATAAATAATCCATAGTCCATAGTGGCTCGAACGAAGTTCTTGTAAAGAACTAATAAAGTTTGGGGATGAGCACCCCACCACGTTCCGCATAGGTATTTAAGAATTCGATGAGCTCTTTGACACTTAATGGCGATCGTCTTGACCTGTTGCTCAAACTTGAGTTGAAAATCGAAGATAACTTCTAGAAATCTAGTGGATTCAGTGGATTTAATTTTTTCATTATTGTTGGTGATGTGTGTGTCCCCAGGTGGTATATTTTTGTTGTTGAAATGGACTAGTTTAGTCTTTTTAACGCTTAAAGTGAGATCCAATTCAAATAATTTATTGCGTATGTTTTCTGTGGCCTTTTCAAGTTGTGTAGCACTTTTTTCCAATGATGATGAACTTGTGTAGAGGAGAATGTCGTCAGCAAATTGGGAAATATGTATGAATCTAGATATGTTTTTATGGATACCCTTAACGTAAATGAGATAAAGAAGGGGGCTGAGTACCCCACCCTGAGGTACACCTTTATAAGCATAACTCGGATAATCTAGATTATATTCAGTGTAGATTGAGCGCTTGATTATAAGATGTTGTACGAAGTAAAGTACTGTGCGAGAACATCCGATCTCTTCTAGTTTGCGAAGAAGAATCTGGGGGTTGACGTTGTCGAACGCTCCCTGAACGTCTAAAAAATGCTGCAAGTGTATCCCAGTTCTTACTGAAGTTGTTGTCGATATGTAGAAGAAAGTTTGTTAAGTTGTCGTAGCAGGATCTACCTTTTCGAAAGCCTGAGTTTGATGCTGGAAAAATATTGTTGTGCTCGCAGAACCATTGTAATCTGTTTTTTACCTAAGCTCATATATCTTACAGAGACACGATGTCATAGCTATAGGTCGAAGGCCTGACCCGTCTGGTTTCCTGATGAAGTGTACAAAGGATTCTTGCCAGTTTGGTGGGTAGATATTTTCCTGTTGCATCTGGTTGTAAATGTCAAGCAATTCCAATTTATACTTCAGTGAAATCTTAGTGAGTGTGTAATAGTCAATGATCCAGACCGCAGCCGGAGTGTTTGTTTCTAGATTCAAGGGCGGCATTGAATTCAGCAAAATCGAAAGGGTCGTCAAAGAAGGAGTCTTTGTTATCAAACGATTGAATCGAAGGCTCAATATGATTGGCTTGTAGTTGTGGGGCTATTTTGTCCATTACCACCTCTGCTTGGGATTTCACTAGTGACCTATCGTGGCTAGTTATGCTTGATCTTTTCAATCCAGAAATTATATTTGTTAATCGGTGACGAATTGATGTAGTCACTATTATGAAATTCAGAGTATTGTTGGTCAAGCGTATCATTGCATTTTTGCCAATCTGTTTTTTTAGAATATAATTCGAATGACTTTCTGGCGTAGATGACTTGATCTATACTAAGTTGGATGGAGATGGGGAAATGGTCAGATATGTGTGAATCATCAAAAACCTTGTGATTGATGCGATCAGCCATAGAGGCGGTTGAAATGACTAAATCAATATTGGATTTTTTACACCGAGCAGGATCAATGCGTGTGGACGTCTTGACATTATGGATAATTAGACCATTCCCATCAAGGTAATTCAATAAATTTATTCCATCCTTGTCATTATAACTGCAATTCCAGCCAACATGGTGCAAGTTGAAATCACCCAAAAAAATAATTGGCTCGCTACATATTACACTGTTGCTCATAATCTCGTTCCAAACTCTTGGAGAGGGATGTATATGAGGTGGCTTGTAGCATGCGAGTAAATTAGAAGAGTGATCTTTGGCTTTAATCCTAATGCCTCCGAGTTCAATTTCTGGTTCTGATGAGGTAGTATTTAGAACTTGGAAGTCGATGTCTTTTTTAACAATAAATATGATGCCACCACCAGTGACATCTAGGCGATCGAATCTGTGTATATTGAATCCCGTGAAATTTACGGGTTTATCTAGCTTCAGCCAAGTCTCGACTCCAACGATGATGTTAAATTTAATTTTCATTTTTTCTAATTCGAGTCTTCTTGCTTTTAAACTCCTGAGATTCCAGAACAAGATATTAAAATTTTTATTTTGCATGTTAATATTTTATAGATATACTTGATACATATATATTATTATTATTTTCCTTTTTGTGAACGTGTGTCTATATGTTCTTCTTTATTTTCTAATCCTGTGTTAAGCCTTTTGAGAAGTTTTTTAATACGGTTTTTAAGTTTGATATCCAGTATTTTGGCTTCTATTACATACAGCCACTCTACTAGGGCAGGAGTATCCTGCGTGAATTCCTTACTAATGTTAAGGACCTCACGTTGATATTTGACTTTCTCAAGAAATTTAACTAGTTGGTCGTATTGAAGAACTTTGTTAAAATCAGCATTTTTGTACATATCTATGACTGGAGCTAACTGAGGAGTTATATCCTCGTCAATATCTTCGGATTGACTTGGGTCACTATTTTCATCACTATTTGCTTCTACAATTTTTGTTTTTTTCTTGGCTGGTTTTAAGGTTTTATTTGTCTGTGAAGGGTTTTTGAACTGGTTGCTTTTTTCATTGTTTACTGAAAGTTCTGAGTTGATGCTTTCACTAGTGGTAGAAGGAGCAGACCTTTCAAGACCATAGAACTGTGCGTCGATTATTTCATGAGAAGAGTTCTGAGCGATAGTTGACAAGGAGTTGTTTTTATCATTTACAGGATTTTCCATGTTAAGACCGTCTGCTTGAGTGTTATCTATAGTAAAATGCGTCCGGGCATCGTTCTTATTTGATTGATCAAGTTTTTGAGATTCAAGAGAGTCGTCATCTTTCGGAGGTGGTGCAAAACCAACGCTATTGTGGGTAACGATTGCTTCATCAGACTGTTGGCTTATCATGTGAGTGATGGCGCCATCAGTATTAGAGGCTTCATTCTCCTTGAGTACCGGACAAAAGTTAGCAATGTGTCCCTGATTTTTGCAAAAGTGGCATTTTATATTTTCCGCACCAAAGCAAATCCAATAACTAATATTTTGATAGTTTATTTTAAGTTTATTTGGGACTCTTTCAAAGTCCTCTTCCTTAACATAAAACTGCCTTCTATGGGAAAATATGTGACTTCGAGATTCATTTGCTGTGGAAGATCTGATGTTAGTTATACCCCTTTTTGTAATTATGTTGATTGACTTTAAATAATCAATAACTATATCGTTGGGTATTTGTGGCAAGATATTAGAAATAACAACTCTACGATAATTTTGTACAGGTCTTCCTGGCACGTATGGAGCGAACGTGTAAGCGCGATTGTTCACTGTTATTGTTTTGCCTATAATTTCATTAACCGATTCCTCTGAATTTAGAGTGAAACAGACTCTATTCTCGGAAATTTTTGAAAAGTAAATCAAATTCTTGATGTTCATGATTTTTTCAAAATGATCCATATATTGGTCGTTAATGTAACCCTCTATAGCATTTAACACGGCAGTTTGTTTAAATGTAGGTAATGAGCTCCTACTGATAGCATTTGCATAAGAGAGCTTATCTCTGTTACTTGACGTTTCAACGGTTTGAACGCCAGAATTAGAATTCTTTTCGTTTGTAACTAATTGAGTAAGAGCAGACCCATTGTCGCCACCGACAACCGAGCCCGATCCACGACTATGCACAGCGTCGAAGGCTTAGCAAACTAAACGAGGCGATAGAGCGCCACTGCCCACGTCTACACTGTGCGGCGTCCTGCGCGCGACTGTTTTTTTTATTTTAAAAATTATTTCATGAATTTTAAAATGATTTTTCTTTGACTCAAAAAAATTCATTTCTTTGCACCGTATTTCTTCTATTGAAAAACACCTTTAAAGTTCAAAAAACTTTTTACGCTGTGTAGTTACAAATGTTGCGTGAAATTCCGTGATAAAAGAAACATTTTCACATACTAATTTAATAGCATTTCAAAACAATGTCTAATAATTATTTTCATAGTGAAAAATAAGGCTTTCTTTTTTTTAACATTCTGCAGTTGAAAATGAAATTTCATTTCGTTAATATGAAAGGACAAAGATGAGCCACCTGCTCTAGGATAAATATAAAACAAACGTGCCTGTTTTCTTTTAATATCTTACAAATAATACATGTTTTCGATTAACAATCATTGATTATTTTATTACTCACTAATGTCAAATTATTTTTTTCTTTTTTGCTATGTTATTGAAAAAATTAATAATTTATAAAAAAATTATATCTTTTTATTACTATTTAGTTTTTGAATAACACTAATTTAAAAATTCATTTCCTTACACAATACATAATAAAGTTCAGATTTAGATTAGAAAACGACAAAAATAAATGACCTATTATAAAACAAAATTTTGAAGGGTTTGCTTTATGGATCAAATATAATTTAAAAATAAATTTTGTTTTCTTTATATGAATAAATATCAGAATTGTTTGTAATCCCTAGCGGGAATATAAAATGTTTAAAAATGTTTAAAACTGTTAAAAACTGTTTGAAACTGTTTATAAGTGCGAAATTTAGGACATTTAAAACGGTTATGGACAGTTTTAAACATTTTTAAACACTTTCAAAAAGTTTTGAAAAATTCGAAATCATTTCAAACGGTGTTTAATAGTTTTGAATTTTTTATGTTAAAAAGTTATAGATTATTTTAAATATTCAAAATATTTCAAAACAATTTTAAATCAATATGAACTATTTTTCATTAACTTGAACAGTATTGAACGGTTTTCAACAGTTTTAAAGTTCTTAAACAGTTTTAAACAGTTTTAAAAAGTTCGAAATGATTTCAAACAGTGTTTCATAATTTTGTGTTTCAAAAATTTTCTTATATATATTAAAATTTATATAATATATACGAAAAAATGTTCACTTTAGCTTTAAATTATTCTGTATTGTTCAATTCTGTTCAAAAATGTTTAAAACTGTTTTAAATGTCCCAAATTTCACATTTATAAACTATTTTGAACAGTTTTAAACATTTTTAAACAGTTTTCAATAATTTTAATCTATTTCAAACAGTAATGCACATTTTATATTTCCACTAGGGATTGGAGATATCATCTTCTCCTCTATTTTATTGCCAGTGGGTTTCTTGATCGCTGTGGACTGAGACCCTTGATTTCACCTTACTCGTGTAACTTTTATTGGCCAGGAAGAATTTGTAATTAGTTTTTCCTGGTCTCCTAGTTCTATTTCACATAGAAAAATTTAGAAAAACTTTTCTAAAATTTTCTCGGGGATTAAACTCCGGTCTACTACAGCATGAGCCATGAGCCTTAGTCCCTGCGCTACAACCGATTCTACTTATAGGTATGAACTTATTTTAAATAAATGAGAATCGGAAGAGTGTAAATATGTATAAATTTCAAGAACAAGCCGAGAAGAATCATCCCTACTGTAAATATTGTATGAACTCTCTTGTGAGATCTCATATGAAATCGCCTATGAAATCTCATATATATTTGAAAATAAATGAATTTTGAAAATAAAATAAATATATGTGAGATCTCATGTCAGATCGCACATATATTTATTATATTTTCAAAATTTAACGAATATACATTCGATTTCATATGCGATCTCATAGGCGATTTCATGTGACATCTCAGCTGTAGTGTAGAATCATTTAATCGTAATTTTATTAATATATATAAATAAATTAAATTAACCCTTTCAGAACCAATGTACATTACAATGTACATTGACATTTTTTGGTTTTTTTGAAATTGTGCAAAAATGGCTTCAAATTTTGTAAAAAAAATATGTGTATCAGATTGAAGTGGACTATTTCCGATCTCAAACTGAGGGCCTAAGTTATTATATCTTCGATAGATACTGAGAAAACTTGAAAAGAAAAAAAAAAAAAATTTATTTTATCGCAAAAATTGCTTAATAAATGAACACTTATCATGGCTAAATGGTTATCAGAACTTTTCATGATGAAATAATAATTCCGTTCTGAAAGGGTTAAAGATCAAAATTCAGATTTTAGATTTGTTGACATTGATTACAACTATAAGTGTAGAAAAGAATCAAATTTTTTTGCACATGAGATCTCACATGAGATCTCATGTGAGATCTCATATGAGATCGGGTATCGGGAAAAAAAAATTTACTTGCACATGAGATCCCACGTGAGATTGAGTAACGGGAAAATTAATTTTTTTGCACATAAGATCTCATGTGAGATCTAATGTGAGATCGGGTATCGGGAAAAATTGATTTTTTTGCACATGAGATCACACGTGAGATCGGGTATCAGAAAAAATAAAATTTTGTGGCACATGAGATCTCATGTCATTTTTTTCAGTAGGGTAGTACAATAGTAAATCCAAAAATATGTTTCACAAAAAAATATCGATTTCCAATATTGGATTAATAATCTATAGATTTTTTATTTATAGTCGGAGAATTTCGTGGTATAAGACTTTTTTGTTTAAAATAGTGCAACTTCAACAGATATAATAATAAAATATTTTCAGACCAACAAAACATGGAGGACAGTGGTAAGGATGAATTACTGATGAATCTTCTGTCAGCAGAAGAACAGCTGCGTAGTTCGAGAGATCCTGCGTTACTACCACCCACCGAAGAAATACAAGAAGTTACAAATTTTTTAGATGATCACGTGACTTATGATTATAGTACTCCAAACACGATGTTGGAGGGGGTAATTGCTGATACTGCAGCGCTACTACTAATGCACAGCTAATGCAAATGCAAATTTATATATGCTTGGTTAAAGGCGGCTATAAACGATTTATATCGTCACGTGTGTGAATATGCACAGCGATCAGATTATATCAGCATGACTATAAGCTCTGAACGTTTCGTGCACGGACCTCTATGGATTTCTTTTGAATTGCTTCATGATTTTTCACTGGTAGATTTACTCGAACTAATAGCTAGTATAGCACAAAGTAAGGATGGTCTCGAAATTGACGATGTTTTGAATGTTAAAGTCAGTTCTGTGACTTAACCAAAGGGCCGGGGTCATGTATATCTCACTAGCGAATCGATTTCAAGAAATCCATTCTAAATATTGAAAATAACGATAGTCTTTGTCTTCCACGCTCGTTAATCGCTACTCACGTATACGGCATATATGGTCAAACCTGCAGTGGAATTTTCCATGGCAGATGAAATAAAATAAGACATCATACAGCACAATATCAGAAAGTGCAAGCATTGAAACTTGTCAGAGTTGCGAGAGTTACGATACCCGAGACAAGCTGAGGTATAGAGGAGATTAAATTATTTCAAAATATTACGCACTATTTGGAGTCGTGATCTTCGTTTATTCTTTTAAAAATTTTGCTCGTGGATATAGGCCGCTTTGCGATGGTGCACGTTTCGTACACGTCGTTGGTAATGTCGTTAAATATACTATAAATATCATGTATTATTAGAATTTCAGACATTACCAGCTAATTTTAAAATTACTCGCAGCGACTGGGAGTCGAGGCTACTGTACAGCACCGCTCAAAAGTTCGGAAACATTTATTTTTCGAATACTTAAATTAAAATCGTGATATCTCAGAAACGCTTTGATAAAATTTAAAAAATTCAAACAATGTTTCAAAGATCAGACAAAATACTATCTTTTTATAAGCTGTAGAATATTTTAAACTCTTTTTTAACTTGATTTTTTAATGATTGAAAATTTTTGAATACTTACGAATTTTTTAATTTTAATCAATCCACTTTTTAAAGAATTGATGAAATTGAGAAATTCAAAATCGATTGCTAAATAGAGAAAATTTCCTAAATGATTGTCTTTAATTAATTTTTAATATCTATTTCATGTGCAGAGATACGAGCGAGCGGAAATGGAGCAAATAAGAAAATAATTTTTCAGGTGCAATAACATTTGCCATGTTTCTTGATGTTTTGGTGTGCTTACAACTGTATCTTATATATAAATTGTGTATACATTAAATTTACAATATCCAGTTGTTAATAGATGCCGATATATGAAGAAAATATTGAATATTTTTTTGCACCTGAAAAATTATTTTGTTATTTGCTTCATTTTCGCTCGATTGTAACTCTGCACAAGAAATAGATATTAAAAATTGATTAAACACAATTTTTTAGGGAATTTTCTCTACTTTGCAATCAATTTTGAATTTATTAATTTTATTAATTCTATGAAAAGTTACAGTTGATTGATTAAAATTCAATAATTCGTAAAAATTCAAAAATTTCCAATCATTAAAAAATTAAGTTAGAAAAGAGTTTAAAATATTCTACATCTTATGAAAAGATAGTATTTTGTCTGATCTTTAGGACATCGTTTGAATTTTTTAAATTTATTACAGCGTTTCTCAGATATCACAATTTAAATTTTAATCTTTCAAAAAAAAAGTTTTCGAACTTTTTAGCGGTACTGCACATCTTGCTTAAAAGTTGCTTCTTAAAAATTTAGTCATCAGAAAAATCATAAATGTAAGTAAAAATGCTATAAACATTTGCAAAAACCTCCTTGTGATATAAATTAGGAAAAAATAAAATGTTTTCAATGTAGCAGAGATTTTTACATTGCTGTTTGTTTTGAAAATAATAAAAATTTAAAATTTCTCGATAATTCTCGGTCGGTATGTAAGAGTATAAAAATTTATCGTACATGTAGTAAAACAGTGCGAATCAACGATAAAGAATAACATGATTGAAATACGATATTTCGTAAAATATGTAATAGTAAGAGGCCAATAGAACACCTTTGTTACATGCAGCTCATCGTCGATAAAAAAGGATTCATGGTGAATAAAAAAACAATTCTTTATTTATTTTATGATTCTGAGACTTAGCAATCAAAGAGCATCTTAGGCTGTGAGGCTGAAAAAGTAAGGCTCATGTACCAAATTTGTGTGTTGTCCAGCAAGTGTGTAGTTACTGTTTGAATGATAAAATTGTATCAAATTCTTGCGAGTACGTGTTTGAAATTGACCTTGTGAAACAGCTAGTCGATTTGGCCTTGGCACCAAGAAAAAATTTCAAACAAATCATTTGTATAGCCCACAATGCGCAGGGTTTTGATGCGCAATTTATTCTAAAACATTAAACAGAGCGTAAAGATGTCAGAAATAACACACCGGAAAATCAGAATTACGTGGGGGAAATGCCACTAGTATGGACTTTCTCGCCAGATTCGATGAAGGTAAAAGAGAGTTATGCAGTAGTATAACGAAAAAAAAACTGTAAAATACATATTTAATTTTAGAAATGAAATTCTATAAATTGTAAGCAAGATGTAAAAATTTTACTATTAGCATGTCTGGCTTTTCGCAATACGTTCATCGAATGTGGTAATACAGATCCGTTTGTAGAGTGTGCCACCATCGCATCATCTTGCATGCGTATGCATAGGAAAAAAATTTTACAAAAAGATACAATAGGTATTATACTTTATGCTGGCTATGGACAAGCAAATGAGCAGTCTATAAAAGTGATGAGGTGGTTGTGCTGGATAGAAAATGTGCTGAATCGACAAATTCAGTATACTGTTCGTACACAAGAAAAGAGACTTCCCGAAGGCTCTCTAGTGGACGGATATTGCGTACTTGAAAATGAAAAGAAAATTTTTCTACAATTTCACGGGTGTTATTGGCATGGTGTAACACAATAAACCGAGACTTGAGGCTCGTAAACGGTGAAAGTATGGATCATACGTTTCGAGAGAACCACGTGGATATCGGAAAAAATTCGAGCCCATAGTTATGAACTTATCGAAAAGTGGAAGTGTGATTTCGATTGTGAGTACTCGGAGAACGAGAATATGAGGTCGTACATTGAAGATAAGACTCGAAAATGGCACGCCCCTCCAAAATCCTCGAGAAGCATTTTTTTTCGGATAAACAGAAAATACAGTCAAAATTTACGATTTAAAAGTGGATGGAATAATAAAATACGTAGACGTCTATTCGTTGTATCCATATATTTGTAAATACGGGCGATATCATATTGGTCATACAACTCTCTACGTGGGCGAGGATGAGTATCGCACTCTCGCGGATCAAACGAATGACATAAGTCAGGTTAAAGGTCTTATTAAAAGTGAAGTATTAGCACCAGTGAATTTATAGCATGCTGTACTCCCCGTTGAAATGCATAATAAGCTTGTATTTCCACTATGTCGATTTACCTCAAATCGATGTATAGCACAGATTGTGACCATGAAAATGTTGATGATCGACCTTTTACCGGTACGTGAGTGGCTGATGAGTTAAAAAAAGCCGTTCAAATGGACTATGTTATCAAAAAAATATTTGAAATATGGTTTTGTAAAATTACTCAGTACAAGAAAGCCACGGGCCAAGGTTGCCTATTTCCAATGAGATAAATTTTTTGCCGAGAAAACATACCCGTCGGGTCACCCATCGGAATGTGCTGACGGTAATGAAAACGCGATTGTTCAATACATTGAAGAATTCATGCCACAAGAGGGTATAAAATTAGTCAAAAATCAAATAAAATATAATGCTGGCCTGAGATCTGTAGCAAAACTCTGTCTGAATTCATTATGTGGTAAATTTGGTCAACGAGAAAATATGCCTAAGACCGAAGTGGTGGATGATCCACAGGGATTATTTGAATTATTCTGTAGTGCCGAGGTGGAGGTTGACTTAATTTTAATGATCGACGATACAACAATTTACGTAAGCTGACACAGTAGAGAAGCAGCTTGTGACAACCGTGGGGGTCAGGAGGTTTCACTGATTTTAAAAATCTATAAGATGTATTTAATTAGGTAACACAAAAACAGAAGCTTTATTTTAGTAATTTTTACAGTAGTCGCACGCGCGCTTAAAATGGACGCCAGCCGCGTATAGCGTACGTGACGCCGCTTGCACTAATTAAGTAACTATCGGCACGACGAAAAGCAGATAGTAAGAAAAACATACGCTTAAAGGGCACGAGCACACACAAAAAAAATAATTAGAATGGCACGATGGGAAAATACGCAATAGAACGCGCACCCGATCGCCCGGCACACATGTCGCAAAAGAAAGAAAGAAATTATATTCTTTTACTTAGCAATCGTGCACTCGCAACAACACGAGGCTTTTTTAAGCACACTAAATCAAATTATAGAATAGTAAATCTATCTACTTCCACTCACTCGAGCTTCAATAATTGCAACACACAGCCAAAAAGTACTACGCAATATCGCAAGTCATAACGCTCTTTACTACACGCTGGCAACAAAAGGAAATAGCTGACGCTATGGCGCTTTCTTCTTGCCTACTCAGCTTCGCAAGAGAGAGACAAACGATCCTTAACGGACCCAAGCTCAGCTACTCGAGTCAAGCTGCTTGCTATCTATATAAGTGCACAGCGTACGTGCTTTAGATATTCGCGCATGTGTGCCAACGATCTTGGGTTATAGTTTGAAATATTTGACTTGCGTGATCTGCTTTCCGTCTTGCTAGTAGTTGGATGCTCCTTTCTGTCATCTATATGCGCTACAAATATACCTACAAGTAATATGGCCAATCTGCCATGTTACAATCCCCCCTCCCCCCACCATACGGAAGTATACGGTGGAACCGGATACTTTCGTCAAACGCAAAAAAAAGCACTAGCTAAAAATAAGAAAGAAAAATTTAAGTATAGATAAAAAATAGTAGAGCTTAAACTAAGATAACCGGTGTTATCTGCAGCGGTGTGAAGCGTATTTACAAAATTCTTCTTCTGCTGTATCTGCTGACTTTATTTTAGCTAAATTAAGTGTAGGTGTTTCGCGCTGTATATAAGGTTGCTCAATGTAAAACGACGCGACTGGCTTATCCATATTGTATTTACAAAAATTACAAATCTTAGAACTAGTTATCTTAAAGCTAAAGAAAATAACAAACATAGCCCATTCTTACATGTATTTCATTCATGCACATACCAAAAAATATTAAAATTACATTTTGTATAACAAAATTTGAAATTTAAAATAAAAATGAAAATTTAACTGTTTACTCACTGAAAGGTGACGCTCTGATGGTATGTGTCGATGCATACTATTATTTTAAAAGATTAATTATTTTATAATTAATATTTTGCAGCAATTTTCTAAATACACAAAAAAAATTCTATTTATAGATTTTACTCTTAATTACGTAATAGTAATGCATAAAAATAAAATTTAGCACGTTCTCATGTGTCAGTAAAAAAGTGTGAATAGCTAGAAATGTTTGTATAATGTGTATGAGGAATAATTAAATAGCAAAAAAGGGTAATTTAGTAAACACACAAAATTGCTCAAATAATGGATTAGCTGAATGGGTCGTGAGTTTGGTTGATAAGGGTTTTAAATAGCTAGATATGATGCTAGAGGATCAATATAGGCATATTAATGATGGTATAAAGGGGTTTTGATGAATGGAGGTCTCGGGTCGATGGGTTGCTTTTTCGCTCGCTGTAGCAGAAATATACTCCGCATAACTAAAATTAGGAAAATTGTAGGGCTGGTCAATAGTGTCTATTACTACTAACGAGGCTACAATAATTACTTTTTTACCTATAAATTGCCACATCACTAACATTGCTAGACATATAGCTTCTTAGCTCGGCTCGCTTGCTCTGCTTATGCTCTTCTCGCTTGCTTTGCTTATGCTCTTGTTGCTCGCCCGGTTTATGTTTTGCTCGCTCGTTCTGTTTGTACTCGCTCGCTCTTACTCTGGTTTGGCTCTGTTCGCTCACTCTTGCTCTGCTCTGCTCGCTTGCTTTTATTTTGCTCTGCTCGCTCGGTCTTGCTCTGTTCTGCTCACTCGCTCCTGATCTGATTTGCTCGTTCACTCTGGTTTGTCTCTGCTTGCTCGCTCTTGTCATGCTTTGCTTGCTTGCTCTAGTTTGGCTCTGCTCGCTCGCTCTGTCGATGCTCTCTCCGCTCGCTCGCTCTGGTTTGGCTCTGCTTCATTGCTCTGCTCTGCTTGCTCACTCTGTTGACACGGGGTGCAGTCGCTGGTGCGGACGTTGATTTATCCACAGCCATAGCCCCTCATAGGCTGAGAACATTCTCGCAGCCAGTGTCCTAAGCTACTACACCTGAAGCACGGCTCTACCTGCTTTCGCCAAAAGTTTGTTCTGATTGGCGGTAGGTTTGTCTTTGGTTCTGTTTTATTTGCTTGGCTTGCTCTTCGAGTTTTACTCTGTGCTCTTGGTTTGGGGCGACGATTTTCCTTCTGTATGCGCTCGCTCTTATTCGAAGTGTTAGCTAAAGGGGTTACAGAGTAATTGCTAGTAATCAATGCTCATACTGGCATTGGGTATTGATGCATCAGAGCATCTTCAAAGTTAAGGAGAGAAATCAAAGCTGTCTCGCTCAAGGTAGACGGCTTTACGCCAGTGCAAGCTGTAGCAGGGAATAAGGATTCATCCGGAGCTGGAAGGGGTCGGCATACGTTTTCCTGGGCTCTGCAAGTCTCTTCTTTCTGGTTCAACGATTGCAGTTCTCTGTAGTTATAAGCATAACTTGTATGCTCTGGTGCAGGTGGTTGCTTTATGGTATTTGCTGAAATGGTTGAAAAAAGGGGCGGCTGTATTAAAGGTTGTGAGACAGGCTGATATCCAGAAGGTGATTAATATACGAGACATGACTCTATGGACTAGGATAAGAAGGAAAATATGGGTATGTATAAAAATAAAGAGTTGGTACGCTATCATGTCCTCCATGGTACGTCGTTGCAGTATTAGTAGGGAGGGTATTAGTTGCCCTCACAGGATGCGGTATGCTCGCTGTACTAAAAGAAAGGCATGTAGTAGTGGTATACGTGGTCGGTGGGTGGATGCTTGCGTTTCTATTGCTAGGAGGAATATGGATTTCTAGGCTACTCGAGGGATTAGTAAATTAATTGCACGCGCTTTGCTCTGTTGGGAGGTTAATAAATTCTAGCCGCAAATCATATGTCATCTCATCTATCATTGTCTTGCAAGCGGTGGCTCTTTCGCCGAGATGTCGTCCAAACTCATATTGCAAAACTCGTTCCTTGAACATCGGAATACTTCTAACCATGCTCACTCCTCGCTCGCTGTATTCAAAGAGCCTCTCGGTGGATAGTCGATCTACTATTTGTGCAATTTCATCAGCTATTTTAAAAATTTTATTCCTACTGTAACAAGGCAACTAAGCTGCCTGTTACGAATTAGCATAACGTAAAACATATTTAAAATATAATTATTCATTGGGCTATGCTAAAGCTATATATCTGCGTCATATAGCATCAACACACATACACCTTAGATATGAGCTAAAGTTGCGAACTATTAAGGCACAAGGCAAAGGAAGAGATCGACTTTAGATAGATTTACGTAAGCCTGGCTACAACCGATACGCACTATAGAGAAACGCAAAACCTTTTTATGTAAAGTCTGAATTGTCTATTCCTTGCGAGTACTCACAGGCAGTAGGATTTTGATATGGTTTTCACTGAAGATTCTCTTTCAACATAAAATGTATTATGTGAATATTGCATCTGCTACTAGCAGTAAACAACATCACAGCATTTTGATTCATGTAGTACAGCATAACATGACTTATATCCGTCTATGTTAGTCAAGTCTCACGCTTCAGCGTGTATTACAGCAGCTGTTGCGAGCATATAGGATGCGTGCGCAGCTCATGGGTCTACGGTAGCTTGCTGCGGGCTCAGCCACGCCGGAACAGACAGACTGTTCCTAGCGGCGTGCCTAAGCGCAACTCTTATTGTCGAAACATAGTATATTATTATAATTACATAACGTGCAAAGTTACGCATTAATATACGTCTCTTATTTTATATTTGTTTTGGGAATAATTCCTTGGTACAGCTTCTCTTTTCCTTATTGCATGTGTGAGTTCGTGAGTGAGTGTCGTGTATTATTTTAGCTTTAGCATTCACATATTTCTGTTTTTCTTACTTTTGCGTTGCTCGTGGTGCATGCGAGCGTATAATATTTATTTTACGAAATTCTTTGCCGCGTCCTTCCGCGGCTAGCACCTATAGTGATATTAGTGTTATAACAACTAATAAACTTTCAGTGAATTGAACATTGGAATTAAATAGTGACTCTAACTTTAATTTCCCATAATTGTAATACACCTTTATTGAAAACTCCTACCTGAATCCCCGGTAAACTGTTACACTACATATATGCTCAGAAATCCATAGGGGCTCTGCATTCAACTGTTTGCTTATTATATTTACAATAACAGGCTGCTACACTACACAAGGGTACGCACAAGGAAAAATTTATTACTAATAATTAATGCTATGGTGAGATCCTATCTCAGGAGGTTCAAATAAGAATTTTCTACACAATAGCTCTGGCTTGCAACAAAAGAATAAAAAATTGTTAAATGCTTTATAATTATTAAAAAAAAATAAATGAAAACAAAGCTCAGTAAGATTAGTACTACAGCAAAAATTTCTTTATAATAAATGGAATTGTCTAATAATCAATTAATTTTACATAGCACGCCGGTGCGCTAAAAATAAAAATTTTAGCAAAGCCAGATGCACGCTAAAGCAAAAGAAAATTATGCGTAAGCTACTGTGTACCGACAAGCACTAAGGAGCACACTATAGTGATATATTCCGCGCGAGCACAAATAGGAATATAGAATTTTCAGCCCAATTAAGAGACTCATGGATATTATATATAAAAAACAGCTTTGCTTAATATGGAGTTGCAAGAAGCGCAGTGCTAGAAGATGATGAAGCTAGAGGGAAATGAGCTGCAGGGTAACACAAGTAAAGACAAGCACAAGCAACAACACAATGATATATATGTATGTGTATCGAAATATATTTTTGTGTATGTATATTTAAATGCAGTGCTATTATTAAATAAATTATTTAGCTTAAGGCTCGTGCTCAAGAAAATTGAAAAAACAATGCTCTATATATATATATATATATATATATATATATATATATATATATATATATATATTTATATATATATATATATATAAAATGTGCAAGTAAAACGTTTGGCACAAAAAAAAGAATGAAAGAAAAAAAATGTATTTCTTTGCTTACTGCACGCACTTTAAAAGAAATGTTGCTGCAAAATAAAAGTCGCGGTTACCTCATACCAAGCGACGCCTAGAACAAAAATGGCCGCCAGAGCACCTTCTTTCAGCCTTGTCGTGTGTGCGTCGTTCGTAATGGCGACCACGTGGCGAAGTGGAAACGCATGAGTAGAAAAAGGTTCTTTTTACTGGCATAGCCAATTGTCTTTCACTTTAAGCACAGTTTTTTTTTCCTTTTATTTTAAGCACAGTCTTTTTTTACAGCACAGTTTTTATTTTCTTTCATTTTAAGCACAGTACTTTTTTCGATCCCGTGACTCTATACAAAAATTTTCACTGAAATTTTGGCTGCGCCAGTTGTGACAACCTCGGGGATCAGGAGGTTTCACTGATTTTAAAAATATATAAGATGTAATTAATTAGGTAACACAAAAAAGAGAAGCTTTATTCTTGGCATGTTATGGTCTTGGTACGAGTATTATATCATTAGTCTCTGGAGAACCAAAATTTTACGGGTACAAATATTTGACACCAGATGGCGTCGAGGGATGTGTTTGCGAAATCAAAGGCATCAGGCTTAATTCGTCGGTGAGTCAAAAAATAAACTTTGTAGCCCTCAATAATACGCTTCCAAATTCAGTCATGATTTTCGATGATGTAGCCTGCGAAAAACAATATAATATCAGACCTTACTTCTGTATGGGCAGGCACAAAGATGTTGATTGTTTCTATCTTTTGATGATTTTTCGACAAGATGACGTTAATTTAAGACATTTATATGACGATCACGTCAATTCTGACGAGACTTATGCCCAATTCAAAGCATTGTGCTCCAAGTGTTGGACTAAAGATAAATACGAATTTTTGATGATCGACAAGGATAGTTCGATCAATTATGGTAGATATGAAAAAAGTTTTGATTTTTTTGCTATAAATATAGCACGCACATAGTTTCGAGAAAACAATTTATTATTGTACGCTGAATTGTCAACAATGCTGATATTCAACGAAAGAAAGATGTTCTAAATCACCTTGTGCATGCACGTAATGCAGTTAAGCGGAAATATAACTTGCTAAAGTTTGGAAAAGAGAATATTGAAAGAGCGTTTGGCGAGACATTCCAACTCATCGTTGATGCTCTTCAAAAACTCGTTGCTACTACTGAGAAAAATAATGATTTTATACGTGATATAGCAAAAGATAAAAAAAAATACATCTAAAACTTTGATACTTATTCCTTCTTTCAGACATCTCTTCCCTGCTCTTCATTCATCAATGATGATGATGATCACATACATGCGTCATTAAGCGATACTACCCGACAAGTTGATATTACATTCGAATCTGTTACAAATGAGCAAGAATCACAAAAAAAGAAGACGATGATTCATCGCTAAATAACATATTATTCTCATTGAGCATACATTTGTATGCTCAATGAGAAAAAATCAATACAATTGGATAAAATTTATGGAGTGCGCAAGGAAGGTAATAGTGGCTTATTTAGTGATTCACATCTATTCTTTGGAAACATTTGTATAAAAGATAAAAAATAATCAAAAACTAAAGGATTGTTAGAATTATTAATTACAAAAAATCCTGATAGAGGTCAGATAAACATTAATAATATACTTAATTACAAAGAGATTCTTGAAATTACTAATGCTCACAAATGACGCTACAGAAGTGGTGAGTCTATTCATACGCACAATAGCACGAAATTCGAGAGTATCATTAGATCTTTGTTTTCATCGGAAAAAAGAGGAAGATCGTTACCTTGATATAAAATTGCAAGAGGAGATACGAGAATGGATTACATATACTGAGATAATTTAAATAAACTTGCTGATAGACTTCGATTACTCATTACTGAAAGAGAAACTGAAAATCCTAGTCATACATATGAAATTCATTCAATCATCGAAGAGTTACGTGGAGCTGGTTATATATATTGAGGTGTAGACACCGACACCATACATTATCAAAATGAGCATCGACGTATTTAAACGTAATCTTAAACAAAACAAAGGTAGTCGAAAACCTTCAGGCATCAGCTATAAACTGGCAAAGGTGGACAGTTTGATGTAAAAAATAAGAAGTTATGTAATGTTGCCACATCACAGCAGTCCAATGATGCAGTTAACTTTAATATTCTGCAAAGTATGGTTGTATCCGAAGTCCAGAGTATATACGCGGTCACTAATAGATCAAAAGATAGTTTTGTCACATCTGAATTAGAAATGCAAAAGTTAATAGTTGAATACGATAGGAAAATAAAAAAAATTAGTATAGACATTTAAGATTTACATGAGTTAATGAATTGTTAGATTAAATTAATCCAAGATGCTAAAATTATAACAAATATTCAGAGTATAAAAGCAAAGTCGCAAAAATTGAGCAAACATTAAGTCTATGACCATGGAACGCAAAAGACTTGTAGAAGAGCTGCATAAACCCGCCAGACGTCGCCATCCTCTTCTGATGAACGAGGTTAAGATGAGACTTGGTAAGCTGATCTGGTAGAGATGCAACTCAAGAGAACAGGCTGCAAATACATGCTTACGATCATTGACATTTTTTCCAGATATGCATGGACAGTCCCAGTTAAAAATAAAACTGGCGTAGAAGTTTCTACAACAATGAAATGTATTGACAAAAGGCAGAGTGCCTAAGAATCTTCACACCGGTACAGGCAAGGAACTCTATAATTCAGATTTCCAAAAATTGATGCGCAAGTACAAGATTAATTTATACTCAACAAGCAGCAGTCTGAAGGCATTGATCTACGAACGTTTCAATTAGACTTTAAAAAATCTTATGTGGAAAAAGTTCAGCTTACGTGGTAATTACAAATGGTTGGATATCTTACCTGAATTGATAGCAGCTTATAATAAACGTAAGCATCGTACCATCGAAATTAAAGCAAAAGATGTAATAGCTGCTAATAAAACCTAAGTCTTGTTGAAATTTACTCATAAACGCAGAACCATAAATAAGACAAAGTTTAAGGTCGGTGACAAAGTCCGAGTTAGCAATGCGAAGCACATCTTTGAGAAAAGATATACTCAAAACCGGAGATATTCACAATTGTACGAATAGCAGCTACTGATCCAACAGCGTATCATTTGAAAGATTATCAAGATCAACTTAGCTCTGGTGGTTCCTATGCAGAGAAATTGCAGAAAGTTAAGTATCCCGACGTTTACTTCGTAAAAAATGTTGTCAAATGTAAAAAAGTATTTATGAAATGGCTAGGTTTTGACAATTCTCATATTAGTTGGATTAATAAAACAGATATTTAATGAAATTTTGTATTAATTATAATAAAATCTTTGAAAAAGTAAATTGACCCTTTTAAAGTATGATAAAGAATGTTATTTTTTTTATAAAGGATTATCAAATAAATGTGAACACACAAATTGAGTGAGTAATCAAAGAATATTTATATTAAAAACTTATTTTACATGCTTTGTTGACTAGAATAGCTAGTCATCTAAAGTTTTAATATTTATCATAACATATACACTAATACTATTAAATTCTAACACACTTATGTACATTAATCACTTAAACACAAGAAAATTCAATCTTGTAATCACCGTTGTAGGTCATGAATAGTTCGAGTTTGTTTGCTGCTGCAGACGTCTTATTAAATAAATCTTCATTTTTCACTAAAGCATCAGATATTCGCTTAGGTAAAAATATATCAAACTGATTGTCGATAACAATCACAGTTTTACATCAATATTTAGTAGTCACTTTTTGCAGTGCGAATATCATGTAATTGTGCCCTTCATCAAGTTCAGTCAACCTTTTGGTTGGGAGAAAGCCTCCTTGAGCAATATTATTAATTTCAGTAAGATCCATCTATAACAAGACAATTAAAAAAAATATATTAATATTTAGAATCTTATATGCCAAAAAAATTTGAAGAAAAAAAATTATTGTACTAACCTCGAACTAGTTTTTAAAAATTTCTACTCTTCTTAGTTGCTGGTTCTGGTAACTCAGGTCTCTAATACAGGCTTCTTTCTACAATGATTATTGGAGATATTCTTAATGGCTCTTTAGTTGGCTGAATAAGCTCTGGCATATGAAGACGCTGCTCATATAGATCTCTTCTCCCTTCTCTCGTGGGTTTGCGGTGGTTCGAATGCGGTGGAAACTCCCCACTTTTCCTGCAACTCTTCGATGGCATTTAGATTCTCCAAATAGTGACACCAAGGTAGAGTGTTCGTAGAGCCAATCAGCATGCACCGTTTGTCATCGTCACCACTGAGAGCGATCTTTGTAGACTTCTCGGTGAACAGAACATGATGATCAGATCTGATGTTTCGCTGCTCTCATTCCAAAATTTCATTTTCTTGTGAGCATTTGATATAATATTCGAAGATGATGGTTGCCTTCACTACAGAGCTCTTGACACTTTTAGCCTTTTTGATAGGCTTCTTATTTTCAACTCTCACGTAAAACATTTTGCTTCTCAATCCAATAAACTCCAACATGATTTTACCATTGCATTCATCTTTCATCAAGCTTATGATTTTCTTATGGATTCATGGCATGTTGAATTCACTATTCTCGAAATAGTCAAATGTATCAAACTCGTGAATATCTTGCTTCATGATGTCATATATGTTGACGCTGGTGATCTCGTACACTAGGCTGTCAGTTATAATGTCCCTTTCTTATTACTCGATTTAAACAATTATCTTTATTTATCAATTAATTATTTTAGAGCATGAATATCTCTTTCATTTGGCATTTAATCGATTAATAGAATCATTACAAGCTTACACGCTTTGCCTAGCTTGTACAGACTCTTTGTATTGTTTTATTATTTCTGTTAAAAGTCGTTTATAGCTAGCGCACCCTAGCATGCCTAGCTATAGCAGGCCTTTTTTGTATGCAAAATGTTAATAATTTTAGAGTATTAATTAATAAGCTCGTTATTGTTGAAGACCAAATGCCTTAACGTTCGTGGCTTAACATGGGTTAATAGAAAAAAAAGGATTGTTTTCTTAGATACACTCTTTATTATAAAGATTATACAAGATCTTCATTCTTCATTCAAAATATAAAATCTAAGATACAAAAGACAATGACTTGCTTGAGGTACATGTTAGCCCAAACACCAATTGTGCTTCGAGCAAGCAAGCGTCCGTACAAGAGGATAGCAGATCCAAGAGTGCCGAAGCTTGCGAGCTCCGCGCACTGCTTGCTTCAACTCTCTTTGATATTTCTCCCACTCCTCTACTTTGGTAAAAGAGAGGGACAGATCCCTGTGCACTCACATTTGCGAGAGCATGTGCATGTACACGCGTGTTTGCATGTACAACCACTTTAGTCTTTTTGGGTGTTTGCGCGCGCATCTACGAGTTTCGTACGGCTACAGGGTCGTACATACTTGGGCGTTCACACAGTATCAGTGTCCAATATTTTACACTTATCTACAATATAATTTCGCATGTAATCATAATGAGACCTATACACTTGTATTCCAGACAAGTCCAAAACGCACGGTCCTACGTATATAGGTTTCCAAATACAAATTTTTGTCTCCGTAAGTTGTGATGCTACAAGATTTTTACCGAGGATAGTGCAACTATGAAAATTCGGTTTAAAAATAAGTGCCTCAGCATCATAAATTTACAGATCAATTTAATATCTACATGTTTTCGCTTGTTTTCCACCGTTTTGTCATAAAGTGCATTGTTAAACAGTTTAAACAACATCTTCTTGAACTTATTTTTAGCATTCTTGCGCTTTTTACTGCTCAAATCGATATATGGTTTTAACCATGCTTTCTGATCAAATTGCAAGATCCGATAAATTTTTTTGAGTCACAGTTCATGTTTAAGCGCTTGTTGGAGTGCTGTGCAATGTATATATGCTTTCTGTTATGGAGCGTGGTCATGAGCTTCTCCTATTTGGATTCTAGCTGAATCATGTGTTCATCACAGAAAGGAAGATCTTGGCGAGCATCATGAAGCGTAACTGGGTACTCCAAATCAACTTCGAGGATATATCCGATCTAGTTATCTTTAGGAACATCGAAAAAGTTTGGTTAATCAACGTCGAGCACTTATTTGTAATCACCATAAGGTGAAGATTTGGTCATAGCCCAACCATATAGTGCTCAACATCAAAGTACATGAGATATTTCTCGTCTCCGTCAGCCTTGTGACCCTCTTTTACGTATAGATTATTTACTTTCGCATAGCAATTTGAGCATTGATTTATACCTCCGTTTTCCACGCTCGATGAACAAGAGCATGTCGATGTCCATCAAAAGCTTCAGTTTAACCTATTTAATAATTTGATTAATCAATTAATTCATCATTATGATTACTAGATGTAATAAATTTATTACTTTAGTGAACTAAGGCATGGCATCCTACGACAGACCTGGAGTAGCATAATAGTGAGCTAGATCTAAATCATAAGGCTCGAGACAGTTGCTTCCAAAGCTTTTAAGAACTTCAGCTAACAGCAATACATCTGTTTTAAGAAATTAATCAGGGTATTGACCAAGAGTTTGGATCTAAAAAACTTGCCAAACATTCTTTGCATGTTGATAGTCCTCAAAAGTGATATCATCATCTTCGTACAAAATGCTGAAAAAGTCTGCTCTCGACGGTAGATCGGTCTCTTCAAGCTTATCTAAAGATGACACATAGTCATAAGGAAAAACACCTTTTCTTTTCAGTAAAGTGATTTCCTCAAAAGAGAATCCATCATCCTGATGAAATATTCGATCGACAGTGTGAAGTCTCTTCAAGTATAATGCAATTTTTTCCAGAGACAATGGCATAAACTTGAATGAATCGAGGAATCGTAAATTCATATCTGTATCCTCTTCGAATTTGGTGAAAGAGATGTTCTTTTCTTTCATTCAGCGCAAAAGAAACACTCGACCTACAAAAATGAGCGCTTAACAAATGTGCATCATAACCATTTAAGTTGTGGAAAATTACTGGTAAAGTTCGCGAGTCTATGTAATTTAGATTACACGAGTTATGTGCGGGACCTCTGTATCTAAAAATAAATTTTTTTTTAAATTTATCAAATATATTTTATACAGAACCGATCAGAAGTTCGGATACATTTTTTTTTCAAAAACTCAAATTCAAATCGTGATGTCTCAGAGACGCTTTGATAAATTTAAAAAATTCAAATGGCATTTCAAAGATCAGACAAATTGATTGCAAAGTAGAGAAAATGTCCTAAAAGATTGTCTTTATTAAATTTTTAATATATATTTCGTGTGCAGAGTCACAAGTGTGCCAAAATTGAGCAAACAAGAAAATAATTTTACAAGTGCAATAATATATTCCATGTTTCTTCATGTTTTGGTGTGCTTACAACTATAGTTTATATATGAATTGCGTACACATTGAATTTACAATATACAGTCGTGAATAGATGCCGAAAAAAATATAGAATATCTAATTACACCTTAAAAATTATTTTTTTATTTGCTCCATTTTCACACGCTTGTAACTCCGCCCACGAATTAGATATTGAAAATTAATTTAAGACAATCTTTCAGAAAATTTTCTCTACTTTGCAATCGATTTTGAATTTTTTAATTTCATCAATTCTTCAAAAAGTTACAGTTGATTGATTAAAATTAAAAAATACGTAAATTTTCAATCATTAAAAAATTAAGTGAAAAAAGAGTTTAAAATATTCTTCAGCTTATAAAAAGATAGTATTTGGTCTGATCTTTAAAACGCCGTTTGAATTTTTTAAATTCGTCAAAGCGTTTCCGAGATATCACGATTTGAATTTGAGTCTTTGAAAAAAAAATGTTTCCAAACTTTTGATTGGTACTGTATAGTGTTGCGAAAAAGTCAAATACTTACTTTCCAGTGAAATGACAATGATTTCGAACTTTATGATCATTGGTCTAAACATTTTTGAGCAAATGTAGCATGAACTAGCCCTAGCCAATTCTGCTTTTTCTTAATGAATTCAAATTGAGATTCCATGGTGGCATTCCAATTGAAAATTTATGATAGAATTCCAATTGAAATTCATTCTGATTTTAGAAATCCAACAGTTTATCATTTTTAAGCGATCAAAATAATATTTTTTTTGAATTTAATTTATTTATGTTTTTTATTGCGACCTATAAAATATCTCTGTTCACTGAATAGAATAGAACGTGAGAAGCAGGCCAAATGATCATCGTTTTAAACCAAATAAAACTATTAGTTTATAAGCTCTAAACTTTTTTATTTTTTTCCTACGCGTTTGCTTGCCATAAGAAAGTAAATAGATGAAAAGCATGGTAGCCCCCTAGCCGTTAGTCATCGAATATGACTTTACATATTTAACCGTCAGGCGGCTACTCTACTTTCTACTTATTGACTTTCTTATGGCAACCGAATGCGCACGAAAAGAATAAAAGAGTTTAAAGCTTGTTAATTGACAGTTTCATTTAGTCTAAAACGATGATTATTCGGCATGTTATAATCGATGACATAATTGAAAACAGTATTTGACGTTTCCTAGAACTAACAACTGCACAGAGAAAGGAAAGTACTGTTGAAATTGGTACAAAATCTAGTATATCTAATTTATGTACTAAAGTATTTGGAATAAAAGTGACGATATGATTTCAATTAGTACATAGCTTGAACTTTAGGGACTAATGTTGGTACTATTATATTATTAAGCAATAGCATAAATTTTCGATGCTTAGTGTCTTTTTTTCGATAGTAAAATTGACATTTTACCTACTTAATTCTAAAGCAAAATTTTCCAGAAAATATGATTGTTATTCTCTTTTAATGCAGCTTTTTCTGTTACAAGAATAAAAAATTCATAAATATAGAATTAATAATATAATATATAACACTTTTAAATTACTGATAATTAATTTTCTAATTCATGATATTTAAGGAATAGAACGATACATGTTTATCTGCCATACTTCGTTTCAAAATAGTTAGCTTTTGAGTTTAAAATTAATTATTAGTAATTCAAAATTGTTATTTATTAGATGATTTACATTATATTTATGAACTATCAAAAATTGTTTTACAATCTAATGGTTTTTACGTTATTGAGTATTAATTATATTGAAATTTTATACTTGACAGCGCTGCAGTGTGCATTATATAGGTAATATGTTAGTATAAGATAATTAAGTTCCGTAGTACGAAGAAATTTGGTACTATACCAAATAATTTTTGGGATAAGACGCGTTGAAAGATGTACTAATATAGGTCGTCTTAATTTATGTACTAAGTACCCTAACAGCACAAAACGTTTCAAAAACGTTTTAAAAACGTTTTCTGGTAAACTTATATACGTTTATAAATTTCGACAAAAATATGTATTTAAAACGTTTTTAAAACGTTAAATATGTCCGCATATTTTAGATTCTTAAGAGTAATGTAACGTTTATGGAACGTTTAAGAAACGTTTAGAAAACGTTTTCTCGGTGAAAAAATACGTTGGCTTAAATTTCCAAACGTTTCTAAAACGTTTTTTAAACGTTTTATTTTATTATTCTAAAAAATTATTATATAGAGAAAAAAATTTTACCAAATAAAACGTTTTTTAAACGTTAAGGAAACGTTTGGATATTTGAGCTTGCGTAAATTTTCATCGAGAAAACGTTTTCTAAACGTTTCTTAAACGTTCCATAAACGTTACATTACTCTTGAGAATCTAAAATATGCGGACATATTTTACGTTTTAAAAACGTTTTGAATATGTATTTTTGTCGAAATTTACAAACGTATATAAGTTTACCGAAAAACGTTTCAAAAACGATTTTGAAACGTTTTTGTGTTGTTAGGGTATCAATCAAAAAACGACTGGTAATGTTTTTTTGACTACTGATCTTACTGACTCAAGTTAGTACATTTTTATTAGGTATTTTCATTTCTCTGTGTACAATCATGTATGTATAAGAAATTGCATTTGATAACAATTTCTTTTGAAAACAGTATTATTATTTTATTCATGATAGAATTACATTTTCACTTCTCGGTCGGTAATCAAAACTGCTCCCATCTACTCTGAATAGTTCAAAATAATATTAAATATGTGATCATCATTTTCATAGTTTATTTAAAATATTGTGTAAATTTTATAAGTATAGATTATTTAGAGTGAAATATAATGTAACTTCGACAATAAATCCAATCTAATAGAATAATTGTAATTTTCAATTATTATATTTAATACAAATTTTAGAGTGATATTAAAGAATATTATTTATTTCCCGCATTCTTAATAAATGTTTTGCAAATCATAAGTCAATTTTCTTTGAAATGTTTACTTTTTTATGAAAATCTTACTTTCATCTAGACAGATCATAAATATGAATTCATAACTATAGATATAATCAGGAAAATTTATCTATATTTCATATATTTCCCTATCTTTATAATTGACTATTAAAAAAATTTAATATAAAAAAAAACTTCAAGATTGTATTTTATAAAATGTATGTTAAAAAGATACTAAAAGGAATATTTTTATAATGTGTCATGATAATTTTTCAAATGAGGTCATTAGATATATTCTAAAAATTAATATATTTTTCTTAATAAAAATTTTATTGCTTTAATGAAATTATTATTAATACTTTTAATTCTTAACAATTCTTACATAAATGACAATTCATATAATATGTGATTAAGGTTACATGAATGTTATTTATGAAGAATTGTTCACAAGTAAAGTTTTAAATACTTATCTATTTTCATTAAATTAATTAAAGTAGTTTATTCTTTAAATGATAATTAAATAAAACTTTCATTTAATAATTCATGTTACACAATAATAAATATATAAATTCATCTAACTGTTCTTTAAATGAAATGATTATTCATTAAATATATTATTCTTACATATATATATATATATATATATATATATATATATATATGTATGTATGTATATATATATATATATATTACACGAATAATAGTTACGATAGATTATGGTTAAATGAAAATTTTTATTTCGATAATCATAGCGTTGAAATTTATTTTGATGAAAATGTTATTTGATTGACATTTTGTTATGTTTTAATACAAATAAAAATATATTTAAAAAGTTACTTGTCATCAATAAAAAAAATTCAAATTGATTAAATAATAATTCTTTATTAATACTAAGAACTCATTCATAAATTATAATATCAATGGTATGGAAATAAAAAAAAACAAATATGAGATTAAATATAATATAACCTTACTTGTGATACATACACTTCGTAATATTTATGTTTCATTGAAAATTGTTGGGTAATTGCAAATAACCGATTTTTTATTTTGAAATATTCTAATTCTTAAATAACTAAAATATTTTATTTTAATCTTATAATTGTGTATTTAAATTCAATATTTCGTATGTATAAAATACATATGTAAAGATATTATAATTATAAATAAAAACGAAATTTGTTTTTAAGCATGTTTCAAGTTGAAAGGTTATTTTTAATTTCATCGTTCAAATTCATAATCATATATTAAGGTCAAGAATCTAAACATAAGAGCCGTTCCTTGATGATATTACACGCTACACGTAACTCGTTACACGTTTTAAAATTTTGTTAGCTGATGTCTACTGAATTCAATATTCAGACGATACTCAAGTTCGAAATTATACGTTATACTCACGGTCACCTATGAAGTTGAAGTAATTTTCGACTTTTGTGAATTGTGCCTTACAATTTACATACGATTCAGGACATTTTTTACTTTTCTTCCCTAGGCGAAAAATATACTATTTAAAGTGAAATATTCTTGGAAACAAAGCTTAAGTTTTCTATTTTTTTCTTAATGCTTCTAGTTCTATTATATAACTTCATGTTATTTAGTTTCACTGATTTTTAGTATAAAGTAAATCTATGTTTGAAATTTATTTTTTTCTGTTGTTTTTGCTACTATTGTTTCAAATATTGAACTACATATATTTGCTCTTTATTGAAAATCGGTGAAGTTAATTATATACATGAAATCGAACAGAACTACATGACATTCCATTTATAACATATTTAAACTTAGCCTTATATTGTATGTGTAATAAACTTAAGCTTTTCTTTAATATTTGTTTACGTGTACAATAACGTATATTTAAATTCAATATTCAAAAGTTAATTCACTCTCCAGTGAATTTTAAATAGTATTGCAATTAAAATATTTACTACCTTCTTCTACGAATCTTCGGTTCTTCTGATTCGTGCATTTTTTTGGTACGTGTTTCAAGCATATATACATAGAGGCAGTATGTGAAATAGAAAAGTGGTGGTTATTTTAACGATGGTGTTAGAGAGAAAAAAAATAACTACTCATATACTGTCTCTCTGGTGCAGCGCTTACGGGAGTGTTACGCGAGAGAGATAGGATGTAAGTTAATATTCTCTTTCTCTCTACCTAAAGTTGCCACCCCTTTTTAACACGGCATGCTTCCTCCATAGTATATATGCTCTAAGGGTATGTGTAATTTTTCTCGCAATAAGATTTGCCTTTCCTATCGGTTCCTATATAATTAGTCGTTATTACATAATAAAGTAGAACTACCTTATTTTGTGGAAAAAGTTCTTGGCTCCTACGGATCTGCGCATTTTTTCGTTATAAGAATAACAATTTCTATTGAGTCCTATATAATGAGTAGTTATCATATACAACAATTTTTTTCGGGCCTCATTTTTGTGTCTTATTTTGGCTTTAGTACTGTAACGGTATTATACCGTGTCTGAATCTTGCGCGCTTAGGTATCAAAATAGGATAGACGCTCGGTCATATATCTCGTCTAAGACGAGTAAAGAAGAGCGTATCTTGACGACCGGCACGCGAGAGAGAAGCTTGCCGTCCGCGAGGCGCTTCAGAGAGTTTCCGGTTACCGTTGCGTTAGCACGAAACCTAAGCCGCGCTGTGCTCATTAGAGAATTTCGCCACGTGGTCGTATAATACGTTAGACTAACTTCGCAATTGATAGCGCGAAACATTGTCTTTATTAAAAGTCGTGAGTTTATACCGACTTGCGTATTATATTATATTTGCAAGTTGCCACTCTCAGAAATTCTTTCTGTAGAGTTTGGCTTGACCGCTTTTCGCGCGTCTTAGCGGTCAGCCATTAAGGGCCAGCAAATACGTTGATCGGCGTGTATAGGATTCTACCGATCTACGTCCAGGCAACCACGTTTGCAGAGCTCAGCGGAATTCAAGGATCGGGAAAAGACGTCTTCCACCGACCTAGTCTAGAGCATCTGCGTATTGGTTACGTACAGGGGAGAAGCTACAGTAACGGGCGAGCGGCGTCTACGTGCACGTAGGTAATTAGTGTAAGCTGGCCAGTGCGTTATTGTAGGTAATTATACTGTGCGATATCCAAGTGTCTCTTCCTCGAGAGAACTTGTTCGGGTATATTGTATCATTGGTGATATAACCGATCAGCGTCATAAGCGAGTACTGTTTAGTTCGCAACGCGCCCTCCCCTTGCTCACTCTCTCACAGACGTGTATATTACATTTCATATATTACATTATTCCATTTCTGTTTAATTCATATCTTATCTTTATATTTATGTTTTTCTTATAATAAATTAGTTTTGTTTTCTATATTTAAACGTGCTTTCAACTAATTTATATTGCCTGAATATATATAACATAAAATATATTTCCCGTTGTGAAAGGCTCTTTAAAAATAATTGGAAAAAAAGAATGAAGTTATTTGACGCACTCATAAAAAGTATATTCATGTATGGAGTAGAAGTATGGGGTTGGGAAAGAAGAGGCGAAATTGAAAAGATACAGAAAAAATACATAAAATGGACATTAGGACTGGAAAGGAATACACCAGATTATGCTATAATGATAGAAACAAAAAGAAGCAGTATAGAAAAGATAGCAATAGGAAGGGTAATAAAGTATGATGAAAAAGATTTAATTAAGATTTGTTGAAAAGAAAATAAGCAAGAAAATATAAAAAAAGAGGATAACAAAAACAAGGAGAGGAGAAAAGGGAAAAAAGTGGAGATAGAGAGAAAAAATGACAATTATATAAGGAAAGCACTAGAAAAAAGAGGCCTATCAGTAAAGGAATACTATAAAAAAATAGAAAGAGAAGAAAAAATACATGAAGCAATGGAAGAAAAGAGTAAAGAAATTGAATGGAATGAAAATTGGAACAAGTTAGAAAAGTCCAAATATACAAAAGAAGTTAAAATAATAGCTAATGGATGGTTAGAGGCACAAAATTACTTGATAAATGAAGATGGTACAAAAAGAAGCAACATAAAGAAAATAGCTAGATTCAGACTAGGCAATGAATGCAGAGAAAATAAATTTTGGATGGGTGAAGTAGAAAGAAAGTGTAGATTGTGTCATAAAGAAGGGGAAACGCTAAAGCACATATTTGAGGTATGTAATTATACAAAAATAAAAGGTTTAAATTGGATAGAGGCAATGAATGGAAATGTAAATATGACAGCAAGATTGGCAAAGGTAGACTGGGTAAGAAAAGAAAAAGAAAGAATAAGTAATAATATAAGTTGAAAAGAAAAAGAAAAAGAAGAAAAGAAAGAAAAAGGAAAAAAGAAAAAAGGAAAAGAAAAAAAAAAAAAAAAAAAAAAGAAAGCAAAGGAGAAAATAATAGAGAGGAAAAGGAGAAAAGAAAAAAGAAAGAATGATTCTACAAGAAGGTAATCAAAGCATAAGAGAGAGAAGCGACATCTACTGAGAAGAAAGAGAAGGATAGACAGCAGGTAGAAAGAAGGGAAGATAAAGAGGAAAAGACCGATAGGTAAAACAGAAGACTTATAGAGGTATAGAGATACAGGTTACACGTGGCGGCAAAATAAAAGGAAAAATATATTAAGAAAGTAAAGAATATTAAAAAGATAAGAAAAGAAAATAAGTAAAGCAAGAAGAATTCTTGAGAAGCAAAACAAAGTAAAGATAAAGTTATATAAGAAAGAGAAAAGAAGGATAGTTTGATACGAAAAGAAATAGAAAAGATTTTTAGGTTAAGTAGAAAGGAAAGTAAAAAAGAAATAATGAATAGTGAAGAAAACAATAAGATAACAATGAAAGAATGCGAAGGTGAAAAGAAAAAAGCCACAGTGAAAAATGAAGAAGAAGAAAAAAGTGAAAGGAGATTAAATGAATTAGAAGAAAAAGTTAAAGAGCAAGAAAGAGAACTGCAACTACAGAAAGCAGTAATAGACAGCATGGTAGCAAAAATGGAGAGGTTAGGGATAAAGTTGAAGAGGATGGAAAAGAGGATGCAAGAATTAGAGCCAGAAAAGGTACATGGGCAGAAGGAGAGCTTGAAGGAAATAATTAACCAGCTATGTGATAAAGAGCTCGAAGTAAGTAAAGAATTAGCGGAGGTTAAATCAAAGGTAGAAGAGATAAAAGAAAGAGGCATAGGTTCAAAGAAGTCAGAAGAAGGCACAGAAGAGGTGAAAGAAAAACAAGAAAAAGATGAAGTGTTTGGAAGGTCGCCTAATATGGAAGAAGTCTGCAGAAAGTATGGGAGAGAAAGAGTCCTATTGCTAAAATTAGAAGAGGGAAAGAAAACCATAGATAGTAAGGAGATGTTAGAAAACGCGATAGGCAAGACACAATGGAAAGCCTTCCAGAAGGGGGAGAGAGAAGATCTTTTCTGGCTCGTATTCAAGATCAAGGAGGACAGGGAATACCTGTTAAAAAAGTTCAGAGAATGGAGGACAAAAGGAGGATTTGTAGTTGACGAGCCATTAACAAGAA
This sequence comes from Anastatus disparis, assembly GCA_017163975.1. Lineage (NCBI taxonomy): Eukaryota > Metazoa > Arthropoda > Insecta > Hymenoptera > Eupelmidae > Anastatus > Anastatus disparis. Next base: position 2,227,367 of record JAFFSR010000370.1, on the reverse strand, counting down.
AGGAAAGAATAGACAGAATAGACAGAAAAGAAAGAAAAGAGAAAGAATACAGAAAAGAGTATAATAAAGAACAAGATCAGTATAAGAAATAAGAAAAGAAGAAAAAAGAAAGAAAAGAAAGATAGAGAAAGAAAAGAAGTGATAGAAAGAAAAGAAATGTTTAAGTTTTTTAAGTATTTTTGAAAATAAAATGTAAAACCTAAGTTTAAGTTCCAATGTGATACTAGTGTCAAATAAAAATAAAAGTGATTGTTAAGTTTTGATTTAGATTAAGAACATAAAATAAGCTGAACAAAAGGACTAATTTAATTTGTAATAAAAGATATAAACTATGTAAACCTGTATTAAGTATTAAGAATTTAAATAACACAAACACAAACACAAAAGTAATAGACACGCACACAACGGAAACAACACAACATACAAAGACAAATGTAAAAATCTTCTTAGTAAGAATAAAGAATTATAAACTTAATTATAAACTTATATTTCCCGTTGCTTACTCCGACGCCTCCGCGGTCCTTGTGAGCAGTTATAAATTATTTAATTACGTAATATCATATATTTTAATATAACGTATTTTGGAACCTGCCTCACGAAGGAAAACGGCGCTACCGGCATCGCGTCTCTCGATCAGGTAAGAAAGAGAGAGAGAGAGACGCAGTGCGTGCAGCAAGCGACAAGTATATCAGATATGATTTTGTCGTTTATCAATAGGATTGATTTGCTAGCACAATCAGAGTTTGTTGTATAATATATAGTAAATTTCTTAGTTTTTAGCAACTCCACAAATAGTAAAATTTAAAGACTTAGCCAAAAATAATATTTAATTAAAAGCTAATTCTTTTTTTTGTAACGGGCAAAATAACCGTTACAGTACATGTATTTCTCTCTTCATCCATGTTTCACTATATTTTGCTTTATTATCTTTTTCTCACTCTCTATTCTTTCTTCCTTCGTTTTTCTTTTAGCCCCTCCATCTTCAGCTACCCTTCTTAATTTTCTTTTCCCTTTAAAGTATAAACTTTAATTATGATATATTATTGGAGTCTACACTTGACTAGCTTCTAGACAATAGAGAAAATTTTTTGTTGACAGCACATTTCTAAGTGCAACTAAATTCAACTCAATCAGCTAATTTTATATTTTGTCAATTTTCATCTAAATTTGGTATAATTTAACAGGTAAATTTATCCTATTTCTGCTTAGTTTTAACTAATTTTTAGCTAACTTTTTTACAAATTCCAGTTATTTTTTAGCCAACTTTTAGCTAACTTGTAGCTTCTATTTTAACGAACTTTAAGCTAAATTTCAGCTATATTATAGCTAACTGGGGCCACGATTGAATCTTATACACGATGGCGAAAACTTTTTATAATATAAAGAGATATAGATCTTTCTATAAAATATAGTTTTAAAGAAAAATTAGTGGTTAACCCTCAATATCTTACCCGTAGAATTCTTTTTTTCCACTCTTTACTAAATAACACCCATTTTTTACTCATTTTACACCCATTTTCCACTTTTTTTCAACTCTACATCTCACCAAACAAAAATAACTATTGACACCCAAGTAAAGATACTTGAATTCCAAGTTATACTCAATACTGAAATCACGTTAATGAATTCAAACCATATAGACGAATCTGAATCTTGTTAAGGTGGTTCACTCGAGTACAGAGTTGATTCAAGATATTCTTGAAATTGTAGGTATAGTTCAATAAAGGCAATGTGAATATCATATTAAAATTTCAGAACATTTCATCGTTTCGTTTTTGACTAATCGATGTTCAAAGTTTTACAAATCACATTGGAAGTATATTTATATATATTGAAATTTTCATATTTCGTAGCTGTTAATCGCAATATCTCATAAACTACATTCAAATTGTAATTGAAAATTTAAACATATATAAAGGAACTAATAATAAACATTTTCCAACAAGATTCACGTAAATTCATCATTTTATTAAAGAGATAAAGTGTTTTGAAAATGTAATTATTAGATAAACAATACATGTTCTGTTCACATTTACGTTGCTGTGCATGCGCAACTGCATCATAAGAGCGCTATCTCTTTCTCTCACAGTCTGCTTTCTCTCTCTTACCGAGTGAACCACCTTAATGCTGAAGATTATCAAGTTCTAACTTTAATCTTGTATTTGCACTTGCGCATACAGAGAAAAAAAAACACCAAAAAAAAATTTACTAACTTGAGTCATCAGACAAAAAAACATTATAAGTTATTTTTCAATTGATACTTAGTACATAAATTAAGACAACCTATATTAGTACATCTTTTAACTATTTGGTATAGCACCGAATTTTTCCATACCACGGAACCAAATTATCTTATACTAACATATTACCTATATAACACGCACTGCGACGCTGTCAAGTATGAAACTTCAATATAAATAATACTTAATAACATAAAAACCATTAAATTGTAACATAATTCTTAACAGTTGATAAATATAATGTACATCATATAATATATAACAATTTTAAATTACTCATAATTAATTTTAAATTCAAAAGCTTAATATTTTAAAATGAAGTATAGCAGGTAAATATGTATCATTTTATTTCTTGAATATCACCAATTAGAAAATTATTAGTAATTTAAAAGTGTTATATATTATATGAATAATTCTATAATTAATAATTTTTAATTTTAGTAACAGAAAAAGCCGCACCAAAAGAGATTAACAATCACATTTTCTGCGAAATGTTGTCGTTGAATCTAATACGTGAAATGTCAGTCTTAGTACCGAAAAAAGAGACACTAAGCATCGAAAATTTATGCTCTCGCTTTATAATATAATAGTACCAACATTAGTCCCTAAAATTCAAGCTATAGTACTAATTGAAATTATATAGTTACTTTTTTTTAAATACCTCAGTACATAAATTAGGTATACTAGATTTAGTACCTATTTTAACGGTACTTTCCTTTCTCCGTGTATAATAGATGTTTTTTTCATAAAATTCTCCACATTTTAAACGGAAAGTAAGTAACCGTACATAGAGTTTATTAAACAGTTGTAGTATGAAATTTTTTAAAATTTTTTTTCATTATTTTTGGCGAGGGCAATATAGAAATGAATTTTCTGAATGTATTTAAAATTTTAATGCATTTCATTACGTGTAGTAGGAGAAAATTAAGCAACGGATTTTTTAATCTCAGTCGGTATCGAATCTGCTCCGGTCTGCTCTTCCCTGGTGAAAAAAATCAGGTGACAAGTTACCTGATTTATCAGGTGATTTATCATGCCAAAATATCATGTATCAATTTTGTTGGTTTTTACACGTTTTAAACCATGCTTAGTCAATTTAGAACAATTTTTGAAAAATTTTTGGAATTTTTGAACTTAAAAATTTTTTTGTGATTTAGTCAAAATTTTTTCTAAGACCAAATAATCTAAAAAATTTTCTAAGTTCAAAATTTTCCAAAATTTTCAAAAATTGTTCTAAATTGAATAAGCATGGTTTAAAATGTGTAAAGACCAACAAAATTGTTACATGATGTTTTGGCATGATAAATCACCTAATAAATCAGGTGATTTATCACCTGATTTTTTTTAATAGGGTTAATAAAAAGTTTACATAATTATTATAATAAACAACTTATAAATTTTTGTATTTTTGTATGAAATACAATTTCAACTTAAATAATGAAATTTATATTAAAACTTAATTTTATTAGTATTCAATTCCACGAGTTGATATATATATATATATATATATATATATATATATATATATATATATGAATATATTATTAACATAAATACATATATTGAATATGAAACTTTGATACATAAATAATTTTTAAAAATCTCAGCCGATACTTTAAATTCTTTTGATAAGTCGAAAACTTGATTTTCTAAATTTTGTTACTTGCCACAAACTTTCTTAGCTAATTTTTAACCAATCGACCTCAAAATTTTCAGAGATCTTTAGTTTATATATCTTCAGAAAATAACAGTTAAAGTTAAAAAAAAAAAAATTTCAAGTTTAGTTTAAAAAGTTGATAAAAATACATATTTTTGTTAATTTTATTAAGTTAATTCAACATTTACTTCAACTTGTCTTATTGAAATTCCAGAACTGTTATTATATGAAGATATATGTATACTCAAGATCTCTGGAAATTTTAAATTTAATTAGTTGAGAATTGGCTGAGAAAGTCTACGGCAAGTACCAAAATTTTCAAAAATCAAGTTTTCGACAACTCAAACTAATTTAAAACATTGGATGAGGTTTTTTAAATGTATTATTAATGTATCAAAATCTATATATATTTATAAGTCAATATATATTTAAGGTGAAGAGGAGTTTTATTAATTAATATCATAAGAAAAAAAAATTATGACTACATTTGAATTTTTTTTTCAGGCTTAAAGTTCAAATACAAATTAAATGTAACTTCAAAATTTCATCTAAGAACTATTTCTAGGCCCAGTACATAATTTAGACATCATTTTGAAAATCGTTTTACATGAACAATTTGGAGAAAAATAGGTAAGAATAAAAAAGAAATTCAAAACCAAACAATTTTATTTCTCTCAAAAGTGTTTGGAACGGAGGTATGATAGTAAAAATATAATAAAATTGAAGAATATCTGCCTCATCTTATGGATCTATTGAGCTCAAATATTCAAATTAATGTCGAAAAATATTTTTATATCTATGTACGTATAGATACATAGTATTTAAAGAATGTAAATATTTACATCGATGAAATTTGTTAATACACACTTTAAGTAGTAATTTAAAACTTGCACAACTAACAAGGAGAGGTCCTCACCTCTAGAAAACAGATTTGGCTGATACTGCAGGTTATGATTTTTTGATGAAAAGAATGAATCCATGTTGTTTCTTTTCCTTTAATAAGCCCAGAGAGGAAGATTAGGTTATTTTTTTCGAAAATATAATAACAGGAAGGGCTTGTAAGAACTTTAATAACCAAAAAACTAAAACTCTTACAAAAAAAGTCCATGGAAAATAAAAAAGTACAATTTAAACACTTTACTTTAAAGCTTATTGAGTTACAAAAGTTTTCGTGGATCAGAAGTTATTCTAAATTAAATATTACTACATATTTTCTTAAAATTTTAAGCATGTAATACATGATAAATTTTCACACTATTGAATCAACATATTTTCACCTCTCACACAGCATGGAATATTTATGGAAGCTTCCTGGAATATTTGCACGAAATATTTGAAATATTTCAGAAATCTCCCACGTAATATTTATGTAATATTCGTATGTCCTTGATTCTTCTTACATTGGAATATTCCATGGAATATTGTTGAAAGTTTCCAAGAATATTTCATTAGAAGATTGAGGTCATCTCAGATTTTTCATTGAAATATTTCAGGAATCTTGCAGTAATTTTTCATGAAGTATTCCGTCGGAATATTCATGGAAGATTTCCAGAATATTAAAACGGAAGATTTTAAACATTTTATAAACCTTTAATGGAATATGCATGGAATATTTTAGAAATCTATAAATATTCAGTGGAATATTCATGAAAAATTCGTAGAATATTAGAACGGAAGATTTGGAATATTTCAGAAATCTTTCATAAAATATTCCTCTAATATTCGTATGTCGTTGATTCTTCTTAATTTGCGATATTCCATGGAATATTCTTGAGAGATTTCAAGAATATTTGAATGTAAGCTTTGGGTAATCTTTTATCTTTCATGAAATGTTCCTGGAAGATTTTTCGAAGATTTTAATGAGAGAACCAGAGTTTCAGATCTACTACAAAATATTACTGGCATATTTCATGAAAGGTTTCAAAATGATGTGAGGGGATAGTATATATATATTATATAATAACACATTATACTCATAAATCAATACATATACGTATTCATAAACATTGACATTTAGTTATGAAATCGCATTTACATATTTGCTTCTACTGTACACAATAAAGCGCCGACCCTTTGGCTTATAAGGTAGGTAAGGTATCGTCCAACCTCTTGGGAAGAAAACTTTCATTTAACGAACATTGGCGTTACTTGAAATCGCCCGTGACATTCCGCGCAACCTTCCAACGAAAACTTCATGGAAACCTTCTAGAATCTTTCATATAATATTCCACTGGAAGATTACTTAAATCTTTCTATAAAATATTTCGTGGAATATTACTGAAAATTTTATGTAATATTCCGCTGTACGATTTTAAAGTTTTTCGGAATCTTCTATTAGGTAAAGTACAACGACGTAAAATATTATTTATAAATATTGGGCCCAAAAAATAAGAGGCCTGAAAAAATATGAGGCCCAAAGAAAATAGGACTTATAAAAATGTAGGGCCCGAAAAATATAGAGCCCAAAAAAATATAGGGCCTGAAAAAATAAAGGATCCAAAAAATAGGGCCCAGACAAATATACAGCCCAAGAAAATATGAAAATCAAAAAAGCACTAGGCCCAAATAAATAAGAGGCCCAAAAAAATATGAGGCTAAAAGAAAATAGGACTCAGAAAAATGTAAGGCCCAAAAAATATAAGAACCAGAAAAATATAGAGTCCAAGAAAATATAAAAATCAAAAAAATGGGGCCTAAAAAAATAAGAGGCTAAAAAAATTTAAGGCTGCGAAAAATAAGGCCTAGAAAAATATAGAGCTCATGAATATATAAAAATCAAAAAAATATTCGGCCAAAAAAAAAGACTCAGAAAAATATAGTGCCCAAGAAAATATAAAAATTAAAAAAAGAAGGGCTCAAAAAATGGGCATTGAATAAAAATACAGGGCCCAAAATAATATAAGGCCCAAAAAAAGCTTTTGACTAATGAGTTCTAATTACATAGGACTCAATAAAAAATTGCTAATTTTATTACCAAAATATTAGATACATTTAAAAAATGCGGAGAAACGGAAAAAAGTGGTTTTACTTTAATGTAATATAAGATTTTTTATCATAGAGAAAAAATCAGATCTCTCTATGAGGTGATCGTTGTTTATTTTTTCATTTAATATTTCGTATTATAGAAAAAAAATCGAATCTCTCTAATAGGTGATCATTGTTTCTTTTTTAATTAATATTTTTCATTATAGAAAAACAATCGAATCTCTCTATGAGGTGATCATTGTTTCTTTTTTAATTAATATTTCTTCTAGAAAGAGGAAGTGGGAGACACAACTAAATCTCTAGGAATAAAATTTTTTTACTTATATAGATTATATATTGCATAAATAGTCAAATCTCCGTTCGCTGGTGATTGCTATTGATGCAAAATAATTTGAATGATATCGATTCTTATCATGGTCATCAAACTACCAAAACGTAGCTTAAACTATTTTTTCTTTTTCTTTTTTAAGCATGTCCATGCATGCATTTTATTGTTTTTTAATATATGATTCTGTTAAAGACTTGTAACTTTAAAATTTGCTTTAGCAGCTTGTTTTAACATAAAGATTCAATAAAAATCATTGTTAAAACAATGGCTAATATATTTTTAAAATCTCATAAAAATGGTCACAATGTCAATTGAGTATTTTCTACAGAGCATATAGAAAATAAGAATTTAACATGATTTCCTTGCCTTTCTCTCTGCTTGCCCGCTTATATAGGCGCTGGACTCCAATCCTCTTTTCTCTCTGGCTGATAGGATCCGCCAGCCTTCGTGTGGTCTCGCGAGTTTTGCACATGCTTAGCGAAAATAGATATTTACATTTAAAGATTTTTCGCTATAGTTGAGTTAATATTTAAAATTTAATTATGTAAAAAATACTTTATCAACATGATCTAAGTTTCTTAAAGTTATTAAAAAGCCCTAAAATTTATTATTTGAGGAGACGATCCTAAGCGAACTTCATGTTAAGAATTACTTTTTATCTCTCTGTCTTGATCTAAGAGACTTATAGCTATAAAAATTTGAATAATAGTTTGTCTTAAATAGTGGATTAATAAAAAAAATACTTAATTAAAGCATAGCTGTCATATTTTTATATTTCATCAAATAAGATTTTTGAACGAAAGAACTATTATTTATACTTTGACCCTTTTTTGTTAAATTTAATTTAATTTGTAAGGTAAATTATAAAAAATAGTTTATTAATTTGCTTTGAAATATCTAAAACTATTAAGAAGCTTCAAAAAAAGATATACAAAAAAATGATTTAGATTGATCTTTTTTTTTCTAAAACACATCTCATAGCTTTGAATCTAACTTAGAACTCTAAAATATTAACTAGTATTTAGTATTTAGAAAAAAAAATATTTTTGAAACTATAGCCAATGTAATTTTAATAATATTTGGTGTATACTTTACATAACAATTGTCTAAATGGCACACTGATTTTATACTGATTATGCTCTGAGTGGTTTTACTTCATATTCACCTAAATATGCATTCGCAGATTCAGTACTGATTTTATACGTATTTTAATTAGTATTTGTGCTTCATAAGTATGAATTTCGTACTTTATTCGCATTGCGTTTTGAGACTACTTTCAGAGTTCGCTCAGTACGAATTCCGTGTGGATATCATGTTGATTTTACGTTGATGCAGTAGGAATCACATACTTAAATCAGTGTTAAATCAGTACAGAATTAACACGAACTTTTTTAGTAGGGAATACAAATAATGTATTACTCTTAAGTCTCACACAGCATGAAAGGTATAAAAAATTAAATTTAGAGAATGATAAGTTTAATTAATTCAACAATTTTGCAAATAAAAACCATTTATTAAAAACTATAACAAAGAATTAATTGTATAAAATATTAATCTCTTCATGCATTCGATTGTCGAACATTCGTCGTTTTATTGCTTTTTATGTTTCTAAACCTATACACTGCGTTGATGTGTCGAAGATGATTGCTGCATGGGCTACTATCCATTGCAAGCTGTTTGAACCATTTATTAAAAACTATAACAAAGAATTAATTGTATAAAATATTAATCTCTTCATGCATTCGATTGTCGAACATTCGTCGTTTTATTGCTTTTTATGTTTCTAAACCTATACACTGCGTTGATGTGTCGAAGATGATTGCTGCATGGGCTACTATCCATTGCAAGCTGTTTGAACGGAGGGCATCCATTGTCCTCGATATTGTGAACTAATCTATAATTAAAACAAAAAAACAGGAGTGGCAGTCCTGGTAACTGGCCGACAGAATCTATGCTTCTAATATATATATCGAAACTAGGGAGTGTAACTCTTGTGAAAATTATATCTTTTTTGTTTTTTTTATTAAAATCACTTAGTTTTATTATTAAAATTAATTAGTTTTCACTTGATCTATTATTTATTCTTTTCATAGTAATAATGTAGTTTATCCACAATTTATTCACTTTAATTTTTATAAATTAATAGTTTTAATAGGAATTGTTTTTAAAAAATGATAAAGAGCAAAACACAGATAGATATTAAACAGACAAAATCCTACGGTACTCATGTACTAATCAAACGCGCACATTTACCTATATATATACATACTTAAAGGAGCAGGGATATACCACATTGATCATAAGCTTAAAATATAGTTTTTTAAGCTCATTGTTTGCCTGTTGTTTATTTTTTAGTATTCAAATCCACGTACGCTTTCAACCACGGACTTTGTTTGAATTGCAGAATCCTGTGTATTTTCTTAATAATTAGTCCATGGCCCATGGCTTGTTTGAGCACTCTGTAGTGGATTACGTACCGCTCCTTATTATAGAAAGTAGTTAAAAACTTTTTCTGGTTACTACTAGGTGGCGCTTGATGTTCAAGACACAGAGGCAAATCCTTGTGATCATCGTGAACGTCTACTGAATATTCTAAATCTACGTCAAAAATGAATCCAATATCTGAATCGTCTTGGATACTAGAGATGACTTCCATATTCTGATTGATGTTATTAGTATCGAGCCATTTAAAATCTCTAATTGGTAGATTTCGAGTCATCGCCCATTCATAAAGATTGTTTGAATCAAAGTACATGAGGTACTCATCATCATTAGCAGGGTTATAGTCCTTCATATACTTGTTGTTAGCTTTGGTGTATCGATTAGAAACAATCTATGTTTTTCTAATTAAAAAATTAATTTTTCTGCAAAACCTAATGATTGTAGCAAAAAATAAGAAGAAAGCTTCATCTCGTATGATAAAAAGCAATATTTTCTTTTATGAGGAAAAATTATTTTTATCGCTTCGTTTTCAAGAAAACTTTGAAAAACTGAATTGTCCATCCTAACCTCTATTTTTTAAGTTTTTCAAGGTTTTCTTCAAAACGAATCGATAAAAATGATTTTTTCTCATCAAAGAAAATATTGCTTTTCATGATACAAGATGGGGCTATCTCCTTATTTTTTGCTACAATTATTAGTTTTTGTAAAAAAATCAATTCTTTGATTAGAAAAGGACAGATGTACTCAACCTCCTCTTAATGAAGATAAAATTTTCACATAAGTCAATATTTGTTTTCGATTTCATTTAATGCAATTAATAATATTAAAATTATTCTATATTAATCTACATTGAAAATAAGTTATTTAATCGCAATAATATTTTATGAATCATGTTTATATATTTTTTTAATGATATTTTTAAAAAATGGTTGTGTTGGGGCAAATATTAACAAACCTTTGCGGTAAATATTAACACTATTAATATTTACAACATTATGATTTCAAGAACGATGTCTGAATGTGTTAAAAATTAATTCAAAGAGAACTGTATTGTGATTTTTATGTTCATAAATATTGTTTGATCAAATTTTTTATTTATTATTAATGCTTAGAACAAAAGAATCATATTGTTTTGGCAAAAAATACAAATAGTCTTATAGCTAAAATATATAGTTTTTTGTTAACACTAGGGGACAAGCCCCCTTTTTGCAAGCGCGCTAACCCCCTTTTTACTTTAGGGATGATTGTCAGTTAAGTTTTCTTGTCCTTATATACCTCTTAAATAATAATATTTTATAAATATTTTTAAATATTTTTTTTAACTTAATTAAAAAAAATAAATGTATTGCTTGAATTTTTTTTTTTTTTACATCTTTTTTAGCTAATTTTTTTTAATTATATTTTTATAGCACTTCATCCCATACAATATTCTTTATAACATCTTCATCTTCATTATTATTTTGTATAAAAATTTTTTTAGAATTCTTTCATCTCGAAATGGCTATATACAATTGTCCATGTGAAAATAAAGGTTTATTCATATATATTCCTACGCTCTTAAAACTTTGTCCCTGGGCTTTATTAATGATCACTCCAAATGCTAGTAAAATGGAAAATTGCCTACGATGTAATAAAAAAGGCAATAACGTATGTTCACCTGCATCTAAAGTAATTCTTAGTATAAAAACAATTGAGACTTTTTTATTGCCAGTAATAGTTCCAGCTTTCACGTTAAATTTAGATAAATCAATTATTTTTAATCTAGTACCATTACAAAGCCTGTCACTTACACTTAAATTTTTTATCAACATTACGATTACATTTTTTTAAGTATTAATTTTAATAAAAATTTTCAAGAAATTTTAATTTAAAAAGACATTAACGTGCTCAAAAATGTCATAAAAATAACAATAACAAAATTAATAATACACGTAAATTATGTAATAAAATTTTCAATTATCGAAAAAATTGTTTAAGACGTATAAAAGAACAAATTAGTGAAAAAAAATTTTCGTGTACAATTTGTTGAAAAAATTTTAAAACAATTTTCAGTCTTAACGGACATAAATGTTCAAAGATGAGAAGCTAAAAATGATGGAATCAAGACATATATATGAACATTCATAGAAATAAATTTTTATGTAAAGTATGTAATACAAAATTTTCAAGAAATTGAAATTTAATTTTAACAAATGTTTAAGCTTTTTTTAGCATAAATTTACTTATATTCATCAATTATTGATCTTTTTGATACCTTCAATGTAGCTGTATTTTTAAATCTATTTTTACAATTTCCATTCATTTATTTTTAGGCTTAGATTTAACTCAATTTTTTTCATTTTTGAGTTTATTTTAGGCTTACATTTAGGTAAAATCAATTACTTTTTAACTGTTCCTAATCTTATATTTCATATATCGGATTTCAATAAATTTTATATTTATAATATAGCTAAATTACATCTAAATATATCTAAATTTTATCCAACTCTTAGCTGATTTTTAGCTGACTTTTAGCTAATTTCTAAATAACTTCTAGGTAACTTTTCGCTTACTTTTAGCTTGCTTTCAATTAAATTATAGCTAAATTCATCTAAATTTTAGCTGATTTTAGCTGAATTTTAGCTAAATTTTAGCTGAATATTAGCTAAACTTTAGCTAAATTTTAGCTAAATGAAGGTTCGAAAATGAGGAGCCAAAAATCAGGGGAATATTTCAGACGGCTACAGTGGCGACAGCGGCGATATATTTTTAATAATATAGAGAGAAGAGAGATTAATAAATTGTTCATATTTACTGTAGAATTGTCGTCTTAATTTATTGTCTATTGATGATTTTTAAATAAATCCTGAGCGAAATCATAGCTGATAGCTTACACTAACATATAAAATAGAATGTATAAATAAATAATAATTAGATAAGAAAAAAGAGATAATTTTTCAAAAAATGTTAATACTGGCCCCGATCTTCCCTACAGATACTTTTCAATTGAAGCAAAATGAACACTTCTGAGTAGAATAAAATAAACTTATAATATGATTCAAGGATGATATGTAATAACACTTTTGTGATTTAACGTGTGGAAACTAACGGGGTTACGTTTTCTAATATTTCACAATTCTTCGGTCAACGAATTGGGTACCTCATTAATAATTTCATCGTGGTTTCTATCACAAGGAAGTATAAGGTAACTTAAAAAAAGTTTTCAGTCCTGTCACTCATTATTATATATGAAAGTTTTGGCAAAGAACGGAAATCGGCCGATTTTTCGAGAATTCACTATAAACGCGACTTATAACTTTTATTTATGATGAATAAATTTTTAAATTGCTTTCGAATTTCACATGAAATAAATTTTTAATTTGAAATAATATTTAGAAAATTTTTAAATGAAAAAAAGTCGACTTGGGGTTAAATTGAATCCACGACCCTTTGGACGCGAGGCAAACCCTTAAACCATTACGCCATGAAGCCACCGTATTCGATTATTTTGAAAACTTGTATATCCGCAGTTTACCAAATGTATTATGATTCTCACTTATTTGATATATATTTAGACATAGTTAATTATTATAAAATAATTAATAATTTTTAATAATTATTTATTGTAAAAATTATTTATTATACATACTTATACACCTAGGGATTAAAATAATAAGGTGCATGAAAAATATTAATTAAAATTTATTAATATTATTGGCATATATTACACGGTTATAGCTTTAAATATAAAAAATTAAAGCAATCTACTTTATCGACGCAATACGATGGTGCATGTTAGCACTGATGAATCGAATGTACAGGTTAATATATAGGTTGAATATGCAGGTTCATGCAAGTAAGCGAGTCAGTCGAATTCCACGAGGTGCCCCAGAACCCCCATAGCCTATCTCTTAAGATTATAGTAAATATTATATTTGGGTTTATATTCTAATGTTTCTATAGCTAATAACGTTGGTGCTACCAATGTCTATTGCCGAATATATTTTTGCATAGTACATACGATTTAGACGTTAATCGTTTGGCTACAGTTTGATTAGTCTTAATATTGTTGTATAAAAGGTGATATATTGAGATTTTAGTTGTATTTAAATTATATTAGAGGTAAATTAATTGACTAGAATTTAATTAGTTCTATTGTATTTTTAATAAATTGTATTTTAGTTTGAAAAGGTTTAGAATTAACTAACCGAAATGTTGCATATTAAAGGTATGTTTTCATATTTGCAAATAAAAAATAAATGATTTAGACAGTACAGCCTATAGAGTCTAAAATTATTTGTTTTTAATCCTGTTAAGTAAATGAATGAGTGAAAAAATTTGTATGGACGATACGGCAGTATTAAGAAGATGTAAAACGGACACTACACCTGTACTTATAAATATTAACTTCCTTTCCATTTTATTGCTGAATTGCCAGAAAAGAAATGCACTAGCTTGTAGTGTGAACCATGATAATTATTTGATTAAATTTTTAAATAAATTCATTTACTAGTTTCCAAGATATTTGGATTTCTGGTATAAAATCGAAAAATTTTAATAATAATGGGACCTAATATTATCAATCACTAATAAATGAATTTATTTAAAAATTTAACTAAATAATCTTTATGGTACATACTACAAACTAATGCTTTTCTTTATAGAAAATTTTGTAATAAAATGGAAAGATAGTCAATATTTATGAGTGCAGGCGTAGTCTCGATTTTACATCGCCTTCAGATATCATTATAATATTCTAATATAATATATTATAATATATAATAACAATATTATTGTGGAGTAGATCAAGAATATGTAATTATTTTATAATCGGCACTTTTTAAAATGTGCCCTTCTCCTATAATACTCTTTAAATTCATTCACCATAAAGTTATTCGTTAGATGTACTCAGCTGCATTGTTTGAAAGAAGTATCACTTCACGCGCGAAGTAGCAAAACAATGTTTTTATATATTTTAAGTATGAAATAGAATATATTTCTAGACCTACAACGAATTTTTTGACTGTATGAATTTTATGTATAAATTAAAACATAAGACAATTTGAATTAAAAATCAGATTGAAAGTAAAATGATTAGTGGGACGTGAACCCGTTCCTCGAGATCTCGAGGCTTTTGCTTTAACCATAGAGCTAGTGCCATATTGCTATTGGCGAATTTTAAATCCACTTATGACGAAAGTTGTCAGTAATGTTAGTCATTTACATTTAAAACTCTAACATTTAAATGTGAATCAATCATGTTCCAATGTATATATATATATATTAATGTGTGTGTGTGTTTGTGGGTGTGTATTCAAATAATTACTTATTACTAATCGTTATTTCAGGCCAACAAATGTTCCTGTATTCAATATCACACAATCAGGAGTTATACCCATAACTTGGGGGGAAGTGCTACAGAAAGGAAAATCAGTGGCCTACGATTATCCTTTTGAGAGTGCTGTATGGTATCCAGATGGTGATATTCGAAGTAGCAAATTTATTCACAACTTATTTGTGTTCTTTTATCACATTTTACCAGCATACTTAATTGACTTTTTGATGATCGTATTTGGTCAAAAATGCTTGTAAGAGAATATCATTTTCTTTTTTTGATTTTTTATTCTACAATGTAAAAAGCATATATTTCTTTATAATATTCACAATAATACTTTATTCTATTTTAGTGTTAAGCACACTCTTACTTTAGATGGTCAACATCAAAGTCAACGGTGATATTAAATATTTTATAGTATAGTGTAATTATTTAGAAAACAATAAATTTTAGTTAAACTTACAAGAAAAGTATCCTACCTCTGGAAAACGTATTTAGTTAAAACTGCACGACACGGTTCTTTGATAAAAAAATAATTAAATCGTATTTTTTTTGTGCTTATGGTTTTGTGCTTGTGGTCCCAGAGATAGAGATATAGACATTTTTTTTTAAAAACGAAGTAGCGTCTATAAGAATTTTAATAACTAAATAACCAAGACTCTGACTAAATAATGTATGAAAGATAAGACAAAGCATAAGTTAAATACTTTAATTTTATTTCTGTTGCATTGAAAAAACTTACTTACAAAGAGAGTGTTTTATTTTCAAGTCACCGATTTTGCTAAAATTTTGGGAATGTTTCTAGATGCAGAAATATAAAGAAAGCCAAAATTTTAGAGGCCAACGCTCGATGTTTCCCTAGTTACAAGCAATTGAACAAAATTATTTTGAAAATTACTAGATTTTCAAACGCCTATAGTTCCTCAGCATTGTTAACTAGAAGCTTAAACTTTTTTTTTAAATGGAAGCTAAGCTCCTTTCGAAATAGTAGTTATAGTATATTGAAATATTATTTTTTTTCTAAAGTTATAGCTTAGTAAAGATTGGACTTAATTTCAGCTTTTATTATTAATTAATGTTTTAAACAGAAAATTCAGGTCCATTCTTTATTACGCTCTAACTTTTGGAAAAAAATAATATTTTGAGATGCTATAGGTGCTATTTCGAAAGGATTTGAGCTCATCTTTCATTTAAAAAAGGGTTTTAGTTTCTAGCTAACAATACTAAGGAACTATAGTCGTTTGAAAATCTAGTAACTTTTATAGTGATTTTCTTCAATTGCCTGTAATTAGATCAATATTAAGCATTGAACTCTGAAATTTTGGCTATCTTTATGTTTCTGCATCCAAAAATCATTTCCAAAATTTCAGCAAAATCGGTGACCCAAAAGTGAAACACTCTCCTTGTTAGTTAAAAAATTAGAGGTAATTAAAACGTGGTTATAAAATAACGTAAACAATTGATAATATGTTATACATTAAAAATATTAGCAAATATGTAATAATATGTAATAATATGTAATAAGGCACAACTTTTGAACATTATAACCTCTTATCAATGCAACTAAGCTTAAATTGAGATATTTATATTGTACTTTATTTTATCTTTCACACATTTTTTCTGTAAGAGTCTTAGTTCAGTCATTCAAGCTGTTATAAACAATTTTTTTTCTATATTTTCGAGAAAATGTCTATATTTTTGTTCAGAGAATCAATTTAATAGAAAGAAAGAACAGAAGTTCATTTTTTTTATCGAAAAATCGTATCCTGTAGTTTAAATCGAATTCCTTTACCGGAGCTGGGGTGCTCTCCTTGTTAGTATACTTTTCTGAAGACAATGTCACCTAGATCTGGAGTCACCCTAAAATTAGGAATCCTCTAGTGAGAGATAAAATTTTTTTTCAATCATTATATCAACACTAAGATTAATTTTTTGATAAACACCTTCTACTGCCATAGATTTCTTCTTCTTCTTAATTATTATTTTGGCCTCTTGGCTTGCTTCATATGAGCGTTACGTCTTAGGCCATCACCAAGTGATTATTATATTTTTTGTTTTTGTTGCCCAGTGGGACTTTTTATTATAATTCGAGTTTTGCCCAGAGGGACTTTTATATATATATATATATGTTTTTGTGTTCTTCGGGTTTATTCCCTCGGAAAACTTCGAAAACTATTTTTTCTAATTTTTCCTAGGGAATCAAACCCCGATCCACTGGGACGCAAGGTCAGTTGATTTTTACAACTGCACTTTTTCATCCCTTAGCGACGGAGCTCGTAAGTGTGTACTGCGTACAAAGCACATATAACAGAGGTGCTCGTTTGAAAAACAGCCGAGAGCGAGATTCGATCCCGGTTCCCCAAGCATACGAATCCAACGCTCCTACCGACTGTGCCACAGACCGGCTCTGCCATAGATTTACCCTGATATTTAAACATAAAATTTTAATATTATCTAGCAGTAGATAATTTTGTTAATTCCGGGCACCGTAGGATCTAAAAATCATCTACAGGGAATGACCATTCAGAATCAATCACAATTTTATGAAATTTAATGAAAATAAGCATGGTTACAAACAACCATAACTATGTACGTGTTTAGGTTACATAATCTACCAAAATAATAAAAAAAAAAAAGAATAACCGAAATCTTTAAATTTGAGCTTTATTGCATCGATAAATATTAATTTTTTTAAATATCATCAGAATTCAAGAATAGAGATTGAATATGTATTAAAATTCATACATTCTATAGGCTATATATTATATTTTATATAATCGCTGATAATTTCCATACACTTTTCATTTTCATTCTTAATTGTTGATAGCTTTCGAACAATATAATATTTTTTGATGTAATAAAACGCAAATGAAAGAATTTTTGTTGAACTTTTTTATTGTTTTGTTTGATTGGGCAAAATAAACATATGCTCATTTATAGTTATTTGGAACAATGCTCATTTTTATTCTGTTTCCTGAAATGTGATCTAGCTTCGAACCTATTTAGCATTTGCGACTATAGCTCTAGATTTTTTTATATATTTTTATAGGAGAAGATTGCTTGCAGTTTCAAACAAAATCGGTAAATTAGAGTTATGATACTCTTCTAGTAAATTTACTTTCCTAGAAATGACGTTGCCTTGATTAGGAGTCACCCTAAGTGTTCAGGACGATATCAAGATAATTAGGAGCTGGGCAGGTATTCACAAATTAAATTATACACTAACACAAAACTTGCAACCTCAAAACACATTTATTCACTCAACGTGATAACAAAAAATGGCCTGGTATTAAATTAACGTTATAACAAAATGATATTAAAATGAGAAGAATTATTATATTTAAACAGTAATTAACTTAATTGATGTTGCGAATACTTTTCTACGCCTTATAATAATCGACGCTCGTTTCCCGCTAAATCTACCATCTAAGTATTAAAGACCACCGCGCATACTTTGACACCCCGATAAATCCACGTGCACTTCCCACCAAAATTAGCGTCTACTTTGGAGAGAATTGAAAGACGACTGACGTGCCCTGTGTTGCCTCCTCACTTTTATCCCTCTGTCCCCCCCTGACCACGCTACCCCCTCCCTTAGTACGGATACATGAGCCGACTCTCGACACTCCATCCCCACTCTGCCTATCCGCTTCTTTGTATTCGGGCCCTCTGCCTAGCTTCCCACCGCCACTCGGTTCTAGATTGACAGAGTGAAGGCGCCCGACACACCATCGCTATCGCTTGCAACAATTCTCCCACCTAATGTTGAATAGTATGCCATACTATTTCACATCTACATAATTGAATGTGTTAGTCTTATGATCTTCGCGACTGGTCTAACGATATTTACCGTCGCCGTCCTCAACCGAACACTACGAACTCTGTTGTCTGCACCCACAAAAGTTTCCTCCACAACGGGTTTGAGCCACGTATTACGGGGAACAGTATAATCGATTACTAATACAAGGTCTCCAACTGTAATCGGGTGAGTGTCGTACTGCCATTTACTTCTGGTGGCCAGCAGTGGGAGATATTCTTTTAACCACCTGCTCTAAAATTCATTTGTTATACATTGAGCAATGCGCCGTTGCTTGTTTGGACACGTATTATAGGCTGTGTAATGACCTGGCAATACATGGCCAGTACAGTAACCTAGTAAAAAGTGTAGCGGGGTAAGTGCTTCAAGGTGATGGGAGTTGCTTGACACGTAGGTTAATGGTCGAGAATTTATAGTGTGCTCTACTTCTGCTAATAAAGTGGCTAACGTTTCTTCCGTTGGGGCCTGTACATTGAGCACTGCCTTTAAGGCAACCTTAATCGATCTTACCATGTGCTCCCAAGCTACTCCTATATGAGGTACGCCCGGTGGGATGAACTTGCTTTCCATATTGTTGTTTGTTGCATAGTTATGCTGTTTATCTCGCTGTTTGTACCATTATCCGACCACATCATCTTTGACTGGCCTATACGAGAAGCCATTCGTCTTAGCACCATTATTGTTGTCTAGACTAGTTGCTAATTCGATGTGAATCGCTCGAACACGTCTTAGCACCATTATTGTTGTCTAGACTAGTTGCTAATTCGATGTGAATCGCTCGAACAGTAAGGCACGTAAACATCACTCCCCATCTTTTGTGCTTCTGACGGCCCACCTTGATTGACATAGGACAGAAATAATCCATTCCGCAATATGTGAATGGTCGACAATGGTGAGCAAGTCTTTCTTTTAGCAGGTCTGCCATTCTTGGCACTCGAGGTTTAGCTCTTCTCAGAATGCACATTGGGCAGCTTTTCAGCGTCACGCGAGTGTTAATTATCCAATAAACTTGTCTCATTTCATTTAACACCGGTTCGTGATTAATGTGGCTATTTATTTCGTAGTAATGAGCCATTATCAACCGCGTAAGTTCATGTTTTCCCTCCAATATGATGGGTCTATCGCTCGTACCTAATGCGTTTTTTATCATTGACGCTCAACCCTAAACTACTAATAATCCCTTTTCATCTACCATCGGCGTCAGGTTGGCTATGCGACTGCCTTTTGGTACAGGTAGACCTTTTTTCAATGTGGACATCTCCTGCTTAAACATTTCCCTTTGTGCTCGTTGTATCCACATAGTTTCTGCTGTTCTAATGTGAGATATTCCCAGTTGTGCATTATTTTTACTAAGTGTTCTGCTATGAGCGATGAGACTTTTCTTCAATTGTCTTGACGATGTGAGATGACCTTTGTATACTCGCCATTTTTCTACTGCTCGCAGTACTGTTGCCGTGCTATGTAATAATCGTGTCCATTTCGAAAATCGAGTTATATTCGGTAAGACTATCAGTGGGTCGCATTGCTGGTCAGCAACTAAAATGGCTTGCCTTTTTTCTATTTTCAGTACTTGTAATCTTTCCGGCTGTTGTACCCTCAAGGGTTCAGACCACTTGCTCTCATCAAGTGCGAGGAATGCTGGACCATTTATCCATCTATCCTTGTTTTCCCTTTTGAGTGAGATAGGGCGCGTTGCATCATCGGCAGGATTGAGTTTTGTTGGGACCCATCTCCATTCATTAGACTGCGTGTCTTCACCGATCTCGCAAAGCCGGTTGGCCACAAATGTGTTATAAGATCTAGAATCTGCTGTTATCCAGCAGAGCTCTGTGCACGAGTCTGACCAGAAATATCTCTGGTCTATTTTGTAGGAATGAGATTCTACAATTGTTTTGTCCAATCTTGACGCTAATAACGCAGCCTGTAATTCCATTCTTGGTATAGAGATGGGTTTTAGTGGTGTGACACGAGCCTCAGATGCAATTATTGAAATTGAATATTTACCGTCTTTGTTCTGAATCCACTAGTATCCTACCGTCGTGTACGCATGCTCACTAGCGTCACAGAACAAGTGAAGCTCTACGCGTTGCGTGGTTATCTCCGTTGTGGCGTAATATTGTAGTTTATGTAGCTGGCCTATTGCTGAGAGTTCCTTTATCCATTGTTTCCAAGTGCCCAAATCTTTCTCCGTGATAGGTGCGTCCTATGATATTCCACTTCGTTAAATGCTTTAGAGCATTATGTTTCCTTTTATGATGTATGGGGTGGCAAAACCTAACGGGTTGAAGATCGACATTACCACTTTTAGCACCTCCCTTTTAGTTAGTACTTTGACAGTATTTGGTGCCCCTTGTCTTAATTTTTCTGTATTTACATTGAATTCGAATGTATCCCTTGACGTGTTCCAGCACAATCCTAATTTTTTCTCATATTGGTCATTGCTATTAATCGTTTTTAATTCTACCTTCTTATTATCAGGCCATTTTGCATGAATTATTTCCATGAGCATTGGTTCATTACTTGACCACTTATGCATTTTGAAACTTCCTCGGTGGTTCACTTCAATGACTTGTGCTGTTGTTGTAATGACTTCTTTGATGGTATCATAACTGCCTAAGTAATCATCCATGTATGTGTTTCTTTTTATTGCCTGTGCACCTTTTGAGTGTTCTGGCAGTGCCTCGTCGGCATTTTTGTCTCTGACAAACAGGGCGCTGCATGGTGAGGACGTCAGCCCGAAAACCACACGAGTCATCCTGCAAATCTCAGGTGGTTTTTCCCTACTTTGTCCTCGCCACAAGAACTTTTGTGCGTCTTTATTTTGTGGTTCTATCAGTATGCGGAGAAACATGATTTTGATGTCTCCTTTTACGGCAACAGCTCCTTGCCTGAAATTCTTTAGAATTGCAAGCAGAGGCTTTAATAAATCTGGACCTGTTTCGAGGCGCTCATTTAGGCTAACTTCTTCTGCCTTAGATGCACCATCAAATACAATACGTATTTGATCAGTGGACTCCGATTTTGTAATGCCAAAATGTGGTAGGTACCATATAGGACCTCCCGTATCATACTTGACTATCTCCGCGTACCCGTTTTTGAATGGACCTCTAATTTTTTATAATATAAATGCGCATATGTAGGACTTCGATCGAGTTTTTTTTCTAGAGTAAATAAACGTTTTCTCGCGTTTTCTTTGCTGTGGTAACCTTTTTCCAGCCACTTTCCATAGCAATTCGGTTTTTTATTTGTCTTCTACTTTCTTTGTAGTAGATTCCAACAGTTGCGCTATATGTTCACTGGTATTCTTGTTTTTTATTGATCTAGTAACGCCCAAAGAGTCCGACTTGAAATAGTCGTTACCTAAATCATGCAGTTTATCATTTTTATAACATTGTAAGTCTTTGTCATGAGTATGAAGAAGCGCGGTGGACGTGCTCTGATTTTTTACTGATCATAGCTTACCGTGGACAGTCCATCCAAGTTTTGTTTTAGATACTACCAGAAACTATCATATCGCAGTAATCTTGAACTATGAGCAATGATGGTATTACGTTGTAATACGGATCTACGGTAACATCTTTTCGATACGCAATCCTGTCAATCGAGTTCTGGGTAAGTGTTCGCTTCAGAAGCTGTAGGTTCGTTATTGCTAGTAAACCTGTGAGTTTATAGGGTATCATCGCGTTTCCTGCAATAATTCAACTAATTTCGCGTGCACGGTATTCAACTCCTTCATCGTCGTTGGAACTGGTTAAGGCCACCTTTTTCACGCACCCCTTGGCTCCAATAGTAGTTGCAACCTCATCATCGATGAGTGATACCGTGGATCCTTCGTCCAACAATGCGTACACTTTGAGTTCTACTAATGGACCTCTGAGTACTACTGGTATTATTTTCAAGAGGATATGTACCAGTGATGGCCATATCTCCTTCCCTTTATCGTTCAATAGTGATTTGTTGAGTGACTCATGTAGCTTTTCAGAGCCACCATCTGCAGGCCTTTTATCATGGCTTCTTGTATGCTCATGCAAAATTGGGTGATGGAGTCTGTGACAGTTTGTTATTCCACAAACTGAGGCCTTACAATTGCTTATAAAATGCGTATTCGACAAACATAAGAAACATATTTTATTTGCCCTGGCCCATGACCAGCGGTCCGATACAGCTAGCCTTAAGAACTCGGTGCATTCAGCGACAGTGTGTTTATCTTTATTGCAATATTGATATCGATCTGTCAATCTGTCTTTGTTTATTAGATTAGTTTCCATCGCTTGCTTTGTCACGGTGCATATTACGCCGTAACATCTGCCAACCACGTTTTTGGTGCCGTTTTCTACCGGACTATTACGGCTAACCGGATTTTGGGTAGATATTGATGGTCTGAAGGTGCCGGTCTGCCATTTCTGCTTCGGAATATAAAAATTCTGCTACCATATCTAATCGCGACGTGTTGTTTCTGTGTTCGATTATAAATCGATTGTAATTATATATTAATGCTAAGGGCATCTTTCCTACAATAACATTAATTAATTGTGGATTATGTAGGTGTCCTTCATGTTTCAAAGTGTGCATTACTGTGATACTATTCTTTACGGTAGTTTCAAAGGTGACAAGATCAATTCGGCCTGTGTTAATTTTTGGCAACTCTTTTATTTCGCTAACCACTCGTTCAATAATCTCATCCGGATCTCCAAATCGTAATTCTAAGGTTTCCATGATCTCTTTCGCACTGCGGGATGATATAATTAATGACGCGACAGCTTCGTATGCTTTCCCTTTCAAGCTTCCACCCAACCGAGCTACGTTTCCTTGATCCGAGTATTTCTCCAGTATGGTAGACTACTCGTATGCTCCTTTAAACCTCAACCATTCTAAGCAATCACCATCATAGTTTGAAAAGTCTCTCGTTGTGGGTCGACTAATTAACCGGTCCGTTGAATTGCCCTCAGCAATTTCGGATTGATTTATTTCCACGTTCGATGTCGACCCGCTGTCGTTACCTACCAGCGATTCTCGAGCTCTTCGAGAATGCTTATCGAAATTTGGTGTTCCTGCTACCAGTTGAGGTAAGCATTCCTCAGGCATTTGCGCTGCCAGTTTGGTATCTATACGCTGTGATTCTAGTTTTTCGCGCTCGTCTATGGCCCTCTTTCGAACCGCTATACGTTGCGACTCCACTTCAAATTCTAATTGACGCTTTAGGGACGTATTTACCTCGCTTGAATCGTAGCTATCATTTTTGTTTTCAATAATGGCGTTACTTAACGTTGACTCACCTAGTTTCTTACTACTGCCACGTCGAGCCAACCTTTGCTGGTGTCTTTTCTTTCCTTTAGAAGTTCACCAATGGAATGGCGTTTCCTCCTGGTTCAATGAGACAAGACCTCTTCGCGGGCGTTGATTGGCCTCCTCCAGAAATTTACCCGAAAAACTTGCTTGGACACTCCGCGATGCCACGCTTTGAGTTCGCTTTCATCTTCCCACTTTAGGCATCGTATATTATCTTCTTATTACTTTTAATGTTCTTTTTCACTGTAAGTTATAGCACTTTTGATTCCTTTTTAGAGTTCGTTCACACCTCAAACACGTCTCTGCCAGCTCCTACCAGCATATATATTTCTGGGTTTCGTCACCACAATGTTCAGGACGATATCAAGATAATTAGGAGCTGGGCAGGTATTCACAAATTGAATTATACACTAACACAAAACTTGCAGCCTCAAAACACATTTATTCACTCAACGTGGTAATAAAAAATGGCCTGGTATTAAATAAAAGTTATAACAAAATGATATTAAAATAAGAAGAATTATTATATTTAAAAAGTAATTAACTTAATTGATCCCGCGGATACTTTTCTACGCCTTATAATAATCCATGCTCGTTTCCCACCAAATCTACCATCTAAGTATTAAAGACCGCCGCGCATACTTCGGTACTCCGATAAACCCACGCGCACTTCCCGCCAAAATAAGCGTCTACTTTGCAGAGGGTTGAAAGACGACTGACGCGCCCTGCGCTGTCTCCTCATTTATATGGGTAGCGTCGTCCCTCTGACCACGCTATCTCCTCCCTTAGTACGGATACATGAGCCGACTCTCGACACTCCATTCCCACTCTGCCTATTCGCTTCTTTGTATTCAGGCCCTCTGCCTAGCTTCCCACCGCCACTCGGTTCTAGATTGACAGAGTGAAGGCCCCCGGCACACTAGGACTTTAACATTCTTTATCAGGAGATATTTGCTTGTCGATCTGAGATCACTGGAAGGCTGAAAATTTCTAAAAGGGTAAATCTAATTTAATCATCACCAATATCATTAATTGCTCTTTCCTCTACTAAGAGATGATGTATCATTGATCTACGATCTTCCTGAAATTTCATTATGCTTTGCATGCTATTTATCAGCAAAATCACAAATTTCTTTTCCCTAAAGATGATGTCTCGCCAACCTAAGGTCACTATACGATATGGAAACTCTCTGGATAAAAAAAACAAAGGGTACTCAGAAATAAGATAGGCAAAATAACCTCAATTTTGTTTTCCATTCTCAATAGTATAAAATGATTTGTGAAAGCCAAAAAGAAAGCAAGAAATGGTTCAAGGTCCCAAAAATTTGTTGTGCTTTCTTAGGATCTTAAAAATCCTATTTTTCTCATTTTATTTCTTATCTCGTGTTGGTGGCTTGGGGTTCGTTTTAGGTTGACTGGCGTTGTCTCTTTTCTTACCGTGCGCTAATTCAATGTCTTCCTTCTGCAGCATATACTACCTTATTATAAGATTAAGTTTTAAGTAATAGGGCCATGTTACACTTCATATTGTTGTAAAATGGAATTTTTACAAACATCTACATCGGAATTTTTGAAAAAAGTTGAACTTTATTAGAGCAAAATTGATCAGAATCTTTTTTGTAACAAATCTTGATTCAATAAGGTCTATTTCATTCTGATCTAATGGATCACGGTTACCTATCTCACTAAGTACTTTAGAGAAGGAGACATTAGCCTGCCTCATGACTGTAGTAAGTTTAAAAAATTTTGATTTTCTTCACAAACGTGGTACGAGCATACGTGTTTTTACTGCTTTATATACCAAAATCTGTCTTGTGATTTCCAGTAATTTTCTTTAAACGTAAATCGATTTTAACCAATAGTTCCACACTGATCATACTTATTTTATCAATAATTAGTACTTTTACAAATCTAAAAAGTGATCTGTATAAATGTAAAATTTCAGATGATAAAGGCAGTAGTTTTGAAATTGATATTTCAAGAGCTGTATGAACAGTGGTGCCATCAATTACTACAGCTGCTTTACCAGTTGAAGCACAAGTTATGTAAGCATTACAGTATCCATAATTATCGCTATATCTATTGTAAATTTTCATTATAAGTCTAATAACAAAAGTCTTTCCAGTACCTGTTCTGCCGTGTTAAGTAAAAACTTACATAAGTGACATTTTGATGAAAAATAAATTTTTTCTTTCAATAGATTCGATAAAAAAAATGGCCCATTAAATGAATAAAAAAAAAGTTGTTTCAAATTTTTCGCTAAAAAATGAGGAAATAAAGATTACTTAAGTATTGAAAAATTAAAAATTGGATCGCACAAAATTGATATTATTTCACTCTATCACTTTTATTTATTTTACACTTATGTAAGTTTTTACTTAACACGGCAGAGTTGGACCAGTGAAAAAAATCTCAAATGGTTGTTCATTTGGAGTTATTAGATGATGAATAATATATATGAGAAGTTCTTTTTGTTCATCATTAGCAATTGTCATAAATTCGTAAAATTGTTCTCTATCCATAAAATTTTGCCTTTTTTTCGCAATAGATCCAAGTTTGCTGAGTGCTACATTTTGCAAATCAGTGTTAAAATTTGGGTCACGTAATAAGGTTTAGTAGAGATCTATATCAAACATAATATTGGCATGCCTTTGTAATTCTTCCTTTTTGTTTTCATCTTTATTTTTTCTACACAACTGTTTGCAAATTTGTAATGTTTTTCTTATGTCTAAATTTGACTCAAATTCTTTTCTACGTTCTAAAATCAAATCTTTATTGACTTTATATATTTGAATAAATTTATTTTCAGCAATAATATCGTATTCTATACTTCTGAAAGAAATATGTAATAAAACCATCTCTTGTCTGTGATCGTTAAAATTATCAGTCGTATAATACTTTCTGTATGTAGTAATTTTGATTTTCTGTCTTTCAACCCAAACTCCTTTAGAATTTATGTAATATTTAGCATAGAATTGTACTAATGTAACATCGTTGAGTTCTTCTGGTCTTTTTTCATATTTATCAAACCAGTTTTCTTTCCATATATATTCGTCATCAAATGAACTCAATTCTTTCATAGTTTTTCTTATTCTCTGACGTCCCATAGTAAATATGGTTGGTGTATGAATAAATATTATTGATGATTTAAATATAAGCTCTCGGAGCAAATATCAAGCAGCTTCTTGTGCTAGCATTTCAACAGAATGAAGTACATCAAAACTCTTTTTTTCTTAAATATATCAACTACATCGAATTTTGAATGTTTGTCTATAATCTTGATTATATGTTTTTGTAAATTTCTGATTGCTCTGTTGTTTTTATTAATATACTCAACAACGTAAGCTGCACACAAATATTTATCTTGAGTGATTTGAAAATCCATGTAAGATTTCAGATGATATAATACAAATGGGTTGAAAGAGTTGTGCCACTTTTCGTCGATAGAACAATTTCGATCGATTCATACCTACACGAGTAATATTGTAATAATGTTCATCAGAAAAAATATTATTACGGGTATTAGAATCTAGGAAATCTTTCAACTCACATTCTTGAAGATTTGATGAAAGTAATTGTGTTTTTTATAATCCTTAAAAACTTATTCGAGAAAATCTAAATTTGTATCTTTAATATGTATCAAAGTCATTGCTTGTCTTGAAGGCATGAATGGCGCACCGAATTTGCAGTTTATGGACTCCTTTTTTCGTTTGTAAATTTTCAATAAACAATTAAATAATTTGTTGAAATAAATTGCACAAGTTACAGCATCTTTATTAACTAGTTGAGTTTTATATGTGTAACTTATTCCTGTTAAAAATTCGTCAGAAATAACGGCTCCATCATTTTTCAAATTATACATTAATTTAAGTAAATAGGTCCGCCCAGTTTCATTTCTACTTAGAGTCATAAAAGCAGTTGGTGCTCCTGTCTAATCATTGCGAACAATTTTTTTTACGATCAGATCAATATAAAGCATGATTAGGTATGCAGCGAAGAAACGCAATATGAGTTTCTATACAATTATTAATATAATCTTCAGATTGTATATTTTCTTTTGTAACTATAATGTTATGACGAACGTGTTGAAAGGAACATTAACGTTTTGACTTACACGATATTTCATAACCTTAACAGTCACATACCAAAAATGTTATAGATCGGTACCACGCCGATCGGTCCACCGGAGTTCATTGGTAGCTTGCATATATTGACTAACATGGGTTTCCTCTCTTTATGTTCTAAACTGACCACCATAAATATTAAGAAAGAAAGTTCTTCAGCATAGTCATCAACAGAGATAAGTAGAGATTGACAATGAGCATAGGCAAGAGCGTGCCCGTTAAAATACAATGTAAACTACTGCCGCCACATGGACAAATGCCCGAACTATACGCGCAAAGCACCTCCACGTCTACACGCGCGTAGAGAAGCAAGCGAGAGCGGAGGAGACAAACACACGAAACACGCGGCTTCCAGTGGCGTAGGTAAACTTACGGCAAACCCGCTTTAGCTTGTTTTCGCCACAATACTTTATAGCTTTATTTCAATGCAATTAACCCTCCCGAAAATTTTTTGATTAATTACATGTTTTATTTAAAATAGATACATATTTTAATAATAAAAATCATTAAAGTAATCAAACAAATAAATAATAATAAATAAAATCTTTTGGGGGGCAATGAACATATGTAACTTTTTATCCTCTTTAACAAACGAATGCGGTGGCTGTGGTCACTAAGTTTTTACGCATCTCGCTCTCTACTTTTGCCAAGTTAAAACCCGATGATCTACCTATTTTTTTTTTGTTTTATTTTTAAATATTATATATTTTTGTAATCAATTTTCATAGCGGAAAAAATAAAATTAAAAATTTATTTAACATCTTAAATTCTATTTTATTTTAAAAATATAAAAAAATATATTTACAGATGGGGATAGAAAAAAGTTTTAATGTCAATATTACATGGCTATATAACTTGTATTAATATGAAATAAAAACTAAGCTAATTCTGTAATTTTTTTTTACTAAATATAGAAGATATTAAAGATTGAAAAAAAAATTATTTCAAATTATAGTTGTTTTTTCATTCTCACCCAATTGCAAATAATAAAACCTTTTTTGTTCCTTAAAAAAAGGAACTTTTCTAAATTTATATAAATTTATGACATTTTTAACTAATTTAATAAAAATAGAAAATAAATATAAATAATTCTAATTTTATTTTAGATAAGTAAAATAATAAATTTACCTGAAAAAATAAATAATTTTATGAATTTAAACTTCATTAAAGCGCATTTTAAATAAAAATTACATTGAATATCATTAATATTCTTAAAATTGGACTTTTTCTTCTTTCTTTTATTAAATATATTTCTATAATATTATCAATTATTATTTCTAAGACAAAAAAATTGATAATTCTCCACGAACGGAATAATTTTCAGTTCTTATTAAACAAAATTTTGACTAAACTTTGAATGGTTGAATTATTTTTGTTCGTTAAAAAGTGACATTTTCTAAAGTTATATAGGGGCATGATAACATTTTTTTAAATTAATTTTTAAAAATAACATTCTATTTTAACAGCTACAAAATTTAAAAGATGAAAAATCTTAATTTTTCAAAAATTACATAAACATAAAATTTAAGTTACACAGAGATTAATTATTTAAGAAAAATTAAAATTCTTTCGGAAAAATGACTAATTTGCGTCTCATCTGACTGCTCGTTCTGTTAATTACTTTTTTTTGTAATAAAATTACTTTAAAAGGTTTAAGATGTCATGCAAATTAGTATTTTAATAATAAAGAACTCAACGGTTCTTCAAGCTGAAATTATATGAATTTTAAATAAACAAACAATACTGATTTTATTAATTAGCAGTTTATTGAGACCCAAAGTGATTATACTTTAGACGAGATTATCTTAAAGAAATCGGCAAGGCTATTTGAAAATTTACAATAATAACATATAAAATAAAAACCCATTTAAAGTTTGAAAAGATTATCCGCCTTTTTAATAAACAACAAATTATAGCTGATGGAGGAGCTATCTGACTATTAACAAAATGGATATGATTTTTAAATCTTTGAAACTTTATGAGAAAAATATTGAGAATGACAGATAAAGGGAAACATCTCTTCCAATTAAAAAATATTAAAGAATTATGAAATGTATCTTAAAAAATCAATTTCAAATTGTTTATTATATGTTTAACATGGTTTATTATAGATATGTAAATTAAATATTTTTATTATTATATTTTTTATTGATTTAACAAAAATTTAACTTAAAATGAATAAAAGAATTATAAAAGAATAAATAAAAGAATTAGTAAAAGTAAAGGTTATTTTGTTGTATTTTTTAAAATAAAATGTTAATGATATTGATATTGCACCTAAACATTTACTAAATTTGAAATTCTTACAATACTACAAATTTTTGCTAACAAATATAATACCGAAAAAAAAAATTTTGAAATTTTAAACTCAAAGTTCATTTAAAGTACTTGTAATAATTAATTAGGCAATCATATCTTGAGTATAAATATTTTTTTCATATATAACTAATGATCAAAGTCTACTTATAAGAAAAGATCATCTCCACCTTCGATATGAAAAAAATTAACCCGTATTTTTTCTTTTGTTTAAATAGATTTTAGAGACAAAGTTATACATATTTTTCAATAATATAATGAAAAGAAGTTGTAAGAACTTGAATGACCGGACAACTAAAAATCTTACAGAAAAATGTATTAAATATTAAAAAAGTACAAGTTAAATACTTTAATCTAAGCCACATTAGCTTAAAAAAGCTCAATACTGTTAAAAAGTTATGCTTGATTGAAAATTATTACATATTTGTTAATAGTTTTAGCATATAATATATAATAAATTTTTTACTCCATTTCTACTTGTATATTTAAACTTTATATAATGTTTATTCAAAACATATTATCCCTTTCGTTAAAAATTGCCAAATTTTGAACTTTATTCATAATAAGAACATTTATTTATTTCATGATATTTTAGATTTATTATTAATGTCTTAAACATTTTTACTTCATTATTATATTTTAATACTTTCCATTTAACATTTTCTATTATCAAACATATTTCTCATAAGGTTTTAAAAAATTTTCAAATAATATACTCTTTTTAAGTACATTTTTAATTTATTTATGTTTAAAGTTTAATTAATATTTTATCAATTCTTTTTAAATATTATGCATAAATTTATTTGATCTATTTATAAATTATATTTATAAACGTATTATCTTTAAAATATATAAAATACAATAATGTTTTTATTACTTCATAAAAATCAAAATAAATGAGCTTTGGCTACAATTATAAAAGAAAATCTGTCAGAATAATTAATTTTACAAATTACTTATATAAAATAAATCTATAAAGTAAAGAAGAATTTAAAAAGAGAAGACTAAATATCTAGTAAAAATTTTAATTACATTCAAATTCAGAAATTAATTTATATTTAAAAAAAAAACGTTTTTAAAATTTTGATTGCTAATATTTCTTATAAAAAAATCTTTTTATTTCAAATTATTATTTGGATCCAAATTCTGCATTAACCCTTTCAGTCATGCAATTCAATTCACTTTTTTCGTATGTATTTGTTTATAATAATAATTAATAGTTATAAATTTATAAAATATCATCAGCATTATAAATAGTAAGGCTATGTGTATCTGAAAATACAAAAAATCCAAGAATCAAGCATGATATTGCAAAAATATTGAGGTAAAAAAAAAGAAAATTAGGTAGCCGATATATTGGCTCCTGTGACTGTAAGGGTTAAACTGCGTTTGGGGATTTCAAAAAAGTTTCAATTTTTTTATACTAGCAATGCAAAGAACAGGAAGTCTGAATTAAAAATTTTATATTGAAAAAAGCGTTAATTAGCATATGCTTAGAAAATGCTTGCATAGAACGGTTATTTTATTTTAAATGGCTGTATTGTAGATTAATACTTTTTGTCAAAAATTTATCTTATTGTATTGTAACAAATTTTATTTGTAAGCATATTAAAAAAAGACAAAGCATAAGATTTGAACTTAAAAAATTTAATTGCTGCAACGTACCCTAAAACTTAGCTAACACAGCTATTGTACATTTTTTATTTAAACCAAATTACATATTTTTATCGCTTTCTTACCCCAAACTTAATTTTTTTTAATTATCTAAACAATTTTCATTATTAAATAACAAAATTAATAAAATTAGCATTTTAAGGACAAATACGTTGCATGCTGCACGTCGTTTTTATGATTAAATTTTTTTTATTTGAATGATAAATTTCATCATTGTTTTTTGAAATATTGTATTTAAATACATTTTTTTATGAAAAATAAAGTATTCACGCATTTTATTACATTTATCCTGAATAATAGTAAAAAATATACTTTAAAAAGATATAATAAACGTCAAAACATAAAAAAATATGTACTTCATACATAAACTGCTATTTTTAAAAATTAACAACATGGATAAAATTTTTTCCTAATTAATTGTCAAACTGAAAAAAATTTTAAATGCTTTTCATATTATGGTTCAAAGTTTGGAACCATTGTAATAATTACAAAGAAAACATTGAAATCTATTTTTTTTTAATTTTTGGCAATGTTTAAAAATAAAATAAAATTTAAAGTCATTTTCATTGAAAACACGCTTTTGTGAAATTTGCAAGGTTTCGTGAAGTTTCATTTTTCTTAAATCAAATTATCGACATTATGAATTTATATTAAGTTAATTCAATAAAACTATATTACTATATTACTGATATTAAAAGGATATACTTTTAATAAAAGCATTTTTTCATTCTTTTATGTGTCTAAAATAAAATGATGTTTATCAACATTTTATGATGAATTTTTATTAAATGAATTAAAAACAATATTATCATGCTCCTATATAAGTTTAAAAAATGCCAGTTTTTGAGAGATTAACAGAATTTAGGCTATTTAAAATGTAAAAACGAAAATTTTATTTAATATGTCTTGTAAGAACTTATATTATTATGTTTGTTAAATCATTTTTTTTCGTTTTGAAAATAATAATTGATAATATTATAAAAATATATTTAATAAAAGAAAGAAGAAAAAGTCTAATTTTTAAAAATATTAATGATATTTAATGTAATTTTTATTTAAAATACGCTTCAATGAAGTTTAAATTCGTAAAATTATTTATTTTTTCAGGTAAATTTATTATTTTACTTATCTAAAATAAAATTAGAATTATTTATATTTATTTTCTATTTTTATTAAATTAGTTAAAAATGTCATAAATTTATATAAATTTAGAAAAGGTCCTTTTTTTAAGGAACAAAAAAGGTTTTATTATTTGCAATTGAGTGAGGATGAAAAAACAACTATAATTTGAAATAATTTTTTTTCAATCTTCAATATCTTCTATATTTAGTAGGAAAAAATTACAGAACTAGATTAGTTTTTATTTCATATTAATATAAGTTATATAGCAATGTAATATTGACATTAAAACTTTTTTCTATCCCTATCTGTAAATATATTTTTTTATATTTTTAAAATAAAATAGAATTTAAGATGTTAAATAAATTTTTTATTTTATTTTTTCCGCTATGAAAATTGATTACAAAAATATATAATATTTAAAAATAAAACAAAAAAAAAAATAGGTGGATCATCAGGTTTGAACTTGGCAAAAGTAGAGAGTGAAGTGCGTAAAAACTTAGTGACCACAGCCACCGCATTCGTTTGTTGAAGAGGATAAAAAGTTACGCCCCCCAAAAGATTTTATTTATTATTATTTATTTGTTTGATTACTTTAATGATTTTTATTATTAAAATATGTATCTGTTTTAAATAAAAATATGTAATTAATCAAAAAATTTTCGGGAGGGTTAATCGCATTGAAATAAAGCTATAAAGTATCGCGGCGAATACAAGCTAAAGCGGGTTTGCCGAAAGTTTACCTACGCCACTGGAAGCCTTGTGTTTCGTGTGTTTGTCTCCTCCCCTCTCGCTTGCTTCTCTACGCGCGTGTAGACGTGGAGGGGCTTTGCGCGTATAGTTCCAGAAGCGCCGCAAGGATCGTCATGATCGAATTCGGCACGTTTCGTTAACACGGCATTGGCAATCTCTACTAATCTCTGTCATCAAATAGTACACTCATTGGAACATTATTTTTACTAGGTATCATATGCAACAATTTATCTTCATTCCACAAAAGAGTTTGTACTTGAGCTGTAACATTATCTTTGGAAAAAACATGTTCACTGATATCATCATTTATTAATTATGATCTCATTTGATTCATATTTAGCGAAAAGAATCGTCTATTATGATGAATGTAAGGAGATGTTGTTACTAAAATAACAACCACTTTTTAATATTTCTCTTGTTAATTATTCCATGAACATAACTAGTTTTATGAATTAATTTTTTTTTTAATATGCACTAGGGGGTAAGCATGCCAAACCCCCTTCTTACTTTAAGACTAACTGTTAGCTAAGTTTTCTTGTCCTTATATCTCTTAAAAAATAATATTTTATAAATATTTTTAAATATTTTTTTAAACTTAATTTAAAAAAATAAATGTATTGCGAAATTTCAAAATACCAGAACATTGGAAAACAAACAATATCTGTATAAAAATTTATGGTGAATCTATTGATCCAAATGAAGATTTATCTAAGATAAATTAAATATTATACAAAAAGAATATTACAGTATAGATTATGCTAAACATAAGGGTCTTGATAAAACAGAAACAAATATTGAATTAAAATTTCCAATTAAGTATTTGAATTCTCTAAAATTTCTAGATTTTCCATTAAATAAATTGATACTCAAAAAATTTTCTATTGTTATGTTAATTAGAAATTTAAGTGTCAATGATGGATTATGTAGTGGTACGAGATTGAATATAATTAAAATGTTTAAATTCAATATAAAAGCAGAAATTATAACAGGAAATAAAATAGGTTCTATAGTTTTTATACTTAGAATTATTTTGGACACAGGAGAATACACATCATTACCATTTATTTTGTATCTTGAACGATTCCCTATAGTTTAAGCTTTCGCAATGACCATCAACAAATCTCAAGGACAAAGTTTTGAATTCGTTAGCATTTATTTAAATAAGCCATTATTTTTACACGGTCAACCATATGTAGCTATTTCTAGATCGAAAAATTCAAATAAAATTTTCGTTCAAAATGAACAAAATAATAAACATGAAATTAAAAATATTGTTTGGGACGAAATTTTCTAATTTTTTAAATAAAATTGAAAAAAAAGTTTAATTGCATTTTATTACAATTAATATACTTTTATTTTTTCAGATATAAAAAATATTGTTGCCAAAATTGCAAAGCTCGATTTCAAAATTATCAATCTTTAAATAACCATATTAATCGTTCTCATATTAAAATCAATAATACATGTAAATTATGTCATAAAGTTTTCAAACATCGAAAACATTATTTAAGACATATACATAAACATATTAGTAGAAATAAATTTTTATGTAAAGTATGAAATAAAAAATTTTCGAGAAATTTTAATTTAAAAAGACATTAACGTGCTCAAAAATGTCATAAAAATAACAATAAAAAAATTAATAATACATGTAAATTATGTAATAAAATTTTCAATTATCGAAAAAATTATTTAAGGCATATAAAAGAACACATTAGTGAAAAAAAATTTTCATGTACGATTTGTGGAAAAAATTTCAAAACAATTTTCAATCTCAACAGACATAAATGTTACGTCACAACGTATCTTTTATATTACTTTTTAATTTACAATTTTTAAAATATCTTTTCATTAATATGACATTGATGAACTAATTAAACGGTCATCGAACAATAAAAGAATGTGTTAACCTAAGCAGTAAAGAAACTTAAAGTTGATATTGAGCAAACGAAATTCTTCGATTCAAAATTACAAAACCAAACTCATATTTTGAAATTATTTATAAGAAGAACAAGATCCACTTTCACCTAATGAAATTATGTCAAAGATAAAAAAATTATAAAAGCCGACTGAAATTGACGACAGTGGGCACTACCCCAGGATCATCGTTGGTACCAAGTCGTAAATCCTGTAATTCAAATTCCAAATTCAAATTCAAATTCTAATAAAGTTATTGTATTCAATATTTAATTATTTTTACAAGTGTCAATAAATATCTTAAAAGTTTCTTATATTCGACTCGAGTCTTATTTCAAATCGTGCCTATATCTATTCTTTGTCTGTCTGTATTCAGCCTTCATCTACTTGAATCAATTAAGGTAAGAATATTCAATTTATATATTCTCTATTCAAATACTCTAAATAAATGTTCTTCAATATATTTCAATTGTGAGAAACGGTTTACTCAATTAAATATTGGTGGAGTTCAATTCACCACTAGATTTTACATATATTTATCTTTCATAATTATAATTTAATAATAAATTCAATTATTTCAAATATGATTCAAATTCATATTTAAAATCATACAAAAACATTCAACATAATAGAATCATACACTTTTATTTAGTCCTGGTGAAAGCCAGGACTTAACATAAATGTTCAAAGATAAGAAGCTAAAAATGATAGGCATTTTTCAACATCAAGACATACATATGAACATTCATAGAAATAAATTTTTATGTAAAGTATGTAGTACTAAATTTTCAAGAAATTTAAATTTAATTCTAACAAATGTTTAAACTATTTTTGGCATAAATTTACTTATATTCATCAATTATTGATCTTTTTGATACCTTCAATGTAGCTGTATTTTAAATCTATTTTTACTATTACCATTCATTCATTTTTAAGCTTAGATTTAACTAAATTTCTCCATTTTGCTTTCTCATAGAGAAAGCATTGTATTGGTAAAAAAAAATTTTTTCTATTTTTTCATAAATTTGTACATATTTAGACTCAAGGAGTCGAAAAAAGTGGTTTCCAGAAAATGTCTGTATGTATGTGTGTGTGTGTGTGTGTGTGTGTGTGTGTGTGTGTGTGTGTGTGTGTGTGTATGATTTCAGTACGCCAATAAGATCTCGAGAACTACTCGATGGATTAGCTTCAAATTTTGCATGCAATTTATTTTTTTGTCTAACTGGGGGGAGCTATTGAAAATTGATCTTCTTAGCTCAGTTTTTTTAGAGCCATTTTAAGAATTTAAAAAAAATTTTGGTTTTTCATTTTTTTGATATTTTACGTAAACTACTCGAAGAATTTTCTTGAAAATTTGTATGAACATTATTTGCAACTGTCAAAAGAAGAAAAACTTTTATTATTGATTTTCTTAGCGCACTTTTAATTTTAGAGCAGTTTGAAAATTTTGAAAAAAAATTTTTTCTTCTTTTTTTTTTTATTTTATGAAAACCATTTGATAGATTTGCTCTAAAATTTGTATGCAAATTATTCGCTATTATCTAAGGAAAATTAGCTTTGGAAAACTTAATTCTTTAGCGCAGTTTTAATTTTAGAGCATTTAGATATTTTTTGAAAAAATGTTTATTTTTCTTTTTTTTTATATTACACCAAAACCATTCCTTAGATTTGCTCTAAAATCATTATGTAAATTATTCGTTATTGTCTTTATAAAATAAGCTTTGGAAAACTTATTTTCTTAGCGCAGTTTTAATTTAAGAGAATTTTGAAAATTTTTCATTTTTTTGGGTCTTTCGTAAACTACTCTAAGAATTTGTTTAAAAATTTGTATTGTAATTATTTTCTACTGTTAAAATAATAAAAACATTTGAAAACTGATTTTCTTGGCATACTATTAATTTTAGAGCATTTTGAAAATTTTTAAAAAAGTTGTTATTTTTTATTATTTTTCTATTTTACAAAAACCATTCGATTGATTTGTCCCAAAATTTTCATGCAAGTTATTCGCTATTGTCTAAAGGAAATAAGCTTTGGAAAACTTATTTTCTTTGCGCAGTTCTAATTTAAGACAATTTTGAAAATTTTGAAAAAATGTTAATTTTTCTTTTTTTTTATATTACACTAAAACCATTCGATAGATTTGCTATAAAATTATTATGAAAATTATTCGTTATTGCCTTAATGAAACAAGCTTTGGAAAACTTATTTTCTTAGCGCAGTTATAATTTTAGAGCATTTTGAAAATTTTTTAAAAAATTTATTTTAAATTTTTCATTTTTTTTGGATTTTACGTAAATTTCTATAAAAATTTGCTTAAGAATGTGTATAGAAATTATTTGATACTGTTAAAATAATAAAAACATTTAAAAACTGATTTTTTTTGCATACTATTAATTTTATTATTTTTCTATTTCACGGGAACCATTCGATAGATTTTCTTCAAAATTTTTATGCAAGTTATTCATTATTATCTAAAGAAAATATGATTTTGAAAACTTATTTTCTTAGCGCAGTTTTAATTTAAGAAAATTTTAAAAATTTTGAAAAATGTTTATTTTTTATTTTTTTTTTATATTACACTAAAACCATTCGATGGATTTGCTCTAAAATTTTAAAGCAAATCATTCGTTTGCTTAAAAATTGCTCAAAACGCCAAGAGACCCACAGCACAGCTGGCTGAATAAATAACTTCAAAAATAAAACATTAGAGATCAGCACGTGCTGATGTAAAAGAAAAAATAATGCTATAGTAATTATCTTCTTTCTTAGCGTGGCTACGATTAGAAATTTCGTTTTCATCGTTCTTTTAAAGTACAAATTTATTAACAAATATTAATGTTGGACAATTTTTTTATATTAAAATCACATTTAAATAAATATAAAAAAATTAATGATACCCAAAGAGTTTTATGAGAAAGCATTCCGCCAAAGCACTTGGCAGCGTTTTTGAGTTTATTTTAGGCTTGCATTTAGCTAAAATCAATTACTTCTTAGCGGTTCTGGGTCTTATATTTTATACATCGGGTTTCGATGAATTTTATATTTATAATATAGCTAGCTTTTAGCTAAATTACATCTAAATATATCTGAATTTTAGCTAACTCTTAGCTGATTTTTAGCTAACTTTTAGCTTACTTCGAACTAACTTGTAAATTCTGTAATAGATAGATAGATAGATATCAATTTATTTTGTAAAAGAGTACAAAAAGGCATGTAATACATCAAGCAATAAATAATAATTCTGTATAAAGTATTGCACATAATATGATAAGATATCACAGTCAAATATTAAAATTAATATATAATACTGTATCAGTAAGTCACTATGTAAAAGCGATATCACAGACTACTCTAAATACACGCAGAAAGTATGAAAACATAAATTACAATGAAAACAGTCTTAAATATCTATCAGTCATGAAATTAAAATCAAATTAAAATCAAATAACACAATTTAAAAGATAAAGCATAAAGCATAGTCATGACATCAAATAAAAATAAAATTGGACAAAACAATGCAACAATAAATAATAAAAAAATAATATAATAATAAAATTCAAAGAATAAAAACTTGATACCGAAGATGTCATAACTATTAATAAAAAGAAACAGAATCACTCATTCTTTCTGCATTCATTCAACCATCATTCGCGCTAATAAATACATTCACACCTTAAATCTATATATAAGACAAAACAAAATAAATTAACATAAAATTAAAATACTTAAAATTAAGATCACTCGAGGTCGAGTAAGTACCTCCTCAAAGCCGATTTGAACCTGCCGAGCGATGGAAGATTTTTTATATCGGCAGGCAGGGAGTTCCAAAAATGCGCACCTTGAACTTGAAAGGAATTTCTTCCAGTCTCAGTACGCATGAAGGGCACCGCAAAGTCCTTAATCTCTCCCCTAGTGGCTACCCTAGGTACATATCTAGTAAAGAGACTTACTAGATACTCTGGAGTATTCATGCGCACGATTTTGTACATAAGTACAGCCATAAAATACTGTCTCCTTGAATCAGTACGCAGCCAACCAAGAGCGGCTCTATAAGGAGAGATATGATCGCCCATTCTCACACC
The DNA here is from genome assembly GCA_017163975.1 of Anastatus disparis. Lineage (NCBI taxonomy): Eukaryota > Metazoa > Arthropoda > Insecta > Hymenoptera > Eupelmidae > Anastatus > Anastatus disparis. The sequence goes on along the minus strand of JAFFSR010000370.1, from coordinate 2,187,310 downwards.
CATTACATATCTCACACATGAATTTTGTAGTCGTTGTAAACGTCTTCTCAACCCCTGCGAAGCATCGAGCAAAACTACTGAGCAGTAGTCGAGGTGCGGAAACAACAAGGCGGCTGCGAGTTGTTTACGCAGGGCCTCAGTGGTGTACCGACGGAAAAACCGCACACTATACATTACCCTATTAAATTTTTTAGTCACCATATTAATGTGCGGCTCCCATGACAACCTAGCGTCAAGCACAACACCAAGGCTCACAACGGTATCAGAGAAAGATATGTCGACACCACCCTCAAGCTCAATCGTTCTTGACTCACCAGTATAGAAGTCATTAATAAATCGACTACTGCCAAAAACGATTGCTTTAGTTTTGCTTGCATTTAATGTGAGAGAAGCATCGACAGCCCACCCCGACACCGCCCTGGCCGCCCTCCGCAAAATACGAATACCTTCATTCACATGTTCATAAGGGACCTGAGTATAGATTTGGAGGTCATCAGCATATAATATGTGCTCGACGAAACAGAGGTCGAGTGTGTCACGTATGTTATTAATGTAAAGGCAAAACAACAGAGGCCCCAGCACTGAACCCTGTGGAACTCCTAGATTGGTTGTTAGCCAATCTGAATCCTCTTTTAAGTGTGTAGAAACCATTTGTTTCCTACCTGATAAATAGGAGCTAATCCATTCAAGTGCAGCCCTGGAAAGCCCCATCGATCTAAGCCTCATAAGCAATTTGGAGGGGCAGATCGTGTCGAAAGCCTTACTAAAGTCAAATAGAAGTAGTAACGTGGCAAGTTTCTTGTCAAGACCTGATCTTATGTCGTCTGTAAGTTTAAGTATGGCGGTCTGCGTAGAATGGTGCTTTCTGAAGCCAGTCTGCAAAGAGTCAAGTATTTTGTGTGTCGTAATGTACTCTTGCAGTTGGTCATGGGCAATCTTCTCCAGAACCTTTGAAAGAAAACATAATATTGCTATTGGCCTAAAATCTTTAGGCATCTTAGGTGCAGGACACTTCTTTAAAGGCACAATGCGTGCACGCTTCCAAAGGCAAGGGAAGATCCCCCGCGCAAAAGAGGAATTGAAAAGAGTCACAAGATGCTCTCCAATAAACGGTAGTGCTTTAAGTATCACACTCTGCGGAATGCCATCCTCGCCACAAGCCTGTGATGAAAAATGCGAAATCGCAAGGATTACATCATTAATATTAATTGGCTTGAAGGCAAAGCCACTTTCACTACACTCCGAAAGAATCTTCTTACGTTTCGCAGTATCATCGTGTGGCGAGACTGACACTCCCGCAAAATGTGCATTAAGCTCATCAGGAGTGAATCCATTCAAGTCCCCTTGAGGTCCGGAGAGGAGTCCCAGGTCTTTTAACTCCTTCCAGACATTACCTCTAGCAAGAGCATCAAACAGTCTATTATGATAATAATTTGTCTTAGCATGTTCTGTCTGTTCGTCTATAGTTTTACGCAGTTTCAAGAATTCGGAGAGATAACGCTCCTCCTTCGTCCGTTTAAACCTACGATACGTGGCATCTCTCTTGTGCCGCATCTGCGACAACTCTTTATCTATCCAAGGAAATTTATCTTTACCAATTTTAAGTGATTTTAGTGGCGCCAGATTTTGTATTGCTGCCGTAAGGTTGTCGCAGAGGCAGCCAAGCGCAGATTCCGGGTCAACTGTACCAACTGTAAATGGCGTCCAATCACAGCCGGCCAAACTCTGCACCAATAAGTTTGGACAAATATCTTTATAATTCCTATACTTAATTATCTTTTCATCTATCTTCATAAAATTACAAGAAATGCATACATCAATTAAATTGTGCCGACTGTGAAAATTCGCCGATAAGTTGCGTGCGTCAAGTACTGTGTCATTATCGTCCACAAGAATCAGGTCAATCCACGTGTGAGACGTCGGAGTATGATGCGTGGCACCGTGCTGAACCAACTGTAACGAAAGCTCAGCCGATAATTTATTAATAAATTTGGCATCACTGCTCTCACGCAGGAGATCGGCATTCAGGTCTCCTGTAATATAATAATATTTCTGTAAAATTAACATACAGCGTGTGTTAAAAAACATTCGAACACAAAAAATTTTCATGTTAAAATTTTACATATATGTTTATGAAAATAATATAAAATTTTTTGTAACTTTAAAATGTTTATTGATTTTAAGATCAAAATGGAAATTACTGTAAAATTAACATACAGAGTGTGTCAATTTTACAAACATGTGTGTACTTTTATTGTTCAGATTATCTTATAACTTATAATAATCTTAGTGCTTCGGCTATTTAAGTTCTTATAAGCCTTATTTATTAAACAATAGCAAAAATTTACTTCGATATATAACTTACACTCTTACAAAAAAAAATATTAAGATTATTTACTGAATAAATAAGAGGTATGTTGTAAACAATAATATTAGTAACTCAATTTATTAATTATAAAGAATGAATTTATTCTATACAGCATGAAACAAAACTTATTGTTGGATAAGAACTTTTAAGCTTGCTCTGTAATATATATATATATTATACTTATGTCAAAAAAAAGCGATTAGCATTGTCGCACTCTCTCTTGATAACTGAGAGTCGTATACCATTAAACACGCCAAACCCTCATAAAAACAAAAGAGAGGGGATGATTGTTGACTGTTGAGTTTGAGAGCGCCATAAGACGACCCCCAACTCAATACTTCCTATCGGATTATGGCCTCTCCAAGCTTGTCACCTTTGCCACATCTGGATCCCTCCATCGACTACTTCTCAGTTTTTTCTGCAACAAAAGGACTGATTAAATTTAAGTTCATCTATATAATAATTTAGAATTTTTCCAGCAAGCTTATTATGTAAATTCAAAGCCAACGGTTTGGTAAAAATGTCTGCGATTTGCTCTGGCGAAGCAATCTATTTAATATGAATCAAGTTTTTAGTTATACACTCTCCAACATAATGTTGTGCTACTTCAACCATATGTCTTAACTTATGACTACAAGTTATCTGTAAATTGGCTATATATCATCTCTCTGCAAGCATCTGTCATAGATATGTATTCTGCTTGACAGGTTGACAATGATACATACTTTTGGTTATGCGTTCTCCATGCTACTATATCTCCAAACAGTTTTATAACAAAACCGATAGTGGTCAAGGAATTCTTACGATCGGCAAAACTGGCGCTGGAGATCATCTGACTTTTCCTCAAACTTGGTACCAATCTTCTTTATGTATTCCAAATACCTTCATAATCGCTTGACTGTCTTATATTTTTCTTCAGTAGGGTTAATTTCATGCCTGCTTAATACGTTTACAGTATATAAAATGTCAGGTCGTACTATGTTCGCCAAGTATAACAGTAGACCTATCATTCCTCTGTATAAAGAATTATGAGCTGCGTGTTTCACTTCAAGCTAGTTAGTTTCGAAACTTTCTTCTCTCTCTCGCCTTTCTCGAATTATCACTAAATAGATAACCATAGCTGTTTTCTGAGGATGCAAATCATCAAGTCCTGCTCGTTTTAGTAGTTTATCCATATGATTTTCTAATGTAAGTGTCCTTATCTCGTTTATTTTATCTCTTTGTATCTTTATACCTAAGAAGCTCTTAGGTTCCCCAACGTCCATTATTGTAAATTCAAGCTTGAGTTGATTTTTGACACTTACTAAGAGAGTGTCACACCTCCAGATCACGGATTTTACTCAAACTTTGGGATAAGTTTTCAGATGACAGAATATGGAAAAAGCTAAAGTTATAGTCACAAACACTCAATATTTCCCTAGTTACAGCAATTATAGAAAATCTCTAAGAAAGTTACCAGATTTTTAAACGCATATAGTTCTTTAGCATTGATAGCTAGAAGCTTGAAACTATTTTTAAATTAAAGCTAAGCTTAAATTCTTTTGAAACAGTAGCTACAGCATATCAAAATATTATTTTTTTCCAAAGTCATAGCGTAGTAAAGATTGGACCTAATTTCAACTTTTATTATTAATCAATATTTTAAAAAGAAAATTCAGTTCCAATCTTTATTACGTTATGACTTTGGAAATGAATAATATTTTGATATGTTGTAGCTACTGTTTCGAAAGAATTTGAGCTCAGCTTCAATTTAAAAATATTTTCAAGCTTCTAGCTATCAATGCTAAAGAACTATACGCGTTTAAAAATCTAGTAAATTTTTTAGTGATTTTCTTTGATTGCCTATAACCAGGGAAATATTGAGTATTTGTGACTATAACTTTAGCTTTTTCCATATTTTATCATCTGAAAACTTATCCGGAAGTTTGAGCAAAATCCGTGATCCGGAGGTGTGACACTCTCCTGGTTAGTTTTGATTGGTTATTGCTAGCTATTAGCATGTCATAAACATGTAGTTATAGTAATAAAAATTTGTCATTCTCTCTCGAGGTAATCAAGCATGGTTCAGCTGTGTGTAACTCCAAACCTAGTTTCATGGCTGTTTGGGTAAATCTTTGACTCTATCCCTCCGAGCTTATTTTTAAGAGCAGGCTAAACTATATGTCTTTGTCTAATAGTGTTTTTTATCATTCGTATAAATACCATTGGCTGTAACACGAAAATAGCAGCCCCCGCTAAATACTAGTAAAATAGATAATTTTTATAACAACAATAATATGATTTTATCTCGTAGTTTTTAAAAAATATGAGACCCACTAATAATATAGCCTATTAAAATACAACCTATCTTTTTTGGTAGGTCTTATATTATTCAAAAACAACATGATTAAATTATTCTGTTGTTATTATAAATCTTATTTATTATACTAATATCTAGCACGGCCTGCTATTTTTTTCATGTTATAACTGATAGTGTTTATATAAATTATTAAAAACACTATTAGATAAAAACAGATAGTTCGGCCTCTTCTTATGCCATATAAAGCTCTTTTAATCTTACATACTTTCTTGTTTTTGATTTTTTCTGTACATTCAAATTCTTCTCGAATTTCCATGTGAATTTTACTCTCTATGGAAATTCGTTTGAAAAAGCTGTTTTCACATCGAGCTGGCAAACTTCAAGGTCGAGTTTATTGATTATAACTAAAGCTGATCTTATAATCTGCAACCTTGAATCTGTAGCATAAGTTTCGTCAAGCCCATAGAAATTTTCATCTTCGAAACCTCTTATTACTAATCAAGCTTTGTATTTCTTTCCATTATTCTCATCTAACTTGCTTTTTAATATCCATCTAGAATCAATCATATTTGGTTTTACTCCTTCTATTGTTGTCTTGGATCTGTCGACAATAGTCCATACTTGATTTTTCATCATTGCATTTAATTTTGCATTAATAGCTTCATCCCATTCAAGCTTATCGGGAGCCACAACAGCTTCTTTCTCACTTTCTCACTTCACACTCACAGAAGTCATTTCTGACATGTGCAAGAAAAACTTGACTTTCTTCAACTTCAGACATGTTTAGGTTGGGTTCTATTACTTTTAATTTTTCATCGTCCATCATAGTTACAATTTTCTTTGGGCATTCTCTTTTTCTCTTACTCTGTCTCTCTGTTTTAAAGATTAAAATTTCATCATCCCATCCTTTGTTTGGATTTATAAAGCATTTGTCTTAGTTCCTGTCTTTCTTTGAACTTTAATGTAGGCTATACAACCAAAACGTTTCAATTGTCCTAAGCTTCATTTATGATTTGTCTGGAATTTTAATAAAGAGGGTGTCATCTCATTCGAGCTGTGTGTATTTCTATTATAAACGTAAACTGCTAATTCTAGGGCTAAATTTCACATATTACGTATCAGTCTCGTGTCGTTAATTAATGCTCTTACTTTCTTTTGAATCGTTTGGTCAAAACGCTCTGCTACACCATTGTGCTATGGTATAACTGGCTAAGCTAATTGTGATTCTCCTCCAAGCTTGTTCAGTACTTCAATCGTATGCCCTTCTGTAAATCCAGTTTCTTAATCGCATCTTAAGAGCAGGTCGTATATCTCTATCCTTTTCTAACCAAAAAATTCATTTTTTTGCAAAACCTAATAATTGTAGCAAAAAATAAGGAGATAGCCCCAACTTGTATCATAAAAAGAAATATTGTCTTTGATGGAGAAAAATTATTTTTATCGATTCGTTTTGAAGTAAACCTTAAAAAACTGAATTGTCTATCCTAACCTCTATTTTTTAAGTTTTTCAAGGTTTTCTTCAAAACGAATCGATAAAAATAATTTTTCCCCATCAAAGAAAATATTGCTTTCAATGATACAAGATGGGGCTATCTCCTTATTTTTTGCTACAATTATTAGGTTTTGCAGAAAAATGAATTTTTTGGTTAGAAAAGGATAGAGATATACCTGCTCTTAAATAGCAAACCTTTCCCTCTGATCCCAAAATGTTTCTCGCAGTGATTACAAAGGAGTCTAAGAAATGTCCTGTTTCATCTTTGGTCTTCATTGGGTATGCCATTGCAAGTCGTGAATAATCGTCAATAAACACTGATATATATCGATAATCTTTTAGATGTGAACTAGGGCTACTTGGCTCCATTGTGTTAGTGTGGATGATTTGCAACTGTTTTGTTTTACTTTGTCTGCTCAAGCTGAAAGGTAATGCATTGAATTTTGACACAATGCAAACTTCAGAATCAAGGATTGAACTATCATACTATATTTTTCTCAAAATCCTTATTTCTGGAAATTTTTGTTGAATTTCTTTTAGGTATTTAATCGATACAAGACCTAGTCTTGCATGCCACAACATTGCTTGATTACTCATAGTCGAGTTTGTTTCTTCAAATTCCAATTTTGAATTTATATCAATCTTGTTAATTTTTCTATCGTGGTGTTTTCTAAGTTTGGTAGTTTTGAAATTTGATTTCGTCCTTGTGTGGTTTCTTTATTATCTATTTCATCAATGTTCATCTTTTCTGTTGTTTCTCTGACTTCATTGATTCCATCAATCTGTAAATTTACTTCTTCAATCGTTGACTCATTCAGTATTTGTAAATGCTTCTTTGCAGTTACATTTTTCGTGTTATACTTTGATCTAGTCGTTTCTATATATGCAATGATTTTGTGCGTACGTTAATGCTTGTTAGTTTCATTTTCGCTCGGGCTTTTCACTTCAAAATCTATTATCCCAATAAAGTCTTTTGTAAATTCCAGAAATGAATATTTCTGTGGAGACAAGATCAAGTACGTCTACGCGTTCATTGTCTGGACTTACAACCAAGCCTTCATCAACATATTTTCTTAATACTATTTAATTTTCTGCTACCGATTACATACATACAACTTTACCTAGCTTGAATATCTTGTTGTCCTTTGTAATTAATTGGATACTACCTACTCCTTCCGATTTTATAGTTGAAGAATCCTAAAAACATTAGAACATTTGATTTTTATTTTCTTATCGTCCTCGAATGTTTTAAAAATTAATCGATATTTTGACATGTGTTTTGTGGCACCAGAACCAACTAGAAACTTGATTAATCTACCGCTTTCAGAATCATAGGACTTATAATTATTTTAGAAGTAATTTTTAACTAACAAGCTGGTACACTCACCAGACAATTTATTTTGATATGCAAATTTGTTCTAATTTTGTCCACGATCACTATTGCTAAACACTCGTTTTTGTTCTTGACCTTTGTCCAGCTTACGTTTCTTAATTATCGTTAAATTTCGAGTATTAGTTTCTTTTCTATTTACGCCCTTGTTACCACCACCACTATTAGTTCTATTTCTAGCACAAGTTTTACCGTACCTAGCTTGATCCGGCGTAACCACTAGCTATCTCCCTAGCCTATCGTTCGAATGTTGCCACGTCCTCATTCGTGTAAAGACATGTGGCGTGCTCATGTCCTTCATACCTTGTACAACAATAGCTTATTTTGCACTTCCTAATGAAGTCACGAGCTCAATGTCCACCATTGTCACATTTATAACATCTGGATCCTGGATGAGGCATGGCATATTTCGCTGCAGGTATCGGGGAATTTCCCTCAAGCTTGTCAGTTCTCTTCTCTTCTTCCTTGGCTGCTTCCTGTTAAATAATAAAATCTTTGAGCTGGTCTATTTTTAGTTGGTTATCACTATTATATTTGTGCAACATCACAGTGTCGCATACTCGAGGTACTTTTTGCACAATTGCACCAGAAAACGCGTCTCTAATTTAAGTATCTGTCATATTCGCAGTATCAGGTATATTATTATACTGTGTAAGTCATCAAACTTGTCTTAAAATTCACTCGCTCTTTCTTTTGATAGATGGTTAATGTAATCAATTTCTTATTAATCCCATCATGACTAATTTTTCATTTCCCTGGTGAAAAATAAACTAGTTGAAATAGCTAATTAACCATCTGTTGGCCAAGTTGTTTAGCCAACGGTTTGGACGGTTGGATAAAAAAATAAAATACAATTTCTCATATATTTTAATTATTAATATCAAATTATAAAAGTGATGCAAGTATATTTTATATATAAATGTATAATTTGAAATAATATAATATAAACTGCAATTATATTTAATAATATAATATAACTGAAATTATATTTAAAGCCAGAGGTTGATAAATAGCTATTTTTGATCAAATAATTAAGTATGCATCATAAAATTGAAGTAAGTAATAGCAAAAGACGGTCTAAGATATATCACAAGAGAAGAAAATAAAGAAACATGGAAAAAAATAGTACTGGCAGAAGAGTATTTAAGTGAATTTTTAAAGTTAGAAACTGATGAAAACGATTCAGTCAGTAGTAATAGTAGTGAGAAAGAATTTATTTATTATTTAGGAAATGATAGTGAAAAAGAAAATTCAATAGTTACTGATGATAATTACAGCGTAGAAGTATTATGTTATTCAAAGGCCCACGAAGATAAAGAAATTTAAGAAATAATCAGTTGGACGGTCGAAACAAAAACACCTCATGTGCATATTGAAAAGTTGTTGAAAATCTTAAATCAGAGACTTCTACCTACTTTGTCATCATGCACAAAAACCCTTCTTAAAATAATTTTAAACGTAATATTGAAACTATGAAAGTGTCTGATGGTAGTATCGATGAGTTCTATCATTGTGGCATAAAAAAGACTGTTGAGTGTACTATTGATCCCAAATTTCATGATATTGTGGAAATTGTAGTTAATATTGATGGAGTTTCGCCATTTAAATCAAGTACTGTTTCTATGTGGCCCATTCTATGCAAAATTTTTACAAAGCAAGATATCTACAAACCATTCACTGTATCTGTATTTGCTGGTCATGGGAAGCCCAAGTCTGCAGCTAAATATGTTAGGAAATTTGGTGAGAAGGTATATAAAGTGACAGTGTTTTTAAAAAGTGATGCTGAAAAAAGAACTGATGCTGGTTTTCGATCATTTAAAGATCCAGATCATCAAATGGCTCCTTCAATGCTATCTTTAATAGAACCTCCAATCAACATGATAAATAAATTTGTGTTGGACCCTATGCATTTGATCTATCTTGGATGTAATAGTCGAATATTGGAACATTTACTCAAGTCAACATCAAAACATCAAGTTCGTTTAAGTGTGAATTCAAGATGAAAGATGAATTCAATAGACGATCAGTTGAAATTCAAAAAGATATACCAGATGAGTTACCAAGGAAGATGAGATCAACAAAGGAATACAGCAATTGGAAAGCTGAACTGAAGTTTTTTACATCGTATGCGGGTCCTTTTTTATTAAAAAAGTTAGTGTCCAAGGAGGTTTACGAGCACCTTTTATTATTCTCCATGTCTTGCAGTTTATTATCACAAGATGGTCCACATTATTTTTTAGAACAAGCAAGACAAAACTTGAAAAAGTTTGTAAACAATGCTGCAGCTGTTTATAGAGCTACATTTATATCTTTAAATATTCACAATTTATTACATGTTTGTGATGATATTTAGAATATAAAATGTAATCTAAATGGAATAAGTGATTTTGACTTTGAGTCTTACCTTGGGAAGATGACTAGTATTTTGAGATCTCCAAAGCACTTGATTTCTCAACATATAAAATGGTTATTTGAAAATTATTCTAATAAAAACATCAATATTCAAGAAGATATGAAAATTCTGAGCAAAACAAATGAGAAAATAAATTATCAGAAAATGGTGCTGTCAGTTGTTCATCGAAATCAAACCATACTCTTAAAAAATGGAAGTATTGAAGAAATCTCAGGATTGCATTGCGTAAAAAATATTATGTATATAAGTTACAAAAATTTACTCGAGTAAGATTTAAGTAGTACCAAATTTCTATACTTTCAACATTTGGAATAAAAAAAAATATCAATATGTATTTTTCTACAACTGAAGAAAAAAGACTATTTCTTATACCTCTTCTACATTGAAAGCTACATTATACCTCTTCTCATTAAAAAACTTGATTGCCCTGGTAGAAAGTTTAGCATAAAATATGCCGTGTCTACCAGCATATGGCCATATTTGTACGGTGTGATTACATTGTCAAATTTCACCATAAGTTGACCATGATATGGACTTATTCTAATGTGTAATTTGTGCGTACTACTATAATAAACTTGTATTTATAGTATAACAAGTTTAAGAGCAGGCCGAAGTAGAATTTGATACTGACCGAGTAAAAATTAAGTTTTTTGTTATTTACTCAAGTATTAATCGGTGTATCTTCAAATTAAAGGTTGAGCGCAATAGATATTATTATGAACATCTATGCACAAGAAAAAAAAAATTCTACCGCTTTGTTTTCGAAAAAAGTAAGAACGCCAAAGTAAAAGTTTATGTTTATAATATTTTCGCGTTTCTTACTTTTCTCAAAAACAAAGCGATAGATTTTTTTTTCTTGTGCATACATATTTGTAATGATAATATCTATTGCGCTTTACCTTCGATTTGCAGATAAACCGATTAATACTTGAGTAAATAACAAGAATCTCAATTAGACAAGGACAGCGAATCCGGCCTTTTAACTTTGATTGTGAATTTTCTCTACTCTTTTTTATCATTTTTTTATTCACTATTCTTCAGATTTTGATGAAAAATGAATTTTTTTTATTCTAACCTAATTTTCTGACATGACTTCATATTCGACATCTTAACCTAACCATAAACTTTGAAAATAGACGCGCTCATGTGGTTCTTAAGTTTTGTTAATTAGTTGAAAAGCTTGATGTCCAGTTTCATTTTTAGTCTATGTTAAATAAAATGTTTCGTGATACGTGTTAGATTATTTTTTTCTAAACTAATAGTACTTAAAGCTTTGTATATTGCTTTGAAATATCTTCCTCGAACATGTTATCAATGCTTATGAAAGTAATTTAAATTGTACTGTTATTTTGTTTAAAAAAGTTTGTAAGCAGTTTTATATTTGATTTATAGCACTGTGGGACCTAAATCCGCATTTAGGTAACGCTCCATCATTACCTAGGAGGCACTTTTTTACACAGTATAATAATGACTTTACTTATAGGTAACGTACGTATAATAAAAAATAATTTAATATGTAGATTATTTTTTATAGTATTTTCATAAATAACAATGAACTGTAGTATATTAAAACTCTTTTCTATCAACATTTTTCAAATTAAATAACAATTATGAGTAAATACGGGTAAAACTGAAGTTAATAATAGCGTAACATGTGAAGTATCAAAATTTTAATTTGAAGCTAAAAGTCAAAATTTTTGAAACAAGAACCACCACAACAAGTTCAAAATTCCGGAAGTTTTGGGATTTTGAACCCGTTGTGGACCAAAATTCCAAAAATTTCGGGATTTTGGTCTTGTTGCAGTTTATAGATGATTCAACAAACAATATCACATAATACACAGCCACACAAGAAAAAAAAATGTCAAAACCCACGGACCAGACCATATATACCTTATGTTTTTGAGGTCGCTGATTCCGAATCCGTGGTCCATTTGACCCCATCACCTCAGGGTCAAGGTCAGGTCAAGGGCAAATTTACAAAATTAACGGCAACCAAGGTTTAACAGTATACATATATGTTTTTGAGGTCGCTGATTCCGAATCCGTGGTCCATTTGACCCCATCACCTCAGGGTCAAGGTCAGGTCAAGGTCAAATTTACAAAATTAACGGCAACCAAGGTTTAACAGTATACATATATGTTTTTGAGGTCGCTGATTCCGAATCCGTGGTCCATTTGACCCCATCACCTCAAAGTCAAGGTCAGGTCAAGGTAAAATTTACAAAATTAACGGCAACCAAGGTTTAACAGTATACATATATGTTTTTGAAGTCGCTAATTCCGAATCCGTGGTCCATTTGACCCCATCACCTCAGGGTCAAGGTCAGGTCAAGGTCAAATTTCCAAAATTAACGGCAACCAAGGTTTAACAGTATACATATATGTTTTTGGGGTCGCCGAATCCGAATCCGTGGTCCGTTTGACTCCATCACCTCATAGTGAAGGTTATTTGAAGGTAAAATCGACAAAATTCTTGTAAAACAAACCAAACTTCATGCCATTTTTTTTTTCTTACTATACCTTACACGTTTCTCATCAAATGATCGGTGCAAAGGTTTCCTTTTACGTTTTTTCCCAGTAGTTTTACAATCTCTTTTCAACATCCAGCAGTAGTCGGCCAGCATACTAGCATCCTATCTACCTTGATAACGCTTCTCCATTACTTTAATGTCTTGGTGAAAACGCTCTCCCTGTTCTTCGCTATAATCGCCACAGTTTTCAGGAAAACTATCCAAGTGATTGTGCAGAAAATGTAGTTTGTAATTCATTAGGCAACCCATATTCCCATAGTTCTCAACCATTTTAGATACAATTACTTTGTAATTTGGGCTTCTGCGATTACCCAAAAAGTTTTCAGTAACTTCCTTAAAAGCTAAGCCATGCAGCTTTCTCAATGTTTGTCATGGAACTAATGAACTGGTCATCAGCCATCATTTTTCTAATTTCAGGACCGTCAAAAATACCTTCCTTCAATTTTGCATCTGATTTACTTGGAAATTTACTTTCCAAGTATTTGAAGCACTGGCTATCTTTATCTAAAGCTTTAACGAATTGTTTCATCACACCAAGTTTTATGTGTAATGGAGGAATGAGAACTCTTTTCGGATCAACCAATGGAGTAGCTATAACGTTACTCTTTCCGACTTCGAGAGATTTTCTTTCAGGCCATTTATGATTTGTATAGTGCTTTGCACGGTCTCTACTATCCCATAAGCACAAGAAACATGGCGTCTTTGTAAATCCAGACTGCTGTCTTAACAATATTCCAGAAACTTTCAAATCACCACATATCCGCCATTTATGCTTATCATACTGAATATTTTGTATTATAATTTTGAGATTATCGTATGTTTCCTTCATTGTAGTGGAGTGCGCTATAGGAACTGAGGCATAGTGGTTGCTATTGTGTAGTAATACGGCTTTTAAACTTCTTTTTGATGAATCTATGAACAATCTCCATTCTTCGTCTTTATACACATTAGGTTTAATTTCATTCATTAAACCTTTTACGTCTTTACAATATACTATTTTATCACCATTATGATTCATTTCTTCAAAGTATGGTTCGAAACTTTTGCTTCTTGTTCTGTAAAAAGATACTTTAGTAGATTTTGCCAACTGATTCATGCCTTTTAAAGCTGAAGCTAAATGTTCTGCTCCATCTTTAGGTAAGTTAAGCTCTCTAACTAGGTCGTTTAGTTTATCTTGAGTCCATAACTTTACGCTTTTGTCTTTTTGGCCCGCTGGAAGGAAAATATCGTCATCGTCATCATCATCATCATCATTTTCAATTTCTTCATCACTATAGCTTTCATACGATTAGATAGCATCTGCGAACAATGTCGTCAAATGCTTTGTAAGTGAAACAAAACAAAAGAAGATGACAAAGTTAAATTTAATAGCCCAATGGAATGGTATCAACCAGATAGAAGAGAGGATTGTTACTTCTGTAATACCGAAATTATTGGAATTAATAGTAAAATTAAAGCAACAGTTAATTATGCTGATGTTATTTCTGTAAAAAGACCTATCGAAAAATCGGGAAGCGATGAAGAGCTCGATCTTCTTGAGAGGCTATCTATTGAATCAGATACCAACGATGAAAAAAATGATGAAGAAGATAACGAAGTCAGTGGCGGCATTGATGGGGGTGGAATTGATAATAATGACTTAAAAGATGAATCGTATGAAAGCTATAGTGATGAAGAAATTGAAAATGATGATGATGATGATGACGATGACGATATTTTCCTTCCAGCGGGCCAAAAAGACAAAAGCGTAAAGTTATGGACTCAAGATAAACTAAACGACCTAGTTAGAGAGCTTAACTTACCTAAAGATGGAGCAGAACATTTAGCTTCAGCTTTAAAAGGCATGAATCAGTTGGCAAAATCTACTAAAGTATCTTTTTACAGAACAAGAAGCAAAAGTTTCGAACCATACTTTGAAGAAATGAATCATAATGGTGATAAAATAGTATATTGTAAAGACGTAAAAGGTTTAATGAATGAAATTAAACCTAATGTGTATAAAGACGAAGAATGGAGATTGTTCATAGATTCATCAAAAAGAAGTTTAAAAGCCGTATTACTACACAATAGCAACCACTATGCCTCAGTTCCTATAGCGCACTCCACTACAATGAAGGAAACATACGATAATCTCAAAATTATAATACAAAATATTCAGTATGATAAGCATAAATGGCGGATATGTGGTGATTTGAAAGTTTCTGGAATATTGTTAAGACAGCAGTCTGGATTTACAAAGACGCCATGTTTCTTGTGCTTATGGGATAGTAGAGACCGTGCAAAGCACTATACAAATCATAAATGGCCTGAAAGAAAATCTCTCGAAGTCGGAAAGAGTAACGTTATAGCTACTCCATTGGTTGATCCGAAAAGAGTTCTCATTCCTCCATTACACATAAAACTTGGTGTGATGAAACAATTCGTTAAAGCTTTAGATAAAGATAGCCAGTAGCTTCAAATACTTGGAAAGTAAATTTCCAAGTAAATCAGATGCAAAATTGAAGGAAGGTATTTTTGACGGTCCTGAAATTAGAAAAATGATGGCTGATGACCAGTTCATTAGTTCCATGACAAACATTGAGAAAGCTGCATGGCTTAGCTTTAAGGAAGTTACTGAAAACTTTTTGGGTAATCGCAGAAGCCCAAATTACAAAGTAATTGTATCTAAAATGGTTGAGAACTATGGGAATATGGGTTGCCTAATGAATTACAAACTACATTTTCTGCACAATCACTTGGATAGTTTTCCTGAAAACTGTGGCGATTATAGCGAAGAACAGGGAGAGCGTTTTCACCAAGACATTAAAGTAATGGAGAAGCGTTATCAAGGTAGATAGGATGCTAGTATGCTGGCCGACTACTGCTGGATGTTGAAAAGAGATTGTAAAACTACTGGGAAAAAACGTAAAAGGAAACCTTTGCACCGATCATTTGATGAGAAACGTGTAAGGTATAGTAAGAAAAAAAAAATGGCATGAAGTTTGGTTTGTTTTACAAGAATTTTGTCGATTTTACCTTCAAATAACCTTCACTATGAGGTGATGGAGTCAAACGGACCACGGATTCGGATTCGGCGACCCCAAAAACATATATGTATACTGTTAAACCTTGGTTGCCGTTAATTTTGGAAATTTGACCTTGACCTGACCTTGACCCTGAGGTGATGGGGTCAAATGGACCACGGATTCGGAATTAGCGACTTCAAAAACATATATGTATACTGTTAAACCTTGGTTGCCGTTAATTTTGTAAATTTTACCTTGACCTGACCTTGACTTTGAGGTGATGGGGTCAAATGGACCACGGATTCGGAATCAGCGACCTCAAAAACATAAGGTATATATGGTCTGGTCCGTGGGTTTTGACATTTTTTTTTTGTGTGGCTGTGATATCAATGATATTGATAACAATTAATTTTCACATATTTTAAGTATATTTTTTAAATTATATTTTTTTTCTTTTTCGATTTATCATTCATGAAGTGTTTAGTTTTAGTTCATTTATAGTTTTCGTTTTTATTTTTGATTTATCATTCATAGGATGCCTAGTATTTGATTTTTTATAGTTTTCGCTTTTATTTTTCGAATCATCATTTGTGCAGTACATAGTTTTTGTTTATTACTGATTTTGAAGAGTACAGATTTAATTTGGCGGATTTATGTCCCACGTGCTACAAAATAGTATACGATACTCTTGACCTAAGTGGAACTTTATTACACGACACGATATCACCCTCGCTTCGCTCGGGTGATAACTCGTGCCGTGTAATAAAGTGCCACTTAGGTCACATGTATCGTAATGTACTATTAGTCTATGATGAGTCCTTTCATATGATACGTACCAGACTAATTTTTTTCGAACTACAGAATCTATTGTTATGTTTTATTATACAACCTAGAGTACATTGATTTACATTGACATTATGTTACAGTAAGACATTTTTAAATTATTTGCAAAATTTTAGAACTTCAAGTGCCATAATTTTAAAACCAATAGTCTAACATGTGTATTATTAAATATTTTATTTGTCGTTAGACCAAAAACGCCACCAACTTTTTTAAAGTGAAATTACAATACAATTTACATTGCATGGATCCGTATTGATATTATAATTGACAGAATATTCTAAACTTATTTACAAAGTCTATGAATAATTTTGAAATATCTCAAGCGATGCTCAAAATCCTTTTGATTAGTCAGAAATGTGATTATTTCAATTTAGTGGTTGTCGTAAACTTTCTTAGTTAATTTTTCACAAATTAACTTCAAAATTTGCAGAGATCTTCTACTTACACAACTGTATTTATTCGTATCAAAAAATAACAGTAATGGAATTTTTATAAGATAAGTTTTAGTGAATGATAAACTAACTTAAATACATAAAATTCACAAAAATATCTACTTTTTCGAATCTTCTTTTTTTTTTTAATAAAAGTGTTATTTTGTGAATATATATAAATTAAAGTTCTCTGGAAATTTTGAAGTCATTCGTTAAAAATTAGCTGAGAAAGCTTGCAGTGATCACCAAAATCAAGTGTTCGAATAAAGGAAAGGATTTTTAATCATTTGATGAGATTGCTTAAAATTATTCATGGGCCAAAGTCTTGTATTTTATATATCTCAGAAAAAAAATATTATGATATTTAAATTTAATTTTTATTTAAGGCTTGAAGTTGGGACTGATACCTTAAGTTCTTAATTAATTGATATTTCATGAGTGTAACTACAAATAATATTCAATATTAAATAGTACTAATTTCTCAATAATTGATATTATTACAAAATTTATTTTTGATATAAATTATAAAGTTTGTATTGTTCATTATAACCTATTTCTATTTGAGTGATATACTAACAAGTAATTGTTATTAATTGTAAATAATGTCAGAAGATTAACTATAACTTCATAAATGAAACTTAAATGTTATTGTTAATTATAAAAATAAATAGTTTATAACAAATAGTTAATGAAAAATAAGTTATAAAATGAATAATTTCTAAAAATAAATAATACATGATGATAATTCATTAAAATAAATCATTTTCTAATGATCCTAAATTATAATTTCCTTAATTACCATTCCAAAATTTTAATTATCTTTCCAAAATTATAAATAAGCTGGCTATATTCCGTCGAAATAAGACTGGATTTGTGGCCATAATGTGGTCGCAAACCATTAAATACACCATACACGGAAAAACTTTTGAAAATAATTTCTGTTTGAAAAGAATAGAAATTGATTTTAATGCACTCATGAACTATTAATATTTTTGTTTATGACTTGTTTTTACATTTATTCGTATCTGATGTAAACATACTGTCTGTTTAGATTATAGAACATTCTTAAGTATGTACGTTGACTATGTTCGAGAGAAATGAACAGTCATTATATTCAGAGTTAATCGGGTTTTAGCTTCAACTTGAACTTAAATAACTAAATAAAATAATCGAAAAGATTTTGGCGTCGGACTTGTTATATTTTTAGTTTCTAAATTGAGGATTAATTGATAACTAAAAAATTGTTTGTGAACATATCACAAATTTTGTATTTAATTTGCGCTCGAAAGAACTTGAAATTAATTTTGGTGCGTACATAATCAACAAACATTTTCATCGATGATTTATTTTTACCCTCAATATTATTGATGTAAACATATCGTCTATTTAGATTATAAAACATTAGCAAGTATGTACGTAAAATGTATTCGGAACAAATGAACCACCTTTGTCTTCAGACTTGATTGGGTTTTAGTTTCAACTCGGAATCAAAGAGTTTGATTAAATAATCAAACAATGTTTATCATCAAACTTGTTTAAAATTTTTAAAATCTAATAAATAATAAAAATGATTAATGCTGTAGAATTAGAATTTTTTAGAAAAACAAATATAATTAGAATAAACTATGTATGACATCTAAAACTTAAAAATTATTAATAACTAATTTTAATCTTGAAATCTAATTATTTTAAATAACCGGGTGGCAGATGAGCATGTATCATTTTGCGCCAGTCTTTGCTAGAAACAGTTTTGATCTAAGAGTTCCGTCAGGGAATCGATAGCGTGCGCATCGCTCTCGGTGTGCTCGTACTATACCTTTACGATTTTCGCCCTAGGATTAATAAAATCTATCGAATTTCATCTGAAAGTTTACCCATGCCAATCACTATGTACTTCGTCAAGTTTTCGTTAAATTATAAGTATTCTGTGTATTAACAGAAACAATAGTGAGTGGAAAGAGGTTGCGAAAGCTAGACATCAAAAAATGGCGTCGGAAAGCCAAGAATCCATTCCCGTAACCTCAAAGCGAAGGCAGCAAACGTAAAACATCATGGCGGAATGGGTCGAGCTACCCACAGCCAAATTAATTAAAAAATCTATTCTCTCATCAAATTTCATTGATAGTCAAATTAAAAAAGCTTCTAAAGAATTTGGATTGAAAAGACAAAGTACAGTTCAGCCCAATTTACTAGCAAAAAGATCGTTTCACTTATTAGATATGAATCTTAAATATAAAAAAAAATAAAGACAGAGAAACCAACGATTTCACTATATATCTTACCGCTAGCTCGGGCTAATTAGTCTGAGACATAAATAATAATCCCGCAGACTGCACGGATATACGCGAAGAAAACAATAAATGGATTTTTCCAAAAAAATTTGTTAAAACGGCTACCACAATTAAAGGTACACAGCAACAAGCACAATTCGATTCTATGAAATCTAACATGTTTAATGTACTAGACAAGGATAGCACACAGTCAGGATTTGACGATCAAACAACCAATTCTCATTATAATAAATCTAATAATAAAAGGATCAAGCCACCGCCTATATATTACAAACACAGTTCAGCTAAATCACTTATCAATGCCATTGCACAAGTAATCAATTAAAAAAAGTTTTATTTAAAGGACTTCGTAGAAGACAAATCTGACAATCATAACAGCGGATATGGAAACCTACACTAAACTCAAAGAGCATCTAAAAAAAATAGATGTACAATTTTTTTTAGACAGCACAAAACGAAAAGAGCAAGCTTCTTGTCTTGAAAGGAATAAACAATATATATACACCTAAAGAAGTAAAATCAGAACTTACTAATATGAACATATCAAATGTAGAAATAAAAAAAATTGAAAAACTTAGAGTTAGTGCAAATTGTACACAAAAAACCCATTTATTAGTTCAGCTCAACTTTAATAGCATTCAAAAAAATATCACCGCAATCACAAACATCCTCAACCTTAAAGTACGATGGGAGACCTTTAAGAAAAAAAGTCTATCAATGCCATAGATGTCAGCGAGTGGGGCATGCAAGCATAAACTGTAATTTAAAGTATCGCTGTGTCAAATACAAGGAAGATCATGAGCCTGTCCAGTGCAAAAGAACAAATAAAGAAAAATCATCACCACCATACTGTGTCAACTGCTGTCAAGAAGTTAATTATTTTCCTTTCCTTCAGAGCAAAGATCCCGAAGCAGTTAGGCATGGCTTCCTAATTGCAAACGGATTAGCTCACAATCCTCAATACTTATGAGAGCTAAAAATACACAAACATTACACATAAAGCATGAAATTTAAATTATATGAGAAAGCGTTAGGTGGCCGCATTAATTGTAAGAATTTGTAAAATCAAGTACGACGGCTTTACCGCGTACTTTTAAACAAGGAGAAACATACAATCTTAATTTCTTAAGTCGTGTTGATAGCATATAATGAATAAATTGGTTCGCGAAATTTATATACGCTTCATAGAGTCATGTAGTCGCTATCTTTGAAATTAGTTAACGACATTGACAATAACATATTAAAGAGTATAACCGCATAAGTATGTGAAAATGGCCTTAGCTTGGATTTCCCTGGAACTTTGCTTACTCTTTTGTCTTGTCAAAAAACTAAGATTCCGAAAGTTTCAGATCCCTAGGCTCAAAATTGGCCTCATAACCTCGAAAAACGTGTTTTTTTGTTTTTTCGTTATAATGAGGTGAATTCCTAATGGTTCTCCAACATTCCAAATCGAGGTAAAAGAGGACGGTAAAACGCACATATTTAATGACTATATAGAACCTTACAAGCCTCAACCATAACCTAAAAATACTTTCGAAAATTTCAAAATGGCTTGTACATTAATTGTATTGTTACATTTTCATTTGTGGCTTCTAGAAACTTTTCTTTTCATAAAATCTATCATTCATAATTTTTGCGAAACTGTAGGAATGGTGAAAAGTACCTAAAATATCAAAAAACTGAAAACTTAAAAGATTTATGGCTTTTTAAAGGCTTAATTGTATTCTGATCATTAAAATAACACCAAAAACACGTTCAGCGACCCAAAAAACTCCTAAATATTGATACTTACAAGGAGAGTGTCACACCTCCGGATCACGGATTTTGCTCAAACTTCGGGATAAGTTTTCAGATGATAAAATATGAAAAAAGCTAAAGTTGTAGTCATAAACACTTAATATTTCCCTAGTTACAGGCAACTGAAAAAATCACTAAAAAAGTTACTATATTTTTAAACGCGTATAGTTCTTTAGCATTGATAGCTAGAAGCTTAAACCTTTTTTCAAATTAAAGCTGAGCTTAAATCCTTTCGAAATAGTAGTTATGGCATGTAAAAATATTATTTTTTCCCAAAGTTATAGCGTAATAAAGATTGGACCTGAATTTTTATTTAAAAATATTAATTAAAAATAAAAGCTGAAATTAGGTCAAATTTTTATTACGCTATAACTTTAGGAAAAAATAATATTTTGATATGTTGTAACTACTGTTTCGAAAGGATTTGAGCTCAGCTTTAATTTGAAAAAAGGTTTAAGCTTCTAGCTATCAATGCTAAATAACTTTATGCGTTTAAATATCTAGTAACTTTTTAGTGATTTTCTTCAATTGCCTGTAACTAGGGAAATATTGAGTGTTTATGACTATAACTTCAGCTTTTTTCATATTTTATCATCTGAAAACTTATCTCAAAGTTTGAGCAAAATCCGTGATCCGGAGGTATGACACTCTCCTAGTTAGTCGGATTTATATCATATTCATCCATAAAATACGAGAATAAGCTTAAAAAAATCGTTTTTTGATCAAAAAGACTCCTATAATCTTTTTATTACCATCCTAAACTATAATTTCACTACTTCTTTTCGAAAGTAATCTTGAAAATTTATTTACTGACCCGTAACCTCCTTGATACTGATTGTTAATCTTATTCAGTACGATTTTTGGCCGAAAGATATGAAATTAACCTCTAAATATTCACTTAGTGACTAAAAATGACCTTAACTATCATTTTTCTGTCGTATCCAAAACAACATATTGGACAAAAAATGTAGTAGAGGATTCTAAGAACTTCTCACTGAGATTGTTTATACGGTTCTGTGCGACATTTTGTCAAGCATTACCAAAATATCGCTAAATAATGCGCCTAGTCAGCAAAAATATTGCACGTTGTGTTACAGTATGATTTAAAAGTAATTAACATAAGAAAGTAATGTAATATTACAAAAATATTTTCTTAATTTAAAGATATATTTTAAGAGCAGGCCGTACTATCTGTCCTGGTCTTATAGTGTTTTTCATCATTTATATAAATACCATTGGTTGTAATACTAAAAAAATGGCATCCCCCGATAGCTACTAGTATAATAGATAAATTTTATAATAAAAACAAAATAATTTTATCACGTGGTTTTTGAATAATATGAGACCTACTGAAAATCTAAAATATAACCTATCTTTTTTGGTAGGTCTCATATTATTTAAAAACTACATGATTGAATTATTTTGTTCCAATTATAAAATTTAACCATTATACTAATATCAAGCGGGGGCTGCCATTTTTTTTCGTGTCAAAGCCAATGGTGTTTACATGAATGATGAAAAATACTATTAGACAAAGACAGATAGTTCGGCCTCTTCTTAAGGAAGTATTTCTAGTAGCATGCTGAGCTTATGTTGGAGTACAAGCAAGCAGGTGAACCCCACACAGCATAAAGCGTTTGAAATATTTCCAAAATATTCCAACTTTTCTAGAAAACCAAGCGATAAAATTAATTTATTCTCATCAGAGAAAATATTGCTATTTATTATACGCATCGAAACCATCTTTTAATTTCTGCCTCCAGTAACTAGTTTTTATAAAAAATAAATTTTAAATAGAGTCGGTAAAACAGGTATCTGTGTCGGTATACAGCAGTCTCTTAATTATTAACAAAATTGTTAATTTTTAAATTACTAATTTTTTATTCGCTTACTATTTATTATTCATTATTTTTCTTTATAATTCAGTTAAATTCAGTTTTTAATTTTAAAAATAATTATTTAATAATAATTTGGTAATAATATATATAAAAAAAATTTTTGCAGAAAAAAATTGTGTGTACCCAGGTTTGAACCCATGCCCTTAATTAAAGAACGTGATATATAAAAATATGAGGTAATCAAAATCATTCAAGTTAAAATTTAAATGTGATTGAACTTGTGAAGGGTTTGATAAGCATGTATTATTTTTTGTTTTGATCGTGGGTTCAAACCTTGGTACGCACAATTTTTTTCTTCAAAATTTTTTTTAAAATATTTTATTACCAAATTATTACTAAATAATTATTTTTAAAATAAAAAACTGGATTTAACTGAATTATAAAGAAAAATAATGAATAGCAAATAGTAAGCGAATAAAAAATTAGTAATTTATTTGGCGCATTATTTGGCAATATTTTAGTGGTGCTTGACAAAATATCGCACAGAACAATATAAACAATCTCAGTGAGAAGTTCTTAGAATCCTCCAATATATTTTTTGTCCAATATGTTGTTTTGAATACGACAGAAAAATGATAGTTGGGGTCATTTTTAGTCACTAAAAGTGAATATTTTGAGGTTAATTTCATATCTTTTGGCCAAAAATCGTACTAAATAAGATTAACGATCAGTATCAAGGAGGTTACGGGTCAGTAAATAAATTTTCAAGGTTACTTTCGAAAAGAAGTGGTGAAATTATAGTTTAGGATGGTAATAAAAAGACAACAGGAGTCTTTTTGGTTGAAAAATGATTTTTTTAAGCTTATTCTCGTATTTTATGGATGAATATGATATAAATCCGACTAAGTATCAATATTCAGGAGTGTTTTGGGTCTCTGAACGTGTTTTTGGTGTTATTTTAATGATCAGAATACAATTAAGCCTCTAAGACGCCATAAATCTTTAAAATTTTCAGTTTTTTGATATTTTAGGTACTTTTCACCATTCCTACAGTTTCGCAAAAATTATGAATGATAGATTTTATAAAGAGGAAATTTTTTAGAAGCCAGAAATGAAAATGCACTAATACAATTAATGTACAGGACATTTTGAAATTTTCATAAGTATTTTTAGGTCATGGTTGAGGCTTGTAAGATTCTATATAGTCATTAAATATATGTGTTTTACCGTCCTCTTTCACCTCGATTTGGAATTTTGGAGAACCATTAGGAGTTCACCTAATTATAACAAAAAACCAAAAAAACACGTTTTTTGAGGTTATGAAGCCAATTTTGAGCCTAGGGATCTGAAACTTTCGGGATCTTAGTCTTTTGACAAGACAAAAGAATAAGCAAAGTTTCAGGGAAATCCGAGCTAAGGCCATTTTCACATACTTATTTGGCTTTACTCTTTGACTAGTTATAAGCTTGATTTTACTCAATAAAATTTAGGCCATAATTAGTCATACAAATGAAATAAGTCTCTTGATAAGAAAGATTTAATTCAAATGGAAATAAAATCTTAAAAATGTTTAATCGCGTATACTTAGCGATTAAATACTAGAAGAATTGGATTACTTGTCGGTAACGATCAACACGAATCAAGCTATAAGTACTACTGAAAATAAATACGTAAATATTAGAACACTGTATCAATAAATTTTAATATGTAATTTTTAACCAAAAAATTCCTAATGACATATTTGGGATTTTAGTATTTAATTATAAGATTTTCATACGTTAAAAATAATTATAAACACGTTCGGGATCTTACAGTACATACTTGAGAGTGTATTGAGAGCATATAAGACTGGTTCCCAATTTCATTTCTGCTGAGGGAAATATCATCTTAATTTGAGTCTAATCTCTTTTCAAGAAGGATATTAGATTTATTTCAGTAGTAATAAAATAAAATTCACATACAACATTTGAGCGAATTTAATATGCAAAAGTTTTTCCGTGTAATGACACCGTAGATCCAGGCTTTTTTCTACCAGGGTGGAAATTTTTTTAAAAATGAGGTATGTATAAAATTCATTAAAAATTATATTATTTTTTTTTTTTGTTTTGAACATAGACAGAAATTAAAAGTCAATTGAAGTGTGATAATTATAGTTCCAAATCACTATCAAAATGTATTTTTATTTGCAATATGAATGTAATGTATATATATATATATATATATATATATATATATATATATATATATATATATATAACAGTGGGGTCCAATAAAACGGAGCCACCCTTGAGAAATGAAGTACTAAATAAAAAGTTTTGTATCTCAGCAAATAATAATCATACAGAATTGTGCGACCACTCATTTTTAAGGTATTTGTAAGAACTTTTTAATGGTGTATTGGCGATTTAAATTTAAATACTGGTCTGGGAAATATCGTGACTTGAAAATTGAAAAAAAAAATTTTTTTTCGTTTATACTAAAATTGGAAACATTTTTCGAAAAATGATGATAGAAAAATTTAACACATCTGGTTCTAAAGGTATTCTGCTTAACTTTAAAACTATATTTTGTTTTATTTTTTAGGTCCGAAATTGACCGAGATTTGGCGATTTTTGTACAAAAATAGGCTTTTTTTATTCTTCCGATATCTTCTTAATTATAGGAAATACAGAAAAAATCCAAATAAAAAAAATTCATTTTACTATGTAGAATCACCCAAAATTTTTTCAGGATTCTTCGAGCACTTCGATTTTTTTTTGTATGGTTGCGGTATTATTATATACATATATACGAATACGATATATGTGTGTATAATAATACCGCAACCATGAAAAAAATTAAAGTGCTCCAAAAATTCTGAAAAAATTTTGGTTGATTCTACATAGAAAAATACACTTGGCATTTTCTGTATCTCCTACAATTGAGGAGATATCAGAAAAATAAAAAAAAGCCTATTTTTGCACATGAATCTCCATATCTCGGTCAATTTTGGACCTGGAAAATAAAAAAAAATATAATTTCAAAGTTCAACAGAATACCTTTAAAACCAGATGTGTTAAATTTTTCTACCATCATTTTTCGAAAAATATTTTCAATTTTAGTATTTTTAAGTCGCGACATTTCCCAGACCAATATTTCAATTTAAATTGCCAATATACTATTAAAAAGTTCTTACAAATACCTTTAAAATGAGTGGTCGCACAATTCTTTAAGACCATTATCTGCTGAAATACAAAACTTTTTATTTAGTACTTCATTTCTCAAGGTTGGCTCCGTTTTATTGGACCCTACTGTGTGTATATATATATATATATATATAATTTTGAGCAATCTATACTTTAAAATTAAAACTATGTTTATAAAATATTTTCAAAATATTAAATTTTAACAAGTACGTTAAAACTTTTTTTTACAAATCTTTTACATAATAAATGTAGGTTTTGCGAAGGCTTTTATTAAATTTATAATATATAAATAATAACGTTCATTTATATACACTGACTTAATTATCTATAAGCTTTCGAGTTACTATTGGGTTTGGAAATCGTATCACAAGCTAGAACTTAATACGCTTTAATATATCTATATATAACATTTTTTTTCTATTCTAACAGCTTCCATTTGTTGCCACTTCATAAGAAATTACACATAAAAATTGGCGTGTCATTAGGCCAATAGCAATTCAAATATGAAACGTTTTATTTAGTGTGATATGTTTTAATTTTTATTTTATTATTTTTTTTTGTAAAAGTGATAGACTGTTAATTTTTATTCTAAGAAATAAGACGGTGGTATTATGCTTACGAAATCACTCACATTGTCCAAATTAAATAATAATACTTTATTAATATAAATAAGAATATTAGAATTACAATAAATGAAATGAAGTTACAAACTATTTTGACTTTAAATACTTATATTTAAATAAACGAATCTTAAGAGTAGCCCGGAGCAGTTTTGATTTCCGACCGAGAAGTGGAAATGTTATTTTATTATAAAAAAAATAATTATACTGTTATCAAAAGAAATTTTTATCAAGCGCAATTTTTTATACATACATGATTGTATAATAGATATTTTTTTCATGAAATTCACCATATTTCATAAAAAAGTAAGTAATAGTACTTAGGGTTTAATAAACAGCTGTGGTATATAAATTTTAATTCTTTAAAATTTTCTCAAATTATTTTTGGCGAGCGCAATTATGAAATAAATTTCGTGAATGTATTTAAAATTTTTATGCATCCCATTACGTATTGTTGAAACCATTAAAGTCTAATACTACAAATAAATAAACACGATTTAATTTCACAGACTATTTATTCTTAGGTAATAAACAAATTATAAAAAAGTGTCTTATTAGCAAAGTTATATACAAAGAAACGTTTATAAAAGGATGATTTTTCTTAGACCGATGCGTACAGGCGAGAGCTTCCTTCTAATCTGACGCTGTGACCACGAATATTCACGATCGTTGCTGCTTTTTAAGAAGCGCCATCTATCTTCCTTGAGAAGCGACATATCGTAGTAATAGAAAGCGCGCTCTTATTTCAATTTGCATCACGTATAGTAGGAGAAAATTAAACAACAGATTTTCAATTCTCGGTATTGAATCTGCTCTTGCCTGTTCTTAAGCGTCACTTGCACGAATTAAAAACGTAAGACAAAACGCAGTTAGCTGTCTATATTCATACACAACAGACTTCGTTCCGATCTTACCCCTTTTCTCTCTTTCTTACTTATTGCTAAGAGGATCCATATTTATATCAAGAGGAAATAACGCTATCTATGATTTAGATTACATAACAAGTATTAGTTATTCAAATTTATTTATTGTTTCGTTTCAGACTTCTATGTTTTGACATAATTGTGACACATTAAAATTTTTTAATATTTAATTTTAAAAATCACTACTTAGTATGTACAATTATTATCTGCTTTAAATCAATTGAGTAAAACTATAATTAATACTTTTTTATTTAAAATTAAAACTAATTTAAAATTACTATTGAATTGTATTTTCATTTTGATTCAGAATGATAAATTCATGTTGCTAAGAATATATGAATTTTTACTCACTAGGAGAGTGTCACAACTCCAGATCACGGATTTTGCTTAAACTTCGGAATAAGTTTTTAGATGATAAAATATGGAAAAAGCTAAAGTTATAGTCACAAACACTCAATATTTTCCTAGTAACAGGCAATTATAGAAAATCACTAAAAAGTTACTAGATTTTTAAATGCATATAGTTCTTTAGCATTGATAGCTACAAGCTTGAAACTATTTTTAAATTGAAGCTGAGCTCAAATTCTTTCGAAACAGTAGTTACAGCATATCAAAATATTATTTTTTAACAAAGTTAAAGCGTAATAAGTATTGGACCTGAATTTTCTTTTCAAAACATTAATTAATAATAAAAGTTGAAATTAGGTCCAATCTTTATTACGCTCTAACTTTGTTAAAAAATAATATTTTGATATGCTGTAGCTACTGTTTGAAAGGATTTGAGCTCAGCTTTAATTTAAAAATAGTTTCAAGCTTCTAGCTATCAATGCTAAAGAACTATATGCGTTTGAAAATCTAGTAACTTTTTTAGTGATTTTCTTTAATTGCTTGTAACTAGGGAAATATTGAGTGTTTGTAATTATAACTTTAGCTTTTTCCATATTTTATCATCTAAAAACTTATTCCGAAGTTTAAGCAAAATCCGTGATCCGGAGGTGTGACACTCTCCTAGTCAGTGTATAGGCCAGTCAAAATAAGGTTTTGTTCTGCCAAAATTAGTAACTGGAAATGACCTATGCAATCGTTTAAAAGATAGTCCGTAGATGTTTACTAGTAACTATGATTTATTAATTAGTTATTAACAAATTAGTGCAAAAAACGCGTTTTTTTTGTTTTTTGCTAATAAAACGAAAACTATTTGACGAATCACCATCGTGTCAATTGTAAAGTTGTAGAGAATTGAATTATCAACAAAACGAGAGGTCAAATGATCCGATTGGTTAATTAAAACCGAAGAAAATTCAGAAAAACCGGAAAATTTTTCATTTTTTTTAAAAATTTATAACTCTGTTGTTTATTAATATTAAGAGCTGAAATTTAGTACAGAAGTTGATAATTATATCTACTTCCAACATGCCAAAGTCAGATACTATCGGATAATTATTTTCTGTGCAATTGCAATTTTTTTTCAGTATTCTTCATTTCTTTATATTACCGATTGAGAATGTCGTACATACATTTTTAAAAGGGTTTTGAAAACTATAAACAATATAGTATTAAACGTATATTCTAAGTTTTCATTAAAATTGTGTAAAAAGGGTGAATATATGCACTGGAACATCGACGCAAACGGTCGAGCGCGTGGTACACATCAAAAAGTGGGGATGGAGGAGAAACTGTAAAATACCTTTAGATTTTATTATTCGTGAAATCTGCATAGGAAATCAGATTCGTCGGTTAAAAATATCCTAATTAATAAATAAAACAGTTTAATATAAGTGCATTAATCGCCAAAAAGAAGTTAGTTAAAAAATTGAACGTTTCACGCCGCGCGCCCGTATATCTATATGTATCGTTTCTCCTCCATCCCCACTTTTTGCTGTGTACCGCGCGCTCGACCGTTTACGTCGATGTTCGAGTGCATAATACACTCTTCTTACTCAATGTTAATGAAAACTTAAAATATACGTTTAATAGTACATTGTTTCTGGTTTTCAAAACCCTTTTAAAAATGTATGTACGACGTTCTCAATCGGTAATATAAAGAAGGGAGGAATACCGAAAAAAAATTGCAATTACACAGAAAATAATTATCCGATAGTATCTGCCTTTGGCATGTTGAAAGTAGATATAATTATCTACTTCTGTGTCAAATTTCAGCTCTCAATATTAATAAACAATAAAGTTATGAATTTTTTAAAAAAATGAAAAATTTTCTGGTTTTTCTGAATTTTCTTTGGTTATAATAAACCGATCGGATCGTTTGATCTCTCGTTTTATTGATAATTTAATTCTCTACAACTTTTTTATTGGCACCATAATAATTCTTTGGATAGTTTTCGTTTTATAAGCAAAAAACAAAAAAAAACGCGTTTTTTGCACTAATTTGTTAATAACTAATTAATAAATCATAGTTGCTAGTCCAAAATATATAAGTAAACATCTACGGACTATCTTTTAAATGATCGTATAAGTCGTTGCCAGTTACTAATTTTGGCAAAATAAGACTTTTTTTGGTCTATTGACTGGCCTAGTAGTTAACATTTTTCTTAATTTTTAATATTAATTAATACAGTGTGATAGGATTCCTAATAAGTTTAGATTTATGTCAAGAGATCTTTTATTGTGTGAAATAGTATGTGAAAGATAATTGAAAATTTTAATATGTGCTTGTTTCTGTAAACAAATATTTAACCTCAAACCATTCGGATCAGATTTTCAAAAAAGAAAGGGCGGTGTGTAACAAAATTACCACCAAGATCTACGAAACCAGAAGATGCACAATTGTTACACAACCTTGTAAAAGCCTGTGCGAATGCACTAGAAGATTGGAATAGATTCACAGTAGACATAGACCAGTCAAATTAGAATTTTTTTCTGCAAAACGTGCTACAGGCCGGTTTTTTGCAGAAATATATTGTAGATAATATATATAATAATAATATCGATGTGCGTCATCTCAAAAAGTTGTGGAAAAATGTTTATAAACAAATTAAGATAGAAAAATCGACTTTTTTTTCCTCTGTAACTGCGCTGCTTTTAACTCAAAAAGAAAATTTTTCCAACAAAAGTTATTCAGAATTAAATTTTCTTCAAGACTATGGGTGTGCGATTTTCTATAATTTTTAAATTTTCTCGGGAAATGAAGTTTTTCCGAGAAAATGTGTAATTTTTCCAATTAAAGTTAAAGACAGATATTCTATTCAAAATTCGATGAAATTTTGGGAAAAGAAAGATTTTTTATTGTCTTTAATCCTCCTCCAAGCCGATCTATTTCGGCCCGTAAGAAAAGCAACAATTAATTTGTTTATTAAAAGAAAGTCGAAAATTCAAATTGATGCCGAATCAACAATAATCATTGAAAACATGTCAATTTTCTTGAGCATGTAATGGTAGGATACCTTTATCATAAACGATTATAAAAATTTGAATTTTTTATTTTTTTGCACTATTTTTTAGCGTTTTTCCAATTTTAAAATTTTAATTCTCATAAATAAATTCATATATTTTAGCCAATTTTTGATATATATTAATTTTATAAAATGAAAAAGAAGGGTCTCTTGAAGACCTTTAATTTGAATTTTTTAAAAGTTTTCTATCGTGAAAATGAAAAGAGTAATATAGCTTTGACTTTGACTAACAATTGCGCCATTGTTTTTAAACATTTTAACTTATTTCAAAGTTTAATAGCAATTTCATGATAGTAATTATTAATTGTTAAAACAGCATTGATGTATACAAAGTGGTTTTTATATGTATCATCGTTTCTAAATTTTCTTACGCATTATATTAAGTGCGAATATCAGGTAACAGAGTATATAAACGGCCAGCGCGCATGCGCACGGTGGTATCTTTTTCTTTACGCAAGAACAGAAAAAAATTTTCAAAGTTAAAATTCATATTGCATATGAAAATTAACAATATCTCTGGTCATTATGGTCCGATTTACATGTTTTTTTTTTTTAATCTAGGGTAGCGCGTGAAAATAATAATAACTTTGAAATCAATTTTAAAAGTTCTGTATACATTTGTTATAAATAATAATGATTGTAAATGAAAAATCTTTTCAAATTATATGCAAAATTATAAGTTTAGGTGAAGAAATTTGAAGAAGAATTTTGTTTTTATTTTTAAAAAACGACCAATTTTTATTAAATAGGTTTTTTAATAAAAACGAAATTGTCAAAATATTTATAATATAATATTAATGGTTTTTTATTGAATCTAGAATTGTAAGTTTAATTAAGCATATGTATAATGAACCTTTCCTGGTAGAAATTTTATCTAGACGCCCGTATAAGCTCTCTAGGCCTTTATAGTAAAACTAGATTATTCTAGATAAGAAAAACTAGATAGATGTAGACTAATATAACCCTTGAATGCGCGCGCTACCGACCTACAAATCATGCAGCAGTGACGAAGTAAACCCAAACCTAACCTAATAATGTTCTTTAATTGCACCTTTTCTTCAAATATCGTGTGCAAAAACATCGATGAATGAAAATTTAAAAAATTTATCAACTGAACAACGGAAAGTACAACAAAACTATCACTAGAAAGTCATATTGAAAGTAAAAGTGCTAGTATCACGCATAGGCTGGGATTTATAGTCGCGTTTCTATCTCTATCTCTCTTTCTTATCATGCGAGAGACAAGGACAAAATGTTTACATACACGCGACTATACATTTCAGCATAGTACATATTGGTGCAAGTGACGCCATGAAATACAATGACGAACTAAAGCGTCTATATAAAATTATGTTGCGCCTAACCCTTAATATACGTTAACGCCTCAATAGAACTGTACAGTTCTATAAGGGAAAACTATACGGACATCTAGAAGGGAAAGGCGTTACACGCCAGTACAGATCTGTCTAGTTCATCTGTACAGATCTGTCTAGAACTTGATTATTTTAGCTAAAACTGTCTAGTAGCCCGGACTAATTTCTACCAGGGTTACAATGTATTATATTATGAATTATATTTTTTAGAGCTACTTTTAATTGTAAAACATTATTCTGTCTTAAACAAACCAGCATACCTAATCTGTAATAATAAAAAAAGTTAAGAATTATTAGTATATTATAATCATTGATTCATCAATCTAAATATTAAGTAAGTGTGAGAATATAATTATCTTAATATGTTATTGATTTTAATAATTTATTTTATAAGAAGATATATTTTTAGGATGAAGTAATTTATAAAGATAAAAGGAACGATAAATACAGTAGTATTTTAAAATTTTTTATACGTTTGTAAATATTAGGTACTTAATTTTATAAGGTTAATATTGGTTTGTAACAAAAGAATGTTTTACTTTTGTACGTTTATAATTTATGAAAAATTTCAAATATTGAAAAGTAACCCTAAAAGATATAATTTATACTAAAATACATTGTAAGATTCATTATACATATGTTTAATTAAACTTACAACTCTAGATTCAATAAAAAACCATTAATATTATATTATAAATATTTTGACAATTTCATTTTTATTAAAAAACCTATTTAATAAAAATTGGTCGTTTTTTAAAAATAAAAACAAAATTCTTCTTCAAATTTCTTCACCTAAACTTATAATTTTGCATATAATTTGAAAAGATTTTTCATTTACAATCATTATTATTTATAACAAATGTATACAGAACTTTTAAAATTGATTTCAAAGTTATTATTATTTTCACGCGCTACCCTAGATTAAAAAAAAAAAACATGTAAATCGGACCATAATGACCAGAGATATTGTTAATTTTCATATGCAATATGAATTTTAACTTTGAAATTTTTTTTCTGTTCTTGCGTAAAGAAAAAGATACCACCGTGCGCATGCGCGCTGGCCGTTTATATACTCTGTTGCCTGATATTCACGACTTTGAAATGAGTTAATATGTTTAAAAACAATGGCGCGATTGTTAGTCAAAGTCAAAGCCATGTTATTCTTTTCATTTTCACGATAGAAAACTTTTAAAAAATTCAAATTAAAGGTCTTGAAGAGACCCTTCTCTTTCATTTTATAAAATTAATATATATCAAAAATTGGCTAAAATATATGAATTTATTTATGAGAATTAAAATTTTAAAATTGGAAAAACGCTAAAAAATAGTGCAAAAAAATAAAAAATTCAAATTTTTATAATCGTTTATGATAAAGGTATCCTACCATTACATGCTCAAGAAAATTGACATGTTTTCAATGATTATTGTTGACTCGGCATCAATTTGAATTTTCGACTTTCTTTTAATAAACAAATTAATTGTTGCTTTTCTTACGGGCCGAAACAGATCGGCATGGAGGAGGATTAAAGACAATAAAAAATCTTTCTTTTCCCAAAATTTCATCGAATTTTGAATGAAATATCTGTCTTTAACTTTAATTGGAAAAATTACACATTTTCTCGGAAAAACTTCATTTCTCGAGAAAATTTAAAAATTATAGAAAATCGCACACCCATAGTCTTGAAGAAAATTTAATTCTGAACTACTTTTGTTGAAAAAATTTTCCTTTAGAGTCAAAAGCAGCGTAGTTACAGAGGGGAAAAAAATCGATTTTTCTATCTTAGTTTGTTTATAAACATTTTTCCACAGCTTTTCGAGATGGCGCACATCGATATTCTTATTATACATATTATCTACAATATATTTCTGTAAAAAACCGGCCTGTAGCACGTTTTGCAAAAAAATCGAATAAATTGAACTAATTTGACTGGACTAACATCAAAGGAAGAGCAAGAACTTATAATGAAGATTCACAAAAGTTCAAGGTTTTGAAATATAAAGAAGATTGTCTTACTGGAAGCAATGCATCTTCTTTGATGGTACAAATGACTGATGAAATGAAAAAAGAGAGTTATCAAAAGATTCACAGAAAATGAAAGATTAACTCAATGACAGTCCTGATGAAAGTTTGATTGAAGAAAATGCTGCTAATGATGGTAAGGGATTGAAAATAATTTGCAATGGAAATAAGCAATCAATCACCAAAGACGTATCAGCTAGAAAACTAAATAGAGCTTCAAATATTATTAATAACAAAAAATATTAATTATGAAATCAAAGCTTCAGGGGTATCAAAGCCATCTGTAACTGAAGATTTTCATAAGCTTGCAGATGAATCTGATTCGAGTATAGAAAGAATTAGCAACGAAAATGAGCATACAATCACCAAAGATATATCAGCTAGAAAACTAAACATGGTGGTCCTCGAATAATTCTGACCATGAAGTATTTGCACCTTAGATTTTCCTTTTGGATATGATTCTAGACACATTTGGGATTAAATTCCAACAAAAATGAAAATCAAAGAATCAGCACTTTTTTATTTATTCAAATTTTATTTTTTGTTTTTTATGAAAAAAATTTT
This sequence comes from Anastatus disparis, assembly GCA_017163975.1. Lineage (NCBI taxonomy): Eukaryota > Metazoa > Arthropoda > Insecta > Hymenoptera > Eupelmidae > Anastatus > Anastatus disparis. The sequence continues at coordinate 2,152,514 of JAFFSR010000370.1, read as the reverse complement.
TTATTTATAATTTCTAGAATGCCGTTTTTAAATAGAATCATAAATTATTTACACGTTTTAAACAAATATTATTCAAAATATATTTAAGAAAATCTAAAGTTATGTAACAATGTAAGCGTAACGTTATAATTAAGATTTTTTTTGTAAAACATTATAATTATAAAGACTATGAGAAATGATACGTTTTTTAAATTATTAAAAGACATCATTTGAAGTGATTGTAATTAGAAAATACTGTGTATTGATATTCTATAAGAACACTGCATGTACTTTTGGTATTTCAATAACACCAAAAGTACATTTTCTATGTTTGGATTCAAAGCTTTCACGGTGAATGTTAGACATTGTTAGAGGGTTTTTCCGGATTTTGATCGTGTAAAATGTGGTTTACGATACCAACCGTATTCATATTTGCAAAATGTCGATATTCTAAACTACAGCTTACAATCCGAAAGAACCCTCTAACAATGTCTACATTTTTTATATAAAAGATTGTATTAAAGAAATTCAAGGCTTAGGTTTTTACAGCGAACATTCTATGAAAGCGGTTTATTTTGATATTTTTGAAGCATTGGCTAATACAAAGTATTGTACAATGATTATTATTATGCAGATAAATTGTTAAATGCAGCCTGCGAATATAATTCACTGTATGCTACTTTAGTAAAAACTATGTATATTTATATCTTCATAATTAGAATCATTTTATGATACTTTCTACTAGTCCATGTTGCAGGAAAATCATAATGGACCGCTTTCATAGCTTGTTTGCTGTAAAAACTTAGGCCTTGATTTTCTTCGATACAATCTTTTACAGGAAAATTATGCTTTTTGTGTTACTGAAATACCAAAAATACGTGCCGTGTTCTTATAGAATATTAATACACAGTATTTTCTAATTACAATTACTTCAAATGCCGTCTTTAAATAATTAAAAACGTATGATTCGTCATAGTCTATATCACTATAATGTTTTACAAAAAAATCTTAATTTTAACATCATTCTTGCAGTGTTCCATAACTTTAGATTTTCCTAAATGTATTTACAATAATATTTACTTAAAATCTGTAAATAATTAATAATTATATTCAAAAGTGGTATTCTAGAAATTAAGCTCATAAATTATCAAAAAAAAATTTTTTTTATAAAAAACAAATATAAAATAAATAAAATTCGAATAAATAAAAAAGTGCTCATTATTCGATTTTGGTTTTTGTTGGGATTCGATCCTTAATGTGCCTAGAATCATATCCAGAAGGAAAATCTGAAGTCCAAAAGCTTCATGGTCAAATTTACTCAAGGACCACCGTGTAAATGGAGCTTTAAATAATATTAATAAAGGTATTGTATTTGTTTATTAATATTTTTATGCAATTTACAGACATTCCGCATCATTTTGAATTATTAAAATTTTAATAATAAAATCAAAGCCTTAGGAGCATCAAAGCCATGTGTAACTGAAGATTTTCATAAGCCTGCAGATGAAGCTGTTTCGAGTATAGAGGATGTTTTAAAAAATAAATATATAAAAAAAAATTGTGAGTCAACTTCAAGGTTGGATGAAAGTAATGATTTAGATAATTATCCAAATCCAAAAAAGCAGGGTAAGATCACAAATTCAATCTCAAGTTTTGGTGCTACTAATGATACTACGATCCAAAGTTCATATATCTCTCTTCCAGTAATTGATATTTCTAATATCAATATTGAAACTGATAAAGGAAAGATTTTGGGCTTTATAATTTTATTCTAAAAGATGAAAGTAAATATTATGATAAATTATTATATACACATTTATTTACAGAATTTAAAATGGCTGTATTGAGAAAGCTGGCCTTGATCCAACAAAAATTAAATTTTTTGTAATTGTCACAAGATGGAACATCTAATTATTTGCTTCATAAACCAGCTGTCTCGAATAAAAACACAAATTTCCAAAAAAAATATAATTTTTCATTACACGCAGAAACCGGAGTACTGTAAAACACCTACTCAGTGTAGTGCGGTAAATTTCTATACTCAATCACCAGAAAGACATGGGGTAGACTGATTTAAATAGATACTAGAAATGATATTTAAGCGACTCACATTAGTACTAATTTTTATACACCCAGGCTCAAGATTTTACCAGACTATTACTAGAAATTCAGATACTACTATGAGTAATTTTATTTTTACGACTATGTACACTATTTATATTTATTTATTCTTACAGCTCATTCTTTCAAGTTATCAATATGAAATAAAGAGCAATCACAAAATTCTAGAAAATAAGTCACTTGCTTTCTCATAGAGAAAGCATTGTATTGATAAAAAAAATTTTTTTCTATTTTTTCATTAATTTGTACATATTTTAACTCGGTGAGTCGAAAAAGGTGGTTTCCAGAAAATGTCTGTGTGTGTGTGTGTGTGTGTATGTGTGTGTGTGTGTGTGTGTATGTGTGTGTGATTCCAGTTAGTAAATTGTATTTCGAGAACTACTCGATGGATTTGCTTCTAATTTTGCATGGAATTTAGTTTTTTGACTAACTTGCTGGAAAGCTATTGATATTTGGTTCTTCTAGCGTAGTTTTCATTTTAGAATTGTTTAAAAAAAAAAAAAATTTTCGATTTTTCGATCAACTGGTGCGGAAGCTATTGAGAATTGGTTTCCTTAGCGTAGTTTTTTTTTTAGAGTCATTTTAAGAATTTTAATAAACTTTCAATTTTTCATTTTTTTTTGTATTTTACGTAAACCACTCGAAGAATTTATTTGAAAATTTGTATTGAACTTAATTTCGACTGCCAAAAGTAGAAAAACTTTTAAAAACTGATTTTCTTAGCGCACTTTTAATTTTAGAGCATTTTTTAAATTTTTTGAAAATTTTTTATTTTTAATTTTTTTCTATTTTACGAAAACCATTTGATAGATTTGCTCCTAAATTAAAATGAAAGTTATTCGCTACTGTCTGAAAAAACAAGCTTTGGAAAACATATTTTCTCAGAGCAGTTTTAAGTTCAGAGCATTTTAAAAATTTAGTAAAAAATTTTTATTTTTCATTTATCTTCTATTTTGTGTGAACCATACTATAAATTTTCACCAAAATTTTTGTATAATCAGTTCGATATTGTCTGAAAAAACCCTGTTAAAAAAGTTGGTACTGATTCAGTACTGATTTCACATTGAAATCAGGACTTGGTTAACATTGAATCGGTGTAAAATCAACATAAAATTTACACAAAATCAGTACTGCGCATGTCCTGAAAATGGTTCCATAACGCTACACAAATAATGTACAAAATTCGTGCCTAATCAATATTGAATCAGTGTGAAATCAGTACTGAATTCGGGAAAGAATATTCGTATACGAAATGAGAGAATCAACTTAGTACAAAATCAGTACGTAATCAGTACACCATTTCAACAAAATTCGTACGATTTTTTTTCGAAATACGTGAATTTTCAGTTCCTAATCAGTGCCAAATCAGTACTGAATTCGGGAAATAATATTCGTATACGAAAGGAGAGAATCGACTCACAAGGAGTATCACATGTGCGGGTCACACATTTGTCTGAAACTGCGGGAAATAGTTGATCTTACCTAAAAAACATGTTTCCTAAAAGTATAGAGTCTAACGCTCAATATTTCGTTAGTTACAGGTAATTAAAGAAAATCACTAAAAAAGTTACTAGATTTTCAAACACTTACAGTTCTTTAGCATTGATAGCTAGAAGCTTGAAACTTATTTTAAATGAAAGCTGAGCTCAAATCCTTTCAAAAAAGCACCTGCTGTATGTCAAAATATTATTTTTTCCCAAAGTTATAGCGTAATAAAGATTTGACCTTAATTTTCCTGTTTGAACATTAATAAAAATATAGCTAAAATAAAAGCTAAAATTCGGTCCAATATTTGTTACGCTATAACTTTGGGAAAAAATAATATTTTGACATACAGCAGGTGCTTTTTTGAAAGGATTTGAGCTCAGCTTTCATTTAAAATAAGTTTCAAGCTTCTAGCTATCAATGCTAAAGAACTGTAAGTGTTTGAAAATCTAGTAACTTTTTTAGTGATTTTCTTTAATTACCTGTAACTAACGAAATATTGAGCGTTAGACCATATACTTTGAGGAAACATGTTTTTTAGGTAAGATCAACTATTTCCCGCAGTTTCAGACAAATCTGTGACCCGCACATGTGATACTCTCCTTGTCAGTACGAAATCAGTACGTAATCAGTACACAATCTTAACAAAATTCGTACGAATTGTTTTGGAAATACGTGGCTTTGCAGTTTCTAATCAGTGTTAAATCAGTACTGAATTCGAAAAAGAATATTCGTATACTAAATGACAGAATTGACTCAGTACGAAATCAGGACGTAATCAGTACACAATTTTAACAAAATTCGTATAAATCGTTTTTTTTTAATTCAGTCCTGATTTAACACTGATTAGGAACTTAAAAGCCACGTATTTCCAAAACGATTCTTACGCATTTTGTTGAAATTGTGTACTGATTACCTCCTTTAAAAAATCCAATTGGATTTCCAATTGGAATTTCCAAATGGAATTCCAATTAGATTTTGTTGGAAATCCGTGTTAGAATTCCAATCAATTCCAGTTGGAAATTCATAATTGAATTCCAATGAGAATGTTAGAAATCCAACGTAAATTTATGGACTTTTTTAAGCGATTAAAATATTTTTTTATATAAAATTTTATTTATGTTTTCATTGCGACTTATAAAAATATCTCTGTTCATTGAGTAAAATAGATGTGAGAAAGCAGGCCGAATGATCGTCGTCTTAGACCAACTTTTTTTTGTGCGCATTTGCTTGCCATAAGAAAGTCAATAGATAGATAGCGTTGTAGCCCCCTGGCGGCTAACCATCGAATATAAATATACACATTTATATAATAGTACTAATAATTGATCACCAGGCGGCTACCACGCTTTCTATCTATTGACTCTCTTATGGCAAGCAAATGCACACAAAAAAAATTAAAGAGTTTGGAATTTATAAGCTGGTAGTCTGGTAGTTTATTTGCTCTAAAACGACGATCATTCGGCCTGCTTTCTCACGTTCTATTTTAATCAATGAACAGAGATATCTTTATAAGTCGTAATGAAAACATAAATAAAATTTTATATTAAAAAATATTTTAATCGCTTAAAAATGTCGCTAAATTTACGTTGGACTACTAAAATTCTCATTGGAATTCCATTATGAATTTCCAATTGGAATTCCAACATGGATTTTTTCAACGGGGTACGTACTGATTTCGTACTGATTTCGTACTGACAAGGAGAGTGTTTCACCTTCGGGTCACCGTTTTTGCTCAAATTTTGGGAATGTTTTCTAGATGCAGAAGTATGAAGAAAGCCAAAATTTTAGAGGCCAAAGCTCAATATTTTCCTAGTTACAGGCCATTGAAGAAAATCACTAAAAAAGTTACTAGATTTTCAAACGCTTATAGTTTCTCAGCATTATCAGCTAGAAGCTTAAACCTTTTTTTAAATGAAAGCTGAGCTCAAATCATTTCGAAATAGCACCTATACCATCTCAAAATATTACTTTTTCCCAAAGCTAGAGCGTAATAAAGATTGGACCTGAATTTTTTGTTTAAAACATTAATTTATAATAAAAGCTAAAATTGGGTTCAATCTTTATTATGCTATAACTTAGGGGAAAAATAATATTTCGATATGCTATAACTACTATTTCGAAAGGATTTGAGCTCAGCTTTCATTTAAAAAAAGGTTTAAGCTTCTAGCTAATAATTCTGAGAAACTATAAGCGTTTGAAAATCTAGTAACTTTTTTAATGATTTTCTTCAATGGCCTGTAACTAGGGAAATATTGAGCGTTGGCCTCTAAAATTTTGGCTTTCTTCATATTTCTGCATCCAGAAAACATTCCCAAAATTTGAGCAAAAACGGTGACCCGAAGGTGAGACACTCTCCTTGTGAGTCGATTCTCTCATTTCGTATACGAATATTATTTTCCGAATTCAGTTCTGATTCGGCACTGATTAGAAACTGAAAGGTCACGTATTTCCAAAACAATTCGTATGAATTTTGTTAAAATTGTGTACTGATTACGTCCTGATTTTGTACTGAGTCGATTCTGTGATTTCGTATAAGAATATTCTTTTTCGAATTCAGTACTGATTTAACACTGATTAGGAACTGAAAAGTCACGTATTTCGAAAACAATTTGTACGAATTTTGTTGAAATGGTATACTGATTACGTACTGATTTCGTACTGAATTGATTGTCTTATTTCGTATACGAATATTATTCCCCGAATTCAGTACTGATTTGGCATTGATGGAGAACTGAAAATTCACGTATTTCGAAAACAATTCGTACAAATTTTGTTGGAATGGTGTACTGATTACGTACTGATTTCGTACTAAGTTGATTCTCTCATTTCGTATACGAATATTTTTTTCCGAATTCAGTACTGATTCCACACTGATTCAATATCGATTAGGCTCGAATTTTGTACCTTATTTGTGTTGCGTTATGGAACCATTTTCAGGACATGCGCAGTACTGATTTTGTGTAAATTTTATGTTGATTTTACACTGATTCAATGTTAACCAAGTCCTGATTTCAATGTGAAATCAGTACTGAATCAGTACGAACTTTTTGAACAAGAAATTAGCTTTTAAAAACTAATTTTCTTAGAGTAGTTACAATTTTAGAAAATTTTTAGGATTTAAAAAAAAATTTCAATCTTTTATTTCTTTTTTTTTTTATTTTACGTAAAGTACTCGATAGATTTGTTCTGAAATTTGCAGGAAAATCATTTATAATTGCCGAAAGAAGGGAAATTTTCAAAAATTGATTTTTATAGGGTAGTTTGAATTTTAGAGCATTTTTAAAATTTTGAAAAGAAAATGTTATTTATTCAGCCAATTAGATCTCGAAAATTACTCGATGGATTTGCTTCAAATTTCGCATACTATCTATGTTTTTGTATAAGTAGACGGGAAGCTACTGAAAATTGGTATTCATTATAGAGTAGTTTTTTTATAGATCTATAAACATGAACTTTATACATAAATATGATTGCATTTATAAAGATTAGAAATTTTGTTGTCATCATTCATTTTATTACTACATTATATCATTTTTTCAATAAAACCAATTTTTTTTGTATTACTTGATGATTTAAAATAAATTATAAATGTTGAAAAAGCAAACAGCTAGCATATATGTTCAAAATTTATAAAGTAAAATATGAGTAAATATTTATGTTAGACAATTTTTTAAAATTAAAATCACATTTAAATAAATATCAAAAAATTAACAAAACTTAAGCTCTATGAGAAAGCATTACGGCAAAGCACTTGGCAGCGTTTCTAGTTTTTATTAAATAAATAATAGTTATAAATTCATAATATGATGAACTATAACTTTTATATAATCAGATGAAGCATAAACTTGAAATATACACGTTTTGTAAAATGGTTTATTTACTTTTTATTATGTTTGTAACTTTTAAGATGTATGTAGAATCAGATGGAAAAATAAGATTAATCTTATGTTTTATTGCGTAGATAGCTATAACACTATTTTTAATTTTTATCAGACAAATAAAAATTGTAAATTCATAACTCAACGGACTATAATTTTTGTATAAGCACACATCCTAATATTTTGATTAGAAAAGAGATACATTTGAATATTCTAACAATTTGAAGTTTTCATTCAATAAAAATGTAACGTAACCACTTATGTACAAAACTATAAAATAAATTTATTTTTAGATAATTTCTACTAATTATTCTTATATTATATTAGTCACAAATATAATAAACAACAATCACAAAATTTTAGAATCTAAACCACTGTACATGGTAATATAAGATCGGCTAAGATTAAATTAAATTTTTTTTCTTTTCTCGATTCTAATATAATCTCTTTTTTTACTGTAAGAAATAAAATTAATGTAATAATATATAATAATATATAGATACACTTAAATAAACTGCTTAATTGGCTTAACACCTAATTTTCTAAAATTTTATTCACAAAATCAGTCATGTCAAAAGTTTATTTGAACTAAATTTTTAGTTCGCAAAACAGAAATACTTCACTGCCACTACATCCCGCGTTTTTAGGGTATTTTAGATAGTATATGAAAAACAGGTACTATAGTACGTTTTAAAAAAGTGACGGCATTTGTAAATTTACTAGCTATCCCTTGTTTTAAAGATACTCAGAAGAGTAGATCTAGTATGCGTACTGAGACAGTTAAAAACACTACTAGTATAGTAATTTAACTGACTTTTTGATTTTAGTATAAGGTCTTATGGTACTCCGATTTTTCTGTGTACCTTTCAATGGCAAGGATCAATTCTCAAATTTCAATGAAAATCTTAAATCTACTCGTTATCTCCAAAATGATGAAGTCTTTATGAATAAATTTTAAATATTATATTTTTTCTGGTGCTTCTTTTTAAACTTGTTTGGATAAGGATCTAGGTATTTTCAAAACTTTTCTTCATATGATAAGAGCGTTCATGACACAAAATCTTGCTATGAAATTCACAGCAGCAAGAAAATCTCATCCCAAAGAAAATCATGGAGAAAAATTAAAACCTTTGGAACTATTTAAATGTATGGAAGGTTCCTAACCATGTCCATTGTGCTTACAATTATTTATTATAATATTCTAATTACAATTGCAATTGCAATAGTATCGTCCAGGGAAGAAAAGAAAATAGATACATATGAGAAAGATTTAATATCATCTTTAAGAGGAGGTCACGTATCTCTGTCCTTTTCTAATCAAATAATTGAGTTTTTTACAGAAACTTATAACTTTATCAAAAAATGAAGAGAAAGCCGCATCTTGTAATAAAAAAAGTAATATTTTCTTTGATAAGAAAGAATTAATTTAATTGCTTCGTTTTCAAGAAAACCTTGAAAAACTTAAATCATAATGGTTAGGGTGGACAATTTGGTTTTTCAAGGTTTTCTTGAAAACGAAGCAATAAAATTAATTTTTTCTCATCAAAGAAAATATTGCTTTTTTTTTATGCAAGATGCGGCTTTCTCTTCATTTTTAGATAAAGTTATTAGTTTCTGTAAAAAACTCAATTATTTGATTAGAAAAGGACAGAGATACGTGACCTCCTCTTAAGCGACGTATTTTCAAATGTAAAGAACTGAAAGAAATCACTAATAAGTTGAAGCTCATCTTCTTTATTTATTTTAATACTAAATTAAACTTATTATTCAATGTATAAATTCATTTAATTCAATGTAAAGATTTATGTAAATGAATGTGAATATTTATTACATTAAATATTAAAATATATGTAACTAAAAGTAAAAATTTCATTAATTGTTTTCTTGAATATAAAAATTTATTTTCCGCCATTCCGACCCTAAAATCGCAACGTCGTTGCTCTTTTTTGGCTCTGAAGCCGAAAAATACACTACGCAACTAGTATGGAAAGGTTTTTTTACGAAACTTGTTACGACTCTTATCTTCGACTCAGGCCGTAAACTTCTCGTTCCGTAAATAAACCCTTCCCATACTCGTTACGTAATATACTATTAATAAATGTAAAAAAATTTTCATAAAAATGTTGAAGTTTTTCATAAGTGTAATGGATTTATTTGTTTTAAATATATTTTTAGATAATTAAAAATTAACAATGTTAATTTAATATTTTTTTAACCTACAGGGCGCAAAATTCGATTTTCTATGCTTGCCAAGTGCGCGCAAAATAATACACTACCGGGCGGGAATGTACTATTTTGCGCCCGCTTGACAAGCATGGAAATCGAATTTTTCATCCTTTGGATAAAAAAACGATATGTGTACCACGGGCGCAAGGGGATTCGCGACCCTCGTGCGAATTTAGCACCCTCGCTTCGCTCAGGCGCTCATCTCTGGCTGGAATCCCCTATTTTGCGCCCTTGGTACACAATGTACTATTTTGCTATTTTAACCTCAAAATCGCAACTTTGCTGCTCCTTTTTGGCCCTCATGGCAAAAAATACAGTATGAAACTGTTATGAAATATACTATTCATTATATTATTTGGTCAATATTATTAAGGTTATAAAATGTTAATATTTATATAGTTTAACATGAAATCATTCCATCTTTTTAATATTTTTTCTTTTATAAACTATTAACATTTATACAGTTTAACATAAAATTATTTTCTTGAATAATTAGAAAAATTAAGAATCTGTTGGCTAACAGATTCTTGTGTCTGTACATGAATGTACTGAATTATTAACCAACGCTTGGGTCATTCGTTGGCTAACGAACACATCTTTTTGTGACGAAATTAGCAGTAATTTTAAGCAACAGTTGGTTGAACCGTTGGCCAAATCGTTGCGATTTTAACAACTGATCGCTAACAGTTGGTTAACATTTCCACCAGGGTTCCTTTACTAATTTTAATTGATTCAAACATTTGTGCAGGATAATTAATTTGATGTTCTTTAGAATAATAAATATCTATTCTATTGTTAAGAATATTTATAATTTTAAATTTATTTCTCTCCACCATATCTTCATTAAGATTTTACGCAGTTGCACGGTTGAATCGATTACATAAAAGAGATCATTACTTCTCAATACTCGCTGAAAAAAATCGATGAATTGATTTGAATTCGAACTTCTTGTTAATTTGTAGTCTTTGCGTATTAAAGTTTCTTTATTATTAACAAAATTTTTAACAACAAAAACCAACTTTGTAAACATTGCACTAAAAAATAAGAAATATTAGAATTTTAGGAGTCGGTGCCAGCCTAAAAAAATAGCTTCAAATCTAAAAAAAATTTTGAAAGTGAACAAAGGAAGCGATAGATACCTAATAAAACGTTAAAAATATCAAGAAAACTATTTATAAAAATATTTTTTGTCATATTTTTTTTAGATTTAAAATTTCACCTAAAAATAACACTTACATTATAAATAGTCAGACAGCTACCTAAAGAGGGGCACATGCACGAGGGTAGGCTTAAACTGTTGTTTCTACCATATTCATTATGCTCAGAAAATTTGAGAATGATCGAACGAATGGTACTTTTTTATAGCTCAAGAAACACACGTAGAAACATATAAAAAAAGTATCATTTTTGACCTATAAAATTATGTACCGTAAGTACCAATTATCCAATCGATACCAAAATTTAATGACATATTCTTTTACAAGAAACAAGTAATTTAAGCCCTTATTAAAGTGTGTGCCACTCCAGAAACTTGTATTATAGACTTTTCAATTGTTGTCAGGTCGACATCTCAAAATTAAAAAGTTCCAGAGATATTCCCATATATTGTCTCACCTATTAGCTAATTTCTTTGTAAGTAGCCTAATAAAAAATATAATTCGTTCGTGCTCTTGCAAATAATCAGATAATCTAACGTTCACTGCACATGTGTTAGATGCGTAGTATGCTTATAATTTCTAAGGATAATATATTATTTCTTATTTTTGAGTGCAATGTTTTTAAAGTCGGTTTTTTGTCACAAAGGGTCTAGTCGGGTAAGATAGGTGAATTGACCCCAGAAGCAGAAAGAAAAACTGATACAGCCATCATATTCTATATAAAAAAAATATACATCTATAGAGATTGTTAGCCCTCTAAACCTAAACCTAACCTCAAAAGCTATTTTTCGTTTTTCGGGTCTTTAGCTCTACCTCCGTCGATTTTTAAGCTAGAATACTCTTTTTTATTTTAAATATGGGTGTTCTGAAGCCCTATAAAATAGTTTCTAATGATTTTTTTGTAGGTGCAAAATTAAAGTTTCTAGAGACGTTTGAAAATTTTTTCTTGAGATATTTCGAAAACTAAGATAGACGACACTTTGGAACAAATATATAATATTTATTTATGCACCAAAAGTATGTAAGAATTTTTTCAGATTTTTAAAAGTGGTAGAACAGCGTCAAAAAGAAAAAAAAAGGTTTCTTTGCGTATTTTTGCCTATACACGGCCTAATCCTCGTATCTTACACTTTCGTTTGCAATATTTTTAAGTAAAATTTTATTTTTGGAAACACTCTGGGTTGTAAAATATCGAGAATAACTCGGAATTTTCCGATTTTCACGTTAAAGCGCTCCCAGAGACCTTGAAAACCCATTATACTAATAAAAATCCGTATAAATGTCCTGCCAGGTGAAACTTGTATCATAATTCATAAAACTATGCATATATTCTTCTACAGTATATCTAAATATATATAATCCAATACTATAAACAGGAATATACAGATATACTGAATGTATTGTTTTGGGTTATCACTCAAACACCACCTAACGGGAGCAATCATCCTAATTCTTCCCAGTACGTCCAAACTCATGTGTACTGCATTTCTATTTACAGAAACAGATATTAGATATAGGGTGAATCAGCCGGTAGCTGCACAAATCTAGTTCGGAATAAGTTTTGTTAATTGAAATAATACTTGTATCAGATATTATTTTATTGCTATCGTTTAAACATACCTGTTATCTTCAAAGAGCATGACATGGTAATTTAGAGCGCTCTTCCAGGGTGGGATCAGCAAAATATTTACATCCATCTTGCTAACATTTCACCCAACAATATTATAAAGTTAATACTTTATAATTTAAAAAAATTAATTGATATAATTAATTTTATATACTTTAATTATTTAAATTATTTTTGGTTTTGGAATTGATGAAATTTTATCATTTTTATGCTATTTGAAAGATGAAAATTTCACCCTGTTTGTAGAATTTTAGAAAGCATATATTATTATATTGAATCATGCATAATAAGTGGGTGTGATGTGAATTGAGTACAACTTGAATTTTGACTATTGTTACTTTAGTAGCAGCTGTTGTTTCATTTTTTTATATTAAATATAAAAGCACACAGATATAATAGTCGTCGGTAAAGATGTCACACTCAATTAAAGTAACAGCTGATACTCAAGTAACAATACTCAAGTTTCAAGTACTCAATCCTCATAGTACCTACTTATTATGTATAATTCGATATAATAATATATACTTTCTGAAATCCTACAAACAGGGTAAAATTTTCATCTTTCAAATAGCATTAAAATGATAAAATTTCATTAATTCCAGAACCAAAAATAATTTAAATAATTAAAATATATAAAATTAATAATATCAATTAATTTTTTTAAATTATAAAGTATTAACTTTATAATATTGTTGGGTGAAATGTTAGCAAGATGGATGTAAACATTTTGTTGATCCCACCCTGGAAGAGCGCTCTAAATTACCATGTCGTACTCTTTGAAGATAACAGGTATGTTTAAACGATAGCAATAAAATAATATCTGATATGAGTATTATTTCAATTAAAAAAACTTATTCCGAACTAGATTTGTGCAGCTACCGGCTGATTCACCCTATATCTACTATCTGTTTCTGTAAATAGAAATGCAGTACACATGAGTTTGGGCGTACTGGGAAGAATTAGGATGATTGCTCCCGTTAAGTGGTATTTGAGTGATAACCCAAAACAATACATTCAGTATATCTGTATATTCCTGTTTATAGTATTGGATTATATATATTTAGATATACTGTAAAAAAATATATGCATAGTTTTATGGATTATGATACGAGTTTCACCTGGCGGGACATTTATACGGATTTTTATTAGTATAATGGGATTTTAAGGTCTCTGGGAGCGCTTTAACGAGAAAATCGGAAAATTCCGAGTTATTCTCGATATGTTACAACCCAGAGTGTCTCCAAAAATAAATTTTCACTTAAAAATATTGTAAACAAAAGTGTAGGATACAAGGATTAGGCCGTGTGTAGGCAAAAATACGCAAAAACCGTTTTTTCCTTTTTGACGCTGTTCCACCACTATTAAAAATCTGAAAAAATTTTTACATACTTTTGGTGCATAAATAAATATTATATATTTGTTCCAAAGTGTCGTCTATCTTAGTTTTCGAAATATCTCAAGAAAAAATTTTCAAACGTCTCTAGAAATTTAAATTTTGCACCTACAAAAAATCATTAGAAACTATTTTATAGGGCTTCAAAAAACTTAAAAAAAAGAGTATTCTAGCTTAGGTTTAGGTTTAGAGGGCTGAAAATTTCTATAGAGGTATATTTTTTTATATAGAATATTATGGCTGTATCAGTTTTTCTTTCTGCTTCTGGGGCCAATTACCTATCTTACCCGGCTAGACCCTTATTTATTTTCTACTTTATAATGAAGCTCCTTACTAAACGAACAAATATGAGTAGACCTACTAATCAAATATTTAACGCCAGCCTAAAAAATTGTCTCAAATCTAAAAAAAGTATGATAACAAATATTTTTATAAATAATTTTTTATATATTTTTTAACGTTTTATTAGGTATCTATCGCTTACTTTGTTAAGTTTCAAAATTCTTTTTCAAATATTCATTAAATATTTTTTTGACATACTTTCCTTTATATAAAAAATAATTTCTATACAGATGAATTAATTCCTTTGAGAGTTATGCATAGATATAGTAATTTTTTTCGAGGAATTTTTTTCATTTTTAGATAATTTGCTCGTACTAACTCAGTATTAGTCCAGTACTTATAAGGCACGTATGAGACCTTCCTGAGACATCCTCTATCAGATAGAAAAATGTTTCTTAAAATCGGTTCAGAAATGATGGAGTTTTAAGGTAACAAAGATAGAAAAAAAATCAATCGAATTGAGAACCTCCTCTTTTTTTGAAGTCGGTTAATGAAAATTTTATCTTTCAAACATTCATCGTTGGTTGTGATCACGTTATCATTTGATTTTGATCACATTATCATTTGATTTTAATCACATTATCATTTGATTTTTCTATGATTTTACTCATTTCGTTGAGTACTATTTTTGTAATCAATTCTAGATTTACTTGATAACTTAAAATTCCGTTTTCAATAATATTTTCTGAATAACCACTAAAATTGTTATTTCTATCAGATATTATTTTATGACTTTCCGTAACTGAACATTTTTCTAGATAGTCTTTTGAATTCTCGCATGGTTGGTTGCAAAAATTAGTATTATTCTAAGGATCACGATCTATTTTCATGCTTAACTCATGCAGCGTATTCATTATTTCTCTGAATTGAACATTTTTATTGGACATAACAGATTCTTTGGTTGGTCCTTTGTTAATAGGTAAATTTTTGTTTGAACTAAAATCAACGTTTTAACTCAGATTTAACTGTAGTTTAACTACAGATTTTATCCGAGGAGTTTTTATACTTTCTACTTTTCTGCTCTGTCTTTTCAAGCTCGTCATTCTAGCTTTTTTATCTTCTTTACTTTCAAGCATCTGTGGAGCCTCATTGTCATTAAACTGGTTTTGGACTTGATCCTGTCTTGCATCTTTAAGCTTCTTTCTGCTTCCTTTTTTATTACTCTCAGCGTCTCTTCTGACAATGAATCTGTATCTGTAAATTATTGATTTATATATATCATGTCTAATTAATGTCCTGTAAATTATAAAAGCACAGGAATACACGGATTTTCTATATTTACAATTAAATGCCCTTATGTGACCTTATCCATATCTGAACATAAGTTATATGTTGACAACAAATGAGTATGAAATTACTGGAACAAACAGATAGTTCATAATCACTTTCACGAGTATAATTTCACAGAAAATACAAATGTTCACTATGCTCACGAACCAGCAAACAAATCTAAGATTTAAGCATGCTGTGTTTTACTTCAGCAAGCAAAATAAATATTTGTTTTATCTATTTTATAAATACACCCGCCGGACATCTCAAGTTTTACATTGTCTTTATCATCAACGATAATGGTGATTAGTTATTCTTGATGCTTTTCTAGCAATTGTCAATTCTCGTCCTGTGTTAGGAGAAATAGTTGAAGGGTTATAGAACATATTTAAAATAATAAAAAATTTCTGTTATTCATATTCTTATATAACAAAAAAAATGTATTTATGTGTTCATCAAAAAAAATTTTTATTTAATTTATTTTCTTTTATTTTTAAATTTAATTTCATCCAAGCAAGATAAAAATGAAAAAAAAATAAAAATTATGCATATCCTTTCACATTCAAACATAAAATATTTTTTTTTTATTTAAGTTGTTATCGTAATCAAGTTAATCTTTCAAAAGAATTTAAGTTTTCATATACATGTATATATGTACACACATATACATACATACACACACACATATATATATATATATATATATATATATATATATATTGCTTACATATATATATACACATCCACATGCGCATGCATACCTGTATATACAGTCATCCCTCCGAATAAGCGCATCCGCAATAAGCGCATACCCCTATGTTTGCTCGCGAGCCATGCCCCCACTGCGACTACCAAGTCCTAGCTCACTAAACTTTTGCGGACTGCTTCTCAATAAGCGCAATCACTCATAAAGGATTTAAAATTTAAATTTCAAATAAAATCTTAATATTTTTTATTATTAATAACGAAATTTTTTATTGAAGCATAAATTTTTATTAAAAATGTTTATAAATATATTTATAATAAATATTTATAGTTTTATTAATTATAACGTTTATTTACTTTTATTAAATGTTTTCTGACAAAATATTGTAAGCTTTTGTTATTAAAAATTCATTTTTAAAATCATTCTGAAAATTGTTTTGAATTGCAATTTTTTTGCTACAGGTTCTTCGACACTCACTTTCACGGAATTACTTTCATTTTTTGCATCACTAGCACCTGCTTGAACAAAAGAATTTTCGCGTTCGATTTTTTTAATCGAGTCTGACATTTTTACACACTCACCGAGTGTTTCTGTACTTATGACACGTGTCTGTTCTCAAACAGTAGCCGTTAAAACAATAAATGTACGGCAATTTAAGAGGCGGTCAGAACCAAATCGGTGACTTAGTTCGGTGCTTGTAATAAATGCTTATAATAATTCATTCATTCATTAATATGGTAAAAATATAGTCATTTCCTCTAGTCATGTATATAAAGAATAATTTAAAATCGTGAAAGCCACAAAAATATACAAAATATTGTTATAAAGCGAAAAATTCCACTTAACAATCGACACGACAGTTTTTTGCATGTGGTATATGTCAAGTAAGTTTGATATTTGTAATAAATGCTTATAATAATTTATCTACTTATTCATATAGTAAAGATATAGTCATTTCCTCTAGTCAAGTATATAAAGAATAATTTGAAATAGTTGAAGCCATAAAAATATACAAAATACTATCGTAAAGCGAAAAATTTTGACTTGACATATACTGCAAATCACCAATTTGGTTCCGACCGCCTCTTAAGGGACTATCGCCAATACGCTTATTGAGAAGCACTAAACCTGAAATGTGCAAGAGAGACAGCAAGTCAGGAAAAAAGGATCTATGTACGCGCGGTGGGGGAACCCCGATTCGTGGAAAACCTCTTCCCCTTGGGGGTTTCTATGCGCTTATTCGGAGGGAAGACTGTATTAAATTTTAATTTGTCTCGCAAGTGCTGTTTGTAAAGCCTTGTTTATTAACATGTGCACATATAATCACAATCATATACATGTATACATATACATATGTAACTATACAGATTTTTATACCGCGTATGAGATTTGAATTTTCATTTATCTAAGGTTAAAAAAAATAACGTCAGTTGTTTGTTTTCGCGCGCAAAAACCGTATCCGGCGCAGACAATGAAAAAAAAACGGTGCCAAGTGCTTTGGCGCAATGCTTTCTCATAGAGTTCATTGAGTTAAAGTAATTTGATTTGATTTTTTTAAATGTGATTTCAATATAAAATACAATTGCTATTCAAGGAAAAAAAATTTTTTCACGACGCTATAGCCTATTTTGTATTAAATGTTAAAATGAAAAGTAAAAAAAATGAAAATTGACCTCCGTATTCGAAATGCTCTATCTCCGTCAATTTCTTACTTTTCAAAACGAATTTTTTTTTATAAATGTGAAGAATACAGTCTAGTTTTAAGTGTCGTTCCGATTTTTGCAAGGCAAGTTCATTCCTCCGAGTTATTCATGAAAAACCTAGAAAAAACGATTTTTTTTTAAATGCAATTTTTTTAAAAACTATATTTTTTTTTAATTTTTATATGTTTTTATACGTAAAAAATGCTAACTTTTAGGATAGGTGAGAATATACTATTTTGCCATTTTTTTTTTAATAGGTTTTCGAACTTTTTTTTTATATTTTCCATTTTAAAGCATTGATCATATGGCATATCGTATAGAATATTAAGACCATGTACTCTTCCAATAATTATGCTCTTTCACTATTTGTTCACTCTTTTATTCATAAATATATTGTTTAATGTTTGCAAAAACCTTCAGAATGAGCCATTGCTAAACTTTTTGGTCAATTAGAACAAAAGTTATACCAATTTTAATTTTAAAAATGTGTTCAAAAATAAATAATTATTTATTCAGTTTGAATCTATAAATTCATATTTTCTCATTCATGCAATGAAGTTCTAGAAGTGAATACAAGATTTTGTTCAGCTTTCCAACAGTGAGTTTTTTGTATTCCCTTGACTTCTTTTGCTTTTTCTTGCCATTCAACTCTTTTCGTTTGTCGGAAAACTTCTAGTTCTTCTTTATTTAAAAGGAAAATGTTGATAGATGGAGTGTACAGTGGCACATGAATTGTGAAATCCTCTGCATTTCTAATAAATTCTGCACTTTGCTTGGACAAATTGTGCACTGTGGCATCTTATTCCATCACATGCACCTTTTCCATGCCTGGTTGCAGAAAATAACCTTTTTTTTTTTGAATTTCTAAACTCGTAAAATTGTTATCTATTTTTGAAATGACTGGCAGCTCCATCCGAAATGATTATAATTTCTTATAATTCTTGCAGATTGTGTTTTTACTTTATATTCTCTATAATTAAATTTATAGCCATTAAAGCATGAGAAGAATCATGTTTCGTATCGTCACAACTGTGACATAACTGACCGACGAATCATTTCCAAAATAGCATACCGATGTAAATATGGATATTTGATTTTTGCTCCAGTGGTAGCTTTGTACTTCATTTTGTAATAAGACCGTCCAGTTTTCGGCAAAGTCTACGTTAATGACTAATTGAAATTGGCTTTTTTTAACTAAAATTTTTGCTTCTCGAATAGCAATACGTTGAATTTCTTTAATCATTTTATGAGTACTCACGGTGAGAGCACATTTTCTCAATTGCATCAAGAAGTCTTGAATGGTACTAGTTTTATTAAGTAAATCTGATTTTTCCCAAATACTGTAACTGATTTTTTCATAAAGACCTTCTTCCGTCAAGGAAATCATTTCTAAATCAATAGTTTCCCCAATTGGACATTTTTCACAGTCTCTCAGTACACGTTTCATATCATCGTTAGAGGAAAATAAAGAAGAAAATATATTTGATTCAATTTTTAAAATGTCATATTTATTGTTTGTATTATAATTATTTAAAGTTATCAACATAAGTTCTAAATTTTCGCGATAAATACAAAGACACGTACCATTGGGTGGATGGGGTATAACCCACTTTGGTCTCAAGGCATAGAATGTTGATTTGGGGATTTTCTTCTTTAGATAATTAAAACATTTGTTTCATGCTTCGCGTAAGAAAGCGCTTAACATTTTTAGTTTTGATACTATTTTCTTTTGCAGATATTGTAACATTTTTATTTGCACTTTGTCAAAAGCAATTATAATCATCGTTTAAATAATACTCTTCAACTTTTAACACAACTTCTCTATCCAAAGAATGGCCATTATAATTCTCAAGCTATTTATAGACATCTTCATTGTTCACCAGTGAGCGTGCTTGATCAATCATGTACGTACACGGAGAAAGAAATCATGTTATTTTTCCATGATAAATTTAACACGTTAAACTAATATGATTCTTCATGTAAGATTCTCATGAGATCAAGTTAATTTAAAGTCAATTGGTTCTAACTTAAAATGTTATAGGCACCATGATATTATTCCTTGGACGCTCATGAGACTTTCACGTAGAACTCAAGTAAATTCGATGGTGGTAGGGTCGACCGTGTAGCACGGGCTTTGAAAGAGAGAGAGAGAGAGAGAGAGTGAAGAATATAAGTGTATATTCGTAGCAGTAGTCAGTTAGAATACACATACTGTGCGAGTAGAGTGGGAGCTCATTTTCCTGTCATGTCGATTTTTATAAGCTAAGCCCTTTGGTTACTTTGTTTCTCTCTCTCCTCCCCTATCTCCTTTCAAAGCCCGTGCTACTGGGTCGGCCGCGCCACCGATGAATTTACTTGAGTGCCACGTGAAAATCCCATGGGTCTCAAGAAATTTTAACATGATGCATTGCCATCTATTAAAAACATGGATGTCATCGAAAAATCACTTGTTTCTTTGATAATATTAGAAGAAAAAATATCATGTAATAATCACTTTAAATTTTATGGGATAATGACAAGATTTTTTTATTCATGTAGTTACGCCTGGCAGAGCTGATAATAAATATTCTTTGGAAAAATCAGTTAGTATGAGGGTTAATAGCCGCACTTTTTCGGAAAAACTTGAACAATTTTATAAGACCCTTTTAATATTTTCAAACCACTTATCACATATTTTACATTCGATGCTTTCATTCAATTTAGGCAAATTCGTCATATCATAAAATTTCATCTTACTAGCTACTTGAGAATTAAATGCATAATTCATTGGCTTTCTTTTTCAAATAGCATACAATTTTCGCATCTCTACATTAAGAGTTTTAGACATCTTGATAGGTAAAATCTTCAGATTCAATTTATTTGCGGTTTCGCTAAGCTCATGCACCACAATCTCGCCATCATTAATTTCTTCTAAAGATTGTTGACTGCTACAATTAGATGAAGAGGGTATAACATTCTTTACTTCTTCTAAGAATAATTTATAACATGCAGCGCAAACTTTATCTTCTCTAGATATCAAAATCTTTGAATACAAGCGCTGCAAAAACTCCGTTATATTGCTGAATTCTCTGAATGGATTTTTAGAGGAATGATACATAGCTTTTGTGAGCCTTTTTTTAAGTCTTTATCTTAGCCAGTGACGATGCCATTGTAATTTACTCAAAATCTTTTAGTAAAGCAAAAAAAAAAAAGATTATAAAAGTTAGACGATTTGCTTTTCAATGCGATCTCTTCTTATCTACTGCGATGCGCTATATTGCTAATGAATGCGCTTGAAACGCTACTTTGCTACCTAGCGGCGGCATGCACCGACTACTTTGAAACTGATTTTCACTCGCAGGTGCGAAATTCAAACTGAATAGATGATTATTTATTTTTGAACACATTTTCAAAATTAAAATTGGTATAACTTTTGTTCTAATTGACCAAAAAATTTAACAATGGCTCATTCTGAAGGTTTTTGCACACTAACAATATACTTATAAATAGAACAGTGAACGAATAGTGAAAGAGCATAATTATTGGAAAAGTACATGGTCTTGACATTCTATAATTGAAAAAAAATTTTTTAATTTATCTATTTTCATAAACTTAAAATCGTCATAACTTTGGTTCTAATTGATCCAAAAACTTGATCGAAGGTTTATTTTAAAGATTTTTGTTAATATTTTTATTACATTAATAAATAAAGGCATAAACAAATCGTAAGAAGACGTAGTAGTGGGAAAAATGGTACGATATGCCATATGATCAATGCTATAAAATGGAAAATATAAAAAAAAGTTCGGAAACCTGTTAAAAAAAAGATGGCAAAATAGCATATTCTCACCTATCCTAAAAGTTAGCATTTTTTACGTATAAAAACATATAAAAATTAAAAAAAAAATATAGTTTTTGAGAAAATTGCATTTTAAAAAAATCGTTTTTTCTAGGTTTTTCATGAATAGCTCGGAGGAATGAACTTGCATTGCAAAAATCGGAACGACACTTAAAACTAGACTGTATTCTTCACATTTATAAAAAAAATTCGTCTCAAAAAGTAAAAATTGACGAAGATAGAGCATTTCGAATACGGAGGTCAATTTTCATTTTTTTCACTTTTCATTTTAACATTAAATACAAAATAGGCTATAGCGTCGTAAAAAAAAATTTTTGAAGCCGTATTTCGGGGTCTCCACATCTTCTCTTGAGTATTAGAACATATCCACATAGTTTTCAGCCGAAAAAAAAATTCGATCCGTGACAGTTTGCATGAATCTGAATAAAATCAGCCTCTTCTCAATTTCAAGCCTGCTGCACTTTCTCTCCAGCTTTTATCTTACTCTACTGATTTCTTTCTTTAACAGCACACGAACAAAGAAAGAAAATTTATTTGCCCCTTGTACCAGGGACTTGGAGACTTGACTTGAATCTACCGCTCATTTTTTTACTTTATAAATTACGAAATGAATATAAAGAACCTACACCCAAACTTTTCTTTCCCTTTCGCTCTCAAGCCTGTAATCAAATTTTTTATCAAGAAATAAAAAAAATTATTTTTAGAATTACGTATTTCATATTGTTAAAGCATATAAGTGTGGCAGCGCGCATACGCGTATACGGACTAATGGCGTGAGAGATGCTTTGAACGATGAATCAGTTGCTTTGCATTCGGCTCATTCTTGTATATGTATGTATGTGCGTTTCTAAATAACTAGCAAGTTTTTCAATTCGTGTGTATTGTATTAATAATTATTTAATACAATCCCACGTGCTAAGTATATTTTTGAAATTGTTTTGGTTTCTTTTTTTTCGATTTATCATCTGGGGAATCTCTAGTTTTATTGATACTGTTAAGTGATGAAAATTGCCACTTGGAAATTTTAAAAAATTTTAAAATTTTTATTTAATTTTGTATGGTTAAATAAAATCATAGCATACTTTTTATTTTTTTATTTCTTTACTTTATTTCGTGGAGAACTAGCTCGATAAGAGAATATCGAGTAGTGTTTTCTGCGAACTAAAACAGTCGTTATAAACTGGCCGATGCGTTAGAACATGCACACGTGAGGCTTCAAACGCCGTACGTCATGCATGATCACGACACAACTGACTAATGGGAGTTCTCGCTCCACTCCTCCTTCAAGTTTGAAGTGGAAGCGGAGCAAGTTCTCTCGTTGAAGATCGGCCGGTTTGAGCAACAGATCGCCGTCGACCCTAGCCCAAGCAGCAGCAGCACCGAGTCGCCAGCACCTCCAGCTCTGGCAAGAGAGAAAGGGAGAGAACAGATAGTAACTAGCAAAGGATGGAAGTCATCACCGAGGTAGACGTTTTACAACAAGGGCTAGTACCAAGGCTCAGGTTATACGGCGGTGGCTTCTAAGTTATTTTAATTTAATTAGTGTAAATTTCCATTAGAAGCACGGGTTCGTTTGTTGATTTTCTCTTGAAACTTTAGCTTTTTATATTCTTTCACTTTAAATTTCCGTGAGTGTAGAATTGTTTCTCACAATTATGCCAGCCAGCGAGGGGACCAGGAACCGCCGTTGGATTTATAAAGGTTTATTTTTTTGTTTATTTAATATTCATTATCAAAACTTAGTACAGCGTAGCTAAATTAGGATTTAGTCTGGATTATCTACCTTTAGAAGGGGAAAAAAGTAAAAAGATAATAATTTAATGTAATGTCAAATTTGTATAAACTTTTAGAAAATTTTTATTAAGCATCCATTTGGTTTTGTTTATTTTTAAGAAAAGTGTAATAAATTTTAGATATGTAGTTTTGGGAATTGAACAGAAAAATAGAAATTTGAAATTTTATGATTTTTATTATTGTATTATGATTATGCTAAGAATAGTTGTAAAAATGTTTGATCTAATAGAAAATACAAACTCGAAAATGGAAAAGTGTATTTTTTTTCTCATTTGAGTTGTGAATATAATTAAGTTCGAATCGGTATAGAAAAACAATGAAATCAATTCCTTGCAAATAAAAGATCATTTAAAAAGATATAAATAGGTGACTAAAGTCGCGTCTAAAGAAAAGAAAAAAAAAGTATAGATTGTCATGTTAGGAAGATGAAAGTTAAAAGGATTAAAATGTATTTGCAAATTCATAGATAAAAATTGCGAATAAGATATTAAATGAAATGTGAATATTAATAATCGGCCAAAACAAACCATTTCTTTGTCTAAGGAAAATTATACGAGTAGTATTAACGGGTAAAAAAAAGAGAGATTTAATCAAGACAACAATCATTTTTTTTCATAAGAGAAAATGTTCATTGAAAGCCAAAAATTTTAGAAGCAAGACGAGAGACTCGAATTAGTAAAAATTATAACCGTAATTTTCGTCCATTATGTCTATTTTATAAAAAAAAAAGTGAATATAAAAGAAAAGTGAAATTTAACTAAGCATTTTTAACTAAGACTACAATAAATTTTACTAAAGCGTAAATTGATAAAATTATTCAACAGTCGTGTTTTGCGTAACATTAGAAAATAAAGATAAACTGTAAATTGAAAGCGAATTTTTAAAATAACAATACAACCTATTCTAAAAATTAAAATTGAAACGTTTGAAACAGAATGCAACAGTCACAAAATTCGAGTAGATTTTTAAACAAATTAAAGATTAAAAATCAAGTATTCTATAGCATTTTGACATACACTTTGACTCGTCTCAAGTTTTGGTTTTGTAGATAAATAGAGATACAATAAATTGTTTGCATAAGTTTAAATATTGTAACAAGAAACATGACACAATTGAAATTAATAACTTTTGGCATTTTCAATACCACTTTAATTTTTAGAATTGATTTAAAGTAAACATGTATAAACGAGTTGAGATTGAAGTAATAACTATTTTGTAATAGTAGAAAATTATTTCTATCAGAATTTTAAGAACAAACGTTTACTCAATTTAAAATAAAATTAAGCAATTTGCTAGAATTTTCAATCTCTTGTTGATGATAAATAAATGTTTAGTTTCAAGAATATTGTTAAAAGTTTTTTTGTGTCGCATAAATTGAAATACAGTTATATTTAAAAGAAAAAGAAAACTAATAAGATGCTGTATCTGCTCAAATCAATAAAGTCCGAATTTTGGACATTATTCAAAATAGAAAATTTTGTTTCTCGTCAATGCATTGAATTTGATTTAATCGGTAATAAATTATTGGTTTAAAATATTAAAATTTCAAAGTTTATAATTAAAGGCCCGGATGCAACAAGGGCATTTACGCTCAGAGAACGTAAAACTGAAGTCACTTGGTAGTAAAAATTTCATTTTCTTCAAATGAATTTCAAAAAATTTGACGTTGTAAAACTCATCATGCCGCATCTTTTTTATATTAACAGTTTTTTTATAAAATTTTTATTTTTCAAGAAAAAAATTAAAAACAAGAAAATTTTTTACATTAAATTTCAATACTTTTTTAAACTTAAATCGTTGTAATTCGAGTAAATATTAACCGATTTCGCTGAAATTTGAAATATATTTTCTAAATATCATAGCGAAACTTATGATGATTATAAAAAATGTTGATTCTCAAATTGTTAGTCGCAATTGTTTATTAATTAATACAAATTACAAATTGTGCGTTTATAATGTACTCGAGAAAAAAATATCGAGGGAACTTTCAAGTACAAGAAACTTGTAGCGAGAAAGTTTTTGGTTTTTGTATAAAGAAGATTTGTGGAAAGTTTCAAATCGATTGATAAATAATTAAAAAAGATATAACGACATTTACAAGTAGCGCGCATGCGGTCGAGTGCTGCAGTTTTCTTATAAGTTAGATTCTCAGTGAATATTACGTCAACTGAATGACTGTTGGTAATATTATTTGGAAAAAGCAATAATACAAATATAACAATATGATATTTATTAAAAGTAAATAAACATATAAATAAACAAACAAATAAATACATAAACAAAAATCTGTAATGTAATTATTTAATGATGATTTTTGTTTAATACTGATTTTTTGATTGTTTCAAAGGATTTCTTTTTTATTTTGTCTGTTAAACCTTTATTTCTTTCGCATTAGTAATATGAGTTTTCTAAAATACAAAATGTCATATTTTTAAACAATATAATGTTTGGATTTATATTTATAAAAGTAAACATTTATGCGTATGTACGTTCACTTTTAGGAATATTTGGCTACCAGTCTTCTTTTGTATAACGACTAGACTTGTAAAATTGTTCATTACGAGGAATGAAAATTATTTTATACTTATAATGGAATCAAAAAACAGTCGGAAAAGAACGATGTATCATTTCTTGTTCTTTTTTGATCGTTTTTTGATTCCATTATTCCCCATGGTGTACAATTTCACAAGTCTAAACGTTAAACAAAAGAAGACTGGTAGCAAAATATTCCTATATGTTAAGACCACAGCACTTGCCTAAATCGTATATATATATATATATATATATATATATATATATATATATATATAACGAACAAATTTCATAATAATGTTTATATAGAAGAAGAGTGAACGTACACACGCATATATGTTTACTTTTATAAATATAAATCCCAACATTATATTGTTTAAAAATATGACATTTTGTATTTTAGAAAACTCATATTACTAATGCGGAAGAAAAAAAGGTTTAACAGACAAAATAAAAAAGAAATCCTTTGAAACAATCAAAAAATCAGTATTAAACAAAAATCTGTAATGTAATTACTTAATTATTAAATAATTATATTACAGTTTTTTGTTTGTGTATTTATTTGTTTGTTTATTTATATGTTTATTTACTTTTAGTAAATATCATATTGTTATATTTGTATTATTGCTTTTTCCAAATAATATTACCAAGAGTCATTTAATTGACGTAATATTCACTGAGAATCTAACTTATAAGAAAACTGCAGCGCTCGACCGCATGCGCGCTACTTGTAAATGTCGTTATATCTTTTTTAATTATTTATCAATCGATTAGAAACTTTCCACAAATCTTCTTTATACAAAAACCAAAAACTTTCTCGCTACAAGTTTCTTGTACTTGAAAGTTCCCTCGATATTTTTTTCTCGAGTACATTATAAACGCACAATTTGTAATTTGTATTAATTAATAAACAATTACGACTAAAAATTTGAGAATCAACATTTTTTATAATCATCATAAGTTTCGCTATGATATTTAGAAAATATATTTCAAATTTCAGCGAAATCGGTTAATATTTACTCGAATTACAACGATTTAAGTTTAAAAAAGTATTGAAATTTAATGTAAAAAATTTTCTTGTTTTTAATTTTTTTCTTGAAAAATAAAAATTTTATAAAAAAACTGTTAATATAAAAAAGATGCGGCATGATGAGTTTTACAACGTCAAATTTTTTGAAATTTATTTGAAGAAAATGAAATTTTTACTACCAAGTGACTTAAGTTTTGCGCGCTCCGAGCGTAAATGCCCTTATGGCATCCGGGCCTTCAATTAATGATTTTTATAATAATTTACAGTCAAGAAACGGGATAATTTTGGTTATTTACCTTAAACATCTAAAAATTGAACATTTCAAAATTTAACAAACTCATAAAAGCAATCTTTTTGTCGAGTGGGGGAAAAATGAATTCCATTACTTTTCTTTATTGCCAACTATATTATCGAAAGAATATCAATTTTGATTTATAAGATTGCTCTTCGCTTCAACTCTGGTTAGCAGTGCAAGATTTTCGATATTAATAAAAATTGGCAAAATTTGTGCAGGTTAAAGCTTATTCTAAACTAAAATGTGTCTTATCACATCCAATAGCAATAGACTATATATGCAAAGATATGTATGTATATGTATGTATATAAGGGATAATGCAGAAACACGAAAATATGCATCCCTATTGAAAATAATGACGTCTTTGGACGTGTCTGGATTTGGAACAAAAAAAGACGTCTTTTGAAGACGTCTTTTAAAGACGTCTTTTTTATCAATATTTTAAAAATAATACCTACTAAAATGTTTCAAAAAAGAACGTACTTAAGCTAAAGTGTATATACTTTAAGTACGTAATTAAAGTATGCATACTGATTTTCAACTGTGAATAAACACGCAAAATTATAACCTCATATACCTGCATCTCTGAAATTTGGATAAGGGATTGCAAAGTTAAGAAAAACGGCACCTCACAGTTAAAAATGTAACTACTGAAAAAATTATTCGAATCGACTATTAATTCTGTCTTTGACTGTTAGGTGGCGTTTTTCTTAATACGCGAACTCCTACGAAAATTTCAGTGACGCGGGTATATAAGGTTATAACATTTCCAGTTTGTTCGCTCAAGCTTTTCGGTCTGCAGAGAGCTGATGCTTATTTTGTTTCTATATTCCTAAAGAAAAATACCCTATTAAAAATAATAACGTAATAAAATAATACTTTTTTGGAACATTTTAGTAAGTACTTTTTTAAAAATTCTGATAAAAAAGACGTTTTGATTTAAAAGACGTCTTCAAAAGACGTCTTTTAAAGACGTCTTTTTTTGTTCCAAATCCAGACACGTCCAAAGACGTCATTATTTTCAATAGGGATACCTTGTAATAGTAAGTATTGTAATAGGCAGTAAAAACTTTATCAATAATAGTTGCTTTCAATTCAGAAGAAAGCCATGCAACAAAATTTCTTAATAAATCTGAATTTAGTATTTATGTTCAAAAGGCAATGATTAAAAATAATTTTCAATTTAAGATAAATAAATTATTTTCATTGGTATTAAAAGATAGTTTTGTTTTTGAAAGTAATTCATTTTTTTTGTTTAAGTAAAAAAATACAACCAAAACTATTTCTCTGATAACATATAACTTTTGTTGTTATTTACTAAAATTTTTAATGAAAGCGTCGTAACTCGTTTTGGGGTTCATTGGGCTGAACCAATAGCAAAAATACATATGTGAAAATTTCAACATGCTGTTTATGTACTGTGAACTATATGCGGTAACAGTTTGATAATTAAATTAAATGATATATGCTTGTAACCGCTTATGTTACAAGTATCTCACCTGTTATAATGTGATCAGCTGATCACTTGCACTAGCCGCTCAGAACTCGTACTTCAATTACAAAATCAAATATGATAATCAACTGTGCCATTGCTTTTGTTACTACAAAAGCGTGTAAATTACCAGTTGTATATGAAATAAATCAAATGTACAATATGTAATATTAGGTACATGGGCGTGGTAAATCTTTACTACACTAGACAAAATAAATGACAACAAAGCTTTATTTAAAAGTGAAATAAATGACTGGGTTTATTAAAAGTAAGGAAAATAAAACAAAGGTAAAAGATATTGAATTTAATACTAAGGCCGAGCTTATAGAATCTAACCAATAGATTAATAATTCAACTAATAAAAGCGCTGCCAAAATACAATTAAATATTATCCGCAAACGCATACGAGGTTGCTACCAACGTATCTTATTTAATTTGGCGAACGCACGCAATCGAACACAAAGAGAAGATAGGGAAAAAGCCTGGTCGCTGTCTCTTTCTTACGCACTGCTATCTATATACCGCATTGTTGTGTAGGTGGTTCCACTAAAATCAAATAAAGATTTTGTGTCAAATATTGTGTGCAGCGATCCGTCTACACACACAAGTATTTGACACCACTAATAGACACACTTACACAATACTGTAAAAAGCGTAGCCTATATATATTTTATTGATTGAAGCGATAAAACTTTTTATCAGAGAGAGCGCGGCAAAAAGCTATCAAGGCTTACAATGGTGGTACGAATAATAATGAGATAGAAAAAGTGAGCTACCCTCCTCTCTCTTTCTATCTTTCTTACCTGCGCGCGACTCGGTTGCATAGACCTCATGTAAGCCGGCACAAGACACCTCGCACGTGGTTATCCTAGTCCAACGCGTGCTACTCTCACCTATCAGCTGGCACAGCATACATGACGAGTATAGTATCGGTACTCATTATAATGCATGTATATCATATAATTTCATTTTTTTAAAAATATTATTAACCTTAATAGATAATACTGAATCAAGTAAAAATTTCAAAATCTTTATAAAAATAAGGATCATTTTAACAAAAAAATAGTCCTAATAAGTACACGGATAGATGTCTTAGCGAACTGCCGACCAAGAGGGGAGGTATATAGTCCGCTCATACTCAGCGGCGAACAGTAATACAGATGTTGGCGTTTTGAATGCCAAAAGTTACTTATGAGTTGCACGCGCTCGGCTGGCTGATATCGGTTGGCTTTTAAAACGCCAACATTTGTTTTTCTGTCTCCCGTAAACTTGTAGTATACTGCGCCCTCACGCTTTGGTATACAGCATACAAAAAGTTCTTTTAGTGTATGGATCAATAATTTCACAGGTACAATAAGCCCAATTCAGTGACTTTCATTAGCTTTAACGGAGTAAACGCGCATGTAAAATATACAATGATTTTGAGAAAAAAATCTCTCACTTATCGTCACAAGGTGGGAAATAAAGATATTTCGTCTCATTTTAAAATAAAATCGAAAAGCTAGGACTATGCAGTAATGAAAATTTCTCACATTTTTTCGAATACATAAAAAATTTCGTTATTAATTGTGTTGCCGGTAGAAATTAAGTATTTTAGGATTTAAGAGCTTTCAAAAGAAAAGATTATCGCTTTCAGAAAGTTTCGGTGTATTAAATTATTAAGAATATTTGTGCTTCAAACAGTGAATTTTATTAAATTAAAATAAGTCTTTTACAAAAATATAAAGTCAAGGGTAATAAAACAAAATTCATAGCAGTTGTAATAGCAGAATTTACTTTCTTAAAATTGCATCGATTACGAATTATCTTGAGTCAACTATACGTTATCTAGCATGCCGAGTAATTTCCACCAGAAGCGAGCAGTGTTAAAATTCTTCTTCTTCTTCTTCTCTAATTGGCCTTTGGATGTATCATCATAAGCCATCATCAATTTTTATTTATTAGTTATTTTTTTTTGCTTCGAGGGGACTTTTTTATTATTAATTTTTGTGTTCCGAGGAACTCTCTAATTTGTGTTTTTGTGTTCTTCGGGTTCTCTTCCCTACGAAAAACTATGAAAATTGTTTTTTTCCAATTTTTCCAGGGAGTCAAATCCCGATCCACTAGGACGCAAGCCAGCTGCCTTAAGCAACTGAGTTACTTTTCGTCCTTTAACGACGGAGCTCGTAACTGTGTTCATAAGAACAAAGCACATGTAACAGAGGTACTTGCTTGAAAAACAGCCGCGAGCGGGATTCGATCCACGGCCCCCCGAGAATACGAATCCAATGCTCTTACCGACTGTGCCACAGACCGGCTTGGTGTCAAAATTAAAACTCTTGTTTCTACTTGCATTCGAGAGACAAAGTCAGCATCAACAATTTTAGAAATTTAATATTTTAGGACAATAAAATACCGTTATAACAATATAGTTTAAAAGTCTTCAGCGTAAATGAAGACAAATTTAACACATTGAAATCAAAGTAAAATAAAATCTAACTCTTTCAGGCTTGGGAATCAAACTCAAATCTTTTTCTAACGCGCAGCTACCTACTCGAGTATTATGATACCTCTTCAATAGAAATTCACATACAGCGTCAGCATAACTTCGAAACGTTTAAAAAACGTGTAGCCTCGTACTATGTAAACTGGTGTGTTGGTTACTTGAGGTTGTCGAACGGTCGACTCATTTTAGATAACTCTAGAATAATATTACTCGGTGTATACAGCGGAGATAATTTACCCTCCAGTAGAAATGAATTGCCTCAGCACTCAATAACTTGTTTATAAAATAAATTTAAACATCAATATAAGCTAAGGATTTCCTGCTTGTCCATGTTGCCATTTATGCTATGTTGAAACTTCCAATATGGATTTTTTTTTATTACAAAGGAGTATAATAAAACAGCTATTTTAATTAAAATTTTTATTTTCAAAGCAGTGTTATTTTTATATCAACAAACTTCGGTAGACTTGGTTCAATTAAAACTAAGGCAAGCTAACGAATTATATTTGGTTGAAGATTTGTAAGAAAAGCATAGTAACCGTTCTAGATAAATGTTCTTTTCTAAAATCAGTTCCAAAAAAAATTATTTTCATTATTGGATTACACAATTTGATAAAACTTGAATTAACAACTTTTGATTTTTTTAATTACTGAAAATAAAGTCATCTGCACCACCCTATTAAAATTTTTTTTTATATACAACCAAGTGAAAATGCAACCAATGTTGACCAATTGGATTAGTACAAAATTTTATCTAATGCTTGAAAATTTCAAAAATATTCTTAATATAAATTTATAATCATCTATTAGTTTAGCAAACCGAGTAGTGATACTTAACCAATGTTTTCTTTTTAGCTTTTTTACTACCCAAAAATGGTCGTTTTTTTTCTTTGCTGGTAGCAGTAATAATCTGCATTAATAAAAGAATATAATGAAATAATATAGAATGATAGCGAGATAAAAACAGTATAATAGTTTTGTTTTTGGTGAAAAAAAAACAATTTTCTTTTGCATTCGTTTGTTTAAGAATGACTGATCTGTATTGTGATGCATATATTGCATCTCAATAACAACTTTATTCAAGAGAATAAGAGAGAAAGATGAGCCGAGATGCACTCACGAAACCGATTATTAATTAAGATAATTAAATGAATTAATCATTTTTATACTTGTTGTTTGTTTTGAGGAACACGCGAATTACTAAGAGCAGACGACTTACTGGTAGAGAGAGACACAGCTAAAGGTAAACTTAACCTCAAAACGAAACACGTGTTGAAGGAGAAACCACACTCACCATCGGTTATCCATAGTTCATTAGGAGTTAAGCTACGATGAAGGCTGAAACTCTACAACACTAGTGCACACAATGTGTAAAGAGAACAAAACATACATGTAAACATAACCTGTAACAGTGCTCTTGTACCTCGCCATCTTATGTTCTTGATGACGACGTTCACGCCGTGGCACTGTCAGATGTACATTTATACTCACACACGCACCCGGTGTATAGGTACATACACACAATAAACTCGTGGTACGTGATGACGAGCGAAACTGGGAAACGACGCGAAACATTAGAAACACGTGCTCGAGAGTAAAGAGGAAGCGTTGGTAAAGATAAAAGTGACCGAGTCGCGACGGAAATTCCCAATCGATGACGGAATCGATAGAAGAAGGCAACGGTAGAAAGAAAGAGAAAGGAAATTAAGTCACGCGTAAGAAGAGTAAAGGATCAGCGAAAGAGGGGAGCCAGCTATAGTTTCTACACCAGGCTCATATATACGCTATTCTATATGGGTTAATGTAGAAATAGCAGTAATATAAATATCCTATATAGGTAAATGTAAAAATATCGAGCAGTATAAGTCTCATATATGGAAATATGTAGAATCGAGAGTGAGAGTGATAAAGGATAGAAGAATCGAGCGCTGAAGAGAGATAGTGATGAAGTTGCATGCAGAATAATCAATATTAAGTATATGGAACATTCTAAATGTAAAGGCTCTAGGGGGATAAGCATGTAAAAATTGCCCACAGCGGTTTTGATAAACAGGCTTTTTTACTCGAAAGGCCACATAAAAAAGACTCCTTAGCCAAATTTTTAGACCTCTAGACCTCTCCTTTCACTATATAAC
Organism: Anastatus disparis; assembly: GCA_017163975.1. Classification (NCBI taxonomy): domain Eukaryota; kingdom Metazoa; phylum Arthropoda; class Insecta; order Hymenoptera; family Eupelmidae; genus Anastatus; species Anastatus disparis. The sequence continues at coordinate 2,119,024 of JAFFSR010000370.1, read as the reverse complement.
CTCAAAAACGTGATTTTTCGATTTTTTTTTATTTCTAACGCAATATTGCTTAAAACGATCTGAAAATTTGCATGCGGGAGTTTTTATAGACTCCGAAAATTCCTAATTTTATTCAAACTTTCTTGTTGAAAAATGAGCTTTTGCGACCTCGTGTAATGTTTCATTATTCTGGATCTATTTCATAAACTTATTTGGCTAAACTTTTAAACTATTTTTTTTTGTATTTTTTTTCGCTCTTTTGAATGACGGAATCAGAATTATGAATTTCAAGGTGCGTCATACTCAAAAGTTGAAAAAAACGATTTTTATTGTAGGCGAAAAATAGTTTTTTACACATCGAGATATGTTTTTAGATGCATTTGGATGCAGATGAAGTGCTTTAAAAATTACTTTTATTTTACTTATGACCATAATAGACAGCATATTACTTTGAACCCAGACATACTTCATATATAATTATCAAGCTATTCAATACATTTATAAATATTTGTAATCGCATTAAAAACATTTTTTTAAATATTGATTGTTTGATAGAAAGGCTGTGTTATGATGAGAAACTTTTAAATACTTTCATTTAATGCATGTTTAGATGCGTAGCAGTCAAAAGTAGAAAAATATCTGTTTTTTTAAAGTTTTTGCTTCTTATTGGGGATGTTACCTGAAAAGTTAATGAATAATGATCTTTTTGAAAAGCAGATAGATTGAAAAGTATTATAATGGATCTTATAAAGATCTAGACGTATGAGAACAAATATTAGTACATTATGATGCAAGTGACAAATTGCCTATCATGGCATGAAGTGTATTAGCATCTGAGTGAAGCGAGGGTGATAATTCACGTCGTACAATATAGGCAATTTATACTACGAGTATCATACGATTTTTTAGAACACTTACTAGCATAAATCCGCTGTTACGCCTGTCCGTAGCATTAGCAGTGCAATTATGCACCGTGCGGTTATTGCCGAGCGTAGCAAGGCTGATAAGCACGGTGAAATAATGGACTACTTATGACACAGATAGGTGTGACATAAATGCAGATCGATGCTACTCAGTGCTATAAAATTACATTATTTGCCGGAGATAGATAAGTATTCGTAAAAAGGAAATGAAAATAACATTAAATCCATTAAAAAGATGAAATCTTTTTTTTATTAAAATATTGAATTATGTATTTATTAATTAATAATTGTTAAATTAAACTGAGAATCGTAGAAGTTTTGAAGAAACTTATAATTATGATTTGTTTAAATATACAAAATAATTTCAATCTTCATCACTGTCTTCGTCTATGACTGGATCAATGTCTGAAGTAGAAAATATTTCAGAAAGAATTGTCGCTGGTTTAATTATTCTTGATTTATATCTAGCATTTCTAAGGTAATAAATAACGGCTGCTATGTGAGAAAAGGAGCCAACTGTCCGTAAACCATTAGCACAGTCGCAGGTATGGCGCAAAATGCCTCCATAGCCAATTGAGTTAGGTTTGTATTCTATATAACATTTATAAGTTTTTTTGTTTCTATGTCTTGATCTTACTAAGACTTTAATTATATTAGGAGTCAGTTTGATATACTCTAAATTAATATTATGTGAATCATCTAATAGCTAAACCAATTAACATATGGCTTGACCTAACTGATAAGTTCCTGAAAAAAAAATTTTAAGATCTCTTGAAATCTTGAGAGGTTGGCTTAGTGGTTGTAGAGCTACGTCTAGACCATCTCGCTGACTCTGCTTCAACTGCTAAGGTATTTTCCTCTTTATTAGAATTCAACATTCTGTCAATGATTATATCTTGTAATTCATCTTTATTTTGATTACAGTTTAATTGTTTACCAAATCGATTATTAAGAAAACACGCAATCCTGCAATACAAACCAATTTTTGGTAAAAGTTTGTTATCAATTTGATGTTGGAGAAGCTTATATTTTTTTTTCAAGATTCCATGAATGGCTTCTACTACCTACCTCAATTCCGTAACGTAACGAGATAGATTCGCCTCAGATGTAGTGAGGTTAGGTCTCTGTCCTTTTAAGGCAGGCATAAGAACCTTGAAACCAAAATCTTCTAAATAAGAAACTACATCCCAAAATCCTCTATCTCCAATACAAATATCATCTCTCTTCATAATACTCCTTATTCCATTAGGGTCATTCATCACTTTCTTTATAATGCTCGCATCGTTTTTTCCACGGTGGAAGAATAAGAGGTGATTCGACTATCCTTCCCCCACCATTAGAACGTGTGTCGCTTATTGAGTTGACTCTCTACTTCTCCACGTGGTGAAGCCACTTAGGTAGATACCCCACATGCACACCTAGATAAGCCCACTGAGACGCATCGTTGTGTGTGTGAGCTGTTCATGAACAGCGAATGACCGGGTATGAGTGAACACATTACACATACGGCGTGTGGCATTATTTTAGTGGATTAAATAAATGTAATTATTAGTTACTTATATATTTATTTAATAAATTAAATTATTTATTTAATTATCTGCTTTCATAGTAAATAATAGACTTATTTTATATTCTTATATGTCTCGATAGAACTAAATAAGTAAAAAATACTCTTTACTTTTTCATGGAATTAATTGATTAATATTTTTTTGATATATTGAATTTTAAAATTTTACAAAAATGAAATTATTAATAAAAAAACATTGAAATTTAAACTTTTGTAAAGTATATAAGGGCAGATGAGCTTATATCATTTCATGTTTACTTATTTATGATGCAGCTTTAGCGTAATGGCTACGATGTGCGCTTTGAAATGTTGTCGCCCTGGGTCCAAATCCGGATACATTCATTTTTTTTTCTCATAAAAGTTGTATTTTAATTTTTTTAAATATTTCATTTTGCAAAATTATATTTTTTAAATTATTAAAAAATAAATAATTAAATCAGTTAATTAATAAAAATCTTTAAGTTGAAAAATTTATTTATTTATTTCGCAAGTAATTAAAAAATTACTATAAACACTAAATATAAATTATTTACAAAAGTAGAAAAATGTAAATATACTATATTATCATAAATTTATTTTAATTATTTTGATTATTTACAAATTAAAATATTTACAAGAAAAATAATGAATTTTAATTACTATACAATTCAGCAATTTGTTTTCTCTTGACTTATTTTTTAATATCTCTATTTTTAAGTTTACAAAACTGACCCATCCCAAATGTTACATAATAATATATACGCTGTGAGAATAATATAGTTGGCCCTACTATTTTCATATGTTTGACTTTATTTTTAATTGAATTTTAAAAATTATTTGATTAAAATGAAATTGAATCATTTCATAAATAAAAATTAAATATGTAGAAATACTGAGTTAAAATATTTATAAGTTCATAATTATACTATATGTAATTCAAAAGTACGTAGCAAAACCATAGCTTATAATATATTAGATTTTCGTTGATAAATTTTTTGCACCACAACATTATTAAGATTCCTTATTGAATTTTATCTTGAATGGATAATTTATTTAAGAAGTACGGATTTGATAAATATTTATCTACGCTTCAGAGTGAGTAAATAATTATTATTTATTAATTATATTGATTTCATAATACTTATATAATCATGCATAACCCCATAATGAATTGTGTAAAATCAGAAATATATGATGTTGTAACTCTTTAACAATGAACAAATTTCGCTAATTGAATTGAAAAATTATTTCCTGTTATTGGTGCACTTTTAAAAATTCAGATATTGTTAAAAGCACTACAAAGTAGAGTAGAGTAAAAATTGCACTATAAGAAACTACGTTTCTTATAGTGCAATTTTTACTCTACTCTTTCTAATCTTATATTATTTTTTTTTAATTTTATTTAATATTCATTGAATTTCGATAATTACTACTAAAGTATTAATAAAATTGCTGAATTCTATAGTAATGAAAATTCATTAATTTATTTGTGAATATTTGATTTTGATCTGTAGAAAATCAATATAATTAAAATAAATTGATAATATAACATATTTACATTTTTCTACTTCTGTAAATAATTTACATTTAGTACTTATAGTAATTTTTCAGTTACTTGTGAAATAATTGAATAAAAAATTTTATAAATAAAATTTTCAATTTAAGATGGCTCGAGCAAATTTGATAAAAAATTGGATTTTTAGTAAAAAAATACTATAAAAAGTATAAGTTATTACTATTTCAGAGTAACTTTGAAAATATAAGATCAACACCCTAATTCCAGAAAAAAAAATTATCGAAATTTAACTTTAAATTAATGAAAATTGGTATGATTACAACGCTATCAGACGTAAATCGTCAATATCTATTGTCAAATAATAAAGTTTAATACAAATTATAAATATAGTAATTGATTAAAAACAGTTTTTATAAAATTTACTTAAAAGAAATAAAACATTATTTTGTTCTTTTTGTCGGGGCTCGAGCTTCATACGGCACGAAACGCTACAGCCTCCTTAAAGATTTTTATTGATCAACTAATTCAATTATTTATTTTTCAATAATTTAAAAAATATAATTTTGTAAAATAAAATATTTAAAAAAATTAAAATACACCTTTTATGAAAAAAAAAAAAAATTGAAAGTAACCGGATTTGAACCCGCAGCGACAAACTTTTCAAAGCGCACATCGTAGCCATTACGCTAAAGTGCATCATAAATAAGTAAACATGAAATGACATATGCTCATCTGCCCATATATACTTTCCAAAAGTTTAAATTTAAATATTTTTTTAATTGAGAATTTTATTATGAAAATTTAAATTTTATTATATACAAATATTAATTTATTTATTTCATAAAAAAGTAAAAAGATACTTATTTAATCTTATTGACACTTAAGATAGTGTGAAAATATAAAATAAGTTTAATATTTACTATAAAAGTATAAAATTTAATAACTAATTAAACTTATTAAATAAATACATTTGTAATTAATAATTATAATCTAAACTTTTGCTATGAACATTTAAATTAATATAGTTATAATTTACTCTACTGACACAATGCCGGACGCCGTACGTGTTCACTCACACACGGTCATTCGCTGTTCGTGAACAGCGCACGCACACAACGATGCGTACTCAGTGGGCTTATATAGGTGTGCACGTGGGGTATCTACTTAAGTGGCTCCGCCACGCGGAGAAGAAGAGAGGCAATTCAATGAGCATCACAGAAAGTGGGGGTAAGTCGAATCACCTCTTATTCTTCCACCGTGGTTTGGTCTATCAGTGGCTAAAAATGGACCAGGAAGATCTACGATATAACCATCTGTAGTACAAATGGTGAATAGCTTACATAAATGATAATTTTTATGACCTGAAATATTGCATATTGCTAATAAGTTACATAAAAACTTAAATATGTATTTTCATAATTTCATTGATAAAAAATTGCACAAAATGATTGCGAAATATTTGCGTTTGATTATTAGTGTTTGAGAAAAATTGGAATTTTTAGTATCACTCGAACAATTAATACCGATTTTTGATCATCCTAAATAGAAATGATTTTTGTAAATAATTGTCAATAACATTAAATTACTGTTAAGAACTGTAAAGTACTGTACTGTAAAAAATTGAAAATAATTATAAATAATTATAAATACCTATAAATAAAAATAAATTATTTACGAATTTATGATTTTAAAAATGTTAATAATAGTAAATAACTGTAAAAATTTGAAAATAGCTGTAAATAATACTAAATAACTGTAAAAAATTGAAAATAGCTGTAAATAATACTAAATAACTGTAACTGCTATTTATGTCTCAATTCGAACATTTTTTAACAACCATCTACTGTTATTTACAAATATTCACAGAAATTATTTTCATATAGGATGTAATTGAAGAAAGAATAACATATTATTTAGAAAAGATAATATTTATATATGAATATTTATGATTAAGCAGTTATTAAAATTAAAAATTACATTACAAACCTGAATACGACTTTCGTTGATAATCATTATTTCTGCTTTTTTCATGGCGAAGATAAGTTCCATCAAAAACCAAAGCAAGCTCGTTAGTTAAATTAAAAAGTTTTTTTGCATAAATAGAGGTATGATTATCAAGAAGATCCTCTCTCACAAGATTCTTTACTCCAAAGTGACAAGGTAAGACGTCTTTTGCAAATGAATTTAACACTGACTCACAAAAATGTGATACTTGAATTTCATCATCAATTTCGAAAATTGATGCAATAAAATTATTTGATGATGCAGTTCGTAATTTAAATAGAAATATAACTAGAGCCTGCATTAATTTCTGGAGCTTGATGTTCTCATTGAAACTAGTAATAACCTTATCTCTTGTAATTGATCATTCGTCAAACTTGTAAAAGTAAATATTTGTTTATCGCTAAGCTCCAAAGATTCAACTTTATCTAAAAACGTTTTTGAAGCTGATTCTGCTATTTTAGTTAAAAATAAATATATTTCATCTTTAGTTAAGAAACTTGTGCTACTGTATACTTGTATCAACTTCAACTCATCTTCATAAAATCGTTTCTTGATTAAGTGACTGTTGCATACTCGATTTCCACTAGGAATAAAAATACGCAATTCATTGAAGCACTGTAATCTAGCATCTATTGAAATAATAGTTAAATTATGTTTTTCTCTGCAAATACAACATAATCGATGCGTGGAAATAGTTCTTTTAGTTGGCAGCTCAATGGTATCTTCTTGTTCTTTAGGTTCATTTAAAACTATCTCAAAAACACTTCCTGAACTTTGAGATAGGCTGGAAAATTGTGAAGGTGATTGCAAACTCATAGGGTGATTTTCAATCTGTTCACTAGTTGAAGGTTTTATTGCATCCGCAGTAAGTGTTTCTCTTGTACCAAAAAAAACAAGTCTTCTACACCTGTCACAAAGTTTATAACCAACATCAACACTAATGTTTAACTGATCACTAACAGCTTCAATCTCATGTACCGTATTAATAATTTTTACTTGAGTTGAAAGTTTTCTTAGATTACGGAGGCATTTGCAGCATTAATCGGTTATATTGTAATCATCCATCATTAAAGGAGATACTGAAATTAAAAATATTAAGGATATTTATAAATTATAATTTTTTTTTTCTTACACTCATACACATGTATATATATATATATATATATATATATATATATCTTTTGTGAAAATTATGATAAAAATTATATAAAAGAAAATTATCTGTTTCATAACAATTATAAGAAAAAATATTGATTTGAAAATATAAGTTTTCAGTTACAGTATGAACTTGTGATTAAGCATATCTTTACAATGTAATTATGTTACGTACAATTTCTAAAATAATAATATATTTGCACAAGATTATTCCAAGCAAATATAAAAAAAATTTTAATTTTATTCAACATATACATATACATGTGTGTATGTATAAACAATAATTTTATCTGGGAATATATTTTTGAAAACATTAATCAAACATATGATTTACATTCTAAACATTTATTATTACTATTTTATAAAATACATATTCGCTTACATTGTTTATAATTAATATTTACAAACGCATAGAAAATACAGAAGGCATCAGTTGGTATATTGCTTGTTAGTATAAGTTAATTACAATTATTTCTCTATAGTCATAATTTGTGACCTTTGTGCGAATGTAAATATTGACTATTAATAATTTAGATATGTTTACAATAATAAATGTCTAGAAAATAGATTTACTGTTTCATTAGTTTTAAAAGATAAAATTTTGATATAAAAATATAAGTTTCCAGTTGTAAGTTTTGAAGTTAAATTCAGCTTGTACCTTTTAACTGTTAAGATATACTTGATCGCAATTGTGACTGTGTACAAAAACATTTAATCTACATTTCATAAATGACATTTATAAAAATGAAAGTATATGAATAAACGCATTTGTTTTGTTAAATGTTCTTTAAACATACAATTAATACTCTTTATTTATTATTCTATTGTATAAAAGAATATGCTATTGGAGTAATATTAAATATATATTAGTTTTTATTACTTACAATTATAAGTTAACCAATCGTAAAACCATTATATATACATATATTTAGTTTTTAATGTTGCAATTATAATTAAAAAAATTTTATAATGATTTAAAAAATAAATCCATTTTGCACAAATTGAATCTGTTGACTACATTCAGTGTTTTTACTAATACATGTGTATATACATTGGGTCCATGAACTTGAGCCTCAATGATATTTATGTTGTAAGCTAATTCTAGACAAATATTTTAAGTTATTTTCTAATTATATGGTTTACTTGAAAGAAATCTTTATTAATTTGTAATAGAATACGTCTGCTACGTTTATGTTCATACTATACTTTGTAAAGCGACGTACATAATGTATAAGTAAAAGATGTCAAAAATATAGGGCTTGATGTGTGAGCGGTCCGTTCCCGTTCCAGTGGAACATCCATGGAACTGCGGACCACTAGTATATAAGGCCTTACGAATGCTAGTTGAGTCGAGTCTTGCTCCACGGTTGACAGGCTTCACTTTAACCAATCACTGGGTTATTGGGCGCAGTGGTTGAAAAATGTCCCAATAAGCCCACATCTGGAAAAAAGAATTCTTTAAGAATTCACGAATGTCCGCTCTAAAGTTAATATAAAATATATTAATAAAGTATTCATAAAATATTCACAAAGTATTCTTCCACAAAATTCAAATAAAAAATAACTTTTCAACGTATCTTTATAGATATTTTAAAAGGATTAAGAAAGTATTCATAAAGAATTCTTTTTTGAAACAGCAATCATAATCCAAAGTATTCATAAAGTAGTCAAAAAGTATACTTTCGAAACACTGATTTTCTAGTAATTTAGTCACTTTCAAAAATCGAAAGATGTAATGGATATTTTATTGCTTTGCAGATTATTTTAAAATCATTTTTAATTTTGATTTTCATGAAATTCAAAATTGAAAACTTGAAATTCCTGATAATTTTATAAATTGTAAAAATTCAATTTAACTAATCATTTAATAATATAAATAATTTTTATCTATTTCAAATGAAAAAATTGTTAACATTTTATAAAACAAAATATATAAATATTTTAAGTGTGTTTAAAATGAATTCTCATTTTGAGAATTTAAACAAATATCTAAACATTCTTCAATTTAAATTAAATTAACCATGACTTCACAAAAAATTTCTTTTATTAAATTAAGGTATCTCTTGAATTTTTATTAAATTTTTACTTAAATTATTCAAATAAAAATGTAGTTTGGCTAATATTATTAACCATGAATAATTAGCTAACAAATTTACTAACATTTCTTATGCTTATACCAATGACCATGTACAAGTTTCGAGAATTTATTAACAGATGAGTTGGTAGCCAAGTAGACTAAGTCATGGGCAACACTTTTTTTTTATTTTGTTTGACATCCTCAAGAACCGTGGTTCGAATCTCGAACAAATAATTTTTTTTTTTTTTAATTTAATAACTCATTTTTAATCAATTATAACATTTTTTGTTTTTCATAATCATGTAAAATAGAAGAATTATTTATAATTTGATGATTAAAAAAAGTATTTTGCGAATTTGATTCAATCAAAAGAATTGTTTGTGAATACTTTGTGAATACTTTAAAAACTAAAGTGGTCGGACATTCGTGAATAAACAAAGCAATCATTAAGAACTCTTTATTGATACTTTCGTTTATGAAAGTATAAATAAAAAATTCTTTTTCAATTCTCTCTTTAACACCGTTTGCTTGTTGGGGTGTTATGCCTCTCATCATTGCGATTGCTCGTGGTGATGAGCTGGTACGACTAGACCACTTCCTAGGGGGAGCTGTTGAGTTTCAACCACCGGTTAGGGGATTGCTCGGGGCCTGTGTGAGAAACGGTACAGTAAGGTTGAAGGTTGTAGCATGCGTGTTAAAACCCTAACCCCCCCCCCCCTATTTCCTGCTTACCTGCTGACGACGATTGTACGAACCAGAGGATTGCTCGTGGTCGTATGATTGTCTAGGTAACATCCTAGTTATCCTGCATAGAGTTTGTACTCGGATTGCAGTCAGGTGACTGTAGAACGAGTCGGGCTAGAAACCGTTGATTGCGCTCTGTGCCAGGGGATTGCTCAAGGTGCAGTGAGCAAGTATACGAAATGTACTCCTAGTCCTACGCATGCGCGTTCATGATTTGCTTGAACCGAGATAGAAATTAGCCAGATTATTGTAACTTGATCTATAAAGAATAGAAACTAGCCAGATTATGGTAACTTGATTGATAAAGAACAGAAAGAAACATGTAAACTTGATGCGTAAATGCATATTAAAGCCTGTTTAAGTGTAATACTAAGAACAACGTTATTTTCCGTTTGTTTCAGACTGCCGAATCCTGATGAAGCAGTTAATTAAAGACTACTTTATTTATATTCAATATTGACTTCACTATATTTTCTACTTTTGTTATTTCACTTAAGAATATATCAATTTGTTATCTTAATTATATGCTTTCTTTATTCCAATTACCCTTCCCCACGAATCCTGAAACTCTGAAGCTTCTGGCACCCTAACTGTAATTAGTAGCTTTGTTACAAATTAGAGCATCGATTCAATGCTTAATATTTTATAATTATGCTTTGAGGTTATAAAGTTTAAATCATATTCTGTCTTTATCTCTCTTATAAGAGAAATAGACCAATGAGACAATCATTATTTCCGTTACATTTATGAACACGAACCTAAAGGTTGAATTTATGGACCCAACTCAAGTAATGACTGTTACGTGTCACATGCTTCATAACCAACGTAAAAAATACGAAGAACCCCAACTCTGCTGATATCACTGCATAGAAGATTGCATAAGCAAGATAGCTTTTTTTAATACGCGATGGGGCTTTCTCTTCATTTTTCGATAAAGTTATTTGTTTTTGCAAAAACTTAATTCTTCGATTAGAAAAGGACGGAGATACGTAACCTCCTCTTAAAGGTTGTAACCAGTGTTTTTATTATTCTTCCCGGATTTCTTGTATTTTTATACTTTAGCAAACAAGTACCCACCAAGGAAGCAGAATCTGGGGTTCAAAGTAATATGCTGTCTGTTATGGTCATAAGTAAAATAATAGTAATTTTTAAAGCACTTGATCTGCATCCAAATGCATCTGAAAACACATTTTGATGTGTGAAAAACTATTTTTCGCCTACATAGTCACTGTTTTTTGCGGTCAAGTCCCCAAAGATAATAAAAAATGCAATAAAAATCGTTTTTTTCAACTTTTGAGTATGACGCACCTTGAAATTCATAATTCTGATTCCGTCATTCAAAAGAGCGGAAAAAAATACAAAAAAAATAGTTTAAAAGTTTAGCCAAATATGTTTACATAATAGATCCCGAATAATGAAACATAAAACGAGGTCGCAAATACTCATTTTTTAACGAGAGAGTTTGAAAAAAATTAGGAATATTCGGAGTCTATAAAAACTCCCGCATGCAAATTTTCAGATCGTTTTAAGCAATATTGCGTCAGAAATAAAAAAAATCGAAAAATCACGTTTTTGAGGTTATATAGTGAAAGGAGAGGTCTAGAGGTCTAAAAATTTGGCTAAGGAGTTTTTTTTATGACCTTTCGAGTGGAAAAGCCTGTTTATCAAAACCGCTGTGGGCAATTTTTACATGCTTATCCCCCTAGAGCTTTTAAATGGAGCGCGCGAGAAATAGAGGGCGCTGACATCAAAGAAGCCACCAAAAGGAAAAGTGTTGATTGGTTATAAGTCAACATCCTTTGTAATTGACAAATAACAATTACGGAAAGGATTTATAACCAATCAACCATTATTCTATTTTTGACGTAATTGATTAAATAAGGGATGAAGAGGAAGGAGCTCGAGAAAAGACGCTCCGTGGACATACTTCTTTATTGGATCTGGATTGTTACACTTGGTAGATCATTCTGTTTACTGCTCACTGAGCCATTATTTGAGTCTTGACTTCACTATATTTGGTTTTGAATTCATTAGAGATTTTTACGCTGCCATTTTGCCATTTTCATTGCACACAAAAGAGACTTTCATTTTATATTATTCGAAAGAGCTGAGGAATTTCTTTTTTTACAAAACAGAGGAGATTTCTGATTTTTATTATCCTTGTTCGAGAATTTTGTATTTTGGAGAGTAAAACTTCTTATTATTAAGGTGACTATTCCATCTTACGTATTTATTAAGTGAAAACCAAGAGTCAGTGTGCGCCCCCGTTCCGCTCGTCATAGTTACCCACCCAGAACGCAAAGCTTTGACACAATGACAGCATATCAAAAGCATACGTGGCACACGCATAATGTCCAGCTTCCCTGGATTTTGACCGTCATATGCTGAGCACGTGACAGTTCATAAGTTATTCCGCACGACAAGTTTACAGTGTGCCAACATAATGCTGAATTCATATATTAGCAATTGAATATCAGCACGGTTGCAAACACATTGGTAGTATAACTGCAGCACACGTGACGAGCACGCGTGACCAAAAATTACTTAGCACGTGCTGCTATTGGGGTAGCGTCGGTTTCGCCATCATTTTTAATATTAATATTAAAGTCACGCCTTTAGTCTGATTTTTATTAATTATAATTTGTAGAAAAATTTATTGAGTCGAGTCAGAGTCTTATTTGCACATAGTTTCCTTACACTTCACATAATTTCGAGAAATCGTCGGGTGATTAAGCTGTTAAATTTACTTGAATAAATTGAGAGTGAAATTCTCTTTTTGTATTTTACTTAACAGTGTTACTTAAATGTGTTATTAACATTGTGTTGTTCTAAATATCTAAATTGTTCATTACTGGTATACATCAGTGGTTTCTTCATTGTTCCCTGCGAAGACCCGATTAGAATCCACCCGAGAGAGTTGATTGCTAATATATTAATAGTTTATATTCAGAGTAAAGTTAGAAAAAAATAATATTCAAATTGATAGTGATTCAGAAATTTTATTATAGAGTTGAAATTATAGTAACTATACGATAGGGGACAAATTCTCACACTACAGTATTTACTTTATACTTGACTTTGATTTACACACAAATAGTTATCTAAACTGTTCATTATTGTTTTGCAATTTTCAACGGAATAATTTTTTTCTCAAAACAAGCATAACTAATGTTTAAAAGCATATCAAAAGCTATTAAAAAAATTTTTTTTTAATTTAAAATATTCTACTTTTATTAATTTCTAATTACCGAAGCTTTCTGGAAATTAAAACCATACTTGACTATTAGTACCAATGTGTATTTTAACCTATTAAGGATCAAGTGTACCTAATTTTGTAGAAAAATAGAAAACAAAGAGATAATTTTTTCTTAAATTCATAAACATTAAACTCAATCATATACGAGTAAATTCCTGTCAAGAAACATAAAGCATTTTTCATTGTTGATAAGAATTCCTTTCGCTTTTGCAGACCAAAAATCAAAGTAAATTAAATTTTCCCATTCTACTAAAATCTGCTATTTTACGTTATTCTTAGAAAACTAAGTGGAAAATTGCTATTGTCTTTAATGTTTACAACGTGCAGGCAATTAAAAATAAAAAAAAAATAACCATTTAGTTATTTTGAATTTTTGCGCTTACCAATAAAATTAAAACAAGTCATCACTAGTGTTCAATAGTATAAATGTAGTTGAAATCGTTGATATGTTTATTATTGTAGTGAGTTCAATTATAAGAATGATGATCGATAGATAAGTAATACAAAATTATAAAATCAAATTCAATTTTAAAATTAAATTTCTTCTTCTAACAAAATTAACAAATTGCTTGTTCACAACATAAATTAAAATTATGTTCAATAAAATCAAAATTATTTTTTTTTCAAATAATAAATAATTATCAAAAACAACTACCTTTATCATTAAGGAAAACGGATGAACCAAAAGTACCTTTTGTTTTTAATGTTTAATATTTTGCTGACTATATTATATTTTATTTAAGGTATTAAGTTATAAAAATGCAAATGCAAATTAGAAACATATTGACAAGCATAAAATATTTTTTTTTCTTTTTTTTTAGCTCAAAAGATATTGTGATTTAAAAATTTGTTATTCCTTTTATTGTTCTGTCATAACACTAGAATGAATTACTATATACATTCAAACGGTAACTACTGCAAAAATGGTAATAAACAAGGGAAGTTTTAATAACATAAACAACCAACAGATTAATTGTGAGCCATTGCTGCCAAGAAATTGAGTTTGGTTCCTAGGCCAACGTGTTCAAATCTCGTTTACAATCTGATTACAACAAACAAATTAAAAGTTATAATGTGTGAAATTGCATACAATAAAATTTTCTTTTTTTAATACAATGCAAATTAGTGCTGGCAATAATTAAAATTTTTTTTTTAGGTAATATCAAAAAGAGGAAGAACACTTTGCAAATTTGAAAAAATGATAGTAGACTTAAACAAACAAAAAATACTTATAAGATTCTTGAGAATTTAAACTAATTGATGCGACGAAAGATGCATTAGTCGTCAAATCATAATATGCATTGTACTAATCATATAAAAAAATTATTATTAAACAAAATATAATAAATCAGGTGTAAATATTTGTTCTACAAATAGCGTCTGATAGAAAATAAAAAATTTTGTTCCATTAAATATTACAATTTCACTACAATGAATTAAGATGAATTTTAAAGAAATTTTTCTTTTTTTTATACAGGGTGTCCCATTTTAAAGAAACCACCGAGATATTTTTGACAGTTGGCGTTGTGTAAAAAAATTATTCAGACGGAAGTTATTCGGGGCAATGAAGGCTATCTTTCTTAATTTAAAATTAATTAATTTATTAATATGATAAATTTTTTGATAATACTATTTTATTTATATATTTATAATGTAAAAACTCAGAAAAATATTTAGGAATTAATTTATTTTTATTAATAAATTTATTTATATTTTTTTCGATATTTTTACTTAGAATGAATTTATTATTTTCGGACAAGATCCATGCAGGATGCCATTCGTTAGTAGTCCCAATGATAAGCAGCTTGATGTTTATGTCATTAATATTTAATGCTTGATATTTTCTAGAAAGGGATTTGAACGCGATAATTAGCATACGACTTTGGCTATAATTTGAGAATGGTGTTTGAAATTAAAATGAAAAACAGAATAATTTCCACCTCCACCCCCTTACTTCGAAAGTAAGCGATCCTCGGCGAGATGTATAGTGGTGAGGTTTGGAAAATGATAAGTGTTTTAAGTCTCATTCATTTTTACTCATTAAATTTTTACTGACTTTGGTTGGCCATCAGTAATCAAAGCACCGCATTCCAAAGTTCTTCATTACTCCTACCTTTTATTTTTATTTGGATTTGCAGCGAGTCAAAAATCGCATATTTATGATTAAAATGAAATAAAAATTTTCTCCAATTAAATATGAAAAATTCGATCTGTAAAGTAGATTAGTTTCAATTTATTATTAACATAAAAAGAAAAATAATAATAGAAAAATTTTATTTATTCATTTAACGCACGAAAAATAGTTCATACAATTTTTCATAAGAAGCTGCGCGCGCTTTTGATTCGGGTGACACCAGCTGTTATATACAGGGTGTCCCATTTTAAAGAAAGCACCGAGATATTTTTGACAGTTGGCGTGGTATAAAAAAATTGTTAAGATGAAAGTTATTTGGGACAATGGAGGCTATCTTTCTATGAAATCAGTTTTGATCTTGAGATTTATTTTCAAGGTCATTTGAAGGTCAAAGTGATTTTTCGAATTGGAACCCCATTTTTGATCCCGGATTCGGAAAGAGCAAGAAATTCTACGTTTAAATAAGTTATTATGTGTGGGGTGCGGTTGACCCCTCCAAGGTCATGTAGGGGTCAAATTTATTATTTTCTTCATCTATGCACACAAATAATCGGACAAGGGTGAGGTTAATAATAATAATAATAATAATAATAATAATAATAATAATAATAATAATAATAATAATAATAATAATAATAATAATAATAATAATAATAATAATAATAATAATAATAATAATAATAATAATAATAATAATAATAATAATAACCCAAAACCCCAATAACCCGATAAATCAAATAACCAAAATAACCAAAATCCGATAACCCAAACAACCAAAATAACCAAAACCCAATAACCCAAATAAATAAAAGTCCGTTTATCTGAACATTTGCTCATTACATGTGTTCATACCACTATAAGGTACACGGATAGATGTCTTAGCGAACTGCCAATCAAGAGGGGAGGTATACAGTCCGCTCATACTCAGCGGCGAACAGCAATACTCATGTTGGCGTATTGAATGCCAAAAGTTACTTATGAGTGGCGCGCGCACGGCTGGCTGATATCGGTTGGCTTTTAAAACGCCAACATTCGTTTTTCTGTCTCCCGTAAACTTGTAGTATACTGCGCCCTCACGCTTTGGCATACAGCATAC
This sequence comes from Anastatus disparis, assembly GCA_017163975.1. Taxonomy (NCBI): domain Eukaryota; kingdom Metazoa; phylum Arthropoda; class Insecta; order Hymenoptera; family Eupelmidae; genus Anastatus; species Anastatus disparis. The sequence goes on along the minus strand of JAFFSR010000370.1, from coordinate 2,102,594 downwards.
AAAAAGTTCTTTCAGTGTACGTGAATCAATCTAACCAATCTAGGTAAAAAGGGAGGCAAGGTATTGATTACCCAGCCAATTAACCCTTTCAGTTACGAATTATTTTCGTAAAAACACGTATTTTCTATCATACATTAATTTTTTAGATTTATTTACAATTATATATTTAAACTATATCATACGATACTTATAAAATGAACACTCATTCATATGAAAATGCAAAAAGAATAAAGATTAAACTTAAAGTGTGAATTAAACAATAAAAAAAAAGGAAATGAGAAAGGGTGCTACTATAGTGGCTCCTGTGACTGAAAAGGTTAAGGCAAGGTGGTAATGCAAACATTTATCTCATTAGATGTTCAAAAATAGCCCCGTTTAAATTTATGCAATGTTGAATTCTACGTTCAAAGTTTTCAACTGTGGACAACAAAACGTGACGCGGAATAACTCTACAAGCTTGTGTGATGCGTTGCATCATATCTTGCCGTGTTGTTGGTTGTTGTGCATAAACAACATTTTTCAGTAATGTTACTACCAATGCCTATCCATCATCTTCGGTATCGTTGGTTCAAGAAGTGACGAACCATTAGTGAGCGATGACACGGTACACCATCATGTTATAACCATAATCGACGGATTATTGGAAGATGTAGACTTGTTTCCAAGTCTACATCTTCCAATAATTCTGGTAACTCATTCTGCAGGGAATCAAGTTATACTGCACCGTTGACATTCCCATCGAAAAAAACAGGTCCTATAAGATAACCGTTTATTATACAGCACCAAACTACGAGGCTCCATCTATGCTGATCATCAACATGACGTACCCAATGAGGGTTCTGGATGGACCGATAATGACTATTATTGCGATTGAGTTGCCCATTACCATGAAATATAGCTTCGTCCGAAAACATTGCGTATCTAAAAAATTCAGGATCTTGACAGATACTTGCTTGTGCCCAATTGCAGAATTCGAGTCTGCGGCGGAGATCATCTAGCATCAAAGCTAAAGTCAAAGTTATGTGATACGGATGAAATCTGTGAAGCCGCAAAATTCGACCGGCTGTTGATCTTGGGATTCCAGTACATCTCTCAATGTCACGCAAAAAGATATGATGATCCAAATCAACAATTGCCAAAACGACGAGAATTCGTGGATCATCGTTGTTCTGTATCATAATGCGACGACGATTTCTGCGTATTCGTGGTCGACGTCTCTCTCTTCGCTCAATGATTCGGATTCTCACGTGGTCCGGGTAGTGAAGCCTCCCTGGGTAATTTTTACGGTAATGGCTTGCCGCAGCACGATATCGGCCTTAACATACCTCGAGAGACAACAGAATGTCAACAATTTCGTTTCTCGAATAATCCGGCATATTTGGTCCTTTTGAGGCGCTAGACACTAAGAAATTTCCACGTGAACTACCCTGAGAAGGGCTGTTCACGTGTCACCTCTGTCATCAATAATACTAAAGAAGTGTTAATTAAAGATTTAGATGAAACTTTGTAGGCTTGTCCGGAATCACACCAGAAAAAAGAATAAAAATAACTTGTTTTCCCACAAGATGGAAAATAATTCTTCCCATGAAGGCTTCGAATACATAAATTTGGCTTTGAAAATCAAAATGGAATTCAAACTCAATTTTACTGTTGTTTGACCCCTACTATTACCTACAACTCAAGACAATTTTGTTGAACTTTCTTTCTGAATCCCTGAATTTCCTGAGAAAATTAGGTGTTTTGAAGAAAACAGTGGACCTTTTTTATTTATTATGGTTATTGGGTTTAGGTTATTTGGGTTATTGGGTTTTGGTTATTTGGGTTATTAGGTTATTTAGTTATTAGGCTATTGTTATTATTATTATTATCATTAACCTCACCCTTGCCTGATCATTCGTGCACTGAGAGAAAAGTTTAATAACTGTTAAAATATCTGTATATTTGATTTTAGTTTTGAGTTTTCTTAGTATTTATTGTATTATATTTTAATAATTAATACATATGAAGCTAATAACTTCATATATTTACTATAAAACTTTACGTATCTTTAGAAAGAATATAATATCTTAACTATTAATATTTGATTTCAACTATTAAGATTTGTATATTTAATTAGAATCTACAATATATACTTTAATAGTTAATATACTAAGTTAACAGTTATGAAATCTTTCTCTCAGTGTGTGCATAGATGAAGAAAATAATAAATTTGACCCCTACATGACCTTGGAGGGGTCAACCGCACCCCACACATAATACCTTATCTAAACGTAGAATTTCTTGCTTTTTCTGAATCTAGGATAAAAAATGGGGTTCCAATTCAAAAAATCACTTTGACCTTCAAATGACCTTAAAAATAAATCTCAAGGTCAAAACTGATTTCATAGAAAGATAGCCCCCATAGTCCCGAATAACTTTCATCAAAACAATTTTTTTATACAACGCCAACTGTCGGAAATATCTCGGTGGTTTTTTTAAAATGGGACACCCTGTATATAACAGCTGGTGTCACCCGAATCAAAAGCGCGCGCAACTTCTTATGAAAAATTGTATGAACTATTTTTCGTGCGTTAAATGAATAAACAAAATTTTCTCTATTATTATTTTTTTTTATATTAATAATAAATTGAAACTGATCTACTTTACCGATCGAATTTTTCATATTTAATTAAAGAAAATTTTCATTTCATTTTAATCATAAATATGCAATTTTTGACTCGTTGCAAATCCAAATAAAAATAAAAGGTAGGAGTAATGAAGAACTTTGGAATACGATGCTTTGATTACTGGTGGTCAAACAAAATTAGTAAAAAATCAACGAGTAAAAATGAATGAGACTTAAAACATCCATCATTTTCCAAACCTCACCACTATACATCTCGCCGAGGACGGCTTACTTTCGAAGTAAGGGGGTGGAGGTGAAAATTATTCTGTTTTTTATTTTAATTTCAAACACCATTCTCAAATTATAGCCAAAATCGTATGCTAATTATCGCGTTCAAATCCCTCTCTAGAAAATATCAAGCATTAAATATTAATGACATAAACACCAAGCTGCTTATCATTGGGACTACTAACGAATTGCATTCTGCATGGATCTTGTCCGAAAATAATGAATTCATTCTAAATAAAAATATCGAAAAAAATATAAATAAATTTGTTAATAAAAATAAATTAATTCCTAAATATTTTTCTGAGTTTTTACATTATAAATATATAAATAAAATTGTATTATCAACAGATTTATCATAATAATAAATTAATTAATTTTAAATCATTTCCAAAGCCCCGAATTATTAAAATTAATTATGTTAAACTCAAAACTCTTCCACAAATTACAAAAATTAAGTAGTATAATATTAAAAATTTTGATTTATAAAAATCAACATCCTACATAATAAAATAAACAAGGAAATCATTATAAATTCTAACATAATTAAAGATATAAAAATTTGAGAATAGAATAGATATCTAAATATAAAACAAGAAATAATAAATAAATTCATAAATAAATAATAATTTAAAATAATATTTTCAAAAAAAAAAAATCTTAAAACTATCATTAATCTCCAAAAATGAATATTTTAAATTTAAACTATTTTTCGACTTTATATAATTATTTTAACTATTAATTTAAAAATATAAAATATTAATTTTGTAAATTAAAAATATTTATTAACAAATATAGTTAAATTTGAAGCATAATTTATACACAAATTTTTTTTAATTTTATTTATAAATTTTTTTAATAATATATATCAGAATTATTGCTTATAATAGAAAAATTATTCACTCTATAATTATTAGATTTATTTTATTAACAATTTTTAGATCAATAAACATCAATATTTTTCATAATAATCATTGAGTATCATTTATTTTATTTTAAATTATAATTGGCGGTTTAATGATTTCATTTCTTTACTTCACTAGATTTATTAGTAATTTAAATTCTTCTATAAAATAAAAAAATTTAATAATTTTCCCAATAAAATTTTTAATAATAACAATTTTTCTCACTATTTTATATAAAAATTATATTTTTTTAAATTGGCTAAATTTATTTAATGAAATCTTACCTATATAAATTCTATTTAAAAAACTTATTAATCAAAATAATATTAATATAAATTACTTATTTTTAATAAATATTAATATAAACTCATTATCTAGAGGCGCGGTAGCGCCTCGACGGCGAGTATATAATAATTTTTCTTTTAATATGTTTAACATTAATTGTAAAAATTTGTATTAATAAAAAACTTTCACTTCAAAAAAATTAATTAAATTATTTATGAAAAAGATCAATTTTAAAAATCAATTCAAAATATTTTAAATTGTTCCATTCTTCTTTAACGTATGTAAAGATTCCATCCACTTAATAATTTTTGTTATTTCTTTATGTACAATTATCACTATAACTAAAAACTTTAATGTCATTTATCGCTTTAGCGGTGATAACGTCTTATTTTCCATGTAATCAATTATTAACGGTAATGAATAGCTTAAGCAAGCACAGTTCTAACCAATTTTCTAGGTTAAATTAGACAGATGTGTCATATTAATATTTTCAGAGATCCTATTCAGGGCCCAACGATCTCCAATAAAGAAATGAGTTTTAGGTTGCATCTTGTAATTTTTATAAAAATAATTGTCCGAGGAATTTTTGACATGCTCAAGTGAGCGGAGTACCGCATGTGTAAGATTTAAAAGAGCGACATAGTAACTAAGGTTTTCGATAACAGTAATAAGCAAAATTAAGTCTACTCCTGCGAAAATAAAAAAAAAGAGCAAAAACAAATGAACGGGCTAATCGTCCATAAAACAGAAAAACGCTGCCAAGTGCTTTGGCGGAATGCTTTCTCATAGAGCTCTTTGAGTTTCATTAATTTTTTTATATTTATTTAAATGTGATTTTAATATTAAAAAATTGTCTAACATCAATATTTACTCATATTGTACCTTAGAGCATATACTACTGGAGGCAGCTCTGAATGCACCGTGCGCGTGGTTAGGCTAAGGAAGAGAAAAATATACTAAGGTTGATAGCTATCTCTATCTCTCAGTCATGTGATAAGGGAGTTGGGAACGAAACAAACCAATCACGTGCCGGAGAAAAAGAGATATCTGTCAACCTTAATATACCTTTCTCTCTCTCAACTCAACCACGCGCACGGCGCATTTAAAGCTGCCTCCAGTAGTATATGCTCTAAGTATTGTACTTTATAAATTACGAACATATATGCTAGCTGTTTGCTTTTTCAACATTTATAATTTATTTTAAATCATCAAGTAATACAAAAAAATTTGTTCTATTGAAAAAATTATAATGTAATAATAAAAAGAATGATGACAACAAAATTTCTAATCTTAACCACGCTAAGAAAGAAGATAAATATATAATAAAAATTTTTATGAAAATTTTCAAAATGCTTTTAAATTAAAACTGCGCTGAGAAAATTAGTTTTTCAAAGCTTGTTTTCTTCAGAAATAACTTGCATACAAATTTTGGGGCAAATCTATCGAATGGTAGTGCGCTAAGAAAATCAGTTTTCAAAAAATTTTTTTCTCTTAGCAGTCAAAAAAAAGTTTTAAACAAATTTTTAAGCGAATTCTTTTAGTAGTTTACGTAAAACACAAAAAAAAAATAAAAAAAAAATTTTTATGAAAATTTTCAATACGCTCTTGAATTGAAACTGCACTGACTAGGAGAGTATCACATCTCCGGATCACGGATTTTGCTCTAACTTTGAGATAGGTTTTCAGATGTCAAAATATGGAAAAAGCCAGAGTTATAGACCCCAACGCTCAATATTTCTCTAATTGCAGGCAATTAAAGAAAATCACTAAAAAAGTTACTAGATTTTTAAACGCTTATAATTCTTTAGCATTAATAGCTAGACGCTTGTAACTGTTTTTAAATGAAAGCTACGTTCAAATCCTTTCGAAAAAGCACCTATAGCATATCAAAATATTATTTTTTCTCAAAGTTACAGCGTTATAAGAATTTGAGCTGAATTTCCTTTTAAAAATATTAATTAATGATAAATGTTAAAATGTAGTACAATTTTCATAACGCTGTAACTTTGGGAAAAAATAATATTTTGATATGCTATAGGTGCTTTTTCGAAAGGATTTGAACGTAGCTTTCGTTTAAAAACAGTTACAAGCGTCTAGCTATTAATGCTAAAGAATTATAACTGTTTAAAAATCTAGTAACTTTTTTAGTGATTTTCTTTAATTGCCTGCAACTAGAGAAATATTGAGCGTTGGGGTCTATAACTCTGGCTTTTTCCATATTTTGACATCTGAAAACCTATCTCAAAGTTAGAGCAAAATCCGTGATCCGGAGATGTGATACTCTCCTAGTGAGAAAATTAGTTTTCCAAATCTTTTTGTCTTCAGATAGTAGCAAATAACTTGCATACAAATTTTGGAGCAAATCTATCTAATGGTTTTCGAAATAGAAAAACTGATGGAGTTATTATTACGTTAATCGCGAGAGAGAAATGTCTTATGGATATATTTGAGTAAGCGTTTTTTTTACTTGTTCTACTTCGTAATTATTAATATCTGTAATTTTTTCTTCTTCTTCTTCTTCTTCTAATATTTTTTCCATTTATTAAAAAAACAATTTAATTTAGAATATTTAATAATGATTATAATTAAAGACTTAATTTAATGTAATAATACAAGTCAACATCTAAATCAGTAGTAATATTATAAATTTTCAAGAGTTACTAATACTAAAATGTCGAGACGCTCCTCTTATACTTTGAATTGGAGAGTTGAAAATTTTAAAATGCAATTTTTATAAAATGCAATCATGTTTATATATAAATACAGTTCATGTTTATGGCTCTATAAAAAAAATACTCTATGAATACCAATTTTCAATAGCTTCCCGTCTACTTATACAAAAACATAGATAGTATGCGAAATTTGAAGCAAATCCATCGAGTAATTTTCAAGATCTAATTGGCTGAATAAATAATATTTTCTTTTCCAAATTTCTTTTTCAAAATTTTAAAAATGCTCTAAAATTAAAACTACCCTATGAAAATCCATTTTTGAAAATTTCCCTTCTTCCCGCAGTTGTAAATGATCTCCATGCAAATTTAAGAACAAATCAATCGAGTACTTTACGTAAAATAAAAAAAAATAAGAAATAAAAAATCGAAATTTTTTTTAAAACCTTTAAAATTTTCTAAAATCATAAACATTTTAAGAAAATTAGTTTTCAAAGGCTTATTTTTTCAGACAATATCAAATTGATTGTACAAAAATTTTGGAGAAAATTTATAGTATGGTTTACACAAAATAAAAGATAAATAAAAAATAAAAATTTTTTTTTAATTTTCAAAATGTTCTAAAATTAAAACTGCTCTGAAAAAATATGTTTTCGAAAGCTTGTTTTTTTTCAGACAGTAGTGAATAACTTGCATTTAAATTTTGAAGCAAATCTATTAAATGGTTTTCGTAAAATAGAAAAAAATTGAAAATAAAAAATTTTTAAAAAATTTTAAAAATTCTCTAAAATTAAAAGTGCGCAAAGAAAATCATTTATCAAAAGTTTTTCTACTTTTGGCAGTCGAAATTAAGTTCCATACAACTTTTCAAACAAATTCTTTGAGTGGTTTACGTAAAATACAAAAAAAATGAAAAATCGAAAGTTTTTTAAAATTCTTAAAATGACTCTAAAAAATAACTACACTAAGAAAACCAATTCTCAATAGCTTCCGCACCAGTTGATAGAAAAATTGAATTGTATGAAAAATTTGAAGTGAATCCATCGAGTAGTTTTTAAGATTTTATTGGCCTAATAAATAGAAACATTTTTTTCAAAAATTTCAAAATGCTCTAAAATTAAAACTTAGCTAAGAAAATCAGTTTTTTAAAATTTATTTTATTTGGGCAATCACAAATAATTTCCATGCAAATTTTGAAGCAAATTCATCAAGTAGTAAACAAAAAAAAAAACAAAATGAAAAATCTAAATTTTTTTTTTTTAAATAACTCCAAAATGAAAACTACGCTAGAAGAACCAATTATCAATGGCTTCCCAGCAAGTTAGTCAAAAAACTAAATCCCATGCAAAATTAGAAGCAAATCCATCGAGTAGTTCTCGAGATACAATTTATTAACTGAAATCATAAATCCACACGTACACACACACATACACACACACACACACACACACACACATACATACATACAGACATTTTCTGGAAACTACTTTTTTTGACTCACCGAGTTCAAATATGTACAAATCAATGAAAAAATAGAAAAAAATTTTTTTTATTGATACAATGCTTTCTCTATGAGAAAGCAAAATAGCTGAATAGGAGAGAAAGAAAAAAAGGGAAAATTTTTGACGTCTGGACCACACAGAAAACCAAAACGTAACGTTACCATGGTATTTGTAACAGACTAAAGTGTATACACTTGACCACCTTAGCGGCAATTATAACCATGTGGCCTATTGGGGCGGTTTTAAGCGCTGGTTGTTTTAAGCAAAGTGAGTAATTGTAAAATACGTAAAATCCTAATTGTTGCCAATTCTTGGACCCATCTCCACTGCAATCGATGGAGAAGTCTATTATGAGGGCACACACCGACATCAAGGACAATTATAACAACAGGGATTAACCTAAAGGACACGGAAAAACAAGCTAAAGGCTTTCACAATACCTTGTACGTGCTCACCTTCCAATTAAGACCAGTGATGGCTATGAATTGTATCAAGAAATGGACCATTCTAAATGAGTACCGTTTGCGGCAGTCCTAGACGTCCTTTTTTCATCAACCTTTATTTTCTTTTTTTTATTTTCTTGTTCTTCACCGTTTTACTTCTTGACCTGCCCAAACCATTGTTTCTTTTATTATACCTACCAAAATTTTCCTTGACAGTAATTAAGATAATCAATAATTTCAATTTCAAGATAAGTTTCTCACTTGATGAATCCTTGTATTTCCTTTCTTCTTGACAACGCTGACGAGCATACTTTCTCCTATCTATATACATCCTTCTCGAAAAAATTAGGCTGGACTCCAAGGGAGACTTATGTGAAATCATAGTAAAGACCAGACATACGTACATCTGCCCTTCTATTTCCGTTATTATCCTATCCCAAATACTCTAGAGCAAAGGTAAAACAGGTCAAAAATTAGTCTCATTCAATATAAAAAAAACAGCACATATACATCGACAAGCTACAAAGTTCTGCTAGCATCAGCAGTATATTCTTAAAAACGTTGATCCCCCACTTAATGATATTTACTGCTGTCACTGCTATTCAGGCACAGAGGTATTATGATACGAAAACCGTCGCAATAGCTTTTGTCTATCACTTATAAGATTAAGATAAATAAGGACCTAACCTTAAGACCTCATCTAACGTTTCCACAACCTGAACTACTCATTAACGCTGACTCTAAACTAGACAGATGAGAGTTAGGGAAATGAGATAATGATTCGACATCCTCATTACCTGCTCAGTACCACTTTCCCAACACCTTACTTGACAATAGTGACTAATGCGGGGTTGGCTCTGCGAGCAAATGGAATATGGACTAGACCGATGCCACCCATGGGCTACTATTGACTGACAAAACTGATATACTGCTGTAGAAGTTGCATGAGTACTCTAAACAGACAAGTGTACAACAAAATTTCCATACTTAAGCTGACCTTACTAACCACCAGGGAGGGAGGTATGGTCTTTCTAAATGTACTAATAATATAAAAAAAAGTATAATTGACAAATTCAATTCGATTCGAATCACTAAATTTCAAGGGTGTTATGAAAGCAATGTTTACCATAGTATAGTCATAAATAAACTTTGTAACTGAATCTCAGACAACAAAATATTCATTCGAGCACGGTGATGGGACTCGGACTCTTATCGCCTTGTTTGCGTGCGTAAGACCATCACGTCACGCAGGTTTTTATATCATTGAACTTGCTCAGCATTTCCTAAATTGCTGTGTACATTTATTCAAAAGCTCTTTGAATTCAGAAAATACTAAATATTGCAGTTTATAGAGACTATATTTCTCTCCGTGTATGTATGTTACTTTGACTAATCCATAAACACCATTATCCTGCTATCACAGCATACAAAATCAATACAAATCAAAATTTCCAAGACTATAACAATGATCTTGTTTCAGGCACAGATGACATCAGTCTCCAACATTCCGAGGAATCTTGGACATTCCAATAGACGGAGCACAGGCACCTGTATTGACAAAATGAGAGGCCATCTAATCGACATTCGAGCCGACATGTTGACCATTCGACTCATCTAGAACAACAATCATTCACCATGACTCTCGTTAAGTTAACAAGCCACGCAGACTACTATCGTGACGAATGAGACCAATCTCAACTGCCCGATAACTCTCTCAACGCCGACACCAACAGTTAAGCTCAACGACTTAACAACTAGTCGTTCGTCAGCAGGCTCGGTGGCATGGAAAAAGCTACCTGACCATTTATTCCCAATCATCGAGGCATACACCAAAACCACCGTCAAATGAAATTGTGACCTTGCAATAGCGAGTGAAATAGCCAAAAACTAGCCAAGAATCTTTACCTCTGTACCAAATGATGAACGACTTGGCTGAATTTTTACGACTGACTTGGCTGTCTTTTTCACAAGAATAATTGCTGTTAATGATAAACACAACGAACAAAGGCCAAGATATTTGGGTACATGTAATAAAATGACACATTTTAATCACTATGACCAGCACTATAATTACTATTAGCAAACAACTGAATATAAAAAAAGAAGGGAAAGAAAACCATAGTGCCGCTCTGACTACGGAGATTATTTAAACTGCGCCTTGCCGGGTATTATAACAACCCTAGAGACTATACCTGAATCAGCAAAACTCCAGGTTTACTAAATATTAAGATAAACCTCTTAGGAAACTCATCCAAAAGGCTATGGAATGTGTAAAATAAGTATTTGAAATGACGTGGATTCCCAGTTGAACATCCATTTACTGACTTCAAAAATGAAATTCCAAAACTGGACCAGAGAAAAAAATAAAAGTAAAAATTAGTGAAGAATTGAAACCCGAAAAGGCAATGGTAACCACTACCACTAATCATCAAAATATGGGCCATTGTAATATTGATGATGCCAAACATCTCTATAATCAAATAAAGAAGACTGTCAATCGCATCGACCTTCATGACATCGTAGCAAGACTACCATCGACTTATGATTAATTAAAGAAATTGCGCTTTAGTTTTCAAGGGCCCTCAGCCAAATAACTTTATGTGAAATCTTTTTCTCCTTTTCTATTATTTCATTAGTATTAATACTTAGCGCACCTAAAAGTTTGTAAGGTATGGTCAGCAACCCCAAAATCTCCAATTTAACTTCACCATTCTTTTTTTTACCCTATCCTAGCATCAATGAAGACAAGCGTACGATAGTAGGATTGCATATAGTAATCTATGACTACATAAAAGCATACTGAGGTGCTACCCTTTTTCCCTCCATATTCCATACCTGATCCTTCTCATTATTTCTATTCTACATCCACTCCATTTATAAAACATAATATTTGTTTAATTGACCATACCCCGCGAGACAATATCAAATTTCCTTCAATTTTGTTACATTCTTAATAAGTTTTCATTTTTTTTTTATTATAGTCTCTCCTCGAGGGTGCCTGGATCTCTCGTGGCTTGGCGTGACTGTCGAGGACGACAGTGTTTTGAAATAAGGAAGGGTGTTAAGTGATGGAAATTGCCACTTGGAAATTTTAAAAAAATTTTAAAATTTTTATTCAATTTTGTATTGTTGAATAAAATTATAGCATACTTTTTATTTTTTTATTTCTTTAATTTATTTCGTGGAGAGCTAGCTCAATAAGAGAATATCGAGTAGTGTTTTCTGCTAAGTAAAACTGTCGTTATAAGCAGACCGATGCGTTAGAATATGCACACGTGAGGCTTCAAACGCCGTACGTCATGCATGATTACGACACGACTGACCAATGGGAGTTCTCGCTCCTCTCCTTCTTCAAGTTTGAAGTGAAAGCGGAGCGAGCTCTCTCGTTAAAGATCGGCCAGTTTGAGCAACAGATCGCCACCGATCCTAGCCCAAGCAGCAGCACCAAGTCACCAGCACCTCTAACTCTGGCAAGAGAGGAAGGGAGAGAGCAGATAGTAACTAGCAAAGGATGGAAGTCATCACCGAGGTAGACATTTTACAATAAGAGCTAGTACCAAGGCTCAGGCTGCGCGGTGGTGGCTTCTGATTTATTTTAATTTAATTAGTGTAAATTCCCGTTAGAAGCACGGGTTTGTTTGTTGATTTTCTTTTGAAACTTTAGCTTTTTATTTTCTTTCACATTAAATTTTCGTGAGTGTAGAGTTATTTCTCACAACCATGCCAGCCAGCCAGGCAGCGATGCCGAAAGTGGCAGAGTCAGAGAGGGAAATTCAAAAATGTGTAAAAAAAAAGTATTAAAATAAATAGTTTTTAAAATTTGATAATTAATAAATAATTCTAAAAAACAAAGTTACTATAACAAAATAATTTTTTTTGAATTTAAAAAATTTTTTTGAGTTCAACAAAATTTTGTTCAACTCAAAAAAATGTAAAAAATAGAAAAAAAATTATTTTGTTATAGTAACTTCGTTTTTTGGAATTATTTATTAATTATCAAATTTTGAAAACTATTTATTTTAATACTTTTTTTTATACATTTTTGAATTTCCCTCTCTGACTCTGCCACTTTCGGCATCGCTGCAGCCAGGGGACCAGGAACCGCAATTGGATTTATAAAGGTTGAGTCAAGTTTATTTTCTTGTTTATTTAATATTACTACTATTACATTGAAGTGAAGAATCAAGACTTTTTTTTTTCTTACGTAAATATCTTTTGCATTATAGTAAAATACATACATAAACACACACGCGTGCAGCAATAACATATGCATACACACACACATACACACACACACACACATACGAACACATGCACACAAACACATATAAACGAACACATACACACAAACACATATATACGAACACATATACACATACACACAAACACATATATACGAACACATATACACATACACACAAACACATATATACGAACACATATACACATATCCAAACACATGCACATAGTCATATACAGACACACACATACACAATATCCGTCACTCCGTCCCTCCGTCTCTCCGTCTCTGTATCTTTATCTTCAATTCTCCATCTCCGTCTCTCCGTCACCCTGTTTCCGTTGCTCCGTCTCCGTCACTCCGTCTCCCTCTCCGTCTTTGTCTTTCCATTTTCGTCTCTCTGTCTCCATTTCAGTGTGTCGTCGTTTCTCTGTCTCCGTCTTCATGTCCTCGTCTTTCCGTCTCCATCTCTCCATCTCCGTCTCTCCTTCTCCGTCTCTCTGTCTCCGTTTTTCCGTATCCATGACACCGTTTTCGTCTCTCCGTCTTCCTCTTCGTCTTCGTCTCTTCATTTCCGTCTCTCTGTCTTCGTTTCTCTGTCTCCGTCTTCATGTCTCTGTTTTTCTGTCTATATCTTTCTGTCTCCGTCTTTTCGTCTCCGTTCTTCCGTCTTTGTCTCTTTGTCTCCATTTTTTATCTTTACCTTTTCGTTTCCGTTTCTCCGTCTTTGTCTCTCTGTCTTCATCTCTCCGTCTCTCCATCTTTGTCTCTTCGTCTCCGTCTCTATGTCTTCGTCTTCATCTCTATGTCTCCGACTCTCCGTCTCCGTCTCTCCGTCTCTGTCTCTATGTCTCCAGCTCTATGTCTCCGTCTTTTCGTATCCATCTCTCCGTCTCCATCTCTATGTCTCCCACTCCGTCTCTCCATCTACCTCTTTGTCTTCGTCTCTCCATCTCCGTTTTCCCGTCTCTCCATCTCCCTCTCCGTCTTTGTCACTCCATTTCCGTCTCTCTTTCTTCGTTTCTCCATCTCCGTTCTTCCGTCTTTGTCTCATTGTCTCCCTTTTTTTTATCTTTGCCTTTTCGTTTCCGTTCCTCTGTCTTTGTCTCTCTGTCTTCGTCTCTTTGTCTCTCCGTCTCTATGTCTCCATCTCTCCGTATCCATCTCTTCGTCTTCGTCTCTCCATCTTTATCTCTCCACCTTCCTCTCTGTCTTCGTTTCTCCGTCTCCTTTTCTCCCTTTCCGTGTGTCCCTGTTTCTCTGTCTCCGTCTTTCTGTCTCCATCTCTTCGTCTCCGTTTTTTTGTGTTTGTCTTTTCGTCTTCGATTTTGTGTTTTTTTTTCGTCTCTATTTCTCTGTCTTTATCTCTTCTTCTCTGTTTATCTGTCTCTTTCTTTTTGTTTCCATCCCTTTCTTTTTGTCTATATCTCTATCCCTCTGTCTACGTCTCTCCGCCACCTCCTTTCCATTTCTCTGTCTCCGTTTGTTCGTCTTTGGTCCTCTGTTTAGTGTCTCATTTTCCCGTCTCTGTCTTTTTGTCTGCGGGTCCGTTTCACTGTCTACCTTTTTTTATGAAATTGTTTCGTGACTCCTGCTCTAAAAGTTACTTTTGATATTATTTCAGTTCTTTTTTGCTTAGCACTAATATTAGTATTTGCGTTTATTTAATTACCCAGCGCTTAAAATAGCAGTCGTATTATTTTATTATACAACGTTCACAATGAAAATTGTGTCCTATCAATAACACCGTGCTCACATTGGCGGTCAAGTTCCTTTAACTACACAGCGTTCAAAATAGCAACCGTAAATACTTGATTACACAGCACTTACAATAGCAGCCGCGTTCTTTTAACCACATAGCACTCAAAATAGCAGCCACGAATTTTTTATCACAGAGCGCTTACAATAGTTGTTGTATTTTTTAACTACATAGCATTTACAATAGCAGCCATGTTCTTTTTAAATACTCAGCATTTAAAAAAGCAATCACGTTTTTTCAATGGCACAGAACTAACAATATCAGCCGTGTTTTTCAAACACAGCGCTAAACTCTTCTTCATAATTTTGAATTCATTATATTTAATGTTATATTAGAGTTTCAAATATGTTTGATTTTATTTTCTTATTCGTTATATTTAATTTTTGCATTGTGATTTTATAATATTTCTTTGTAAACAATGTTTTTAGTATAGACCACTTCATCTTTAACTTTTCTTGATATTTCTGTTAATAATATTTTCAATTCTTTTTTATTAGTCATCCTTGAAAGTGCCACGTGTAACTGCCCATGACTGAAAATTGGTGTTGATAAATACACTCCTACTTTTTTAAATGATTGTCATTGCGACTTATTAATGGTCATTGCATGAGCAAGTTTTACAGAAAATTGTTTTCTGGTCATCTGGAATGGCAGTTCATCATTTGCTAATAAGGTCATACGTGGTAAGAATATAGTGCTCCCTTTTCTACTCCCTGTTAATATTTGTGCAATAATAGTAAATTGTTTTAATGTCGTTATTACTAATCGGGTTACGTTACAAAGTCCTTCATTTAAATTAACATTTCTTAAAGGCGTTACTATAGCTCCTTTTTTTATTTATAATCTATGTGGAGGTGAATCATTGGGCGTTGAAGAACTTCAAAATTCTGTTAGCGAAATTACGTCTAAGCTTTCGTCATTTACATCATTTGCAGAGTCAATGCTCAAGTACTCTATTACTGATTCATTTATTTTTGATGAAATTTTTTCATTCATTTCTATTACATCTACGTTTTTCAGTGCTAATATAATATTTTTGTAATAGTCACAATTTTCAATATTTATATTATACTCGTAAATTTCATCAATTAGATTGCGCTTTGACAATCTTTTTTTTGGAATTCGTATGACTTCATTTCCGTTTTCATATTTTGAATAAAAATTACCATTTCCTATATTTAATAACCAATTTTTAAATTTATCATCTGGTTCCGATAAATGTTTATTTTCTTTTAGGAGTCAGCCGTATACCGACACAGTTACCTATTTTACCGAATCTGTTTAAAATTTATTTTTTATAAAAACTAATAACTCGAGGCAAAAATAAAGAGATAGTTTCAATTCGTATAATAGAAAACAATATTTTCTCTGATAAGAATAATTTAATTCCACCGCTTTATTTTCAAGAAAAGTTGGAATAACTTGAAAATCCCATTATTTGACACTAATTTTTAATTTTCTAAGTTATTCCGACTTTCCTTAAAAACGAAGCGATAAAATTAATTTATCCTAATCAGAGAAAATATTACATTTTATTAAACACATCGAAACCATCTCTTTATTTTTGCCTCTAGTTGCTAATTATGGGAAAAAAGTCAATTTTTTAATTAGAAAAGGACAGAGATACGGCGGCCTCTTAAAGGCATACATTGAAAATGTTCCCACAAATAGTTTTTTTTGACACAATCTTCTACTATCTGTGTTCTATTTCCACGTTTCACTATTGGTAATATTTGTCTCAAATCACCTGGTATGATAAATGTTTTCCCTCCAAACGGATAATTATTATCATATACATCTTTAAACATGCGATCGACGGCTTCAAAAGCGTATTTTGATGTCATTGTGATTTCATCCCAGATAACAATTAATGAATTTTTCATTTTTTACCTATTTTGATGTTTATACTAATATTACATATTGTGTCTTTAGATATGTTCAACGGTAATTTAAATGCTGTATGTACTGTCAAACCGTCTAGTAATAAAGTAACCGCTATTTCTGTCCATGATACAACTGAATAGTTGATTTCATAAATTTTTAGATAAGTTATGATTGTATTTAATAAATAGCTTTTACCACTTCCACCTGGACCGTCTATATATATATATATATATATATATATATCTACTTTTAAGTGCAGTTTGTATTTAATGAATTTATTACTGGCTAAAAAATAGTCATCTAAGCATTTGTTAGAGTATCAATAATTGACTTAATATTATCAACATTATTTACTGTACTATATTCATTTTCGTTATTTTCAATATAGTATTCTGAAATAGGTAAATTAAAGTCACTTAATGAGAATCCATTATTAGTTAAAATATCATTGATTATGCTTAATGCATATTCTTCACCCTATTGTTCATTCATTTTTTAAGGATAAAAATAGATTTTATATTTTTCATATAATTCTCGAGCATTTATTTGATTGTGAAATGTACAAATGTAACCAAATAATTGACAAAGAGCTTTTGGAAATCGAGATTTACATGATTCTTTAAAACATTCATCCCATTCATCATCGATTTCAATTAAATTTCTTGCTGTTGCTGCTCCAAAGAATTTTGGGTATGTGATTCCATCAAAAGTTATTGAATTTTCAAAAGATGTTGTAGCTTTCACGTGAAGCAGAAATAATCTTAAAAAGAATCTTTCTCTTTGTTTTAAATTCATTAAGTAAATTATAGTTAGAATATATTTTATAGTCTTTTTTCTTTTCGTCCATGTTTTATGTATTCAATTGAAAACATTATGTTGTGGTATATCACAATAAAAGTAATTATGTACCTCTGGGTCATTTTTATTTAGTTCAAACCACGTTGTTGGTGTTGTATTTACATTTTTCTCATCACTTTTGGTTTTCAAATCTTTCTTTGAAATACACATATAGTTCATTTTCATTATGAACCGCTAATCTATATATTGTATGCGAAACGTCACTAATATTATATTCCTATATGCGATGCATAGCTTCTGGCGGGCAAACATATCTGGTGTTTATATATTGTTTAATTTTATCATAAAACATAACAAAATCATTCGTTTCATCTGTTTCATCATTAGTATTACTTTCAGTATTTATTTCACTTACTTTCATTTTTATAAATGCGCAGTAATGTCCTTTGAAACAGTATTTAAATAAATATTCCATAACGCCTATCGTTGAACATAATTCAATATTAATATGACAATAAGACTCTAATAATAAAAATGGGTTATAAGGAATAACAAATCTATTATCTGCCAACTTGTTTTTTCTGTAAATAATATCATTTTTATCATTTCTTCTTCGATGAATAGGATAGCCATTTGTCATTATTGTAGTTTTATTAAATTTTTTCAAGAAATTTTTCGTACACTTCCCTGATTCTCTATCCATACAAGGAGAGTTTTTATTCTGATCTTCACAAGGACCATGTATCATAAATTGTTTCACTATTTAATATAATCTAGGATTCTCATTTTTATTTGGAATTTCAGCTACTATAAATTTATCGACATCATTATTATTGCAAATTCTATCGTCTTTACTTAAGAATATTAGTATACGTGCATGTGGTAAACCTCTATTTTGAAATTCTACGACGTATGAATATGCAATACATTTTCCCAAAATTTGTTTTTTAGTTATATCCTCTATAAATATTTTCAATGTTTTTTTTTGATATTTTAACAACAATATCTGGTCTATCTGTGACTTCTTCATTTTTTCCTATATTATTTGTGATTTCTTCCCATTTCGGATTGCATGTAATAGTAATGAAAAAATCTGGTTTCCCAATTCTTAGAACTAACGTCATCGAGTCAAGAAAATTTTGATGTAAGGAACGCGGACTTCCTGTAAAAGTAGATGGCAATATAAACATTTTTCCAATTTTTAAACCATCATTGATTTCTTTTTCTCTATTCTTTAAGTAATCTATTATGCCTTGATAAAGTTCTGTTCTTGAAGAATCTTGATTCTTCTGTATAAAATATAATCTTGAATTTTCTATTTTAACCCATGAATCAACAATATACTGTGGTGTTAATTTTCTCAAATTCAGAAATTATCTGAAATCATTTCTAATGCTCAACTTATAAGAGTGAAATCTAAGTGCTTATATGTTTTTTTTACTCTTATTTGATTTCATTTTTGGTATCCATCCAAAACCATAATTCAGATATATAAGTGGATATATCATGGGATCTACGTGTTTATTTATATCATGGATTCTTATTGATTTTTCTGATTTCGAGTAGATACATATGTCTTTTTCAATAAGTAATTCATTTTCTACAAAAACTACTGCTACTTCATTACATTCAGCTTCATTATATCGATGCTTATCAAAGTTATCGTTTCGTCTTCTATACATTTTAACATCTCTAAGTATAGTTCCATTTTTAATAAAACGATTATTTTTTTCAAGTTCCACTTCGTGCATCATTTTATAAGCTGCTGCGTGAGGATTATTTTTTCTGACTATAGTATCTAATTTATTCAATAATTCAACAGAACAATTCAAATCGTCTTCTATGCAGCATTTATTTGATTCTTTGTTATCAAATATGTATAATTGTCCATATTTTCTCCATTCATTTTCATTTGCATGTAATGCATATACATTATGATATATTTGTCCGCGAATACGTATGACTTGTATTAAATAATTTATCAAATGTTGCACCAAAACGAGCGAGTGCCCAAGCATTATTGTATGATTTTACGCATTCCTTAAAATTATTACATGTCATAGAATTTCCCGTAAGCAATTTTTCAATCTCTTCAGGATTTTCTAGGCCTTTTTGTAATGTTATATTCCCTTGTTGACAACATAATGTAAATTTCTTATTTCTTGACATTTCAAATGAAAAATGTCTAGCACCACAAAAATCACAAATTGAATTCAAATCACCAATATTATTTTCCATAATATAATTTTCATTATTATTAATCAATGTATCTTTGGCTGTTTACTAATAATTGATATTATCTTCATTTTGTTCCGTTTAATATTTTTTTTATACTTATTATTTTTTTCTAAAATAATTAGATTATCATCTTTTTTTTAAAATGTTTTTTTGTATAATTCATTTGAACGTTTCAATATTTTTATTTTGTTTTTCAAATAATATTTTTTTCAATTTTTTTAAATTTTATATTTATTATATTCCTCTCCCTCCATCTGTAAGTAGTTAAACACGCTTTATTTTTCACACTTGTTATTTTTGTTCTGGTACTGCATTTTTGTGCCCTAGTGCGTTTTTCTTACAGATTCTTGCACGCTCAATTTGCAAGGCACCGTTTCAGCTATAAATCATCAGTTTCATTCGCGGTCCTTGCATTTTATCTCATAATTTACATCAAGACCCTAAACTTTGGAAATTAGAATTGTTGCAGTTTTGAAGTTAGTTGGGAGGCAATTTTCATCTGCAGGCAGAGATCCTGGTGGCTGATTTTTCAACCTACTCCTCGACCAATAATATAGAAGTTTACCTTACCCTTTAAGGAGTATACACAAGAGGTCGGAGTTATGGACAGTTTAGCGATCTGTAAGGTATCCACTAATGATAAATGGGGCATGGCAAACCTCCATTTGTGTTTCACATGCCGGCAGTGCTGTCATGCGAAATGCATGACTCGCTCAAAAATGGAAAGTGGCACAAAACACGAGTGTAAAAGGTGCATGGAAAAAATAAGAAACAATTCAAGGTCGTCTGCCGAAGGAAGCATCAAGGCCAATGGAGTTCTACAGGCCCCACGCAAAGCTGCTCCTAATCAGCCAATCAGAGCCTCTACACCATCAAGAACTGACTCGAAAGTGACATCTGTTAACACCTCACAGAAGCAGCCTGAAAGAGTGAAAACTACTTTATCATCGCAAACTTTGTCCAACAACAGCGGTGCCAGGGCGGATGAAGGGAAAAGTAGAATAAGTATGCCTTTATCTGATAAACTATTGGGAGGTGGCGCTGCGCTCGCTGCCCCGAGTGATAATAATAATAGTAATAATTTTATGAAAAATAATTCTGATGTAGTCCGAAGTGACTGAGATTCTTTCTTATTGCAGGCAGCTGTATCTGCTCTAGAGGGCGTACTATATAGCAGGCTTGACACAATACTAAATACTTTTGATTGATTTTTGGCTGTAGAGAGCTAAGTTAAAAATTTTGACAAAGGCCTGCGGGATATTGTGTCCCAAATTGATATGCAGAATAAATATATTAAAAAATTAAAAATTAGACAGATGCAGCTGTTAGAGGAAAATCGCAAACTTAGGGAAATAATAGTCACTTCGGAAAGGAATTTCTTGTCCGCTCTAAATAAAAAAATTGAAACGTATAATAAAACAATTAGTTGTAAATTTGATAATATTCAAACTTTTCTTAATAACAGGTTTCACGGAGTGGACAAGGGTTTCTTTGATCTTACAACGGGGGTAGCTGGCGTGGCGCAGGCCGTCGCGGATCTTACGGAAGTAAATGAGCATACATTACACACATCTAAATCTGTAGAAATGCCACAAACACCACATACTCATACTGTAATTAGTAAGGAGGCACCTCGTCAAGTTGAGACGGAGTGTAGCTCCGGGAGCGGTACATTAGTGATCTCTGGCGAATTTGACTGTTCAGCAAATAATGTTGGACCGGATGATTACGCCTGTGCCGTTCTTGGTACCATTCTTCCGGCAATTAAGCATACAAATGTAATCTCAGTTGAGAAAATCGCTAAATATGATGATGTAAAAGGGGTGTCTACAGATCGTGGGATCAATGGCGGCCCGAGGAGTGCGTTCTCATTGCTGGCTAGACTTTCTGAGGAGGACCTGGTACAAAAGGCGTTCGAGGCTAAACGACAATTCACTGGTTTTTCGACAGCGGATTTTAATCCCTCCCTCCTTGGCAGTCTTCCAGCCATCAAACGCCACGGCTTGATATTTATTAATTAATTTTTGCCTAAAGAAAAATATGTTCATTTTAAGAAGTTAAAAAAGTATGCCAAAGAAAAAGGCTTTAAATTTGTTTAGCACAGACATGGTAAATTTCTGGTGAGAAGGGAGAGAGGGGAGAGAGCTCACAAATTTTTTAATGAAAATGATTTAGATAATTTATTGACAGAAAGTAAGAAATTAAAAGACGGTGTGCATGTAATTAATTCAAATTCTGAAACTCCATCGAATATTAAGTGCAATAATAATAATATATGTGATAATAATGAAGCCTCTGAAAAACAACGAAATATGTCGACAAATCAATTATTAATTACAAATAATGGAGTAACGTCGAGTGTGACCTCTCCCCAATGACTGCACCGGGCCTCCTCTGAGAGTCGTACAGGGAGGAGGGGTGAACTGCGAGCGTGCCTTCTAAATGTGACTTCGTTGAGGGCTCACGTTGGGCAGGTACGTGAGTTTCTAAGTGATGGTCCTTTTTGCGACATATTTGGAGTGGCTGAAACCTGGCTTGGTCCATCTGTTTCGGATGACGTCATTCGGGTCAAAGGGTATAAAGTATTCAGACAGGACAAAAACTTGCGTGGTGGAAGAGTTACTTTGTATGTTAAAGACAATTTAAAGTGCACTATTTTGGCTACTTCAGATACTCAAACTAATCATAGTGAAGGTAAACTGGAGGTACCTGAGTATATTTTTTGTTCCGTGCAATTGGGCAACTCCGAAGCCGTGTTGGTTTCTGTTATTTAATGACCTCCTGCAATTTCCTTTTTTAAAACTACCGATTTTTTGGATAACTTAAGAAATTTTGCTTCCGAATACTCTCATAAAATTATAATGGGAGACCTGAATGCCGATCTCCTGCGTGAGAGCAGTGATGCCAAATTTATTAATAAATTGTCGGCTGAGCTTTCATTACAGTTGGTTCAGCACGCTGCCACGCATTACACTCCAACATCTCATTTGTGGATTAACCTGATTCTTACTGACGATAATGACACAGTACGTGACGCACGCAACTTACCGGCGAATTTTCACAGTCGGCACAACTTGATTGATGTATGTATTTCTTGTCATCACATCAAGACAGATAATAAAATAATTAAGTATAGAAATTACAAAGATATCTGTCCAAACTTATTGGTGCAGAGTTTGGCCGGCTGTGATTGGACGCCATTTACAGTTGGTACAGTTGACCCAGAATCTGCACTTAGCTGCCTCTGTGACAACCTTACGGTGGCAATACAAAATCTAGCGCCACTAAAAACACTTGAAATTAGTAAAGATAAATTTCCTTGGATTGATAAAGAGTTGTCGCAGATGCGGCACAAGAGAGATGCCATGTATCCTAGATCTAAACGGACAAAGGAGAAGCGATATCTCTCCGAATTTTTGCAGCTGCGTAAAACAATAGATGAACGGACGAAATAAGCTAAAACAAATTATTATCATAATAGACTATTCGATGCTCTTGCTGAAAGTAATGTCTGAAAGGAGTTAAAAGACCTGGGACTCCTGTTCGGACCTCAAAGGGACTTGAATAAATTCACTCCAGATGAGCTTAATACACATTTTGCGGGGGTGTCGGTCTCGCCACACGATGATACTGTGGAACGTAAAAGGATTCTTTCTGAGTGTAGTGAAAGTGGTTTTGCCTTCAAGCCAATTAATATTAATGATGTAATCCTAGCGATTTCGCATTTTTCATCACAGGCTTGTGGCGAGGATGGCATCCCGCAGAGTGTGATACTTGAAGCACTTCCGGTCATTGGAGAGCATCTTGTGACTCTATTCAATTTCTCTTTTGCACGGGGGTCTTTCCTTGCCTTTGGAAGCGCGCACGTATCGTGCCTTTAAAGAAGTGCCCTGCACCTAAAATGCCTAAATATTTTAGGTCCATAGCAATATTATGTTTTCTTTTAAAGGTTCTCGAGAAGATGGCCCATGACCAACTGTAGGAGTATATTATGACACACAAAATACTTGACTCTTTGCAGACTGGCTTCAGGTAGCATCATTCTACGCAAACTGCCATACTTAAACTTACAGACGACATAAGATCAGGTCTTGACAAGAAACTTGCCACGATACTACTCCTATTTGACTTTAGTACGGCATTCGACACGATCTTTCCTTCCAAATTGCTTGCGAGGCTTAGATGGATGGGGTTTTCTAGGGCTGCACTAAAGTGGATCAACTCCTATTTATCAGGTAGGAAACAAATAGTTTCTACTCATTTAAAAGAGGATTCGGATTGGCTAACAACCAATCTAGGAATTCCCCAGGGTTCAGTGCTGGGGCTTCTATTATTCTGCCTTTACATTAATGACATACGTGACACGCTCGACCCCTGTTGTGTCAAGCACATATTATATGCTGATGACCTCCAAATCTATACTCAGGTCCCTTATGAACATCTGAATGAAGGTATTCGTATTATGCCGAGGGTGGCCAGGGCGGTGTCGAGATGGGCTGTCGATGCTTCTCTCACATTAAATGCAAGCAAAACTGAGGCGATCGTTTTTGGCAGTAGTCGTTTTATTAATGACTTTTATGCTGGTGAGCCAAGAACGATTGAGCTTGAGGGAGGTGTCGGCATATCTTTCTCTGATACCGTTACGAGCTTTGGTGTTGTGCTTGACGCTAAGTTATCTTGGGAGCCGCATATTAATATGGTGACTAAAAAATTTAATAGGATAATGTATAGTTTACGGTTCTTTCATCGGTACACCACTGAGGCCCTACGTAAACAACTCGCAGCTGCCTTGCTATTTCTGCACCTCGACTACTGCTCAGTAGTTCTGCTTGATGCTTTGCAGGGGTTGTGAAGACAATTACAAATACTTAAAAATTCATGTGTGAGATATGTATTAGGCGTAGGATTGGGCGATCATATCTCTCCTCATAGAGCTGTGCTTGGTTGGCTGCGTACTGATTCAAGGAGACAGTATTTTATGGCTGTACTTATGTACAAAATTGTGCGTATGAATACTCCTGAGTATCTAGTGAATCTCTTCACTAGATATGTAGCTAGGGTAGCCACTAGGGGAGAGATTCAGGACTTCGCGGTGCCCTTCATGCGTACTGAGACTGGAAGAAATTCCTTTCAAGATCAAGGTGCGCATTTTTGGAACTCCCTGCCTGCTTATATAAAAAATCTTCCATCGCTTGGCAGGTTTAAGTCGGCTTTGAGGACGTACTTACGCGACCTCGAGTGAAATTAATTTTAAGTATTTTAATTTTCATGTTAATTCATTTTGTTTTGTCCTATATATAGATTTAAGGTGTAAATGTATTTATTAGCGTGAATGATGGATGAATGTATGCGGAAAGTATGAGTGATTCTGTTTTTATTAGAAGTCATGACATCTTCGGTATTGTTTTTATTTTTCAAATGTAATTATTATTTTATTTTTTAATTATTAACTATTACTTTGTTATTGTATTGTTCAATTTCATTTTTATAGTATTGTCCAATTTTATTTTTATTGATGTCATGACAGTGATTCCTTTTTTAAATTATGTATTTTAATTTTATGACTGATAGATATTTAAGACTGTTATTTATTGTAATTTATGTTTTCTGCGTGTATTTAGAATAGTCTGTGATATCACTTTTACATGGTGACTTACTGATACAGTATTATATATTAATTTTAATAATTGACTGTGATATCTTATTTTATTATGTGCAATACTTTTTAAAGAATTATTACTTACTATTTCATGTATTACACGCCTTTTTGTACTCTTTTTACAAAATAAATAAATATCTATCTATAATATCTATCTATAATATGATTTGTAATTAATTTGTCTATCATAGTTGTAATTTTGTTTATATGCTGAATTTTTATTTTTTTTAAGGATTCTTGATTATTTTTTATAATTTTTTTTCGATATGAAATTTGACTTTTTCGTTGCAGTATATTCATAATTTGATTTTTCAATTGCAACTTTTGTAATTTTTTTAATTTTTCATCCTTTTTAAAATTATTTTCAAATTTCGAAATCACATTAATGTTTTGAGAATAAATATGATTTTTCCGTTGCGTTATATTGTTAGGTCCTGGCTTGCGCTAGGACAAAATAAAAGTAAATAAGTTATTTATCTAATTGTATAAATTTATATATGAATTACGTTCTCTTGAAATATTTGACTTATTCATAAAAATTCAGTAATAAAGATAAAGATGTATGAATTCTAGTAGTGGATAAACTCCACCAATATTAAATTGAGTGAAATCGCTCTCACTATTGAAAATTACTAAAGGATAATGTATATACTTTCAAATAAAGAGTTTATTAAATAATTATATATTCTTACCTTGTAGTATTTCTTAGTGGATTGGTGCTGGGTACGGGCAGACAAATGAATAGGTACGATATGTAAATATATAGATGCTCAAGGTTTATTAATTTCTTTTCAACACTTTTAGTACAACAGATTTTTATACGCGTATATATTTTAATAATCGATTTATGTATATGTAGTATTAGCAATTGCTTTTTAAATATACAACTTACGGGAAGTGTAAACTTGTTACCAATAAGAAACCCGGGGTGATGTCCCAAATGTCATTTGTTTCATTTGGCTTTTATACTCATATTTGTTCATAAGATTTATTATCTTTTACATCAATTTTTATTTATAAATTTTCTTAAATTTTAATAATATGTTCCGTAATGGTTTTTAGGATTCGTTTGGTAATTTCGAAATATACGTTTTGATTCTCTTCTTATGATCTACTTAATTTCGCCTAGTAATGAAATAATGCGACTGTTCAATAACTGAGGAATTTTGATTTATCGATCAATGTTAATAAAAAAGATACGTTTATGACGTAACACCTCGGTGCTCAGGAGATTGCATATCGGAAGGATAGGCAATCAAAAATAAAAGATGATTCAATTATTGAACATTTACAACATTATGATCAAAATCTTTAAATTAATCAGGAACTGTATATTCAATCGATGTCAATGGATGTAAATCGATAGAGCAATGCTTATTATGTATTTTGACTCCTAATGAATGGTGTGGTTAACATGATAAATCTGGTTCATGTGGCCTTTGCACTGTTCTTGTTTTATTAATTTTGTAAATAGCATTGCACTTTCTTTTGTTTCTTAAAAAAATGATTTAATTTTACAATTGATCAATAACTGCATATTTTAAAATAACAAATTTTGAAATAAAAGATACGTCGTGACGTAACACTTTGGGGCTTAAGATATTGTTTATCGGTACAAGAAGTAACAAAAGAAAAATTTGAATGTAATAACAATTTTTTTAGTTATTGATCAATTTACATAAATATCTTAAAATCTATTAAAAAAATATTTTATTTGAATGTCTTTATACAATAATTCGATGTATTTTTTCATTATATAATTGTTAAGTAATGTATGAATATTGGTATGGAAAAATAGGAAGATGGAAAATTCTTAAATTATATTGCTATTTTAAATTTATAATATTTAAAACATGATATGGTTTTTTTCCTCTAATAGGAGATCGCCTTAAATTATTCGTGATTTTGTTCATAAATATTTTTAATATATTTATAAATCTTGTATTTTAGCTTATGATATATTTCGTAACAAAAATAACAAATAACATGCCATATAAAATAATTATAAAATAATATTAGATTTGTCAAAATAATAATAATTGTTCAAATTCAAATATAAGAAATGTTTTTTTTTTTCTTTTTTAATCCTTTTCAATTTCAAAAATAACAGTCGGATATAATTCATAGATTCTTATGATTGTTTAAATATAAGTGAATATTCATTCACTTTCCTTCCGGCTTAAGATAATTGCGTTGGTGATAACTAAGCAATAAGAAGAAAAATTTTCTAAATTCTTATTTTCATATTTTCACTTAATACACTAAATGTGGCTATATATATTTATTTATTAAACCAAAAGTAAAATCCTATACGTAGTATAGGTAACAATGCAAATTCTTACAGAGGTGGAATTAGTTTACCTGAACGTAGGTCTAGTATAAAATTGAAATAGCTGGATACGTAAAAAAAACTTAAAATTAACTAAAAATATATAGATTATAGTTATTAATAATACGTAAGTATAATTATTATTAAATATGATCTAGTTATGATAATGATCTAATCATGATTCGTACTAAAATTTTTGTATATATACAAGTTATTGAGATTTATTTTGTCATTTATTGAAAGCTATGTTTTAAAAATATAATAACAGATCCAACATAAATTAAAAAAGTAAATTTTATTATTTCAGTTCATTTATATATAATAATAGTTAATAAATTTTTCAAAATTTTCTACTTTTGTCTGTAATTTGTATGGTAAGTTTAACATAAATCTAACTTAAACGTAAACTGATCGTTTGTAATTGCTTGTCTTCATTTTGAAAAATATGTACTCTAAATAATTTTAGAGTTTAGAATGAAGATTGAACATAGTTCTTTTATTCCATATAGAACTTATAATAAAGTTTATCATTTGAAGCGGGCTTGACTTTATTCACGGTCGCCAGGTAATATTTTAATTACCGAATTTAAATTTACTTCATCAATTTAATCTATTACATGCATATACAAGGTGCATACAACAATATTATAAAACAAAATTATATTTATCGACGATCTCCTCCAGTGCGATACTCATGGAGATGCGATAGTTTCTAATTTTCTTTACGTGTGGAGGAGAGGGTAAAGTGATAAAAATTATTATCGACGACTCCGTTGAGTGCAATACTCTAAAGAGTGCGATAATAAACTTTTTTATTATATGAAATATGCAGAAAAGTGTTTGAATCGACGACATCTTTGAGTGCAATACTCTCAAATGTGCGATAAATAATACTTTTATTTAATGAAATATGACTTGATAAATTATTATCGACGACATAACTAAGTGCAATACTTTTCAATGTGCGATAATTAATTTATTTACTTATTCTATGACAAATAATGCATGAAGTAAAATGAGTTGCACTATTCTAAATGAATTGTAACATAGGCTCAGTTAAAATCTTTTGTCTTTTATTTATTAATTAAAGAAATTTATATTTCATAAATTTTGAAACATTACATAGTATAAATTTTAACACAGAGTGCTAAGGTCTTATGCTTTTGACAATATAAGATCAAATGAATCTTCTTGGCTTGACGCAGGCCTTTTTATACCATTTGATGTACCTTCGATGATATTCTATTAAAGAAATAGAATGTTCCATAACTTTAATCTTTTATTTCTTTAATTTAACTTAAAATATTTATAAAAGGAACATTATATTTCTCCTATAGTCATCAAAAGTTATTGTTATAAAAAAGGAATGCTCCCTAAATAATAATAATTGTACTTTATTTTATTTATTATTATCAATTTAATATTGATAGTATTCTTTTCTAATTAGAAGATATGGAACATTCGTTTTTTAAATAAGAAGTAGAATGCTTTCGAAGAAAACACTCTATTTCTTTTAATCTTTCTTTAAATTTTAAACATAATAGTCTTTTTTTATATGTATTATAGGAATGACATGTTCTATTTCTGTTTAAACAACGATATTAACAAATTACGTTTATTATATTAACAATCAGAGATTAATAATATTTTTTATTAAAAGAAACAGAACATTCCATTTCTTTATTCATTTTCTTATATCTATATATATACATATTTTGAGTTATCTTCATTACCGGCCTTGATCGGTAATCTGGGTGCCGTAATTTAAATTTATTATTTTTCAAATTATTCTGACTTTTAATAATGTAGTCATTCTTATGACCTATTTGTATTAAATTAAAGTATTTTATAAATAATTAATATGAGCCGTTATACATTTTTTTTTTACTTTACATAAATTGTAATTGTAAAGTAAAATATTATCTAAGTCTTAATAAAGACTTTTTTATAACAATTTTTCTCTTATTTTTGCAATACGAATTCTAAATAAATTTAGAAGTTGAAATATTTATTTGTATATTGGTTCATGTTGCATTTGGATGAAAGTATGCAACTTTTCCTTTCTTTTTTTTTGTAAATATATTTTTCGTGTTGAAAAATGAAATCAGTTTTACGAATGTATATTAGATAATATA
Source organism: Anastatus disparis (assembly GCA_017163975.1). Classification (NCBI taxonomy): domain Eukaryota; kingdom Metazoa; phylum Arthropoda; class Insecta; order Hymenoptera; family Eupelmidae; genus Anastatus; species Anastatus disparis. Next base: position 2,072,858 of record JAFFSR010000370.1, on the reverse strand, counting down.
TGCTTGTATATCTTAAATTCAGAGACAAAAGTAGTTGATTCATAAACAAAAACATAAGACTTAATATACATTCATAAGTTTAATGATCATTATAAATGTTAAATTTCTTTTACAAGATGTTCATGTTTAATGAAAATAAAAAAGTAAAAGTATAAGTAGTAAGATGCATTGATATAAATAAAAGTTTAAAGCTTTAAATCTTATTATAGATACTGTATATAATAATTTTATATATTTTATTTAATTATCAACTAATATTGATTTAAATAAATTGATTTAAATTTCTTAATTTTTCATTTAGAAAACCATTTGTTGTTGATTAAATCAATTGATTTAAATGTGATTATTTCTTACTATTTAAATTGATCGATTTAAGTTGATAGAACCCTTAAATCGGCAATCTGTAAATTTACAAGTCACATTTTGAAAACTTACAGATTTTTCTTATTTTATAAAAATTGTTTATCAATAAAACATAAATGAACTGGAATATAAAAAAAATGAAATTATAGAGATTCAAAAATTTATGAAATGTGCAAAAATTCCTGAAAAAGAGAAAAAGAGATTAGATTTTTTTCTAAAATATTTATAATTTTTGTTCATGATATAATAGTAGAAATTAAATGTGTTTCTGATTTGTTTAATGTTATTTGAAATTTTCAATGATAAGTCAAAGCATTTAAATACATTGTTATTAATTATTTTTTTATTTGAACTTTGCTGATTATGAATTAATGTGATATTCTTATTTTTAGGAACAATTTTGTTTTTTAGACTCGTTTTATTATTTAATTGTTTTGGTTTTATTTTGATAATATTAGTGTATTTGATATTTTTATCGAACACCATTTTATTTTGATTTTTATTTGAATCATTAGAGCTATTTGTTGTAAAGCATTTTTGTATTTTCAAAAATTTATTATTTTTTTGTAGAGAATCATCTTTGTTATTAGTTGTGTCGTTTTTAATGAGTTTGGATATATTATTTTTGCTGGCAAGATTTGTTTTATTCAAACATAGTTGAATTAATTCATCAAGGTCGGTCCATCATTGAATCGTAATACAGAGTTAACGCTGTGAATAATTTGTGCTTCTTGTGCAAAATTAATCTCTTGGATTATTCCAGAATTGTTTAGTCCTGGCAAGAAATTTTCAATTATGTTTTCGTATTCTATAAAGTCATTTATTAATAGGCCAATATTGTCGAAAATTATTGATTCTTCAGTAGTATATAGTTAGGTATAGGGAGTCATAATGACGTCACCATACCTACCATTCTTATTTGTTGTTTACAAAACAATTTTATCTATTGTTTACAAAATAAACAATAAAGTTAATTATTTTATTTATGTGAATAAACAATTAAATTAATAGCTCATTTATATAAAAGAAACAATTAAAATAATACTTTGTTGTTATCTTAATTGTTTGTTTATATGAATAAGTTGTTAACTTATTTGTTTCTTATGTAAATAAGTCGTTAACTTAATTGTTTTTTTCGTAAACAAATTGTTTGTTTTGTAAATAATAGATAAGAATGGTAGGTATGATGACGTCATTTTTATGACTCCCCATATTAATTTTGAATAATAAAAACATAAAAAACTAAGATTTTTTTTCAAGACGTCATATCCACCCGTTGAGAGTTTTAGCACTAAATACCTATATATAATTTTTATGATTTTTGCACACACTACACTATTATCTAACACTAAATATCTAAATGTCTAAATATATATATATATATATATATATATATATATATACATTTTTAAAAGTTTTTCACATTGTTTTTAATTTTATTAATTCGGCTACAGTTGCACCCGAATTCTGATCTACAAGTGGGGCATACCCACGTGTTACATTTATAGGAGTAATACCATTTAACCCTTTGGTTACGGGCTTGACGGTAAAATAATTTTTCACAATATCCGCATGCATCAAATCCACGCAGTGGCTCATGCTCACGTCCACACGGTATGGGTGCAGGTCGTGGGACGATTTTACTAAGCGTTTGTACACCTTGTGACACACTTTCTCCTCTGTTTAGTACCCCTTTAAAGAATATAGTAGAAACATTATAACTGTACTTGGCACTCTCTTGAGATGTAGCATTAAATCCATGAAACTTTCTACCACTGTATGCTGTTGTAGCATAACTAGACGCTTTAATTTTTTCTAATTTACTACGTTTTACGGAAGTTGCTTCATCCGTGTCACCATTTTTTACGGGATTTGCTTCAGTCACTTTAGCACTTTTTACGGAAGTTTCTTCCAATGGATCACTTTCATCATCTCTATCTCCACTATCAACATTGATAAAATTATTGTCTGAGATGCTGTCAATATCTATAACGTCTGGTTCTTCTTCATATCTCACTAGCACAACACTTTCGCTCGAAGATGACGAATACGCCAAGAGTGGTGAAATATTACCACGACGCGAAAGTAATATTGAAAGGTATGTTAAGTCGCTGTCGGACTCCATACCTCCGTCCACATCTATAAATTCTGAATTTGATTCTGACATGATCACGATGTTTTCAACTCTAAGTCAAGAGGAGAACTAAACCTTTGACGAAAAATTTTTAGACTTCATCTTAATATTAACGCCGGATGTTGACAAAAAAATAAAACAATATGCTCATTACCGGAGAAAAGTAACAAGATCTCCTTTATGAGGATAGCTGTAAACATTTTTTCTACACGTATTAAATCTCTTCGAACATAGGAAGAAAATGTTTTGGATTTATGAGACGTAAAAAAATACCGAAACAAATTTAAACTGTTTACATTTGTCAAAAAATAAGATAGCTGCAGTGGTACATATGCTTAGGAAAAATAAAAGTGACCGTTGTACTACGACAAAAGTAAAATGATACCCTTTTTCCGTCGTACCTCAAAGCAGCGTTCAAAAATAAAAGACTTATTCTTTAAAGAAAGCATATACAACATTAAGATTAAGAAGATGCTGGTTAAATAATTTGCGTACTATCAATTTGTAAATTTGTTGTAGAGAAGACGAAACTGATCTCCGTATCAAGAACTCAAGTTTAATATTTCGCCGATATAAAAGCAAAAATAATTTCAAAAAGAAACTACCGGAATTATTCTAAGAAATTATTTTGTTATATAAGATGAGCGTAAAATTAATTTTATTTATAAGAATATAAATTTCCTGTTTGAAATCATATTCGTTATAGTTTAATATCATATTCATTTTTATAAAAATAATTGTGACATATTATTCTTAGAATTTTTTCGTTACGTAAGCATAAGAGTTCTCAACAATCATCTAGTAAATATCCTGTTCATAAAACAACAAACGCAACATCAAACTAATATTAAATGACATTAATACCGTGCGTAAGATAAAAATATCTTTTAACATTTTGCGAACCATTTAAAAACATTTTTCAATGCTATTTCTTACATTTCTTTTTAGTGAAATAATGTAAAACCATATCATTTAAAACAAAGCGTATTATTCTAAGAAATAATTTATCTTTAACATGAAATAATTTTAATTATCTATATGTAAATTTCCTGCTGAAATTCGCTTAGGACCTTTATGATATCATGTAACATTGATCCCTGCATGATTAAAAAATAATCATTAATTTAAACAATTTTTCTCCTACTCTGTTTTATTAAAAGGTATAAAAGGCAGCCCTCTAATAAATTTTGTATTAGTTACAATGAGATCAATCATGATGTCTCCAGCTGATACAGCGTTGCGCCGTCAAATATATAAAATTGTGGGTCATTTACGACCGTCTAATTCATTTATAAATGCACGGTGTAATTTGATATGGCGGCGTAGTGTTAATAGAATGGTTTTCATTCAGTTAAAACGTGAAATGGTGTTTCTATTACAATTTTGTGGCCCGCGAAAAATTGCGTATTTTTATAAAAAATGTATAAAATATAATCAAAACGCTCATGAAATTATTGTAGAATATATAAAGAAAAAAAGGTGGTCCAATATCGCATTTCTGCAAGAAATAGTTATCGAGCACGAAGAAAAAAAAGGTAGGTGATTTAAAATTTTCACTCAAAATTAAATTCGATATTCGAAACTTTGACACTCGATATCTCGTAAAATAATGGAGATATCGAAAAAATAAGTGACTTTTGAACCTCTTAGCAGAGAGGTGAACATGGGGCTTTCTATAAGATGACATAATATAAATTTTAATTTTTAATTAATTACACAAAAATTATTTTTTATATCTTAAAAATATGGTGTGGAAGAGAAACGAAAATTGAAAAAGTCTGAGCGCTTCTCGTATGTCGGGTACTTATCGTAAATCATGGTTCATTCTACTCCGGTCTTTACAGCTTTATTGAAGGATTTTCTGACATGTTAATGAAAACAAATGTAGCTCGTAGGCCTGGCTTTTTTTCTATCTACCTCTTCTAAACTTTTTTGTTGTTTACATATAAGATTTTAAACGTGTTGAAATTATTTTTAATATTTATTAATATTAAAATTTATTAATATTGATTTTGTAGGTTGACTCATGAACTTACTTTATACATAAAGCGTACAATTTTAACTTGCACACTTTTATCTATGCGATTTTTTTAAATTAATTTTTGACCATTTAAAATTTTAAATCTGTTTTAAAATTTTGTTTTCAATATTTATTATTAAATTTCATTAATATGAATTTTTATATTGAAAATAATTTTATTTTTTTTAAATGTCATACGTTTTTTAATAATTCTCAGAAAAATCAATAATATCAAAAACATTGTTACTAAAAAATTCAAATTCATAGCAAATTTATATATTTTTCAATATAATTAAAAAATATTTATTAATATAATGGATTTTTATTTGTACATAATTTTGTCAAAAAAATCTTAAGTGTCTGAATATAAAGCGTTACTCTTAGTAGTACTATATATATATATATATATATATACTAGGGGGGGTACCCCCCTGCTCGCTCTGCTCGCCAACCCCCATTGGTGATTATTCATATTCAACATATATTTTACCAATAAAAGAAAAATTAATCATTTATAAATCACATGATATATCTGAAAAACAAATAATAATTTAATTATGATTGTTTATACCTTATAAACTAAACGAGTTTCCACACCACCTTACATTTCAAACTAGTTATTATGATGAATTGCATTCATATATTTAATTTAATTCTATAAATTTTTCATTATTTAAATATAGATTTTAACTTAACTAATATATTTTAACTGTGTGAAATATAGAGGTAACGTTACGGCGCGTTAGATTTTTTGATTAGTGGAAACCCTCGCCAGGAGCTCTAAAAACCACTTTATTTTATAGATAATATTACATAGATTAGTTATACATTTATAATATAATTTATTTTATGTATTGAATATGAATAAAAAAATAGTGATATCGTACAATATATAAGTGAAAAAATAACTTATTATTAATTAAATGATATTAATGATCAAAATTATAATAAATTTAAAACTATATAAAAATTTTTAAATAATTATTTGGTATAAAAATTTTATTAGTATTATATTTGATATATCATAATGTTTATTTATGTCTTAAGATTTATAGGATTATTTTGATATAATTCCTTTTTGATATCTTTTTGACTTATTATACTATTCATATAAAGAAGAATCATTCAATAATTGATGCAACATGTACTATTTGTGGATTAATTATGAAAAATAAAAACATTACAAAAGACATATAGATAATCATGATAAAAATAATAAGGAATTTATTTGTAAATATTGTACAAAAAGTTATTCAAGATTAGATCATTTAATACGACATTTGAAGATACACTAAGATATATATTCACATATATGTGAATATTGTGGAAAAGGTTTCCATAGATTAGATTCTTTAAAGAAACATAAAAAGATTCATGATACTGTAAGTGAAAAAAATACATAAAAAAATTATTAACAGTAATATTATTTATATTTTCATAAATACATAATGTTTAATCTTATCCATTAATAATATTTTTTAATTTTAGTTAAAACATATATAAATATTGTATATATTTTTAAAATGTTTATCATTTCATTAAAAATATTGAAAAAATTATGATATATCTTTTAAAATGTAAAAGCAAGTAAAAAAATATTACATAGGAATTATAACAAAATAATCCTTCAAATCTTAAAAGACTTCACAAACATTATGATATATCAATTATTATATTTAAATTTTTTTCAATTTAAATTATACATTGTGATTTAAGATTTATTTAATAATTATATAAAATGTTAAACATTTTAATAAAAATATTTATAAATTTTATTGAAAAATAATGAATTTTATGATATATCAATTATTATATTAAAATTATAAAATTTTTTCAAACACTAGTTATTTAAAACATTTTTTTAACTTTTTAATATATTACAAAATACAGTTAAACATATACAAAAACTATAAGATAAAATAATATATATTATATAAAAAGTGGTTTTTAGGGCTACTGGCGAAGGTTTCCACTATAAAAAAATCATAACGCACCGTTAGCGATACCGCTACATTATAAACCTATTTTCTATATATTCATTTAATATATTTATAGATTTATTGTTAATTTAAATATTAACTTTTAAAATAATAAAATTTGAATGTTAATTTTAAAAATAATTTATTATAAACATATAACAAAGGTTTAAAGTGTAAGGTGGTGTGGAAACTCGATTGTTTATTTATATAAATAAATAATCATAATTAAATTATTATTTGTTTTTTCAGATATATCATGTGTTTTATAAATATAATTACTTATTCTTCATGTAAATGTTTTAACAAGAAGTCTTAATTCATTAATTAATAATATAAAGAACAAATTTTTTTATCTATTAATAATTTTATTAATGTATAAATATCAAAGTATTATATAATAAAATTTTATTATTAAAAATATAATTTCGTTTTTCATTAGATATACCACATTATATTAATTAACATAATAATGCATGCAAGTTATAAACTGTTATACGAGTCATTACACGAGTGGGGGGGGGGGGCGTGGGAGACCTATACAGGAAGTAAGTGGTTACAAAATATCGTAGAATTACAAACAATTTTACGTTATTTTGTAGGAATTCCTTACAAAACATTATTGAGAGCTGTGGGGGGGGAGTGGGGGGGGCACGGGGGGCACGATGGGGGGCACGGGGGGGCTGAAACTGAATTTTTAATATAACTATATAATATAGGATGATATATATATATATATATAAGTTAAGAGAGAGTATATTGGGAGTTTATTAGTAGGATAGAGATAAACTTCTAAGAGCACGTACTTGTATTTCTCGCGCACTAATCTCCCATATTCTCATGATCTCTCTCTCTCTCTCTTTCTCTGATTTTGTACGTATATAGCGTCTCATTATCGCATCATAAACATGAAAAGGGTATACGTGTAAGATTTAAAAAGCATACTAAATTTAAAATTAATATAAATTTTTTAACTATTTTTGAATCTTTGTAGTATTTTTAATACATGAAATAAAATTTAATATTGTCTTGTTATTATTACTTTATGATGATTGAATTTTTATATATTAATAAACAAATAATTTCAAAATATTTACTTGAACATTTTTATAAATTTTTAATATAAAATATTTTATTATTATTAATATAATTTGTAAGATGATATTTATCAATAACATATATTTTTTATTTGTCATCATTTCTGTAAAATATTATTTATTAACGTAATAGAAATTTTTAGTTGTCAATATAATTTCGCTATAAAATATTTTTTACATGTTTGAATATAATCATGTATATGCTAAGAATAGGAGATAAGTATACGAAGAAAAGAGAGAGAACATATTAAAACTTAGGAAAAAAAAAGAGAAAAACTATACGTTCTGTCGTACTAATCATATGAGTTCACTCATAATTTTGACATATACATGAATATAAATGCTAAAATGATTAAAATTCGCTTTATGTCATGAGACGTAAGAAAAATATTTTTGACTAATTCTGAACAATTAAAAATGATATTAATTTTTATTTTAACAATAAAAATGTTCTAAATAAAAAAATTTTTTTTTAATTTAAATTTTACGTTATAAAATTTATAATTTTATATTTAGTATACTTTTATTCTTTGGCACATTTGTATTGCAGTATCGAATGAGATTATGAGGTAGCGTAAGGTTAGAAAGAGAAAGAGTATATGGGACTATAGTTAGTACGAAAGAGAAAAGACTACCTACTCTTTGATGTATAAGAACGGTTAGTCTTTCTCCTACCACTAAGTTTTTTCATGTACGTTCTCTCTGATTTTCTGTTGACTCCCATCCTTAACATATGTATAGTAATACGTGTGTGTTTAGTATATTTTATATTAAGATATGTAAACAATAATGTACAGTTAGAATAAATATATAATATTAATAAATAACATACATATTAAAATTTTATAAATTTGTTTAACATATACACTTCACAACAAAATTATCGCAACAGAATTTTTCATCCAAAAATTGCCATTTTTCAAATGCTTGTAACTCGATCAATTTTCATCGTATTGAGATGATTTTTTTTAGTTTTGTAGGGAATTATGTGTATTTTTAGGAAAAAATTATGTTCAATAGCTGCGAGATAATGCCACATTGCTACGTCTTAATCAGGACTACAGACTTTTTTTTTCTTAAAAAATCACAAATACCATCTTAAAGTACATTTTCCAATGAGTATTTAAAAAAAAAATCGACCCTCTATTATTTTTTTTGACCGAGTTATGCCATTTTAAAGATATCCCTATGTCTTAGCTAAATACCGCCAACATCAGCATTACCCGATGCGTACCGCTAGGAGGTTGTTGGATGGACTTACGCATCATTGTGGCTCTGAAAAGGGCCGATTGTGTGAACCGTTTCTTACATTAGGGACCCCGTAGCTCGTCACTTCCGCAGTATTTTTTGACTTCAAACCCTATGTGCCTGAGATCTTTAATACCGTGTATTGCCACCTCGCTGACGAATTACCTCTCCTAAATGTTCTTGCGAAATTATCAGGTTACATTCTAAAAAATTCGTGCCCTGGGAACTATCCTGAACTCCCATAAACAAAGAAACCACATTGATATTCGTTATTTTTGAAGCTATGCTTCTTACGCGACGTTACGGCAGGGGGCACTGAATGTATAAAAATCGACAGTCCCAAATGTCACCCAGCGTGAATGAACGAATACGGCACAGGATGCCATTATTGCTATCAACATACAAACATTCTTTTTTCTCTTTCTTTCTTTCCCTCTCTCCCATTCCGCTTGAGAATATGCATGTATATACATATAAGAAAGATAAAGAAAAAGAGACTGCCTTGTTGTAACCAGCAAAGAAGGCTAGACATAGCCCCCTCCATTCGCGGCTACCTTTATTGTACATATAAGAGAAAGAAAGAGAGAGGGAGAGAGTCAATTCTTAAAGCCGGCGGACAGAGAAGGATAGACGCAACCCTCTCTATTCTTTATGAAAAAGAAAGAGAGAGGGAGAGAGTCAATTCTTAAAGCCGGCGGACAGAGAAGGATAGACGTAGAATACGATGATTAAATAAATAAATTATGTAAATAATATTTATTTAATTTAAATTTTATAATTAGTATACGTATGAAAATATGCGTTTGTATTTATAATATTATAATCTTAATATATTTTTTTGGCAAGAATCTTTTTATTTTCTCTCATTATCTTCCTCCGTTTATTAATATGTGTATATTTATATAGTTGTTATTAATTACTACATTAATAACAAAAAATGAAAATTTAATAAAATTTAATAAAATTTTTGTATTTTTCTGTTTACAATGCACATGACGAAAATTACGTTTACCTAAATATATGTTTTTTTAATAATTGATATTAATAAAAAACTACATTATTAATACATTTTTAAATACATAATACATCGAATGAAAAATAACGTTTTTTTGTATTTTTCTATTTTCAATGCACATGACGAAAATTACGTTTACCTAAATATATGTTTTTTTAATAATTGATATTAATAAAAAACTACATTATTAATATATTTTTAAATACATAATACATCGAATGAAAAATAACGTTTTCACTAAAAAATTAATTATAATTTTGCAAATGTCACACTTCCTAATTTCTATGTATATATACTGGAAGCATAGCTTCTGTCGGCCAGTCCCCACGACTGCCACTCCTGTTTTCTTTTTAAATTAACCCATGAAAAATGTAACTTTGTTACAATTTCGTAAGAGTGAAAGCGAAATATCATTCAACATTAATTTTATTATACACAAAGTACATAGGAACTAAAAATTATAATAACATATTCTTAATTAAAACGCCTCGGCTTACTTAAATCCAATCTGCTCAAATTGTTGCCCTGCTAGAAGCATGACTGAGTCAAAGCAATACATCCACAAGAATGGGGATTCATCGCTCAACGGTGTCACGTGTTTTTGGTCAGTATGAAGAAACAGGTTCTTATCGCCGGAGGCCTGGTCAAGATCGACATAGGACCACTACGAATCGAGAGGATCACCACATTGTTAATGAAACCCTGCGCAATCCAAGGCAGGTTGCGCGACGAATTGGGAATAATGCTTTACCAGGCAGACGAATTAGCGCTCAGACGATAAGGAGACGCCTTCACGATAGGGGTTTGAGATCACGAATTCGTGCTAGAGTGCCTAATTTATCAGCAGTTCACTGACAAGCTCGTCTAAATTACGCCCGTAATTATCGACACTGGACACCTAGAGAGTGGAGACATGTGTTTTTTACAGATGAATCTCGATTTTGTCTTTACGGAAACAATGCTAGGATTCGAATTTGGCGCCGTAGACGAGAACGTTTCGCACCAAATCGCGTTGATCCAACATTTGGTAGAGGATCCGTTATGGCATGGGGTGGAATATCAATGAACCATCGATCAGACTTAGTGATTATCCCACCCCCAGTATTAACAGCGGGACGTTACATGCACGAAGTTTTACGCCCTCACATAATTCGAATGCGTCGGCAAATGGGCCGTAATTTCATCTTGATGCAGGATAATGCACGTCCCTATACTGCAAGGGTAACTCGTACTTACTTGGAAGAAAACAACGTAGAGGTATTGCCTCATCCTGCTAATAGCCCAAACCTCAATTCTATAGAGCATGTGTGGGACATGATTGGCAGGCAACTACGTAACTTAGAGAGACCTCCTGCTAACCTCCAAGAGCTCAAGAGAATTCTCAATGAAATTTAGCACGAGATACCTCAAGATTCAATGAGAGCATGCATTAATATGCAAGAACATTTAGGAGAAGTTATTCGTCAGCGAGGTGGCAATACACGGTATTAAAGGTCTCGGGCGCATAGGGTTTGGAGTCAAAATACTGCGGAAGTGACGAGCCGTGGGGTCCCTAATGTAAGAAACGGTTCACACAATCGGCCCTTTTCAGGGCCACAATGATGCGTAAGTCCGACCAACAATCTCCTCGCGGTACGCATTGGGTAATGCTGATGTTGGTGGTATTTAGCTAAGACGTAGGGATATCTTTAAAATGGCATAACTCGATGAAAAAAAAATATATATAGGGTCGATTTTTTTTAAAATGCTCGTTGGAAAATGCACTTTAAGATGGTATTTGTGATTTTTTTAAAAGAAATTTTCAGTAATCCAGGCAAACATGCAAACTATTGCATTTTTTAAGAAGAAAAAGTTGGTAGGCCTGATTAAGACGTAGCAATGTGGTATTATCTCGCAGCTATTGGACATAATTTTTTCCTAAAAGTACACATAATTTCCTACAAAACTAAAATAAATCATCTCAATACGATGAGAATTGACCGAGTTACAAGCATTTAAAAAATGGCAATTTTTCGATGAAAAATTTTGTTGCGATAATTTTGTTGTGGAGTGTATTTTACAAAAATAGATTATTAGTACAAAAAAAGAAATTTTTTATTTATTTTTACAGCATTAGAAATTCTTTTGCAAGATAGTGATGATGATGATAGTGATGATGATGACGAATTAATGCATACGTCACCATATATATCAGATACAGATGTAAGCTCAGATATTGACACAGGGTCTGATGAGTATGAAAATGTTAGCTCTCCAGATATGGCTGATAATAACATGGAAAACGAGCAAGAATTACACCATGAAAATAATATAGATGAAGATTTTAATAATGAAAACATTGGTGAAAGAGAGCAACAAGATCGCGAACACCAGCAACAACAGCAACAACAGCTAAATCAGCAACAAGATGACGCTGATAGAATAGCACGGCGAATTCAAGATTTTTTATCCCACTATAACATAAGTCGGGACACAGTATGGCAATGAATCGAAAATACGATTGCTACTCACAGCCAATCGAGTGCAAATTCCAACGAAGAAGACGAATGGAATGCAAGATTGGCTCAGCTGTATAATTTTTTTTGGAGAGAACAAGACGAAGATAAAGACTCGTATCAACAAGTGAGTGACGGAGTAATGACTCAACACTCATTCAATTAAAATATTCGACAAGATCATCTTGTTAATGAATGTGAGTTACTAATGTTTCTTAATAAAATAATTTATATTAAATTAACTTCATTATTAGTATTTCGTTTAATTTTATATTTAAAGTCATTCGGAGTGTCAGTGAGAGTTTTCACGATCTCCCAAGCTACTTAACTCGAGAGGTACGGCGCATAATGTATGTTAGACGTGCTCAAGAAATGCAATGGGTTTTTGATTTAGCATTTGATCCAAACTCAATTTTATACCACGAACAACTTGGGAGAAATATTGGGTCGTATAAGTGAAAGTTTTTCTGGGCCTTCTGAAGACTAATTATTATTATTATTTTTTCAAAGTATAATAAAATAATAATAAAAATTACTAATGAAAAATTGTTAATAAAAATTATTAATAAAAAAATGTTAATAAAATATAATAATAAAAAATTCTTGATTAAATTTCAGATGATGAAAATTCTATTCTTTCCTATTTTTTTTCCTCATCCTCTATCGTTCCCATATCAAACTCTTCATCGACATCTATAATTTCGAGCGAACCTGAAAGTATGGACTATGATGGGGATTCCTCATCAGTATTATCATTATCTTCTATTGACGCAAATCCTGTACAAGTAGGAGGTAGTAGTGGTAGTAGGGGTAATGAAACGCAGAGTAATGGCTGCTTTCAACCATTCTGACAATAACGATGATAATGATGATGATGCTGATGAAGGTGATGTAAGGAACAGTACTAATGAAAATGATGATGAAGAAGAGTATTACGATGAAAATAATAATTTTGATATCCAACCACCCGGCGAAAGATTTATCATTTTTCAAGACTTCGATCGTTTTGTAAAGCGTTATCAAATAAATGGTTGACAGTTGTTAATGAAAATAGTTTCACCACCTGAAATTGTTAATCCTATTGCATGGTTAGAATTAGCTATACGTGATATTCATGCGTAGTTAATTTCATTAGCACGCGCAAATGATATGTTAGGTGTAAGCATTCGAAGTATGAATTTTGCACGTGGAGCAGCAGGTTTGTCAATAAGATCTATAGGTAACTTTAATTATAACGATTTATGGGGATTAATTAACGGCTTAGCTCAAAGCAATGAAAACTTTCACATAGATGAAAGTTTCATTTTATCGGCGTTATTTGTTAATGTACTAATCGGTGCTGGAAATAAACGTGAAAAATTGACACCGTAGGGCAGAGATACATTGTGTCTATCCACAACGATGATAATATGTGTCTTCCTCGAGCACTGGTTGTGGGTGAAGCACATATTGAGTTGAAAAAATCTGCAAATGAAGAAACGTGCGGAATTTGGAAAAATATTCGCGATGGTAGACGAGCGTTGCAGAAAAATCGGGCAAATTTGCTTATAAACAAAGCAAATGTCGAGATCCCGACAGATGGTTGCGGTGTTCACGAGATTGAAATATTTCAACAATATTATTCTCAATATAAAATAACAATAGTAGTTTTTGATAGCATTGCTCTTCGAAACGGTGAGCCCCCTTTTTTCAACGGTCGTCAATATGTGAATTCCAAATTGTATGGTGTAATAAATATTTTATATAATAAAAAAACACGGCATTATGACACAATTTTAAATTTATCCACTGCTACACGAGACAGATTTTTTTGTGGATATTGTAATAAAAGATACCGATTTATTAATGAACATAGCTGCACAGCAATTTGTTCTGCGTGTTTTATAAAACCTCCGTGTGATTCAGAAAATGTAAATTTAATAAAATGTGATGAATGTAATGCAAATTTTTACGGTAATCAATGTTACACTAACCATAAAAAATCGGGGACATACAAAAAAAAACAACAAAAAGATTTGCGATGTTGTAAAAATTTGTTTCAGATGTAACAAACGTTACAATACTTTTAGAGCTGTGCATGTGTGTGGAAGTAAATGGTGTGTTACGTGTCGTAAAAATCACGGTTTGAATGAATTGTGTTAAATTCAACCAATTTCCAAGCCTTCGCCTGTACTCGGTAAAGAAAACGTAGAAAGCGAATCGGTAAAAAAGAAAAATTTATTCGTCTATTTCGATTTTGAAACACGTCAAGATTCACCGTATCTTGATCACCTGACTATTGAAATCCATATACCAAATCTCTGCGTTGTTCAGCAAGCTTGCGATGATTGCATTGATATACCAAATATCGAACAACTATGTACGACATGCGGTGTCCGTGAGTATGTTTTTCAGAATAATCCTGTGAAAGCTTTGCTTGACTTGACGATACGAATAAAATCAAATTTTCATCAAATCATGTGTATAACCCATAATGCTGCCGTGTTAAGTAAAAACTTACATAAGTGACATTTCGATGAAAAATAAATTTTTTCTATCAATAGATCCGATAAAAAAATAGCCTATTAAATGAATTGAAAAAAAGTTGTTTCAAATTTTTCGCCAAAAAATGAGAAAATAAAGATTACTTAAGTATTGAAAAATTAAAAATTGGATCGAACAAAATTGATATTATTTCACTTTATCACTTTTATTTATTTTACACTTATGTAAGTTTTTACTTAACACGGCAGAATGCTAAAGACTTTGACGCGCAATTTATTCTAAAAGAAATTGTTGAAAATTCTAATGAAATTCCCGATGTGATATCAAACGGTCAAAGTATTGTAATGTTAAAGTGTGGACAAACAAAATTTATTGACAGTTAAAATTATTTTCATTCGTGAAAAAATTATGGCTTATGGTAAAACATTCAACAAAGCATTTGAAAATACTTCTAGAAAAATTGAGATAATAAAATCATGCGGTTATGAAGTGCGTGAAATGTGGAAATGCACATTTGACAAACTCAAAGCAGAATATTTAGAAATAAAAGAATATGTTACAAATCACCCTTTAATAACTCAAGCTTGTTTAAATCCACGGGACGCTTTCTCTGGTGGTAGAACAGAGAATATCGTAGCTCATTATAATATAAGAGATAGCGAAAAAATAAAATATACAGTCATTTGCTCTCTCTATCCCTACGTATGTAAAAGAGGTCAATTTCCTGTTGGACACCCACGTATCTTTGTTGGTAAAGAGTGCAATGAGCTCACAAACGGAGATAATAATAATTGATTGAATGTTGAGGGATTGGTCAAGTGTAAAGTTTTGCTACCACAAGATTTGTTTCCACCTCTGTTACCCGTGAAAATGCACGATCGTTTACTTTTTGCGCTTTGTCGTTCATGTTGCGAGGAAAGACGTCTACGAGATTGTAACCATGAAAATGTCAAAGATCGTGAATTCAGCGAAACATGGGTGACTGATGAGCTACGAAAGGCAATTGAAATCGGTTATCAAATTACAGAAATTTATACTGTTTGGCATTATAAGATGACCCGCTATGATCAAAGTACAGGTACAGGCGGTCTTTTTGCGGAATGCGTAAACACGTTTTTAAAAATCAAGCAGAAAGCGAGTGGTTGGCCAGCGTGGTGTCACGATGAAGCTAAAAAGACTGAATATATAGAAGAACAGTATAAGAAAGATGAGGAAATACGTCTCGATAGAGAAAAAATTGCAAAAAACGCTGGACTGCGTACAGTGGCAAAATTGTGTCTAAACTCATTTTGGGGGAAATTTGGTCAAAGGAGTAATTTGAAACAAATGGAGGTTGTTGAATCTCGTCAAAATCTCTTAAAACTTTTAACGTGTCCGGAAAAAGAAGTTTTCGAAATATTACCTGTAAATTTCGATGAAATTTTATACGTTAATTGGCAATATATAGAAGAAGCTGTCATTCCTACAGTTTATACAAGTGTTGTTATAGCAGCCTATCCGACTGCTCAAGCGCGTTTAAAACTTTATGAGCATTTGGAAAAATTGGGTGGACGGGTATTATATTATGATATCGATTTCTGTATATTCACGTCTTGTGAAACAAATACCGAAGAATATAATCCATTTATAGGGTCAAAGCTTAGTGATATGACAGACGAAGTAAGATGTTATGGTGAGAATGCTTACATTGAAAGTTTTATATCGGGAGGACCGAAATTTTACGCGTACCGCGTTGTTTTACCTGACGGTCAAAATGCCGAATGTTGTAAAGTAAAAGGAATAAGTTTAAATTTCTCAAATGGACGAAAAATTAATTTTGAGAGTATAAAAAATTTGATTAGCGATGCATTTAGCTTGAATGATAGCCATGATGATGATGATGATGATGACGATGAATGCTCGAGTGAAATTTATAATCGTACAAACCAAGATTGTAAAAAAATTGAACTTAATTTTACAGCTATTGGTCGTACAAAAACTCATGATGTTGTTACCAAAAAAGAAACTAAAACATGTTGCGTTGTACTAAAAAAACGTCGTTATATTTCAGAAAAACTTTCATCACCTTTTGGTTATAAAACGATTAATGAATATTAAAATATCATTTTCTCTTCTTTATTCAATAATAAACATTACCCAATAATCAAAAATCTATTACAACTATTCTGAATATCATACACAAAAATTAAAGATTACAAAAACACATGTTCTCTTAGCCCCCGCGGTAATTAGCTAATCATAAGACACGCGTTAAATTTGCTAATAAGCGCTAATATGGCGCGATCCCGCGCCGCGGTAATAAGAAAATCACGCGCGCGCCACCGCCGCCGCCGCCGCAGTCATTAAGTGTCGGATGTTAAGTACGCTTATTGTAAAGGTAGTATAGTCACAGTGTTTGTTAAGCGATTTTTGTCAAACCTATCAGATATTTGCGATGTAACATTCGATAGAATTTTATTTTATTACGCAGAGTGGCAAGAAGCATACCAAACTGAACTGGAAACGCCATCTCATCAAACTATAGAATTTCACGAAGGATTACCGCAACCCGCTCATTATTCTCACGATAATGAAAAGAAAAAATTAATGATTATCGATGACTTGATGCGGGAATCTTCTAACAATGTTATTTTCGATTTGTTTACAAAAGGTAGTCATTATAAAAATATTAGTGTCATTTTTATTACGCAAAATCTTTTCCACAAGGGTAGCGGTCAAAGAGATATCTCATTGAACGCGAATCGCATCGTAATTTTTAAAAATCTTCGAGATCGAGTACAAATTCAATATCTCGCACGTCAAGTTTATCCTGAAGATTCCACATTTTTGCAAAAAGCTTATTTCGACAGTACACAAGTACCGCACGGGTATCTTTTCTTGGACTTGAAACAAAGTACCAAGAATGAATGTCGTTTTCCAACCTGTATTTTTCCCGATGACAGAGCACACTATGTATACTTACCAAATTATCATTCCAAATTTCGTTGAGTTGGATATAAAAAGCAAACTTTAAGAGAATCATCTCCAGTGCAACAGTTGCTATGGCTTCGACAACATCGAGGATAAAAAGGAGGGTAAAAAGAAGAAGAAATTTAACCAGACCGGTGGTCAGTGCGGATGTTCACCAAAAAACTTTAGTAAAAAGTGTATCGGAATTTTAAACGCTCTTTGTTATTCGGACAATCATCAGCGAGCGGCTTTACTTCGCTCAGCTGATAAAAACTTAATCAAGTGTATATGCGAGTGTGCTTTAAACGTATTACACGGTACTGTAAAATTAAAAAATTCACAAAAAGAGTGCTTAAAGAAATACAAACACGTTTTGCGTCAACTAGTAACGGAAAAAGATAAAAAAAGCACACAAACTGGGTCTAGCTGGCATCAGAAGAAAAGTGTCATCGTTCAAAACGGTGGAAGTTTTTTACCTTTACTTTTGGCACCGATCGTAGGTACTTTATTATCGAAAATATTTGGGTAAAATAACCAACAAACAATGGAACGTACGAGAAAAATGGTAATCATTCCCGAAGATGAATTCGAAAGAGGTTTACATTCAACGAAACAAAAGCAAGACAATGGCGAAACAGAACATACTGTCCAAACTAAGGGTGACAACTTTTCACGATTAGACGCAGAAATGCATGATATCCTTTTTTCCAAAAGTATTACAGATGAACGCGAAAATTATCAAAAATACATGCAAATACTCCAAAAATATCTTCACTTCAAGAATGTAGAACGACACGAAAATGCAAATGACATGGAACATGAAATCGAAGAAACGGATGCTACCCTATCAGCGCCACTCAACGAAGAAACCATTCTCGAAAATGTTCCAAAGAGTTATAAGAGGGGTGCAACCCTGTTACTCAACCATTGGAAAACAAGCAGTATTGGAAACCTATTGAAATGGGATAATACAGGACAAGTTACACTAGAGGGTAGTGTTATTCCAAATTCGAATATTATAGAGATAGTTAATGACGTTGTACGAAGAAAAAAGGCAGATTCCGGATCTCCTTCTCCTGGTAGAACACAAATTACAAGATTTTTAACCTTGACGGAAACACCAGCAAAACTCATTGGTAATACAGATGTATTGCATTTGTATAAAATATCACAACCTAATAAACCATACAATAGAAATCGTAAGCGGAAAAATTCAACTGATATAGAAGATTTGGAAAAAGAATTTCACTCTCGTTACGAATACAACACTCAGGGAGATAAAAAAAAATTGACTAAGGATAAGTGGAAAAGTTTTAGCTTCTAAGAAAATGTCTTTTAAGAACATATATGTCGATACTTCACACGAAAGAATGAAATTAACTCGTGAACGTTAATTAATTTATAGCTACTCATCTCGCCGCTGATTGGTCGCCGCTCTTGTAGTAACGGCAAACTTTGTAGCAGGAATTTTGGTAAACGAGGAAAATTTTTCAATAAATAAAATTTCAACAATATAAGATGTTTGATGGTATAACATAAAAGTTATACTACGCGTGATATATTCATATCTCGCGCGCTGTATACTCTGCGCGCCACCGCAACTGTGCGCGCGCACGCCGCCATTAGGTATATACCTCGGGAGAGACGCACACTTCGTCAGTCAGCTCACGCTCGCTGGGCAGATCG
The DNA here is from genome assembly GCA_017163975.1 of Anastatus disparis. Taxonomy (NCBI): domain Eukaryota; kingdom Metazoa; phylum Arthropoda; class Insecta; order Hymenoptera; family Eupelmidae; genus Anastatus; species Anastatus disparis. Next base: position 2,053,391 of record JAFFSR010000370.1, on the reverse strand, counting down.
GACCTCTCGGGGTCTGGAGCTCTTCAGCCGTGCTGACTGTTTTTTGGTGCCAATGAGGTTGGTCAGGTCTCTTTGAGATCTGGAAAAACTCATGGCAGTCGGCTGTTGAGTCGTCGCGCTGAGCAGACCCTCTGGATGAGTCAGAGAGTTCTATTAAGAAGGTGGCTTGACTTAATTCCGATTGCGATGCTTAAGCACATGAGTTGTCAACCTAGTGGAATTATACCCGGGTCTTTCGAGATCTGGATGCCTGGATCTTTCGAGATCTGGATGAAACGTTAGGTCATCTCCTAGATGAACTCTTTGAGTTTATTTTAGAACTTTGGCTCAACTTTGAACGACATCAGCTTAACAGCTGATAGGTCATTGGAAGGACCCTCTGAATGAGTCGGAGAGTTTGGAAAATGGTTTAACATTTTGAACGTAGTTAAGCTACGTAGATCCTCTGAGTGAGTCGGAGGAACTATCTTGGCTTAACTTTGAACGCCATCAGCTTAACAGCTGATAGGTCATTGTAAGGACCCTCTGAATGAGTCAGAGAGTTTGGAAAATGACTTAACATTTTTGAACGCAGTCAAGTTGCGCGAAACCTCTAAGCAAATCCGAGAGTTAACATGTGACTTGTAATTGATGCAAGATGCTCCCGCGAGGCCTCTTAAATCTTCGGAGGTTAAACCGAAGGTCAAAGTGATAATATGTAAAACACGACGTCGCAAACCTGTCGTATTATCTAATAATCCTCCAATTTTATCATTGCGGATTAATCAATACGGACAGGTTGTAAAAGATGGTGAGAACAATGTTCTTCCATCTCTTACAGTTCCAAATGAGGCAGCGGTAGTAAGGAAGCCAATACTTCCTCAACCTCTCCATTCTATTCCTCGACCAATTTTGGCCGAATTGTCGGGGAATCGAACGCAGAGGGAAGTACTTCTAATGCCGAATTTGGAACAATTCGAACGCCTTAAGCGACGCATTGTGCCACCACCTTCTGGTAGAGTGGATCGCTTTGTTGCTACTTCTTCGCAACGGAATCGGTCTAAAAGCCCACGCCATTTGTTGAAAGAGTTAAAAAAGCGACCTCGGTTTAAGTCTCCTGAGAGAGAGGTTAAAAGAACCTAAATTTTTTTTGTCTAATCTGCCCTTTTTAGGGCCAAAAAAATAATTCAAACATAAGAACACTCTATTCTCTTTTCTTTTTTTTTCCTTTTAATAAATTTTATGTACATATATATATTTTCAGATGCAAGTTTAGGTATATTTTAAGGGAACAGTATGGTGTCAACCACTTAAAAAAATAATTTTTTTTTATTGCATAAATCGATAGTATATCATTTCTATGTTATGCGTATGAATTTTTTTTAAGGGAAGCGCACCGCATGTCAGCTAAAAAAAATTTTTTTTATTTTTTATTGCATAAATTACTAGTATATTATCTCTTGAATATACACTGCCGCCGAGATACTTTTGCCCCCCTTCGTCTAAAATCGACTTATCTAAAAAGTTTTATAACTCTGGAAAAAATGGTCGTAGCCTAAAAATTCCAACGGGATTCAAAAGATTGTTGAAAATTATTTCAAAAACTATTGGTTTGATATAAAAAAAAACATTTTTTTCGTATCTCTTATCCTTGTTTAAAAAGAAATTTTTTTTAACTTTGTTTTGACTTTGTAAAATAGTGTTCAATTTTAGTAGAAATCGTTACATTAATACAAAACCAAATAGGTTTTAAAGCTTATATTTCAACGATGAAAATGCAATGTCGAACGTCTAGATTCGACCTTTTAAACCAGAGTTATAAGATTTTATATTTAAAAATAAGGTTTTTTTCGATGTATGAATATCTCTGAATTTAAGAGGAATAGAAAAATTTGTCAGAGAATAAATGTTCCTTTTTGGTCAAATAATAATAATATATAATAAACAATTGATTTCGGAAAAAAATTTTTTTTTTGCCTTTTTTACCCACGTTGTTCCATATTTTAAAGATCAAAATTTCATTACATTCTAACAAAATAAAAAATTTTTCGAAATCAATTTTTTATTATATATTATTATTATTTGACCAAAAAGGAACATTTTTACTATCTGACAAATTTTTTTATTTTTCTTAAATTCAGAGATATTTATACATCGAAAAAAACCTTATTTTTAAATATAAAATCTTACAACTCTGGTTTAAAAGTTCAAATCTAGACGTTCGACATTGCATTTTCATCGTTGAAATATAAGCTTTAAAACCTATTTGGTTTTGTATTAATGTAACGATTTCTACCAAAATTGAACACTATTTTACAAAGTCAAAACAAAGTTAAAAAAAATTTCTTTTTAAACAAGGATAAGAGATACGAAAAAAATGTTTTTTTTTTATATCAAACCAATAGTTTTTGAAATAATTTTCAACAATCTTTCGAATCCCGTTGGAATTTTTAGGCTACGACCATTTTTTCCAGAGTTATAAAACTTTTTAGATAAGTCGATTTTAGACGAAGGGGGGCAAAAGTATCTCGGCGGCAGTGTATGTATATATATTTTTAAGGGGAGAGTACAGTATAACTATTAGAAAAATAAATTATTTTTTTTAAATTGATAGTACTTTTGATTGAGCTATAAGATCATACTAATATATTAATAATTCTTGTTTTTTCACTATTTTTTTTATTTTCCACTGAAGTAGTTTGAATTTTTTTCTTCATTAATATATCTTATAAGTATATTCAGAACGGATTTATAGTTTTAAAATCGTTTATAAAATACATTTTTTATTATTTCATTTATATATACAAACATATTTAAGGGCACAAAACACCTTTTTTTCGGTCCCACCATCGAATTTGGGTTTATTGCTTTTCTTATACGAAATTTACTGTAGAATAAGCTCCAACAAGTTTTTTTACTTTATCTCATTTAGTTTCGTTTTTATGAAGAAATTAGTAGTACAAACTTTTAATTGATTTTTTTGTTAATTATGCTGTTTTGAGATTTTTTTCAAATTCTTTGCTAATCTTATTAAAACACTATGAGAACTTATTTTTTTATTACTTGATTCAATAATTCATAAATCATTAATTAATCTCCAAAAAGTTTTTTTTAAGAGATTTAATTTTGTTTTTATTCATTAAGTCTATAATGATATAATTTTTACAAATTAAAAAAATGTTAAGAATTATTTTAAATTGAATTTTTTCAATTTTTATTGATTTTTTTAGGTTCAATTGAAAAAAAGGGTTTATTTTTTTTATTTTAACAAAATATTTATCTGGATTTAAGTTCTAAAAAGTTTTACATCCATATTTTATTCCGTTTTGATTTTGTAAGGAAACGAGTGGCACATAGTAATTCGTGTAATTTTTTATCAATTTGAATTTCACGCATTCGCGCTTTCTGCTTGTATCATTTCGCTACATGACAGTCAGTGTCAGCTATTTGTTTGGTCAGTTTGCAGTGAGTTTGTTTACTATAAGTGCATTTAAAAAATTATTAGAAGGTTTTGTGGTTTAATTTACGTAAAATTATTAATTTTTAATAAATTACACGTTCGCGAGTTATTTCATATTTTTTTATGTGCCCCTGAAATTCTACTTTTATCTTAATAAAAAGTGTATTTGAAGTGTAAGTCTAACATGGATACTATATTCACTCGATCTTATACTGTCAGAAGTATAAGATTTAAGCAGTCTGTCTTAAAGTACTATTTAACTTTTAAATCTTTGTAAAATATATATTTTCTTAATTTTTTAATAAAAAGATTAAGTATTTCAAATTTAAATGAGACTGTGTTCAAAAAGTTATTGAGAAAAGTATAACTCATCTCATCTCATTTATTATTTTTCATAAAAGTACTAAAGAAATTAATTATCGCACATTGAAAAGTATTGCACTCGGATATGTCGTCGATAATAATTTCTTTATTCATTTTGCATTAAATAAAAGTGTTATTTATCGCACATCTAAGAGTATTGCACTCAAAGATGTCGTCGATTTAAACACTTTTCTACATATTTCATACAATAAAAAAGTTTACTATCGCACTCTTTAGAGTATTGCACTCAATCGAGTCGTCGATAATAACTTTAATAACATTACCCTCTCCTCCACACGTAAAGAAAATTATAAACTATCGCATCTCCAAGAGTATTGCACTGGAGGAGATCGTCGATAAATGTAATTTTCTTTTATAATATTGCTGTATGCACCTTGTATATGCATGTAATAGATTAAATTAATGAAGTAAATTTAAATTCGGTAATTAAAATATTACCTGGCGACCGTGAATAAAGTCAAGCCCACTTCAAAACTCTAACAAGAGAGAAAGTGCTATGGACAATACGTATAAAGTTAAAAGATATAATCTTCTTGTTGTTCGTGTACTTGGCCATGGACTTGCAAGTTTGTCTAGTTTTTGTAGTTTAATAGATTTATCAAAGCCAGTTGCCCAGTCAGAGTTCAGTGCTATAAGTTGTTAAATAATAAAACTATACGAACAAGTGGAAAAAGGTTCTACATCTAAAGCTGTTAAAAAATAACTTGAATCGACTTCCCCAAATAGTGCTGATCTTGATATAACTTTCTCAAGATGTTGGAGAAATTGAACATCGAACTTGAAAATGTATCTGTCGAGTGGGTCAGGACTTAGAATGATAGAAGATAATTCAATTTAGAGTGATCAAGTTAGTTTCATTCGAAAGAAGCACATACTCTGAAAAGAAAAGTACGAATAGGTGTGATGGATTTCCATACACCGGGTGCATATTAAATTCATGTAAGTGTATAATTATAATTATTATTACATATTTAGATATAAATTCTATTTATAAATATTAATATTAATCAAAATATAAATTTTAAATCTAGATTTTATTTCTTAATTTTGAATTGGAATTATAAAATATAAAATGATTACTCCATATTAAATATTATTTCTTAGTTTCCAGCTGATTCAAGGTTAGTACGAGTGATTCTAACAACCATCAGAGTAACAAGTGATTATGTATTTGTTGATTCTTACAACAAATGCATAGTTTCATTGGTGAATAAAGGTGAGTACTGACAAAATATCTTATAATGAGAAAGATTATTTTTATTGATTATTTTAATAACATATCTTTTTGCATTTCAGCTTTATCCAGTCGATAACAAGGTTCTCTTGTCTGGTATCTCTTTTTTATATTGTTAGCTAATATAAATAAGAAATACCAGAAAAAAATCATTTTATGAAAGATAAGTATAGCATTGATAATTTTAAGATATAATTATTAAAAACTTTAAAGCTGTTTTTCTCAAATATTGAATTTTTAAAATTTTAGGTGCTGCCCCGTAAGATTTGAGCTGAACCGCTGGATAGATTTGACTTTTCCAAACTGATTAAACTTCAGTATTAGCATCATTCTCGCGTGAATGGAGGGTTTTGAAATCGAATGACAAGAAGTTGTTAAAAAATCGAAAAATAAGGTAAAAAAATAAAAATTTATCTAATAATATAATATTTTTTGTTGAAAAGTAAAAAATTTTTTGCGTTTCAGGAATTTCCTCATTCACGCAAGAATGATGTTAATACTGAAGTTAAATCAGTTTGGAAAAGTCAGATCCATCCAGCGGTTCAGCTCAAATCTTGCGGTGGGGCCATTACAAGAACAAGAATTCATCGAATGATCATGGGACTACAGCTAAAGCAAAATGAGCTTATAAAAGCTTAAAATAAAGGTATTTTAGTCTTTTTTCAAATATTATTTCCATTCACAAAGAATATAATTAAATGTAATTAATACATATCTTTTTTTACTAGCAGAGGGAAAAGGTGTTTTGTGCTCTTAAAATTACTTAACTATACAAAATTTTTTTTATTAAGTAAGGTAAGAGCCTTATCCTTTGCTCTTAACCTGTGGGATTCTTCCCATCAATAGTTGACTTACACTGATTTTAAATCTCTCCATTTTTACTTAATTTACATATACATTGAGTATAATATTTTTTTATTTATTTTACGAAAATTTTTATTACAAGAACATTTAATATCGTCGTCATCTGATACAATCATATTATTTATGCTGCAATCAACTTCATCCAACCCTAAATTATTTGGTTTTCGGATTTTCAGAAGCCATTCTTTTAACATCTGCGCATTTCTGAATGCGCAAACGGGATTGCTACACTTATGGAGAGAACAGGTCGGAGTCTCGTCTTCCTTGGCCAGCATTGAAAGAGATGGACATCCATTATGCTCGATGTTACATTTCAATCTAAAATAAAAATAAATTATTAGAAATAGATAATTAATAAATAACAATAATATACTTACTTATTCCGTAATATTTCCGATATCCATTGTCTTTTTTCCTCTCCTTAAATCCAAATTTGAGTAGCATCCTTACAACATTTTTGTAAAGTATCCTCTAGCTTCTCGTAAGGAACATCTCCTGACCTCCAGGGTATACCATGCCAAAATGATTTCAACCATCGATTAACCCCCTTATACTGGCTCAAAAGGTATTTCCAATGATATGGTGGTTGGAAGTTGAATACTATCGGGACTGCATCATCTTCAAGAGCTATTATGGTAACTTCCTTGAAAATGAATTTATTCAAAGAACTCTTAAAACCCTGGACGTCCACGATGTACTCCATCTCGATTTGAACTGATGCTTTATTGAAAATTTTCTTACTTTTATACACGGTTGGGAAGCTTCAACGAGCCAATCACGTTTGACTTACCCCCACGACTAATCTATCATATGCATTCGGAGCCTCTATATAAGCAGCTACAACCGCGAGTAGTCATCATTTCTCATCGAGAAACTTCGAAGAGCAACATTGGAGAGCTCATAAGTAAAAAGTGATTTTGAATTATAAAAGTAATAAGTGAAACTTTTACAAAAAGTGAATATTTTTACTAAAAAAAGAGTGCGAAAGTGAAAATTATAAGTACTTTTAAAAAGATTATAATAAGTGAAATTCATTGTGAAATTAAGTGTTAGTCATGGCATAATAGTACACAGCGAGCGTTAAAGAACTCTGGAAGTTTTTGCGTTATGCAGCAAGTGGTGAAGCTAATTCTAGTGATATCAGAAGGTGGTTGGACGTAGTTGAAAAAGTGATCGAAGATTCGCAGCTTAAGTTAAACACAGTGACAGTATCAAGATCAAAAAAACAAAGAAGAGAGACATCATTAAGACATCTCATAACAATTCGAAAGAAGCTTCTTGAGTTTACAGAAAGAGGTGGTGACATTTAGGCTCGTAGTGAGAGTTCCAGCGTAGAATGGAATGAATTTTAATCTGCCTTCGCTACACGAATGTTGTCAGGTGTGATCACTAACCTTGGTCACCTTGATTTAGATAAATTCATGACAGATGTTTTTCCTGTCTTCGATGAAAAAGTTAAGATTGCTCTTAGTGAACATAGGAGTATATCAGTCAACTCTGAACTTGCTGCTGAGTACGATATTTGTAAAAATAATGAAGAGATAGTTGAAGTTAAATACTTCAATACGAAGATCGTCGCCATCTTTCAAACCACTGATCTCAAAGAGTGGTTTGAATTGATCATTCTGCATCCTATTCAGATTGCCATGAGTGAATTCCAAGAGAGAGACACTGGTTGGACTCTTTGCCAAATTTTGAGCTTAAGCATAAATATTAACAAGCTTAATGCAGTAAGAGGAAGCTCTTTTATCGAACTACCGGAGGAAATAAAAATGAAAAAGGCTTGTGTTAATGTTCGAAATAATGACAATGAATGTTTCAAATGGACAATTTATTCGACTCTTTACCCTGCTGGACATAATCCACAGCGTGTATCTGAATACCATGTTTATGAGAAAGAACTTGATTTTACCGGAATAGAATTCCCAGTATCTCCAAAGCAGATTGCGAAGTTTGAGAAGCTGAAAAACATTTCCATTAATCTATTCATGTTGAAAAAACAATGTATTTCTTTTTAAATTAAAACCATAATTAATAAAATTTAAAATATAACTTTTTTTATAGGTAATAAATTTGATGTTTCACCATGCTATGTTACTGCTGAGAAAAATGAGAGGCATATTTATTTATTACTTATTCAAGATCAGTATGATGATGAAGATGAAGAAAAGAATAACGACGATGATGACTTCGAATTCGTACCAAGGAGATTTGATTATGTTTGGGTGAAATCCCTATCACGTTTGATTCGCTCTTAAGTAACGAGTCACAGAGCGAAGACATTTATCTGTGATTGTTGTCTTCATTACTTTAGAACAGAAGATAAGTTGAAGGAACATGAAGTTGATTGTGCTTCATTAAACAAGTGTAAAATCAAGCTTCCTTCAATACAAGACAATATTCTGAAGTTAGAGAACCACAATCGTAATGAAAGAGTGCCTTTCGTCATATACGCAGATTTTGAAAGTCTATTGAAACCAGTGCGACATGTTCAAGCTTTTCAAGAGCATCAAGCTTATAGTATTGGCTACTACATCAAATCTAGTTTCAATGATGCTTATTCTGAGTATAAGTGCTATAGACAAGCAAGAAACGAAGATCAAACTCCAGCAGAATGGTTTGTAGCAGAACTGGAGTCATTGTGGAATAAGTTGGTAGAAACCTACGCCAATCCTAAGCCCTTAGATCTTTTAAGGCAAGAACAAATATCTTTTGAAAGAGCAACTTTTTTTAACATTTGTCGAAAGACTTTCAAACCTCAGGATGTTAAAGTTCGTGATCATTGTCATCTGACTGGAAGGTAAGTTTTTATATATTGAAAAAATTATTTTAACAAATAAGTCGTCATTAATCAATATTTTATCTTTCAGATATCGAGGAGCAGCTCACCAGTCATGTAATATCAATTATAAGGACTCCGGATTAATACCAGTGATTTTTCACAATCTCACTGGTCATGATTCTCATTTCATGATCAAGGAAATCGCCACCACTGCAAAGGGTATCCCCCGTTAAGATAGTCAATTTTGCCCTGCCCCTGAAATTTTTGTTTGACCTTGTAACTTTGTTTTGAATTAAAAAAAAGTAGTTTTTGTCATATTTGCAGACCGCGAACCCCCCCCCCCTGTCCACAGCATAGAAAAAATGACTTTTTCACTATTTATTTTTTTTCTCCGCATCTAGTCAGTAAAAAAACTTCAAGAAAATTGTGCTTATAGCTTAAATGGTTGCAAATCACGTAGAATTCTTTCATAAAGATTTGATGATGCTATACAACCTAAAAGGATAAATAAAAAATTCAAATCCTTCCCATTTTTATGGGAAATGCGGTACAGGGCCAATTCTTGCAAAAAAACTTGTATTTTGTTTAAAATTACTCGCCTGAATTTTTCCAGATATTTCCTGTTGGTGCGCCATAGTTAAAAATGCAAAAAACTCATTTTTCCGACGTTTTTGGCTGATTGTAGCTCATTTGCGGACTTTGTATTATTATTTATATTATGAGATTGTATTCTAGAACTTTATTTATTAATTTAATTATGCAATCAAGTCAGAAAAATACGATTTACAAATATCCGCATCATATTTTTGCACGAATCCACATTTTAGATTAGGTATTTAAACACTTCTTTCATGATTTTGTTGATATTTTACTACTTTATATGTGATAAAATCTTTTGAATATTATATTGCTTTAATAAAAGAAAATATTTTGGTAAATGAGTCATTCCACAGGTACAGCTATATTAATACTCAAGACACGACTATGAATTCGGGCTTAAGTTCGGGCCAAAGAAAAGTAACATGTAAAATATTTTGTAAGTAGAATAACGAATATTAGTATTGAAACAGTATTACGAATATTATTATAAAAAATGGAATCCTATATTTATTAATTTTATATATTAGGTAAGGATTTATTTCTAACGAAATTGTAGTTCAAGACGATAATATTATTTCATGGGCCATATTACAATATTATAATAACATTGTATAATAAAAATTGATTTAATATTAAATGGTTCGTTACAATTATTATTGTAGATGTTTAAGTAGGTCTTTCGATAAAACATTAGGGCAAAATATTCGAATCATAATTTGTATATGGTTGAGATAATAAGTCCAAAACCCTTGATAATATATAGGGCTATTACACGCTAGAGAAAGAACAGGAACAGATATAAGAAATACATTACTTCTATATCTATATATATGAGGAATAGCGAGTTGTTGCTAGGAACAACATGTTTATTTCTCATTAATATATATATATATATATATATATATATATATATATATATATATATATATTAGGGGGGGTTCCCCCCTGCTCGCGCTGCTCGCCAACCCCCGTTAATATTTACAATATGTCAGCCAGTAATGAAATTTGTACTGATAAAAATTATTTATAAAATTTATATTAATTATATATTTGCTCAGACAGATTTCTACACCACCCGAAGAGGTACTGTCAATAATACCTTACAATTAATAGTTTATAATATAAATTAAATAAAAAATGTATGGTATTACGGCACGTTAGTTTTTTTTTGTTTTATTTTTAATAATTATATAAAATCAATTATAATAATTTTAAGTTATTTTAAAACATGTTAAAATTAATTAAACTTATTCCTTTTTTTTTATAAAATTATTCAAAATAAAATCATGGTTACCTTCGCCTGTAGCCCTACACAACCATGAGAGTCTATATTCCTTCCTCCTTATACCATAGACTCTATTTACAATCCATCCTTCACCTTCAGTATTACATATTTAAACAAAGTTTTAAAATCATTTTATAATTTGTACAATTGTTGTTATATAACAATTGTTCAATTAATATTTATCTCTTTTAAATCTTTATTTAAGTATGTTTATTAGAATAATTATTATAACTTGATATTTTTCAATTAAATATTATTGTAACATGTCTTACAATAATATAGAACCGGAATTTTTTTTATTATAATTATTCTAAATTTAAAATTTAATATTTTATTGAATTCTATGTTTTTTAATATTATTATTATTAAAAATTTTATAATTATTTCTTATATTTGAATATTAATCATTATTGTTTTTTTTATAACATTTAGTATCTTTAATTTATATACTTGAAATTAATATATTTCATTTTTTTTAAATATTAGTTTTATTCGAAGTATATATTTTACAATAAATTTCAATATCATTATGATAATTATAATATTATCAATTAATATATTTCATAAATAAAACGATAAAATTAAATAATATAATTTTTCCTTATTTATTAATTATTTTAATTTTATTTTTAATATATCTTAATTTTATTTTTAAGTCTTTTGGATGTATAAAATATATATCTATATTGTTTTCTAATATCCTTGACTATTTTGCTAGTATTAAGAAAGATATATTAGAATAATTTTTACAAAATTAATAGAATGTATTTTCATGTTTGTTTTTTTTTTAAATTATCGATTATTTATTCATTAATAAATAATTTTTAATATTATTTATTAATTAAAAAAATCAATATAATATAATACATAATGATATGAATTTTATTAATTTTTTTTTGTTTTATAAAATAATTTTTTATTTATCCTTTAAACATTTTATTATATTTAAATTCAATTATAAATGTTTAAGTTATAATAGGATTTTATTTGATTTATTTAACGTTTAATGCCTGTATCATAATCATAATAATATTAATACAATTAATTACTAATTAATGTACGTTATAAATAAAATTATAAAGTGAGTATTTTATTAAATTTTATTTATTTTTTTTTAAATATATTTTAATGCAGTTAAGTCTTTTTGATGTATGAAATATATTTTAAATTACTGTTTTAATATATTTGATTAATTTTTTGTTTTTATAAAAGATGCATTTATTATATTTATTAATTTATTACTCAAATATATTTTATATTATATTTTATAATATAAAAAAATTACATTAGCAATACGTAATAAATATTTATAATATATTGTATTATGAGTTGTGATATAATATTCCATTATTGGATCATGTATTTCTAACTTATATTGAATGATTTTATTTGTCGTATATTTATAATAATATGTTACATTGTTCCAATTTTCAAAATGAAATTTTTCATTTTCAATACCGATATAGTTATTAATTGCATTATTCAATCTAGATAAATCTGTATTTTCATTCAAATTTTCCATATATTCTTTGTACTGCTCTTGAAACCGTTCAAATTCGTTTATTTGGTTATTTAAATCATCTAATTCTTCTTGATGTTGTTAGTTTTCTACAACAATGTATTCATTTGAAACTGGATCCCATTCCATTTTATAATGATTCGATTATTATTAGTATTAATTAAATTATATTTTAAATAACTTTGTTATTATTTTTTTTTATAAAATATTTGAAGTTTGTTTTTATTTTCTTTTTTATTATTTTAAATTAATTTTTTTATATAGAAAATTTAAAGTATGTTTTTATTTTTTGTTTTATTATGTTATATCTGAAAAAAATAAATGTTTTATTAGTATGTAAGAAATATAAATATATTTTTAATATTTAAAAAAATTCAAGTTTTTTTTTTAAATTATTTTTCTAGTACTTCTTTTCATACTATATTGGTTAATTTATTTTTATTTTCTAATTCATTTTGAATATGTATTTTAGAAGGATTTTTACTTCTAGAAAGAGCAACATATAATTGTCCATGTGAAAATAAAGGTTTTTTTATGAATATTCCTACGTTTTCAAAACTTTGACCTTGTGATTCATTTATAGTTATAACAAAAGCTAATACAATAGGAAATTGTTTTCTATATAAAATAAACGGTAAAGACGATGATTCATTTGTGCTTAATGTTATACGCGGTATAAAAACTTTATTTCCTTTATTTTCGCCTGTAATTACTTCAGTTTCTATATTGTATTTAAATAATCTCGTTATCTTCAATCGTGTTCCATTGCATAATCCATCTTTTATACTTAAATTTCTAATTAGCATTATTATGGCATTTATTTTTAAATTAAGTTCATGTGGAGGTAATCCTTCTCTTATATTATTTAACATTTCTATTGGATAATTTAAATGAATATTATCATCTGTTTGATCAACACCTTTATATGTTGCATAATCAATACTATAATATGTCATTGTTTCATTATTAATTAAATTCAATATTTTATTATTTAAAATATTCACATCTTCATTATGCGTACTTAAAATAACATTTTTCGAAAAACTATAATTATTGTTAATGTTTTGATAAATTTTATTATAAACATTATTAGTTTTCCATTTTTCTGGTATAATAAATGTATCAACTTTTCCTTCTCCGATATCTAATAAAAATGATGAAAAATATTCATCATTAGATCTTATATTTTTTTTTAATTTAAAAATATGAAACATGGGCCATAGGATTGAATATTTTATAGTTTGTTGTATAATTGTATTTTTATTTCCATGTTTTAATACAGGTAAAATTTGACAAAAATCTCCACCTAAAATAATAATTTTTTCTCCAAAAATTTCATTATTATTACAGACATCTTTTAATGTTTTGTCAACTATTTCTAAAGCTTTTTTAGGAATCATTGATGCTTCGTCCCATATAATTACATTTGCTTCTCTTAATTTTTTCTTATCTGAATCAAATTTTAAAAATGCACTTTTAATATTGTTTAAGTCTAATGGTAATCTAAAAGTTCGGTGACTGGTTAAACCTTTTGGTAGTAAAATTGAAGCAATACCTGTCCAAGCCATTGATAAGAATTTTTTTTTTATTGTTATAAAATAATATATTAATGTTTTATATAAAAATGTTTTTCCAGAACCTCCTGGTCCATCTATGAAAAAAATTTTATGATTATTATTTATTATTTGTTCAAAAATATGTTTTTGATCGTCATTCAATTGTTTATACATTTTATCAAATTTTTTTTACTAAAAATTAAAATTTTGTCATTAATTTCTTCGTTTTCCTCGATATAGTTTTCATTTGGTTCAGGTAAACCAAAATTTTCACATGACATTTGTTCTGAATTTAATATTTGATTAATATGGGATAAAGCTTTATTTTCTTTATTTTCTTTAAAAACTTCAATAAAAAATTTTTTATATTTTTCCCAAATAATGTTACCTTGAATATTTTCACATAATAAAAAACATGCAAAAAATTTACTTAATTGTACTGGTAACATAACTTGACATGCTTCTTCAAAAATATAATAAATTTGTTTTTCGTGTTCTATTAAATTCATTGCAAGAGCAGTTTCTTTATAAGAATTATAAGTTACATTTTCATAAGTTCGTAAATCTTTAAAAGATGTTGGACCTTTTACCCTGTTTAATTTTAATTTGAAAAAAAAACGTTTACTATCTTTTGGTGATACTACACTTAATCTACCAATGGCTATATTTTTCCTAAGTTGTGATCTTTTAATCCAAGATTTAGTCTTAGAATTAAAAATATAATATTGTGGAATATTAACATATTTAATTTTTTTAGCAAAATCATCTTTTTTATTCAATTTAAACCATGCAGTCAATGTTGTTTCGCATTTGTTTAATGCTGAATGTATATTATTTTTATCAAAAATTATTTTTTGTTGATTTTCTGTATGGATATTTAATCTTATCACTGTATGACTTCTACCGCATAGAGAAAATGCTTGGAATCTCCATGCAGCCTCCATTGGACTTAAATATCTTCCATCTACGTATTGAGTTATTTCATCATAAACATCATCATTATTATTTTCTTCATTTTCATCTTGTTTTATTTTACAGTAAGCTTTATCTACACCTTTATAAATATAATCATAATAATATTTTATACTTTGTATTGACATACAAAGTTCAGTATTGATATGAGTATTATATTTTGCTAACAAAAAACTGTTGTAAGGAACTACCATAGAATTATCAACTTGTATAATTTTTTTATTATGTTTTAAATTATATGTATGATTATCTAAAATATTATTTCTTCTTTTGTATTGTGGATATTTGTTTTCTTCAACTATTACACTTTCATTAAATGATTTTGGAAATTTTTTTTTACATTTACTTTTATTTTTTTTTCGTAACAAGGTGATTTATCTGTATGTGGTCCATGTAACATGTGTTTAATTACTAATTTTTGTAAATATTTATTTCCTGATGAAGGTATTTCTGCTGAAATATATTTATCAATATTTTCTGGAGTTAATATTTTATGATTATGATGTAATGTTATAATAATATGCGCGTGAGGTAACCCTCTTTTTTGGAATTCAATCGAAAATACATAAGCTATGACAGGACCAAAAATTTCGTTTTTTATAATATCATTCAATAACATTTTAAATTTTATATAAAATAATCTTACTGTGATATTTGGTATGTCATTGGGAGTTGTTGCTTCTGGAAAATTTTTTAAAATTTCTTTCAATTCTTTCCATTTAGGATTACACGTCATTGTTATAAATAAGTCTTGCTTTCCCACTGTTCTCATTATTGCCATGGCATCTTGATAATATTGCTGCATATATCTTGGACTACCAATATATGATGAGGGTAAAATAAAAAGATTTCCAATTCTTTCTTTGTTTTCAAAATTTGTTAAAATATTTGAAGCACTGTTCATTACATGATCTAATAAACCTTGATAACATTCTATACGTAATTGTTTTTGATTATTTCTAAAAAAATTCATTCTATTACTTTCAACCATCACATATGCATGTATAATGTATTGTTGTGTTAATCTTCCACAATATAAAATAGGGTTGAAATTTTTTAAATTTGGTCTCCAATGGATTCTATATAAATAATATTGTAGTATTGTAAGACAATCATTATTTTCAATATTTTCATTTTTTTTATATCCTATACTCCAACCTAAATCTCCTGCTGGAAACATTAAAGGAAAAACCATTGGATCCACGTGATGAGATAATTTATTTAAATAAGTATGAGTAATTTCATCTTCAGAAGATAATTTCGGATATACACAAAGATCATAATTATCTGGAATTCCTGAATTAGATACTATGATAGCACCACATTCAGAAGTTAGTGGCTTATTATAACGATTCTGTTGTTTATCATTTTTTCGCATAAAATACAATTTATAATTTGGAACATTTTGTATGTTTGATAATTGATGTTAGCTTTTGTAATTCTTAGCCATGGGATTATCATTCATTATTTCTGTTAAAATTAACATATGTTCCTTTGTTAATTTTTCATTAGTTTTTAATTGTTTTTCAATTGCTACTGTATTATCGTAAATGTATAACTGTCCACATGTAGGTTTAATGTCATTAATAGAAATTAACGTATTAAGTGCTGTATGACAAATTTGTCCTTGAATTTTCAAATTATATATAGCTTTTCCTTGGTTTTGAATGACATTTGCATTAAAAGTTGCAAAACTAAATAAATTATTATAATATCTAATTAAATTTCTAAAAACACTATCATGTAATAATAAATATTTCAATTTTTTATTATATTTAGTTAATGGCGATAAAATAATTTTTTCTTGTTGACAACAATTGAACTTTTTTATTTCTTCTTTCCAAAATAAAGCACTACAATATTTACATTCGTAACTCATTATACCTAAATAATTTTTTAAATTTTTATTTTTATTATTTTTATTGTTTATATTATTTTTTAAATTTAATTTTTTAATTGATTTTTTTTGTCAATTTTTCATTTTTATTTATTTTATTATAAAGCTTATTTTCATTTTTATTTTTTTTTGTTTCTGTCTTTATTTTTTTGATTATGTTTGTTTCATTAAATTCTTCATGTTTTAATTTTCTTTTAAGATTATAATTATTATTATTATTTTTATAATTTAAAATATCATAATGACCTGCATCATATGATCCAGTAAAAATTAACGATAATTGAAAATGATCAGAAAAGTTCCTAAACGTTAGTATTTTATTTTTAATATATACTTTAACATATACATTATAAAATTCTACAAAACTTTGAATTTCTATTTCTGTTCCAAAAGTACCATTATTTGACATATACTCAAAATAATTATCACTATTTATTATATTCATATAATATTTATTTCCTATTATATGTTGTTTATATTTATTCCAATTATTAACAACATTTCTAATTATATGTTTTCTTATAATCATATGTTGATTTTCATTTTTATATAAAAAATACGAAAAACATCTAAATAAACATTTACCGTCACCAATAACTTTAATTTTTTTATTCATATTTTCTTTTATTCAATTTACAAATTAATATTTATATATATTATATTAATTTATTATATTAATTATATCAAATTATATTATAAAATATATATATTATAATTACCTTAAATATATTGATTCTTTATTTTATTTTTAAACTTCAATTATTTATCTGAAATATAAAATATTTTTATTATTTTTATATATATTTCACGTGATCCTTTTATGTTACAATTAAAATAATTGAAAAATTTAATATTTTTCAATTAAAAAAATTATAAATAAAAATTATTATTTTGTATCTATTTATAAGTTTTGAAACTTTTTAAATTAGAAAATAAGCGGATATCGAGCGTAGATTTCGTTCCTCGAGATCTTAACACTGAGATAATGTTGCACTGCTATTGGTATTTAAAATGGTAAGATAATGGAGAAAAAATGGTGTCGACAAAAGCTGAACTTTAGTAATAAAATTCGACTTTCGTCTGCCTGATCCCATTTATTATTATCTGTTTATTTGAAATCCAAATTTACACATTTGAACCACATACATAACGACTTTTAACAATATACAAAGTATTTTTATGAAATAATAACACTAAGATGAAAATTAACCATGTTATAGTCTACTTTAAGTCGGAAAATATTTGCTTGGCCTCAAATGATTTTATTTTTATTTTCTATTTATATGTAATTTATTATAATGTGATGTCCTATATAGGTTAAGGTGTGATTGTATTAATTGTCTGAATGGTTAGTAATTGACTACATTATTTGTTTTGATTTTGTTTTTTTATAAAATCTTTTAAATATTATTACTGATAAATATCCTGTGACTGACTCTTAATTTATAGGATTACATGACTTTTACTTTTATATTTTGTATTTGTGATATCATTTTTTTTATAGTGACTTACTTATTCATTATTGATCTATTACATTATGTATTCATAATGTAATAATTGTAAATAATTGTAAATAACTGTTATTTATGTCTCAATTCCCACTTTTTTAACACTTTTTTACAGCTATTTACAGTTGTTTATATTTATTTACATTTATTTACAGTTATTAACAGTTATTTACAATTATATCTAAAAATTTTTTCCATATGGGAGTCAACGGAAACATATTTTATGATTATTCTTTTTCTTTGATTTTAAAATAACATGATATTACTGGATAATTTTATTAGTCTGTCCATTTTTATTTGTTAATTTTTAAATGTAGGAAAAAAATTATCATAAAATATATTTCTGTCATATGTACTTATTGTCCCTTTACACCATATACTTTATGCTGTTCTTCACATAGGGAGATACTTTGTGTTGTTCTTCACATATTAAAATGAAAAATTGATTTTGATTTTGTATTTTTATAAAATCTTTTAAATATTATTACTGATAAATATCCTGTGACTGACTCTTAATTTATAGGATTACATGACTTTTACTTTTTTATTTTGTATCTGTGATATCACTTTTTTTATAGTGACTTACTTATTCATTATTGATCTATTACATTATGTATTCATAATGTAATAATTATAAATAATTGAGAGTATAAAAGATAAAATTTTACATTAACAATATAATTTTCATTTTTACTTTTTTATAACTAAATGAATTAATAATTATTATAATTTTTATTTTTTTAATTAATAAAAAACTTACAATAACATTTTTACTTTTGACATTTAAAGAAAAGTGAAAAAATTTTTTAAATTTATATTATTTTAAAAGTGGTTATGTAGGGCTACTGGCGATGGGTACCACTTTTATTGTTTAATTTTCCTTTAAAAACAACAAAAAAACCCAACGCGCCATTGATAATACCTCGTTAAACTGATAAAAAAAATAAAAACTTCTACTTAAAACTTTCACTAGATAAACTCAAGACAACAAGAAAACAAATTTAAGCTAACCTGAAAGAAGAATCTTTTAGATGTAGGAAATTTTTTAATAAGTTTTTCTGACCAAGACAATCAAGACAAAGTAAAATGTGCTTTACTTTTAGGCAAATACAGCTTGGACCCAAAAAAAAGTAAGCTTAAATGTTGAAAGTAGAAGTTTTTTATTTTTGTCTCAGTATAAGTGGTGTGGAAAGTTGTCTAACGAACGTAGTTATTATTTGATAGTTAAAAAATAATTATATCAATAATCTATAATATTATTAACTATGTATTAAATATATATTCCATTATATAGCCTTAAGCAAGTATTTCATAAATATATTATTAAAA
Source organism: Anastatus disparis (assembly GCA_017163975.1). Lineage (NCBI taxonomy): Eukaryota > Metazoa > Arthropoda > Insecta > Hymenoptera > Eupelmidae > Anastatus > Anastatus disparis. The sequence goes on along the minus strand of JAFFSR010000370.1, from coordinate 2,034,022 downwards.
AACTTTTTTCTTAATAGTTTATATTTCAAATAAAGAATTGACGTTTAAAAATAAAATAAAGAATCAATATATTTAGGATAATTAAATACCAATATTTTTCATAACCAAATTTGGTCTCTAAAGTATTAGAGTCATCAAACAAGAAGGTTTTTTAAAAAAATATTGGTAAAATTTAAATATTTAATTAACGATATAAAAATAAACACTAAATGATTATGAATAGTGTATTAGGGACATGAGTGGTAGCAAGAGGGATGACTTGTTTAGTGAGGGGGTGATTTGTGGACTGAGGGGTGGACTTGGGAAGGAGAGGGGTGACTGGGGTTGAGGGGGAATCTTTTTTTTTTTTTTAAAAAGACATTTCTAGAGACATTTTTACGTTATTTTGAGGGGGAACTTTTAATTTTTTTGGAGGGGAAAAAATGAGGGGTAGAAGGAGGGGTAGTAATTGGAAGGGTGATAGTAGTGGTGTAAAGAACGAGTAACAAATATACATCAATAAAATAAGGTAAATTTAGCTAAATTATCTGAGGGGGGGGGGTGAGTGACGTACGAGGGGTAGCAAAAGGGGTGACTTGGGTAGCAGAGGGGTGACTTGGGTAGTAGAGGGGTGTCTTTTTTTTTCTCAAAAAAGATCATTTCTAGACAGATTTTTACGTTATTTTGAGGGGTGGATTGTGATGTTTTAAGCATAAAAAAGAGGGGGAGGAAAAATGAGGGGTAGCTGAGGAGTTTTTTTTTTTTTTTCAACTATATAATATAGGGAGATATATATATATATATATATATATATATATATAAAGAAGCAATGTATTTCTTATATCTGTTCCTGTTCTTTTTCTAGCGTGTAATAGGCCCGAATACACAGTCGTGTCTTAGTATGACTTAAAAATTAAGTATCGTTACTTGAGTATCAGCTGTTACTTTAATTGAGTGTTATATCCTTACCGACGACTATCTTATTTGTGTGATTTTGTTTCATAACTAACTGTGATAACCTCTTCATGTAGCACTCAGTTGAAGTAACAGCTGATACTCAAGTAACAAAACTTAAGTTTTAAGTCATACTTAATACTCAAGACACGACTATGAATTCGGGCCATAATGTTTTTTTATGGCTCGAAATCATAGACTCAACTCAAGTCTAAGGCTAGAAGTTGTAGTTGTTACTCATATCTCAAATATTCTATCCTTGTTCTCCTTATGGAAAAAGAGTAAGAACATAGATAGATATCTGAGAACTGAGTAAAGACTATAACTTCCAGCCTAACGATTGTTACTTGAGTTACGTTACTGGATTCGTACCTACGTTAATGGAGATAATATAATACAATAAATATTGTAATATTAATATGAGAAATGTAAACAAGATTTCAATGTACTCGCATGCTAACATTTTTTTTACACAGTGTAAAAATAGACCACATAGCTTTCGCAAAAGTGTGACTTAAGCGCAGATTTAGATTACATAATGTTAAAAATGCCAAAGTCAAGGTTTATATTATTAAATTATGATGATAATGTTTGTATCGATAAGTTTTTCTTACGAAATATGAATTCATATATAATCTCAAGTTGATATTTTGACCATACTTAATATAGCTGTACCTGTGAAATGACTCATTTACCAAAATATTTTCTTTTATTAAAGCAATATAATATTCAAAAGATTTTATCACATATAAAGTGGTGAAATATCAACAAAATCATGAAAGAAGTGTTTAAATACCTAATCTAAAATGTGGATTCGTGCAAAAATATGATGCGGATATTTGTAAATCGTATTTTTCTGACTTGATTGCATAATTAAATTAATAAATAAAGTTCTAGAATACAATATAATATAAACAATAATACAAAGTCCGCAAATGAGCTACAATCAGCCAAAAACGTCGGAAAAATGAGTTTTTTACATTTTTAACTATGGCGCACCAACAGGAAATATCTGGAAAAATTTAGGCGAGTAATTTCAAACAAAATACGAGTTTTTTTGCAAGAATTGGCCCTGTACCATATTTCCCGTAAAAATGGGAAAAACTTAAATTTTTCATTCATCCTTTTAGGTTATATAGCATTATCAAATCTTTATGAAAGAATTCTACGTGATTTGTAACTATTTGAGCTATAAGCACGATTTTCTTGAGGTTTTTTTACTGACTAGATGCGGAGGAAAAAAATTAATAGTGAAAAAGTCATTTTTTCCATGCTATGGACAGGGGGAGGGGGGTCGCGGTCTGCAAATATGACAAAAACTACTTTTGTTTAATTCAAAACAAAGTTACAAGGTCAAACAAAAATTTCAGGGACAGGGCAAAATTGACTATCTTAACGAGGGATACCCTTTAAAGGATCGAGTAAGCCTGATTCCTGAGAATAAGAAACGATATATTTCATTCGTCAAGTATATCGAGAGAAGCGAGATAAACTTTAGGTTTATTGATTCCTTCTGCTTCATGCCATCTTCTCTCGAGAAGTTAGCATCGTACTTGAGCGAATTGAATATTGTTGAAAAAGAATTCCAGGCTGATGGATACAGCGCTGAGCAAATAGAATTATTAAAACGTAAAGGAGTCTTTCCCTACGACTATCTGGATTGCTCTTAGAAGCTTGAGGACGTTTTTCTCCCCGGCAAAGAAGCATTCCACAGCGAGCTAACGGATAGTGATATTACCGGTAGTGAGTTCGACCATGCCGAGAATGTTTGGAAGACATTCAACATCGAGATATTAGGAGAGTATTCGGATCTTTACCTGAAAACCGATGTACTACTTCTAGCAAATATATTCGAGAACTTCCGCTCGAAATATATCGAAGCATATGATTTGGATCCTGCTCACTACTACACCACTCCTGGTCTTACTTGGGATGCTATACTCAAGCATACAGGAGTAGAGCTGAAACTTCCCACAGACATAGACATGCTTATGTTTGTAGAGAGAGGAATCAGGAGTGGTGTGAGCCAGTGTTGTAATCGCTACGCTAAAGTGAACAACGAATGCATGGGCGATGAATGGATTCTCGATGAAGAGTCAAAGTACTTGATGTACTACGATGTTAACAACCTCTATGGTCGGGCAATGACCCAATCATTACCATACGGAAGTTTTGAATGGGTACGAAAACCCGAAAATCTCAATTTCATGGTTGTTGACGACGAAAGTCCCATCGGCTACATATTGGAAGTCGATCTCGAGTACCCTGAGTCTCTCCACGATGCTCACAAGGACTTACCTCTTTATCCAGAATATGCGGCTGCTCCAGGTTCAAAACAAGTAAAGCTGATGACCACACTCTCCAAGAAAGAGCGCTACGTCATTTATTATCGTGCTCTGAAACAGGCTCTCAATAATGGTTTGCTTCTCACCAAGATCCATAGAGCTCTACGTTTTGAGCAAAAGCCCTGGCTCAAGTCGTATGTAGACCTCAATACCGAGAAGCGCAAACAATCTAAGAACGAGTTTAAAAAACTCTTCTTTAAGCTTCTGATTAACGCAGTCTATGGAAAAACAATAGAGAATGAGCGCAAGCGCGTTGATGTGAAACTCATCAACAAATGGAAGGGGCGCTATGGAGCTGAAGCATTAATTGCCAAGCCTAATTTCCATAGCAGCACTATCTTCGACGAGAACCTTGTTGCTATACAGCTTTCTCGCACTGAGATCACCATTAGAAAGCCATTGTACGTCGGTCTAAGTGTTCTCGATCTCTCCAAGACTTGCGTGTATGACTTTCATTACTCATACATGCTTTATTGACTAGCTGATAAGTGTAAGCTTCTCTACACTGACACCGATAGTCTCATATATGAAGTCAGAGGCGAGAACATGTATGAAATGATGAAGAGGAACATAGATAAGTTCGACACTTCTGATTATGTCGAGGGTAACCAATTTGGTATGCCTCATGTTAATAAGAAGGTTATTGGCTTAATGAAAGACGAATGCAATGGCAACATAATGACTGAATTCATTGGTTTACGGAGTAAAATGTACAGTGTCAAGGTACGAAGTCAAGAGTCCATCAAAAAGGCCAAAGGAGTGAAATCCAACGTCGTGAAAAATGTCATCCAATTTGAAGACTACCAGCGCTGCCTGTTTGAGGGAGAAAATCTCGTCTGTCAGCAGTGCAACATCAGATCCAGACAGCACAATGTGAGGACTGAGAGACAGCGGAAGATCGCTCTCAGCTCAAATGATGACAAACGTTATCTGTTGGAGGGAAGCACGTATACGTTACCATGGGGACATCACTCCATACCGCCTCCCAAGGAATCTGCGCAATGCGCAGCAGCGGCGACGGTGGCTCGAGCTGTACTTAAGAGAGCTCCCGAGTCAGTTCAAGTCATTCCTTCATCAGACGGACCACCTGCTATGACGCAAAGAATTGAATAAAGTGATACGACTTTGATTAGTCTTTTGAACTGATTTAAGGTAAGTCAAAGTATTTTCTTTACTTCAAAGCCTATTCTTCAACGATTTTATTTATTTCTTTACTCTTTTTAAGATGGATCTTTCGAAACCCAACCAGATTGTACGTGGCGACTTCTTTTCAACCAAGAAAGTCAAGGAAATGGATAAGAACCATAAGTTTATGGTTAGTGCTTTGAAATCTGTGAAGACCAGATGCGGTGACAGATTTGTTGCAGATCTGGAAGATGAGTTTCGCATCTTTCTGCCATCACGCGTTACTACTGCTTTAGGGAAGAATGATGAACTTTTCTCCAAGTTGACCGATGCCATACAACATCACGAGTTGTATATAACATACTTAGGCGAGAATAGAAGTGACATCGAGTTCTCATTCGAGAAGGCGCGAGGAAGTTAACGGAGAGGTATACGAGTCACGGGTGCACTTCCTACTTCGAGTTTACTCGGTGTAAGGGGTTCATAAGTGGCGATTCTTGGTTGCACCTCACAGATTGGAGCGAAGATTGGGGCTTCCATCTTTTCCTAAAACAAAAAAAGTTTTTTTTTGTTTTGAGCAACGTATTTATTGAGCTGCAGTTTTGTCGATCCAACTATTATGAATACTATCAAAGCCAAGCCACTTTACGTATACTTGTTTCACATGTCTCTTTAGAACTTTTTCTACAAGATAAACGTCAGGATATTCAACTTTTTGAAGTTCTTCTTCGTAAAAGTCACCAGCGATTGGCTGATCTTGATAGTCTTTCAGACGGTACGTTGTCGGCTGCGTTACTTTAACTTGTTCAATCGTGAATATTTCAGCAGACAAATAAGGTGTGTATCCTTTTTCGAATACTTGTTTCAACTTGCTGATTCGGACCTTATCACCAACCTTGAATTTTGCTTTTTTTCTCACAACTTTGCAAGCAAATCGTACGTGAAACTGAGATTCATTTGCAGCTGTAACATCTTTTTGTTTAGCACCAATCGTTCGATGTTTTGTATTGTTGTAAGATTTTATCAGATCAGGTAAAATATCGATCCATTTATAGCTACCACGTAAGCTGAACTTCATCCATATTTTATGTTTGAGAGTACGATTGGAGCGTTCGCAAATGGATACTTTGAGATTACTATACGTTGAGTATAAGTTAATCTTGTATTGTTGCATAAGATTTTTAAAATTAGTATCATAAAACACTTTGCCTTCATCTGTTTGTAAATTTTTTGGAACTCGACCCTCTTTCAATATAGATTTCATCGCAGCAGAGACTTCTACTCCAGTTTTTTGTCTCACAGGAACAGTCCATGCGTATTTGGAAAAAACATCTATAACTGTAAGCATGTATTTGTAGCCTTTGTTCTCTCGAGAATAAGGTTACATCTCTACAAGATCGGCTTGCCGAGTTTCATCTAAACCTCGCACATCAAACTGTCGACGTGGATAGTAACGTCTGGCTGGTTTATGAAGCCCTTCTACAACTCTTTCGTGTTCCATGGTCACAGAGTTAATGATTGCTTACTTGCAGTTTAATATATATAGCCAGCTTCACGTAACTCTTCGATGATGGAATGAATCTCGTTAGTATGACTAGGATTACCAGCTGCTTTTTCAGCAACTAATAAACGAAGTCGATCAACTAGCTCATTTGGATCATCCCAGTAGACATAATTAAACTTTGTATTCTTTCGCGCGATTTTGTATCGTGGTAATGAACCACCTATTTTATCAGAAAATAGAGGGGCTATAATTTCACTGAATTTTTTACTTACATGTGAACGAATGGGTTCATTGTCTTTGTATCGTTTCTTGTGAGCCTTCGTGATTTCAAGAGTTTGACGATAATTTTTCAAATCTTTATCAGTTATTGAGCCTGGAACAGGATGTTTTTCAACAAGCAATTCTTGTAAACCTAAAGTCTTTTGAAACTTTTGATCCTCTACTTGAATATAACTTTTCTCAAAATATATCGGTGAATTATCGAGAAAAAATTGATCACCCTTTTTACAAACTCCATAAATTTTATCCATTTCTCTAAATTGTAAGTCTTCGGAAAAATCTTGGCTTGCAGATTCAAACAAAGATTGAGAAGAATCATTTTGCAAAGTGTCCTCCAATTCAGTATTATCATTATCTTCATCGTACTTTTCTGGTAAGGGTTCTGGCTTCAAAGTTTCGCGCCTTTTTTTACCTTCAGTGACGATTTCCGTATGTGGGTCGATGATTGGCTTAAAAGTTTCTCCAACAATCCTTTCGGTATTTTATTTTTCAAATTTTAACAAGTCATACTTGCGTTTAACTGCTTTACGAGCTTGAATCAGTTGCTGAAGTAAAACTTTATTCTGCTTAAGGTCTCCCATGTTGTCGCTTTGACAATCAAACACAGATTGATGAATTAATGCCAAGTGTGCGTTATATTTATAGCAAAACAGTCAAAACCTTTTCGATATCTACCAGAGTTCAGTTGACTATCTTTAGCAATCATTAAAAATCCATGCTTGTCATCTCTCCAATAATTTAAAGCATAATTCTTTGAATAGTGAAAAAGTCATGTCTGAGTTAACATGATCATCGTGTAGATGTCGTAGATTAACATCATCTTGACGAAAAAATATCAAAAGATTGACATTATCTCTCACGAGAGGTTTTGGGATGCGAGCGTAAAACTGACAAAGATAGAAACAATCAACTTCTTTCTGTCTTCCCATGCAGAAGTAGGCTCCAATGTTGTCTTGCTTTTCACAAGCTACATCATCGAAAATCATTATGCAATTTTGAAGAGCCTCGTCAGGTAGTATTACTGACTCGTCTTCGCTAAATGGAAAGTATGGCATACCTTCCATCGGCTGTAAAAGCTCTTTCAGAAACTTGTATTTTGCTTGATTAAGAGATTTAGACTAAACGTAACCATTTTCAAATCTTAGACCATTAGGATGCGTTATGAGTGCTAATAAACTATTAGTTTTACCACAGTCAGATGGTCCACAAAATACAGCTCTTATAGTATCTGGAAGTAAATTTCCATGTTTCTTTGATTTTTTCTCTCGTTCGACGATAGTATCAAAATTCATTATCGGCAGCTTGACAGATTGTTCTTTGAAATTCATCTCAACAGATTCAAACTACAACTGCTCGATTAAGTATAAATACATCGCTTATATACCCTATGAATCAATTACTCTTCAACCTTCGAAGTGTTATGATCGTATATCGTAGACATGGTCGTGGTTTGCTTAATAAAATAATCAATAGCCTTCCAATAGAACTTCATTTACTAGGATATCAGTACTGTGAACCTAGTACGAAATTAGCCAAATGTTTAGCTAAAGGTGATAAAGGAATTAATCTTCTCGACAAAGCCTGTAAGGAGCACGATATTTCTTATTCACAAAATCGTGAAAATATAGAGGCTAGAAATATCGCTGATAAAGTTCTAGGCGAAAAAGCCTGACAAAGATTATCATCGAAAGACGCTGGTATTGGTTAAAAAGCAGCTGCATTCGCTATAGCAAACAGTATAAAAATAAAATCTAAGCTTGGAATGGGGGCAAAAAAGAAGATTCTCATTGTTACTCTAAACAAAATAATAAAGGCCGCTTCCACATCCATGAAACCTAGTAAGTATGCCCGTAAAGCTATCCACTCTGCTTTAAAGGGTGCTCAAAGTGCTGTGAGAAAAGCTGGGGGTAAGCATAAAATCCAAGTGCTACGCAGACTATCAATTCCATCTAAGGTTGGAGGATTCTCACCATTCCTTATTCCTCTTTTTGCTGGACTAGGTGCAATTGGTAGTTTAGCAGGAGGTGCCGCAGGAATAACTAAAGCAGCTAATGATTTCAAAGCTGCTCAGAAACAATTCGAGGAGAAACAAAGGCATAATCAAAGAATGGAAGTAATAGCTCTAGGTAAAGGTCTTTATTCGAAACCTTACAAGACAGGACTTGGTCTTCGTCTGAAGTCTTGTTTAAAAAAAAAAAAATCCTCGAAGTAATATTACCACAAAGAGCTTTGACCGACTTTGATCTCGTAAAGTATGCCAAGATATTGGAAAATCCGAATTTTCGAGGAGTATTTATGCGAAATGCTTTACCATTAAGCGGCCCGCATTATACGCAGGGAGACAAATGTCTTTGGGCCTAGCGACCTCACGTACCCGAGCTGAGTGAATGGTATACGGAGTGTGTGGATGGAAGTGAGGGTGGTAATGTTTGAATACGCAGGGGGACTACACAGTCCATGAGCCTAGCAACCCCACGTACCCGAGCTGAATGAATGATAAATTGGATGTGTGGATGAAAGTATAGATGAAAATGTGTGAATACGCAGGGGGACTGAAAAGTCCTGGGGCTCAGCGACCCCACGTACCCGAGCTAAGTGAATGGAGAATTGAGTATGTGGATAAAGGAGAGGATGGAGATGCTTGCACACGCAGGGGGACTGCACAGTCCTTGGGCCTAGCGAACCCACGTACCCGAGCTGAGTGAGTGAATGGTATACTGAACGTGTGGATGAAAGCGTGCAAAAGAATGTACGAATACGCAGGGGGATTGCACAGTCCATGGGCCTAGCGACCCCACGTGCCCGAGCTGAGTGAGTGAGTGATATACTGGATGTGTGGGTAAATGAGAGGATGGAAATGTGTGAAAACGCAGGGGGACTGAAAAGTTCTTGGGCTTAGCGACCCCACGTACCCGAGCTAAGTGCGAATGGAGGAGTGAAAGGAAGGATGACAGGCAAATGTATGCATGTTTGGACGTATGAATGGACACGGCCTAGTGTCTAGACGGACGGACGAAACGAGCGACAATGGATAAGACCGCAGCGTGAAGTAATGCTAACGCAGTCCCACGCTGCGGCTCTGAACGGTGGACGTTACGGATCCCTGCCCGTGTAAGTGAGGCATTTTCTTGCTTCTCTTCCGTGGCCAGGGTGAAGGGGGTTTAGACGGTCTCTGCCTGTGGATGCCTCGGGGGCGAATGCGAACCTACCAGGTTTCTTTCTCCTTCCAGGCTGACGCAGCGTCAGAATCCCGTCACACCAGTGACGCGCACTGCAGTTGGGGTGATCCAGCTGCAGCCCACGTCGCTGTAGGTCTGATAGCAGATTTACCCGTTTTTTCACCACCAAAAAAAAAAAAAAAAAAAAAAAAAAGCGGCCCGCATTACCATGAATCTGCAATCGTTATTTTTGATGATGTTGATGGTCCTGGCACACATTGGGTAGCTTATCGTAAGCGAGGTAAAAGTGTCGTTTATTTCGATTCTTTCGGAGACCTTCAGCCACCATTGGATTTAATGATTTATTTGCGAGTAGATGAAGTCAAATATAACTACAAGAGATATCAAGATTATGACACATTTAATTGTGGTCATTTATGTTTAATGTTCTTGAGTAAAAAACTTATAAAAGGAAAGTCAAATTAGCTATCTCTCTCATTATCCATTGAACAATGATGGAAGATTCAATGACGCTAAGCTTTTCTAGTACATCATCACTGCTAGAAGCTCAGTATTTTCCACCAATCGAACTTTCATCCGATAAGAACTACGTTCTTGGCTTAATTTGACTTTCGACCTTTAACTCAATACCTAATATCGATAGTGGTAATAACAAGTTCTACGTTGGTAAGGAAGAAATTATATTACCGACTGAAAGTTACGAAATCAAAGATATAAAAAATTATCTTTGTGAGGCATAAGCACCAAAAGAAATTTCAATCGATATAAAGCCAAATAATAGCACACTACGTTGCGTTATAACCTGCAGCCATCCCATTGATTTTCGACTACAAGATTCCATTGGTTCATACCTGGGTTCTACTGAACGTGTTCTGCCAGAAAAAATCACTCACGATTCTGATTTATCTGTAGCCATTTTGAAAGTTAACGCACTTCAAGTCGAGTGCAACATAACCGCTGGTGCCTATATAAACGATAAACGAGTGCATACCATACATGAGTTCTTTCCTGCAGTTCCACCGGGATATAAGATCATTGAAGTTCCATCTCCAGTCATTTATCTTCTGATCAGCATCAAGAGCATAGATCACATTCAAGTATGAATCGTCGATCAAGACGGACATTTGATTAATTTTCGAGGAGAAATAATAACAATAAGATTACATCTTAAACAAGCATAATGGGTATTGTCTACAACACTAAAGTGGTTGGTAGAGGGTATATAAGTAAGTCAACATGCCGACCAGTCATCAGTCGTCGAACGACAAAGAAAGCGTGAACACGATACAACATTCAGTTTCTAAGAAGTCTAGGGCTAAAAATCCATGGTGGAAAGCAATGTGTATATTCTTCTGCTGTTTTCGAAAATATGAAAGGAATTCTGAGCATACAGTCGGGAGTAAAGTTCGAAGAGAATCTGTCGAATATTATGAAGTACACGCTCATCAGCCTTATTCTGCGCCTTCATTCAATAATAGTGATGAGATTTGTATATCTATTCAACATCAAGACTTATGTCTTCTTCCATCGCGCAGTTCACTCCATATTTGTGGTAGGCTTGTGAAAGCTGACGGAATTGCTGCAGCCAATACAGTGCTAGTCAATAACGCCATCCGTTACATGTTTGAAGAAATTCGCTACAAAATCAATGCTGTACAGATCGATAAATGTAAAAATGTTGGTTTAACTACACTCATGAAAGGATGGCTTACCTTCTGTCCTAGTCAAGAATCAATCCTCGAGAACGCTGGATGAGTTGATGCAGAGGAGAATCAAGAAATAAATAATAAAGCGGGTTACTTTGACTTATCTATTCCTCTGAGTATGATTCTTGGTTTTGCTGAAGACTATCGTAAAATTGTAGTCAATGTAAAACATGAACTCATACTGACAAGATCGAGGAATCATTTAAATGCAGTAGTTCAGACGCATCATGAAAATAGATACGAAGATTTCAAGATTGATTTGCAAAGAATAGAATGGCTTATGCTTTACATAATGTTATCGAATACTCATAAACTTCAGCTACTCAATCATATTGGCAAAGAAAAACCTATTGCTATGAGTTTTCGCAGTTGGGATTTGTACGAGTATCCTCTTCTTCCAACTACATCAAAACATGTTTGGACTGTTAAGACTTCCAATCAGCTGGAAAAGCCACGTTTCGTCATATTAGGCTTTCAAACGAGTCGAAAAAATCAAAAGACAACTAATGCCAGTCGAGTCGATCATTGCAACTTAAGTAATGTAAAGCTGTTCCTGAATTCTCAGTATTATCCATATGGAAATCTAAATTTAGATATCACACGCAATCAGTTTGCAGTTCTATACGATATGTATGCTAATTTTCAGCATGCCTACTATGATAAGGATATGGAGCCGCTATTAAAAAAGCAACAATTTATTAAAGACATTCCTCTAATTGTTATTGACTGCTCGAAAAAGAATGAGTCTCTGAAAAGTGCTCCAGTAGATGTTCGTTTGGAGTTCGAATCAAGAGCTAATGTTCTTCCTGGAACATCAGCTTATTGTTTGATCATACACGATCGTATTGTAGAGTACAGCCCTGTGAGCGGTAATGTGAGGAAACTTGTCTGAATGGTGGGGAAAATCTGTTATAAATTACATGTTCACGCTCAAGAGTGTCATTCAGGATGGAGTACTTGGTCGATATGCAAGGCTTCAAGCAGCCCGGTGATGACTATGTCCTCAAAGAGCTAGCTATAGTTCCGCTGAACAATGATTCCAAACCTCTAGTATTACTCTTTAAAGAACCATTTCCTTGGCGAAGACTTACAGAAAAATATAAAGTGCAAAATACATGGTTTGAAGAATATTATCACGGATTGTGCTGGCATTCTGGTACGATTTCCTACACTGAAATAGCAAATACTCTTAAGGAAGCTTTGCGAGATGCTAGCAAAATTTTAGTAATGGGTAGCATAAAGAAAAAGTGGCTAGAGCGCTTTAAGTTCAACGTTACCGATGTCACAGAGATGGGTTATCCACCATTGGATAAGATAAAGCTAGTGACCGTTTGTACCCACCACGATGGAATGTATAAAGCTTGTTGTGCTCTTCACAATATCAGACTCATGTAAAAATATTTTAATGAGAGTCGAGTACCATTGGAAAATTCAGCTATCGAATGCGAGTAAAGGAAGTCAAAAGGAGAGATAATATCATGTGGTTGTATCTCACAGATGAGAGCGATGGTTGGGGCTCTTATCACTTCCTATAAATACCGACACATATCATTGACAACATTCGTTTCATCATGGGACAAAGTTCAAGTACCCCTGATCGTTCAGAACACTCCACTTCTTCATACTTCTAACAATGAGAAGAAGGAAAATATGTCTTGGAAAGAGTACTATGAAAAATACAAACCTCAAACATCGCCCAAAGATATCAATTATATAAAATTAAAATGAGACAGTCCTTTTCAGAATGACATATTCAATGTAAGCTATTTGTTAACAAAAATGTAAAGTTCATGTGTATATATATGCAAACATATATGAAAGTGTATCTTTATATATCTAAAAGTATATCTTTATATATATATATATATATATATATATATAAATATATTTATATATATATATATATATATATATATATATATATATATATATAACATATCGTCATATATCAAAGTATATCATTATGTATATGCAAGTATATCGTTATATATACGCAAGTATATCGTTATATATACGCAAGTATATCGTTATATATACGCAAGTATATCGTTATATATCAAAGTATATCGATATACAAGTAAATCGTTGTATATGCGCTCGAAATAACAATACATATATAGTTAAATAATTTTTAAAAAATTCTGCGCTCGAAATAACACCACGTTAAAAATAACTGTGCTTGAATCCCTCTGGGCTTGAATCCCCATGGGCTTGAATCCCCTGGGTTAAAATCCCCCTAGTTTAGCTACTCACGTATTAACGAATGGTTAAGTAATCAAGACGCCCACACTCTACATAGACCTATTCATCAACGATTTTCAAGATTGAGTTCTAACGTAACAAAAATCGATGATTGTTGGAAGATTGATTTATGCGATATGCAATCATTCAAGGAATGTAATGATAGTTTTTGCTATATTCTCGTTGTAATAGATGTACTCAGCAAGTATGCTTGGGTGGAATCACTTCGCGATAAAAGTGCTCATAGTGTTGCTGTAGCTTTTGACAAAATTCTCAAGAGATCTAATGGTCGAGTGCCCATCTCTCTTCAGTCAGACAAAGGAAAAGAATTTGTTAGCTCTGACTTTCAAGATTACTTGAAAAAAAAGTATAAAAGATACGTAATCCTGATGTTAAGGCAGCTGTAGTGGAACGTTTAAATAGAACTCTTAAAGAGCAAATGTTTCGATATTTTACACATAAGAATACTCACAGGTATATCGATGTCATACAAAACATCGTAAAAGCATACAATCATACGTTGCATTCGGGTATTAGAATGATACCTGCAGAAGTGACAATTTATAACGCTGCCAGAGCCAGAATGAATTTAGAAAAAAGAGCACTTGCCCAGAGATAACAATCTCGAGCACCTTTATACACGCTGGGGTCCTTCGTCTGCATCAGTCGTTCGAAAGGCACCTTCGAGAAAGGATATGAAAAAAATCACAGCGAAGAAATTTTCAAAATCTCGCGTACATCCAGACGCCAGCAGCCTTACACCTACGAGTTGACGGATTTGAATATTGAAAAAATTAATGGTTTTTCCTATCCCGAAGAGTTGGTTAAAGTTGGAAAAAAACGCTTGTCTAAAACAGAAAAATTTAACCTTTAGCTGGCATGCCTCTCCAGCCGATTATAGCTAGCCTATGGGGTACTATAGTACTCCAGCGCGAAAAATTGTCGTAAAAACTAAAGTATTGGTTATCTCAACTCAAAAACATTCTGGAGGGATCTTCAGAGGTTACTCCAAAGGGTAGCATAGTTTATAAGAGGAAAAATGAAACGGTTTCAAAATTTGAGAAGAAAGAGCGTGGGGTACTATAGTACCCCCCCTGGCAGCTAAAGGTTAAGAATGAGCGTGTAATATGCAGTAAAGGACGAGGACGGAATAAATAAGTACTCATTAAATGGTACGGGTATCCTGAAAAATTCAATTCTTGGATAAACGCAAGTGAGTTAACTAACCTTTAGAATAGATGAGGATGCTTTTTACTTGATTCTACCTAGTAACAGTAGTATGAAATACTTTCCAGATAACACAACATCCTGCTTTACTACGCACTTATTGCACGAGATACGATTACATGGTCATTGGAGTTTTGGATTGACCGAAATTCATATACCCACTACTATTTTGCACATTCAAGAATCTGGAGCAAAGTTTATATTCTATACAGAAGGCGAAGAACCTCCTGAAAATATACTCAATATAGGGAACATAAGAGAGTTTTAATGTTCATTTCCCTCTGGAGTGTATGAAGTATTGGTGAATTGGCTCGAGCAATTAATAAACACGCTGGCGAAATTAATAAGCATATAGTATTCGATACCTCGAAGAAAAGAAAAGGATTTTACGCTATACGGATTTTCTATAAATTATTTCTCGCTCCACATTGACGGTGTACAAGTACCAGGTAAACCTCTACAGCCAAAATTCACTGGCGATAATCTTCAGTGCGTTGAAGCTTATCATACGCTATTTTCTGGTACTGGAATACATTTTCTCAATAAGTCTTTTTGTCTCAACCGAGTAGATTATTCTAGAGGTTTCTGTTTGTTTGCATTCGACCTGATACCTGATCTTTTTGCAAATTCTACTCAACACTAGAATCTAATTAAACGTGGAAGTGTAAGGATGAAAGTGAAATTTGATCAGGCCTTGAAACAAACAATAAATTGCATAATTTAGGCCGAATACGATAACGTTCTGGAAATAGATTCAAGTCTTAATATTATAACTGATTTTTCTGCTTAAACTGAAGAGTAGGGATGAAAAAAAGTTAGGATACTTGGTATAGAACTTATTTGCTGTCTTGCATCAAACATTAGTTGGCTTTTTGAATACCACGTTATACGTTGTAGAGCCTGTAAATAATTGAGATGGATTTCGTCATAGACATTCAAGGTCTCGAAGACCGGAATAATAATTTTTTTCCGAAAGAAATGGCAGTAATAAGTTTGAAAACAAGAATTTTTTCACACTGGATCGTAAAATCACCGCATAATTTTTCCGAGTTACCTGTGGGTGTTAAACGCACGAACGAATATACGTGATGATGATTGATTACGAATGTACGTAATCAATTATCATCACGGAATTCATTGGATAGAAGGCAATGTTTTCATCGGATAATTGCTACTTAATCTATACGACATTTCAAAAGTGGCTGTAACACTTTATACTAGAGAATACGAAAAAGCAAAGTATCTAGAAGCAGCCATGTCACGCAAAATCATTAACCTAGAAATATACTCACCATCATTCAATAAACTCTTAACAAGATATCAAAAGGATCAATTTTCATTCGTCCCTCACAGTACGTAAGATAAGTGTAAAAGAAGTGTATGTGCTCTAAATCAGGCATATATTCTGAGGAAGTGGTTGCACACGAAACTTGAGACCAAGCGGATATTGAGATTAAGCGAACGACTTCTTGAGCGTGTAAGAGCAGAAAGATTAGCTCGTGTAGTTGACGACGGAGGTAAAGATGAAGTTGATGATCGTCCTACATCATCAACAGACTCTACTAAAGCCTGTAAAGATAGCGATTCAGAAGATGATGATTCTGACAAACAATGAATAATCGACAAATAATCAAAGCACTAGCCTCAGTCACCGCTAGGACAGTGGGTGTTTATGCAGCAGATCGAATCCCGAACGTTCTCGAACATCCAACAGCTATTGTTGCAAATATCGACGATCATACAAAAGGTGGTTCTCATTGGATTGTTATATATATAAATAAAAATGGATACGGAACCTACTTTGACAACTACGGAATGCCACCGTCCTCACCACATCATCGCAATAGACTCAAAAAAAACTGTGTGCGATATGAGTGGAACAGACAATCAATGCAGAGCTACGATTCGCAAGTTTGTGGTCAATATTGCATTATGTTTCTATATTATATGTGTCATTTTCGTAATTTACGTGCGTTTTGTAGTAAGTTTTCAAAAAATACCAAAAAGAATGACAAAATAGTTGTGAGATTTTATAATAAACTTGTGAGAAATAAATTAAAGCGCAAAAATTATGTAAAAACTTTTAATAACGAACGTTCATTAGGATTTGGTTTTTGTAATCAGATATGTACTTCGAGAATATCATATTAAATCTATCATTGTAACATGAAATTTATATTTAATAAATATTAATATAAAATGTACATTTTTTGTAACAAATTATTTACCTTTTCCTTCCTATGACCAAAAACTTATTTGTTCTAAATTTTATATTATTTATTTCATATAGAATTTTTCTCATACATATAACTTGATTCTCTTTTATCTATAATCAAATATATTAAGGAAACACAACCGTTATATTCTACTTACCATTTGAAATATAATATTACATAGATTATGATAAAATAAATGCTTTAACAGAAAATGATAAAATTTCTACGCCATATCATGCTTATCAAAGAAATTTAATATTACATGCTAGTTTATCAAAGGGGTATAATGGAATATTTTATTTTAACAGGATGTGATGAAATAAACAAACTTAAATATATTTCATACCAAGAAATGTAGCGTCTATATAACGCTTATCGTTGAAATATAATATTACATGTGAAGATATCGAAATCTATAAACAATTCAAGCTAAAAAATGTTTTGAGACAGGAAATGATGAAATATAACAGTTATATATCGCTTGGTATTAAAATATAATATTACATACTAAGAAATCATAACCGTCGTTGTTATCTTTTAAGATAAATACACGATTCTTAGGAAATACGTGACGAAGCCCATGTGCACCCCCACATACCTATGAATTCTGTAGAGGGGGTTATAGATATAAAACGAGAGCAAGTACTAGTGCCAGATCAGTTCCACTGCAGCCACAGTTAAATTAAGACTCAAACGCTCGTAAGTTAATAGTTTTATCAAGTAATACATACTATTCAAATATGGCTGAAATCTAACTGCCGTGAGAGTGGTCAATTGAAAGAGCATACTATTTTTCTGGATAATATGCTCCTTTCGACAACATACGTTCTTAACAAGTTGCAAAGCAAACGAGCATCTGTCGGATTATTATACGTGGATGGATATTTCAAACCATACATTAAAATATTAACTAGTTCTTTTGCAAAATGGGTTAATTTTGATGCCCATGAATAAAGAAAATTCAAGAAAGATTTTGATGTGTATACTGCATATTTTGAAGACGCATATAGATTCAAAGCTGAATACGGAAACCCATTACAGATATTCATGTAAGCTCACGACATTTTATTCACAAACTCCTATAGTGCAAAAAGCATAAAAATCGAGGAGCGAGCCATATATCAACCACCACCCAAATCTCAACCAGACAACGACAATGGAGAATCTAAAAAACCATCGAATAAAAAAATAAAACGTACATACAAAATCGCTGCAACACATTTTCAAAAAGTGACATTTGATGGTCTTAAATATATTGCGTCGTGCATAGATGAACATCTCGTACAACTGGAACAACGTGCTGGAAAAATTAATAGGATTGTAGACTACATTCAAGAATATCTATTGGAAAAAATTAAGAAAGATGCAGGTGAAGAAGATCCAAAGATGAGTATGATGAAAACATTTGCTGCTTTTAATCAATATTATGGTATAAAAATTCACGATGTTAAGACATTTATTTTAACTAAAATGCTTGATGATAGAGATTTGGATAAATATACGTTAGAAATTGTAGTTTTAGAAATTAATGCTCATATTTCACAACATATTTATAAAGATATGTATGCTTCCATGTTTGACTGAATATTGTGATAAAAAATTAAACGTGTACACTTTAAAGAAGGAAAACCAAATGTTAAAGTAATGTATGTATGGGCTTATGCAAGCCAATGTGCACGTCGCGGTGAGTGGGAACAAATAGGTCGTGACAGAGAAAGATTTGGAATGAGAATTAAAAGAATGAAATCAATTATCGAACCTGTATTGTTAAAAAAATATAATAAATATATGAACAATAAATAAAATAGATTAGCGTTTATTATTTTAACATATTTGTATTTCAAACTTATACATAAATAAACTTGACAATTGTTTATCAAAATTTATTTTTTATTTCATCCCTTTTTATTCCATTTCCTTATTCTTGTTTAGTATAAATACTGCTGCATTACATTAAATCTTTCATTTCAACGTTATTACCCAAAGAGTACACTGAAGACAGCAAAAACATGGGTCAATCTCAAGGAACGCTGAAACGACCATCTTACCTTTTTACCGATGGAACCAAGGAAGAGAAGAAACCTCTTCTTAAAGATAAAAAATCTGAGAAAATACAGTTTCATTCCAAATATTCAACTAATATACATACATTCCCAAAAATGCAGGGATATAAAAAAATATAAATAATATACTTACCGTAATCGGTCCTTTTCAAGACCACTGATAATAAACGTAAAAACTTATAACCTTTGAGGTAGTATAAAGCATTGTAGTGTATGACGTCATCATCTTCTGTTGATTGAAATAATGACTTATTTATATAAAACAGGTGATTAATTTTATTGATTGTTTATAAAAATAAGTTTTTATCTTAATTGTTTATGTAAGATGTCGTTATCTTAATTGTTTGTTTGTGTCAATAAATCGTTATCTTAATGGTTTGTTTACGTAAATAAATCGTTATCTTAATGGTTTATTTACGTAAATAAATCGTTATCTTAATGGTTTGTTTATGTAAACAAAGATAAGAAAGTTAGGTATGGTAACGTCATTGTTATAACTCCCCATACCTAACTATATACTACTTTCTTCTTTTGCATTTTTTAAATTATTTTTGCATTCTTTATTTTGTTTGAGATCATCAGCATACGATTTTTCTTTTTCTACACAATTTATTTTTTTTGTGTCATTTCTTACGGTCAGATCATATAAATGCACTGTTTCGAAATCTTCTAAAACTGGAACTTGATGTATTATAACTTGATTACTTAACAATTTTCCAGTTTATTCAGATTCAATTGGAATACATTTTAATTCTTTTGTTTTTATATATTTTATATGAGGTTCATTGTATTTAACTTCTCTAGTAGTTTTCTTGGCTAATAAAATAGTATTAGCTTGAACATTTTCTTGATGTTCTATGTTTGTTTTTTCATAATTTTCTTTTCTGTTAATTTCGATATTTGTTATATCAAAACGTGTAGATGTTTTATCGTCTATAATTTGATTGTTCATATTATGTGTTTTAAATTCTGCAGTTTTATGTGTTAACGTTTCTGATTCATTAGCAGATGTATTATCACAGTATTCTTTATTTTCATCATACGATGGATCAAAAAGTCGTTCACCTATCTTCTTGCAATTTTTACGTGAGTGACCTGTAGTTTCACAATATATACAATAATTTTTTTGTTCATAGTAAGTAAGTTCATCATTTGGATACAGAATATTTAATGCTATTACAAAATTATCTATGTTGTTGATTTTTGCTCGATGTATAATAGAACAGATGCTACCTCTAAGTTTCAACTTAGCAATAAAAAACAGTTTCCTTTGATCATTTGCTAAACTCCTTGCTAATTTTATTTCATTAATATATTCTCTGGGTAGCATGTTTTTACCATCAAATATTGGTGAAACTTCAAAAAATAAAAAATTATCATCATCATTCCACTCCATTATGAATTTATCTTTTAATTTTTTATCAGGAAAATTTAATATGTTTAATTAATGTTAGCATTTTATTAAATTAATGCAAAAGATGATTTGTTATTGTGGATATTTTTAGATTGATAGATATTCATTTTATTCTGAAACAGAATATATACTATTCTTATTTACCAATATATATGTAATTCATGTTGCATCAATAATGTTTAAACGGTCTTATTAACATCATGTTTTTTTTTTTTCTTTTACACCGTTTACAGTTGTGTTTATAAACCGAAAATACTGCAATTGTTGTTTATTAAAATTCTTTGACACTGTCCTACTATTCTTGCATAAAAATTAAAAATATTGTTGATCTATGTTTTGAAATTGTATATAAACTCACTGCTATTAGACATACACGAGAGCGTACCGCAAAAAAAATTTTTGCTGAGCTTATATTTTTGTAAGTTCAATACTCTTGCAATGTTTTGATGACAACTGTCTATTTTTTAAATGCAGTCTGTTTACTTTATTTTCGTATCTTTACTTTTTTCTTTATTATATATTATTATATAATTTTATATTCTTTTCATAAAAAGAAAATTAATATGTTTTTAGTATTATTGAATATTATTATTAAAACTCAATATTTTAAATGATATTGAATGTTTACTGTTTAATCAGCTTTTCTTTTTATTTCTTTTATTGACCGTGAATTTGAAACTTATTTCACTTTTCAAATTAAATAATTATTCGGAAATTATTGATATACGTTGTAATTTCTCAATGCATTAAATAAATGATATTATTTGAAATCAGTTTATAAAAGAATTTGTAAGTTTTATTTGATTTCTTATTCATAATTATTCTTACTAAAATAATTGATGTATAGATTTATGTGTATAGATGCAATGATTTTACATTTATTTTTATTGACAATTTTTTCGTGAATTGTATTATTTATTTCATATATGATTCTTAATCGCGCAATTTCGCGTGTATAGAAATTATTTTAATTACGCACTTCGCGTATAATATATTAATTTTATCTGTATAATATTTCTATTTTTAATAACACTATTCGTATTTAATAATACGCTTTGCTTTTAATATTTTATTTTTAATAACACTATTCGTACTTGATAATACAAATCGCGTTTAATATTTTATTTTCAATGACGCTAATCGTATTTGATAATACACTTCGCGTTTAATATTTTTATTTTCAATGACGCCATTTGTATTTGATAATACACGTTACGTTTAATATTTTTATTTTTAATGACGCTATTCGCTTTTAATAATGCACTTCGCGTTTAATTTCATGTATATTTATTTGATTTGTGCCTTTGATATATAATATTTTATTTGGCGCACTTGGCGGTTTATTAACACGCTTTTGAACACTGTATTTATTATAAGTCCTTTGAATATATTTTTATGCACTTTATATATAAATAGGTAAAGAATTATAAATTTTCTCTGATTATCCTTGAATATATTCAATACGATTTTTCAATTAAAAAGTTTGTACCGGAACCAAAATGTTAGGTCTTGGCTTGCACCAGGACTAAATAAAAGTAAATAAGTAATTTATTTAATTGTATAAATTTATATATGAATTACGTTCTCTTGAAATATTTGACTTATTTATAAAAATTTAGTAATAAAGATAAAGATGTATGAATTCTAGTGGTGGATGGACTCCACCAATATTTAATTGAGTGGAATCGCTCTTACTATTGAAAATTACTAAAGGATAATTTCAATACTTCTAAATAAAGAGTTTATAAATTAATTATATATTCTTACCTTGTAGTATTTCTTAGTAGATTGGTGCTGGGTACGGGCAGACAAATAAATAGGCACGATATGTAAATATAGAGATCCTCGAGGTTTATTAATTTCTTTTTAACACTTTTAATACAATAGATTTTTATACGCTTCTATATTTTAATAATCGTTTTATGTATATATAGTATTAACAATTGCTTTTGAAATATAGAACTTATGGGCAGTGCAAACTTGTTACCAATAACCCATATGAAAATAATTTTTGTGAGAAATTGTGAATAATTGTTAATAATTATAATCAACTACCGCAATTGAGACATTATTAAGAAATAATAACAGTAAAAAAACAGTTAATAACAATTAATAATAGTTAATAATAGTTAGAAACGCTAAATAACAATTATTAACTGAAAGTCATGATTATTAATAATTATTTATAGTTATTCACATTTATTCACATTTATACAATTTATACACATTTATTAACAATTACTCGCATTTTCCAAAATTTTGGAATTGGTGAAAAATTTATTATTATTTATACTTATTTATAATTATTTATATTTATTTGCAATTACTTACAGTGAATTATAGTTATTAACATTTTCTTACAGATGTTTACAGTTTTTCACATTTATTAACAGTTATTAACAGTTTTTCACATTTACAAAATTTTTCGCGTATATATAAAAAAAACGATTATCCGTGTGAAAATTTTTGAAAGTGTGAAAAAGTGTTAATAACTGTTAATAAATGTGAATAAATGTGAAAAATTACAAATATTTGTAAATAACTATAAATAACAGTAAATTATTATTATTTACAGTTAATCATTATTATTATCTATTCGTAACAATTATTAACTGTTATCAACTGTTATTTACTGTTATTAATGTCTCAATTGCGGTAGTTTGTTATAGTTATTAACAGTTATTCACTTTTTTTTACATGTTTACACAGTTAATAATAGTTATTCATAGAAATTATTTCCATATGGGAAGAAACCCGGGGTATGTCATTTGTTCCATTTGGCTTTTATACTCATATTTGTTTATAAGATTTATTATCTTTTACATCAATTTTTATTTATAAATTTTCTTAAATTTTGATAGTATGTTCCGTAATGGTTTTTAGGATTCGTTTGGTAATTTTGAAATATACGTTTTGATTCTTTTCTTATGATCTACTTAATTTTGCTTAATAATGAAATAATGCGACTGTTCAATAACTAAGGAATTTTGATTTATCAATCAATGTTAATAAAAAAGATACGTTTATGACGTAACAATATTTTAATTTTTTAATTTTTTAATTGAAACTTTTGTTAATTTTGATAATTCTATATCATTATTCAACTTATTCCTAATAGTCAAAACTGGTTCTTGTTTAATATTATTTTCAGATTCTTCAACATTATTGTATTTAATTTATTTATAATTATTCTCAAAATTTTTTCTTTAGTTCGTTTATATTTTCTTTTGTTACTGTTATACTAATTTTTCTGTGGATAAGTTTTTCTTTTAAAATTTGTAGTTTCTATATATTTTAAGTTATTTAATAAAAGTAATTGTTGTTGTGCCAATTCTTATATCTTCTTTTTTTGATATTGATTATTATTATTATTTTTCAACTATTGATTCCACAGGCCCACAAAATGAAAAAAAATGTCTGAACTTTTGACCGGACATACATATTCCCATGTATTTTTCGACGCTGAATCCGAATCTGTAATAAAAATATAGGGTTTTCCTACCTTTTCTCAGAGTTTTATTGAAAAAACCTCATTTTTTACGGTTTTTTTGCGGTTTTTCGAGTCTAGAAAAAACAAATCATGAGATACGGTTAATTGGACTTCAAAATCGAATTCTACGGGAAAAAATACACGGGAAACCATACCTTCAAATTTTTTTAACGCGATTCTAGTCCTCTGTATGGGGCTGAAAAGATGAGGAAATCGGTAAAAGTCGAAATTTTGCCTAAAATGGATTTAAACAATATTAAAATTTAATCATGCGTCTTTTGAAGAGTCGATAAACATTGGAAATACTATCCTGGGGGTTTTTCAGATTGCTGATCATGAATTTGAAGTCAGATTGTGTAAAAACTACTTCTAGAGGGCGGTGACAAGAACTGTATATGGTAAATTTATCGATTTTTTAAAAATTTTACGTCTGAAATACTAATTTTAGAGTCTTTCACAGCATTGACTGTAAATTCAAGATATTAACTTAGCCTATTGTGTACGTTAAACTTAACATTTTGTCTATGTTTGTCTCTCTCTCTCTCTCTCTCTCTCTCTTCCGATGTTTTTTTTAAATTGGCTTACGCTTACGTACACGTTTCTCTTCGAATGACCGATGTAGTGGATTTCTGACACGTTTTTGTCCTTTTTCGCAGCTGTTTCTCTTTTTATCATCCAGCAGTAATCTGCTAACATGTTGATACCCCAGTTTCCTTGAAATCTACGTTCAAACTCCTTTAAATCTTGGTGAAATCGTTCACCATGCTCTTCACTAAAGTCTCCGTTATTTTCAGGAAACTGATCAACGTGTGAATCAAGAAAATGAAGTTTTAAGTTCATTAGACAACCCAATTTTTCAAAATTACGTACCATTCTTTTCACAATAGCTTTATAATTCGTGTCTTTGGCATTACCCAAAAATTTCGTCGATACCTCTTTAAAACTTAACCATGCTGCCTTTTCAACATAAGTCATGCTTTGTTCAAAGTTTTCGTCTCTAAATAAAGTTCGGATTTCAGGACCATCAAAAATACCTTCATTTAATTTAGCATCAGATTTATGGGGAAATACTTTGCTTATATATTGGAAGCATTGACCGTCCTTGTCCAAAGCTTTAACTAATTGCTTTATCAATCCAAGCTTTATATGCAGAGGCGGTATCAAAATTTTCGAAGGATTAACGAGTGGATCTTTTATAACATTCTGTTTTCCAGGTTCAAACGATTCTCTTGATGGCCAAATTTTCTTTTTATAGTGTTTTTCTCTATCTCTGCTATCAAACATGCATAAATAACATGGGTACTTCGTAAATCCAGATTGTTGTCCAAGTATCATAGATAAAATCTTTAAATCGCCACATATTTGCCATTTATGTTCTCTATATTTTATTTTCGTTAAAAGTAGTTCAAGATTGGAATACTCTTCTTTAAGTACTGTTGAATGTGCTAATGGTATAGGAGCATATTTATTTGTGATATTGAGGAGTACTGCTTTAAGGCTGCGCTTTGATGAATCAATGAATAGTCGCCAATTTTCAGGTTTGTATATGTTGGGTTTCAATTCATCAATAAGACCTTTCACGTCCGTGCAATAAACCATATTAGAATAATTCTTGAAATAATTTCTAAAGCGCTCTTCTCGATTACGATATGCACATACTTTAGTACCCTTTGTCAACATATTTCGTCTCTTAAACTCTGAAGCCATAAACTCTGATTGTTCCTTAGATAAACCACTCTTTCTAAATAAATCGTTCAGACTTTTTTGATCAAACTTTTCAACAGTTCGTTCTTCACCCTTAGGAATATACTCTTCATCACTATCCAGAGAATGTTCTTCAGGTGAACTTAGATCTTCTTCATTTGATGAGCTTCCGTCTGCGGCAATCAGATTTTCAGTTGTTTCATCTGTCGAGTTTTCATCTACATTTAGATTCCCTAAGCCTGTTGTAAAACTATCTCTCGAATCTTTATTTTCAAAAATATCTATAAAATTCTTGGATGGAAATTCTATACAAGAAGTATTAGGATATACTATTCCTTTTTTCTGTATCTTGTCTAAACCTTGTATCTTTGTTAAACAAAAATAGCAATCATTTTCATCTTTTGGTTCCTTCCACTTTGTAGGTATAGTAAATTTTAATTTGGACCTAGCCTGACTGGTGTTGTATCGATTCATCATGGCATAACATGAAGCACATATATAATGAGGAACCCAAATTTTATCCTGTTGAGAAATCTCAATATCAAAACATTTTTGATAGATAAAATTAATATTATCTGTGATTTTTCTTTTGTTTCGTTGGCCAATATATTCTGAACATACATAACAGAAATTATCTTGAGATCCATTACACGTATGGTTAAAACTGTTATTGGATGTACCAGCGCAGTTTAAAAAAGGTTGAAAATTTGAATTAGCCATATTGTTGAATTAAACCCCACACACTAGGAATCCTGTTCCGATCGCAGGTGAGTCCGCCGTCCTAGGGGTGATAACTCTCATACCTCCCCAGGCCTAAGTATGAGAGCTTTCCGACTTTGACGAGGACAATGTCAACTCGTCGACGGACACACTACGGCATCATTCTCACATCCTAGTGCTCCTCTGCAGGACAGCGCGCCTTCGCTGGGTTCGTTACTGCAAAGTATTGAGTACACCGAATCATTCTACACATCCCATTTTCAGGGCAGTTGTCATCGTGACCAATACTTCGCAGCAGCAGGTTTTTTTTAGGTACCCTTATAGAGTACTGATATATATATATATATATATATATATATATATATATATATATATATATATATATATATATATATAGCTTTGGAAAAAAGATCATAAGGCCCATTCGTTTATAAACAATGCTTTAAGATCAATGACAGTGTACAACAGTGATTAACTGAACGGAGCTTTAAAATAAAACCGAATTCATTTCTAAACAACAGTACCCAGTTTTACAACAGAATAAGTATAAATAAAAAATTGACAGATCAAATTGTCTCTGACACAAACACACCAAATGAAGAAGATCTAAGTTCACCTGAAGAACATTCTCTGGATAGTGATGAAGAGTATATTCCTAAGGGTGAAGAACGAACTGTTGAAAAGTTTGATCAAAAAAGTCTGAACGATTTATTTAGAAAGAGTGGTTTATCTAAGGAACAATCAGAGTTTATGGCTTCAGAGTTTAAGAGACGAAATATGTTGACAAAGGGTACTAAAGTATGTGCATATCGTAATCGAGAAGAGCGCTTTAGAAATTATTTCAAGAATTATTCTAATATGGTTTATTGCACGGACGTGAAAGGTCTTATTGATGAATTGAAACCCAACATATACAAACCTGAAAATTGGCGACTATTCATTGATTCATCAAAGCGCAGCCTTAAAGCAGTACTCCTCAATATCACAAATAAATATGCTCCTATACCATTAGCACATTCAACAGTACTTAAAGAAGAGTATTCCAATCTTGAACTACTTTTAACGAAAATAAAATATAGAGAACATAAATGGCAAATATGTGGCGATTTAAAGATTTTATCTATGATACTTGGACAACAATCTGGATTTACGAAGTACCCATGTTATTTATGCATGTTTGATAGCAGAGATAGAGAAAAACACTATAAAAAGAAAATTTGGCCATCAAGAGAATCGTTTGAACCTGGAAAACAGAATGTTATAAAAGATCCACTCGTTAATCCTTCGAAAATTTTGATACCGCCTCTGCATATAAAGCTTGGATTGATAAAGCAATTAGTTAAAGCTTTGGACAAGGACGGTCAATGCTTCCAATATATAAGCAAAGTATTTCCCCATAAATCTGATGCTAAATTAAATGAAGGTATTTTTGATGGTCCTGAAATCCGAACTTTATTTAGAGACGAAAACTTTGAACAAAGCATGACTTATGTTGAAAAGGCAGCATGGTTAAGTTTTAAAGAGGTATCGACGAAATTTTTGGGTAATGCCAAAGACACGAATTATAAAGCTATTGTGAAAAGAATGGTACGTAATTTTGAAAAATTGGGTTGTCTAATGAACTTAAAACTTCATTTTCTTGATTCACACGTTGATCAGTTTCCTGAAAATAACGGAGACTTTAGTGAAGAGCATGGTGAACGATTTCACCAAGATTTAAAGGAGTTTGAACGTAGATTTCAAGGAAACTGGGGTATCAACATGTTAGCAGATTACTGCTGGATGATAAAAAGAGAAACAGCTGCGAAAAAAGGACAAAAACGTGTCAGAAATCCACTACATCGGTCATTCGAAGAGAAACGTGTACGTAAGCGTAAGCCAATTTAAAAAAACATCGGAAGAGAGAGAGAGAGAGAGAGAGAGAGACAAACATAGACAAAATGTTAAGTTTAACGTACACAATAGGCTAAGTTAATATCTTGAATTTACAGTCAATGCTGTGAAAGACTCTAAAATTAGTATTTCAGACGTAAAATTTTTAAAAAATCGATAAATTTACCATATACAGTTCTTGTCACCGCCCTCTAGAAGTAGTTTTTACACAATCTGACTTCAAATTCATGATCAGCAATCTGAAAAAACCCCAGGATAGTATTTCCAATGTTTATCGACTCTTCAAAAGACGCATGATTAAATTTTAATATTGTTTAAATCCATTTTAGGCAAAATTTCGACTTTTACCGATTTCCTCATCTTTTCAGCCCCATA
Source organism: Anastatus disparis (assembly GCA_017163975.1). Taxonomy (NCBI): domain Eukaryota; kingdom Metazoa; phylum Arthropoda; class Insecta; order Hymenoptera; family Eupelmidae; genus Anastatus; species Anastatus disparis. Next base: position 2,005,608 of record JAFFSR010000370.1, on the reverse strand, counting down.
CAGAGGACTAGAATCGCGTTAAAAAAATTTGAAGGTATGGTTTCCCGTGTATTTTTTCCCGTAGAATTCGATTTTGAAGTCCAATTAACCGTATCTCATGATTTGTTTTTTCTAGACTCGAAAAACCGCAAAAAAACCGTAAAAAATGAGGTTTTTTCAATAAAACTCTGAGAAAAGGTAGGAAAACCCTATATTTTTATTACAGATTCGGATTCAGCGTCGAAAAATACATGGGAATATGTATGTCCGGTCAAAAGTTCAGACATTTTTTTTCATTTTGTGGGCCTGTGTTCTTAATATAATGTTATATTATTGATTAATTTTAAACATTCATTTAAAATTTCTAATCTGAATCTAGGAGATGAATGTTTAAAATTAATCAGAAACATAACATTATTTTAAGAATCAATAGTTGAAAAATAATAATAATAATCAATATAAAAAAAAGAAGATATAAGAATTGGCATAACAACAATTACTTTTATTAAATAACTTAAAATATATAGATACTACAAATTTTAAAAGAAAAACTTATCTACAGGAAAATTAGCAAAACAGTAACAAAAGAAAATATAAATAAACTAAAGAAAAAATTTTGAGAATAATTATAAATAAATATTTATATCAATTTCTAGATTGATTTTAAATTTATTTTATATTACTTTTAAATATGATTGATGAATTAAATTTCACTTATACCAAAATCTCTTCTTGTTTATTGAATTATCGATTTTAACAAAATATATAATTTTTCTAATCATAATTATCCATTTTGTATTTACCAAATGTTAGGTACATTACTTGAATGTTCAATTATTAAATTAAATATAGAAACATTTTAGCATTATTAACATATCTAATTAATAATTTATCTCTTAACATACAGTACCGCTCAAAAGTTCGTAAAAATTTTTTTTTTTTTAACTCAACTTCAAACTGCGATATTTTGGAAACGGCTGGATGAATTTGAAAAATCCGGACGGCATTTGAAAGATCAGACAAAATACTATTTTTTTGTGTCCTGCCAAATATTTTTATCTTATTTTTTAACTCTATTTCTAATGATAGAAAAATTTTTTATTTTTACGAATTTTTAAATTTCAATCAATCAAATGTAACTTTTTAAGAAATTGATAAAATTAAAAAATTCGAACGCGACTGAAAAGTAGAGTGAATTTCCTAAATCTTTATGTTTAATGATTTTTTTGTATCTATTTCCTGCGTGTAGCTAAAAATGCGCAAAAATGGAAAGTACAAGAAAATCAGTTTTAGATATGATAATATTTTTCAATGTCGCGAGTCAATTTTGGTTTACATTAGCAAGGTACAAAAAGATAGTATTTTGTCTAATCTTTTAAACGCCATCCAGATTTTTCAAATTTATCGAGTCATTTCCGAAATATCGCAGTTTGAAGTTGAGTTTCTAAAAAAAAAATTTTTTACGAACTAATGAACGGTATTGTATATACTTTTAACAAAATTATCACAAATTTTATCACAATTATTATAAATGATAGTGTCCTTTTTTTGAATAAATTAAAGTTATTTACAAATTTGATTCTTCGTATGTACATACGAACTACAGATTTGAACACATGCTAAAATGTAAACAAAAATAGACTCGCGATATTGGAAAATATTATCATATCTAAAACTGATTTTCTTGTACTTTCCATTTTTGCGCATTTTTAGCTACACGCAGGAAATAGATACAAAAAAATCATTAAATATAAAAATTTAGGAAATTCACTCTACTTTTCAGTCGCGTTCAAATTTTTTAATTTTATCAATTTCTTAAAAAGTTACATTTGATTGATTGAAATTTAAAAATTCGTAAAAATAAAAAATTTTTCTATCATTAGAAATAGAGTTAAAAAATGAGATAAAAATATTTGGCAGGACACAAAAAGATAGTATTTTGTCTGATCTTTCAAACGCCGTCCGGATTTTTCAAATTCATCGAGCCGTTTCCGAAATATTGCAGTTTGAAGTTGAGTTAAAAAAAAAAATTTTTTTTACGAACTTTTGAGCGGTACTGTAAATTATTAATTTATGTTAAGAGAACTGACAACAGAATTTAGTGAGACAAATTTTATTAATATTATAATATTTTGATTAATAATTATACACAATTTATGCTGATTTTAAAACATTTACTTAAGCATAAAAAGAGAAATTTCTGTGGTTATTTTGCTATTACTTCTTTATCATATTGAAATAGAAAATTGAGACTTTTTTTTCCTGCACATATCTTTTGTGATATTAACACGTATATATAAACACATACACATATACACATACACTGCCGTCCGGTTGTTTTTGCCCACCTTAGAGTAAAATTATTTGAAATAAAAAGTTTTATATCTCTGGAACTAATGATCGCATCTTCAAAATCCAAACAGCGTTTGAAAGATTGATCAAAAATCTTTGAAATAAAGTAAGTCCGGTATGAAAATAGTCATTTTCTAATTGCTTATAGCAATGTAAAAAAAAATTTTTTCTACTAATTTTTTTTGTCTACATAAAAATGAATGCCATTTTTATGGAAATTATGATATCGTAAAAAAAACTAAATGGGTTTTAAAACTCTAATAGTCCTCTTTAAAATGAGCTAAGTAAAATGTCTCTATGACTTTTTGAACCACAGTTATGGTGATTTTTCGAAAAAAAGACCTATTTTGCTTTCTCATAGAGAAAGCATTGTATCGATAAAAAATGTACATATTTAGACTCAGGAGTGTGTGTGTGTGTGTGTGTGTGTGTGTGTGTGTCTGTGTGTGTGTGTGTGTGTGTGTGTGTGTGTGTGTGTGTGTGTGTGTGTGTGTGTGTGTGTGTGTGTGTGTGTGTGTGTCTGTGATTTCAGTACGCCAATAATATCTCGAGAACTATTCGATGGATCTGCTTCAAATTTTGCATGCAATTTAGTTTTTTATCTAACTGGGGGGAAGCTATTCAAAATTGATCTTCTGTGTAGCTTTGCCTTCAAGCCAATTAATATTAATGATGTAATCCTTGCGATTTCGCATTTTTCATCACAGGCTTGTGGCGAGGATGGCATTCCGCAGAGTGTGATACTCAAAGCACTACCGTTTATTGGAGAGCATCTTGTGACTCTTTTCAATTCCTCTTTTACGCGGGGGATCTTCCCTTGCCTTTGGAAGCGTGCACGCATTGTGCCTTTAAAGAAGTGTCCTGCACCTAAGATGCCTAAAGATTTTAGGCCAATAGCAATATTATGCTTTCTTTCAAAGGTTCTGGAGAAGATTGCCCATGACCAACTGCAAGAGTACATTACGACACACAAAATACTTGACTCTTTGCAGACTGGTTTCAGAAAGCACCATTCTACGCAGACTGCCATACTTAAACTTACAGACGACATAAGATCGGGTCTTGACAAGAAACTTGCCACGTTACTACTTCTATTTGACTTTAGTAAGGCTTTCGACACGATCTGCCCCTCCAAATTGCTTGCGAGGCTTAGATCGATGGGGCTTTCCAGGGCTGCACTTGAATGGATTAGCTCCTATTTATCAGGTAGGAAACAAATGGTTTCTACACACTTAAAAGAGGATTCAGATTGGCTAACAACCAATCTAGGAGTTCCACAGGGTTCAGTGCTGGGGCCTCTGTTGTTTTGCCTTTACATTAATAATATACGTGACACACTCGACCCCTGTTTCGTCGAGCACATATTATATGCTGATGACCTCCAAATCTATACTCAGGTCCCTTATGAACATGTGAATGAAGGTATTCGTATTTTGCAGAGGGCGGCCAGGGCGGTGTCGGGGTGGGCTGTCGATGCTTCTCTCACATTAAATGCAAGCAAAACTAAAGCAATCGTTTTTGGCAGTAGTCGATTTATTAATGACTTCTATACTGGTGAGTCGAGAACGATTGAGCTTGAGGGTGGTGTCGACATATCTTTCTCTGATACCGTTGTGAGCCTTGGTGTTGTGCTTGACGCTAGGTTGTCATGGGAGCCGCACATTAATATGATGACTAAAAAATTTAATAGGATAATGTATAGTTTGCGGTTTTTCCGTCGGTACACCACTGAGGCCCTGCGTAAACAACTTGCTGTTTCCGCACCTCGACTACTGCTCAGTAGTTTTGCTTGATGCTTCGCAGGGGTTGAGAAGACGCTTACAAAGACTACAAAATTCATGTGTGAGATATGTAATGGGTGTGAGAATGGGCGATCATATCTCTCCTCATAGAGCTGCTCTTGGTTGGCTGCGTACTGATTCAAGGAGACAGTATTTTATGGCTGTACTTATGTACAAAATCGTACGCATGAATACTCCAGAGTATCTAGTGAGTCTCTTTACTAAATATGTACCTAGGGTAGCCACTAGGGGAGAGATTAAGGACTTCGCAGTGCCCTTCATGCGTACTGAGACTGGAAGAAATTCCTTTCAAGTTCAAGGTGCGCATTTCTGGAACTCCCTGCCTGCCGATATAAAAAATCTTCCATCGCTCAGCAGGTTCAAGTCGGCTTTGAGGAGGTACTTACTCGACCTCGAGTGATCTTAATTTTAAGTATTTTAATTTTATGTTAATTTATTTTGTTTTGTCTTATATATAGATTTAAGGTGTGAATGTATTTATTAGCACGAATGATGGTTGAATGAATGTAGAAAGAATGAGTGATTCTATTTCTTTTTATTTGTAGTCATGACATCTTCGGTATCAAGTTTTTATTTTTGAATTTTATTATTATATTATTTTTATTTATTGTTGCATTGTTATGTCCAATTTTATTTTCATTTGATGTCATGACTATGCTTTATGCTTTATCTTTTAAATTGTGTTATTTGATTTTAATATGATTTTAATTTTATGACTGATAGATATTTAAGACTGTTTTTATTGTAATTTATCTTTTTATGCTTCCTGCGTGTATTTAGAGTAGTCTGTGATATCGCTTTTATATAGTGACTTACTGATACAGTATTATATATTAATTTTAATATTTGACTGTGATATCTTATCATATTATGTGCAATACTTTATACAGAATTATTATTTATTGCTTGTAATGTAATCTGATGTATTACACGCCTTTTTGTACTCTTTTACAAAATAAATTAATATCTATCTATCTATCTATCTTCTCAGATTATTTTTTTTTAGAGCCATTTTAAGAATTTTAAAAAAATTTTGATTTTTCATTTTTTTGGTATTTTACCTAAACTATTCAAAGAATTTGCTTGAAAATTTCTATGGACATTATTTGCGAATGTTAAATAAAGAAAAACTTTTACCAAATGATTTTCTTAGCGCACTTTTAATTTTAGAGCATTTTGAAAATTTTGAAAAAAAATTTTTTTTTTCATAAATTTTTTATTTTACGACAACCATTTGATAGATTAGCTCCTAAATTTGTACGCAAGTTATTTGCTATTGTCTAAAGAAAACAAGCTTTGGAACACTTATTTCCTTAGCGTAGTTTTAATTTTAGAGCATTTTGAAAATTTCGGAAAAAATCTCTATTTTTCATTTTTTTTCTATTACACAAAAACCATTCGATAGATTTGCTCGAAAATTTTTATGGAAATCATTTGTAATGGCCTAAATAAAACAAGCTTTAAAAAACTTATTTTTTAGTGCAGTTTTAATTTTAGAGCATTTTGAAAATTTTGAATACAATTTTTTAAATTTTTTTTATATTTTACGTAAACTACTCGATGAAGGAGCTTCAAATTATATATGGGAATTATTCATAATTGTCAAAATGGAATGAACTTTTGAAAACTAATTTTCTTCAATTTTCTTAGCGCACATTTAATTTTAGAACATTTTGAAAATTTCAAAAAAATTTTTATTTTTAATTTCTTTTCTATTACACAAAAATTATTCGATAAACTTGCTCAAAAATTTTTATGCAAATTATTCATTATTATCTGAATAAATCAAGCTTTGGAAAACTTATTTTCTTAGCGCAGTTTTAATTTTAGAGCATTTTGAAAATTTTGGAAAAAATGTTCATTGTTACGTTTTCACGTAATTGATTTATTATATTGTGGGTATTTTTTTGTCACGACTAAGCTTGGTAAATCCAAGTTGTCAATTTGCGTGAAGGTGATTAATTTAATAAGACGAGAATTAAAATAAACAGTTTGATTTATTATTACGTTAGTTGCGAGAGAGAGAAATGTCTACTGTACTACTGGTGTAAAATCGCTGATACGTCCTCGCTGCGCCGATCGTGGATTCGTGCTTTTTTATGCTTTGGTCGGGTTCTGGTAGAGTAGTAGTCTACATCTCTCTTGGTGCTCTAGTGCCTCGTAGCCTAGTAGGCCGCGGCGTGGTTCGCCCGGTTGTATTTATACTTGCTGGGTTCGTTGTTTCCCACTTCTTTACTCTTCTAGAAGTTTCTACCTCGTGGCTTCTGTTTTTCCATGCTTTACTTTGTTCGTTCTCTACAGGTCTTAACTTGTCGGCTAGTTCGTCATCATTTCTTTTGATCACGAGTTGTTGCTAGCTGGTTTCAGACGTCTAGTCAGCGCTTTCTTACTGGCTTATTCATTTTGTTCAATATGTTTCTTATGCTCCTACGTTTTATTATTTTCTAGAATATTCCACCCGTAACACGTTTGAGGCCACGGTATCGACGTCCTCGTCGATTAATTACCTATATTAAAAAAAAATTTTTTTTTTTCGTTTCTATACAATTATTAAGTATGCCTAATCTACCTATTTATGGGTAACTGTTACAATCTTTGTGTAGAGTTGTGTAGTGTATCTAACGATTATAAATCTCTTCTATATCTCTCTCTCTCTTAATACATTATTATTTAGTTCTGGTACATATGGATTTTTTTGGAACAAAAAAATTTTTATTTTATTATTCTCCTTTGTTATGTTCTCCTTTAATAATTTTTTTATAATGTGGATACTTTAGATATTGACGTTGACACTCGTTAGTATCTGGTAGATGGTTTAGTTTATTTCTTGAATGTGATGCACTTGTTTGCGTGAATGTACTTCTTTGGGTCTGTATTTGTATCTGAAAACACTCTTTTCTGATTAATTATAGGGGACCCCCCATGGCTGGAGCCTTCCAAATTAAAATAATTAATTCCTAATGTATTCTTCTGGATTATCTTTTATTTATGTAATATTAGGTTTGATTATAAGCATATTATAACCCCTGTATACCTGCAATACGTTAGACAAGTAATTTCAATTGATCTTTTTTTGTTCATTAGTGGTTATTTATTAGTTTTGTGTTATCCCCAGTGTTCTATTTTATGTTTATTTGGTTATTAATTACCATTTTTGCACTATTTGACCCTTGGTATATTTAAGGCAATTTTATAAATAATTTAAATAACGTTGCAATTATAATTATTCTTACAAGTATTATTATGTAATTTAATAATATATTCTTAGTTGCAAAATTACAGTTTAGTTTTGTTTCGATTAAGTCATTAGGTTCTGAGATAATGGCTTATAAACAATCTATTGTTTATATGAAAATTGTTATAACATGATATTTGTATATGGATTTATTTATGAGGTATGAATATATAGTTGCATTTTTGTAATTCTTGAAATTCGATATAAACAATTTAATTTGTTAATGATAATTATTATTATTTATTTTAATTTATATGGGATTACAACCCTTATGCTTAATTGTAAAATTACAGGTGGTTTTGCAATTGATAAGTTTATCAGTATTCGAGATAATAATTTGTTTATTAATAACTGAAGTTTTTAATATTTGACCCGAAAGTCTACCCTTAATTAACAAATTAGGGTCAGGTAAGAAATTTTTATCAATGTAATTTTCCGAGATATTAGCATTTATTTATTAATTTACGACTTTCATATTTAGGTAGCTTTTTGTCTCTATATTGGTACTATGTTGTCCCGATATGGTTTTAAGCCATATTTCACGTTTTATTTGCGTTTATTTATAATTGTTATTGATAAATTAATTAATTAATTAATACTTTTATTATTTAACTTAGGTCATGTGTCGATTCCATGTATTAACTTTTTAATTTTATTTATTAATTAATTATGTGAACATCTATATTTCGTATATGTTTTGTTATATTAATAATTGTGGATGCGTTTAACTGTCTTAATTAATTTTCTTACTTCATGGCTATATATCGAGCACGTGTTTCATTCCTCTTTGTGCGGATCTTCGTAATTTGTACTCTTGATGGCACGTGTATATTCATGGTTGTGTGAGATGGCGTCGTGTCACCTATGTGTGCTTGTACGTATACGCGTGCATGGTAGTGAGAGAGGGCGTCGTGTCACATATGTGTGCATGCTGGCTCGTACATATACTCGCGCATGGTTGTGTGAGACGGCGTCGTGTCACCTATGTGTGCTTTGTACGTATACGCGCGCGTGGTTGTATTTTCTTATGCACTCTATGCATATGGTATAGCTATAGCTTGTAGTGTAGCTTGCACGTTACCGTTGCAGTATATACTTCTATTATTTTTGTTTCTCTTTGATTTTTAATTGCTTTCCCATAATTTATTGTGGGGTTCTTTTTTTGCGTATTAGAATTTGTTGTTTATGTTATTTAAATTACTTATGCTCGTTTAATATGATTCTTAATATACAATATTACGTATTATTTTTATTTAACCCTTGTTTCTATTAATTTATTTATTTGTATTAATTTTAATATGATATAATTACGTATGGTTATATATATTATTTCAATTATTTTCTATTTTTTTTTATGTGATTATATGTATGAGGTTTTATATGTTATTTCTAATCACTTTTATACTTCTTGTATTTGATGTAATATGTAGTTTAATATAATTATATTTTTGTATTGGGTACTGTTTCTAATTTCTAAATCTATTTAGTTTAATACAATCAGCTATGTAGAGTTTATGTAGTATTACTAATTACTTGTATTTAAATTTTATAAGTCAGCTTCAATACTCATACAAATTGTATTTCAATGTATAATTTTAATTTTATAGTATTTTTGACACTCCGTGCGAGAAGCTCGATTTCACGCACGCTGTACAAAGTGACACGTGCGAAAATGGAGCTTCTCACACGTCGTGTCAAAAAAAAGTGTTCGATACTCGTGCGAGAAAGTGATTTCTTACTCGTGTGACCTTTTCACCCTCGCTTCGCTCGGGCGCAAACCGTCACACGAGTAAAAAATCACTTTATCGCACGAGTACCGGAATATACTATTTTGTGTCTGCATATGTATACACATACATTTACAATATCAATTTTTTCTTATATCTATATATGTATTAAATATGCTTGTATACTTAGTTTTCTTATTGTTACTTTTCTTTTTTTTGCTTTAATCATTATAATTTTTGTTTTCTTTTTCTTTAATATCAATTATATACTATTATAATTTCCTTGTAATAACAATTATTTTGATAATAATAACATTTCATTTAATATAAGTATTAGCTTCTGCTGTAATAATATTTTTGTATTAATAATTGTATTACTGTGAACGCAAATTCTTGTTGCAGTAATAATAATTCTTTTTTTTTTTTATTTATAATAATTGTTTTTTTGTTAATAATGATTCCTTTTCTTTGTAATAATTTTTTTTGCCCTCTTTTTTTTATAAAATTGTAATTATAATAATTTTTGTGATAATGATTGTTCTAATATTAATTTTGTGTAATAATAATTCTTTTCTTTTTGTTTTGCTATCAATATATTGTCGGAGTTCATGGTTCAAGATAGTTATGGTCGCCTTATTCTGTCTTATGACAAACATTTTTTTGTTTACGTAGCTTTTTCTTATATGTTACAGTTGACGCTTGCTTATAGTTATAATTATACTTAAACATTAATTCTTTTTTTTGTTCAGTGTCAGCACTTCTAAAAAAATTTTTTTTTTTTTCAACATTATTCTTAAATTTATTTATTTTAGTGAAAGTATTCTAAGATTTATTTTCGTTTATGCAAGCCTTCACTTGATTTTTCTTTACTTTTTTGTTATAATCTATTCCCTCTTCTTGCATTATGTTGCTTCTTCTTTTTTTTCTCTCTTTTTTTTTGCACAACATTCTTGTTTTTAGATTTTTTTGTTTTAATTGTTCATATCTCTTTCTCTCTGGTTGTTGATATATGTATGTACATTTTCTTTTTACGTATACATCCTTTTACTTATGTTATTAATGTCCTTCTTTTTTTTCTGTTATTCTTACTACTCTCATCAATACTCTTATAACTAATATTTTTATAGGATTTTTATAATAACCTTCGTCTTTAATATATAATAATCCATTTATCGATCTATTTTCAGTTTATATATTAGTTTTATGTAATGTTTAACACAATTTTTCTGCTTTTCTTTATTTTTGTTCAGCAAGTTATTATCGTTTGTGTCAGACTTGTCACGCACTCTTAGAGTGTGGAGCCGTATCACAAAGATCTTAGAATTCCACTTGTGGATCATTTTTATTGTAGAAAATGGACAGGTAGCACGTGTGCATCCTGTAACTATTTCTTGATTGCGTAATGAGCAAGACGTACTTGCCATTCCACATTTTGTCTTAATAATATGTGTGTATTATTTTTCTATTTTTTTTTTTTTCTTGAAGGTGTATTGTCGTAGATAGACGTCAGATTCGAGTACTACGCGCTTACATTCCTCATGGGATTGGGCTGCATATTGGACACGAACCAAACGTATCAGAGACTTTTCTTTATGATCCTTACGGTAGAAGGTTCATCGTGTTTTGCTTTTTGAGAGTTTTGCATTTTACCTTTTCTTAATTTTCGTTTTTTTTTCTTTTATTATATATATTTATTCTTGATGTTCATAAAATTGTTGTCCTCTTTTTAGTTTATAATCATGATGTTCTTATTTCCTTGATGCTAAGATTTAACTAGACTCTATGTGCTTTATGTTGGTCGATTTCTTTTTTTTTTTTTTTTTTTAATGCAAGGAGAAGGGGCATTAATAATTCTACATAGCAAATTCAACTAATTTATATATTTTTTTTTTATTATATCAGTTATTAATTATATCAGTGAAATCTTGAACAAACGAAATATCTTGTATTTACATCTTATTGTATTTATTATTTTTTTCTTAGTTCTTTTTAGAATTACTGACAATGATCATATACATTGATAATAAATTTTTTTTTGCTACGTTCTAAATGAACTTATGTGTAATATAAGTATGAACATTTCTCTGTTTTAACTTAATAATAATGCTCATTAAGGCGTAATTTTTTTTTTTTTTTCTTTTATTTCCTTTTTTTTGCTCGCAATGTTATTTTATAATTATTATAATGATTGTGTATAAAATATTTTATATATATTTATATATCATTTGTTTTTCTATAAATTTTTTTCTTACATCAATTTCTTTTATGTATGTGTATACTTTTTGTATTTTATAAATTGCTGATTAAGACTTAATCTGCATTTTATATGAATACATTGAAATACACTTTGTTATACTATGAACTGACTTATTTTCTGTCATGGCTTTTAAACTTACTGACATATGTTTGTATGTTTGTAATGAATGACTTATGTGTAGGTAATTTTATCTTTTATATTTCCTTTCAGTTATTATTTTATTTTATAATATTGTATGATCGTCGGCGTCTTAGGGCCACGGGAAAAATTTTATTTTATTAATCCTATGATTATTATATTATATTTTATTAATATTCGATGATCTTCGGCGTCTGGGGGCCGCAGATAAAATTTTATTTTATTAATTTTATGTATTATTTATAGAATTTTATAGTTATTATCCATATTCTTTATTCATTTTCTCATGTTTTGGTTTCTTCATTAAATAAACCATTTCTCCTTCTCTAAGGTGTTTAATGTTTTGCTTTTGATCGTAATAACATTTTGATCTATAATTTGATGGCGTTAAATTAACTTCAGGTGGTTTTAGTACTATCCACATAAATGAGGAATACGGGTTCTCCGATGATTTATTAATTTCCGATTCCAAATATTCTTCTATGAGTTGGTGTCTGAATCTTTTGGTTTTTACTGGTACTTCTGTAATTAACTCATTTTTATGACTTACTGAATGTGTTTTTCTTAATTTTTCTCCAGGTGATTCAATTATAAATGGTCTTTCATTAATCAATTCATCAATATTTTCTATTTTTTCTTTATTTAAATGCTTTGATATTTTGGATTCACTTTGTTTAAATACCTTTGCTGCTTTATTCTCTTTTTCCTCGCTAGATATATGTAAAATTTGCGTACGTAGCATCATTTTATTTGCTTCATTATTATTTATTCTTTTATTATTATTCATTTTAATCATTTCTTCATTATATATTATTTCTTCATTATTCATAATATTCTTGACTTCGCGTGCATCTAACTTAACTTCTGGCGACTTTACTTCTATCGCACTTTCATCGATATTAATACATATGGCATATACTTTGCCTTCATTATTTTTAGCTTCAAAATTGCCAACTAAGATGCCCGATCCTGTATCTTGGAGCGGTACGAATTCTATATCTTCACTTATATCTTTGACACGTGCATAATTAATTTGTTTTGTATGAGGAGTGACAATAAAGCATTCTTCTTCAATAAATGGTATTATATTGTTATTTAATTCTGAGCATTTACGAGCGGCATTAACTTGCCCTTTATATTTATTAATCATATCTCAACCTATTAATCCGTCGGCATATATTGGAAAATCATCTGGGACTAGTTGTACTTCACATAATATATTATTCAGAAATAGATTTACCTGTCCTAATGACATGCATTCACCTGGAATGACACCGTTTATTGTAACGATCTTATGTGAATTTATATACATAAAATTTGATATCACACTTTCTTTTATAACTGATACGTTGGCTCCTATATCGACGTAAAAACGACCTTTTTCTGTTTTTAAAAATGGTCCACATAACTCAACTGTTGGGGGCTTCCTCCCTTGTATAAACTTGTATAAAGCTTGTATAAACTTTATAGTGCATTTCCGAAAGCTGGACCGCTCATATCTCTCGGCCTGACTGCTAGCTTGCTCGACTCCACAAGACACTAGCGTCGAGCATCTTGGGAGTTTAAAGGTTCCGTATTACCTTGATTATCTATTTGTTCATTACAGTTAAAATTATTACCTGGTCCTCTATCAAAAACATCTCGCCCGTTATTAATATTGTTATCATAATTATTAGTGTTATTATCAATATTATTTCGTGTTTTGCTCTAATAACGATTCTGATTTCTATTATTGTTATAGTTATTGCGATTATTATTGCCCTTGAAATTTCTATTATTTCGTGAGTTATTCTTATTATTTAAATTTCCGTAAAATTCTCTGTTTTCTTTATTATAAGGTTTTCGCTCATTTATCTGTGACGTATATATATATCAGGTGTCGCGGGAGGTAGTGGATAAGGCATATAAATTACTTGAGGCATGATAGGTGCCCTCGTTGTGTAATTATTTCCCGCGAAGTTGCTCGTTTTTAGTGCATTTTCGAGTGCGTAACATTCTGCATATGTGTGACCTCTATTCTTACAATATTCACAAAACTTGTTGTCATATTCCTTTTTTCTACATTGCACCTCTTGATGTCCCGACATATGACAATAACCACATAATTCAACTGTTGGTGCTAATCTAATGTTTGCATTTTGCTGTGCGCTACTCAAGTTTAATGCTGACAACTGATCTGCCATGCTTCTTAATATACTAGAGAGTTCTGAGGTATTTTCTGCTGAGTTGGTTGGCTGCCGCGTGAATCGTCTTGCGACTATACGTTGTTCGAATGCGATAGCTTCGTGTATAGCGTCTCTTAACGTTGCGGGATTCTTTGACCGTACTTGATGCTGTAGTTCCCCCTCAAGTCCAAACAGAAATTGTTCTAAGGCTTCCCTGTCTGCTTGCTTTTTATATGTAGTTTTTTCGAAAGGCAGTAGTGTTCTGGTGGCATCGTAAAAATTAAGAAGACGATTATGCAAGATTTGCACTCTTAATCCGTAGTCTCCTGCGCTCTCGCCAGGCATTTGTTTTATTATTTTTATTTCGGCTAATATAGTGTCAGCTCCACCGGCATAACTGTAATGTTTTGTCAAGTCAGCTAAGAGACCTTCTACTGTATTATACTGCGTTAACCGTGTTGTATAGCCTTCTGCTGCACGGTCTTTGAATTTTGAAGCTGAAAAATTTAATACCCATCTCTCTGCTAGCGGTCCATATGTTCTTATAATGTCTCGTACTGATCTACAGAATAATGACAGTACGTCAGAATTTCCGTCAAAAGTGGGAATCGTATTTAATGCTTGATATAGCGATAGACTGTTTAATGGTTCTCTTGCTCTCTCTATTGGAATTGAGTTTACAAAATTTATATTCGCAGGCAAGTAATGGTTGTCATAACCCATGAAAATATCCTGATCATCTCCATAATTATCCCATGCAGATGCACCTCTCATACCTTGAGGGTTATCTCCTTTATAATTGTCGCTATTACAGGGTTTATTAGGCTGCAGTGCCATTTGAATTTCGCTAGTCGTTCGAGTATTTACTTGCTCTTTTAGCGGAGGATGAATTGACACTTCGTAATCGAGTCCATGTCTTCTTTCGTATTCATATATTTGCTGTAACATTCTTTCCCATACTCTTCGATGGATTGTCTCCTTTTGTTGCTGGTTGGATGAGATTTTTAAGTTTTGTTCTGAGACTTTTTCAGCTTTGGTAAATACTTTAGGTCTGGTTCCATTGTATCCTTGACCTACTACTTCGTCTGCCTTTTCTACTGCTTCGTCTATTTTTGTCAATGTATTTGAGAGATATACTCTAGCTTCTTCTAAAAATTTCTCGTCGTCTTGTTCTAATTTATGTTTGCCGCCGTCTATTATTGCATTTAATTTTTCTAATGCTAACTCCATTAAACCTTTATTCTCGGAGTGTTGAATTGCACAGTCTGCCAAAGATAATGCGTTTCGAAGCTCTATGCGCGCTTCCTCTTCCGGGGTTCTCATAATTTGTTGAAGCGTTAATGGTGATACAAAACCCGCGGCTTCGTCACGTTGATCCGGTTTATTCGTTTCTACAGGCATTTTTTGTTTTACGCAACGTTTGCAATCGTATAATTTATATTTTATTAATATGTTGTTATATATGTATTTTTTTGTTATATTTTATTCGAACAAGATTCACTTTAATTACTTTACTTATAATACACTTGAGTTAAAAATAAAACTTTTTGCGACGTAATGTTTGTAAAAATTAGTATTATTTTATACTGGGTGTAACCAAAATTCACTTTAACAGAATCGTTTATACTTCACGTGATTTAATTAGATTTTTACTCACTTTGCAGCTTAATGTTAGTGTTAATTAATATTGTTTTATAGTTAATTTAATAAAATTCACTTTAATGAAATCGAATATGGCTCAGTCGAGCTAAGTTTAACATGCACTTAATATTGATATTATAATCAGTTTATTCAGAGTTCAATTCAATAAAGCACTAATAATTCATTTGAATAAAAATTCACTGTTAAGATTTTTTAACGTGCAATTTAATATTGATAATATATTTAAATCATGCAGTATTTACTTTAATAAAATTTTAGCAATAATGCACTTGAATTAAATCAAAATTTTCAGACGTGCAATTTAATAATTATTATAATTTGAAAGTTCGCAGCGGGCTCGTATTCCCCTCGTAGGACGTATAAGGTATGAAAATAAAATTTACTTACCCCAAGATAGTGATGACAGCGATGTACACGTAGAAAATTCTCTCGTTTATAATAGTTCCTTTGTAGTTAATGCTTCCTTCAGAAGTGATATCGTCGTGGCTGTTTCTTGCAGGTTTGGCTTCCTTCGATAGAAACCTTTTACTTAGCTCATTTTAAAGAGGACTATTAGTGTTTTAAAACCCATTTGTTTTTTTTTTATATCATAATTTCCATAAAAATAGCATTCATTTTTATGTAAGCAAAATAAAATTAGTAAAAAAAATTTTTTTTTACATTGCTATAAGCAATTAGAAAATGACTTTTTTCATACTGGACTTACTATATTTCAAAGATTTTTGACCAATCTTGTGCATACATATTTGTAATATTAATATCTATTGCGCTTAACCTTCGATTTGTAGATACACCGATTAATATTTATATACACCTAGTAAATAACAAAAATCTCAATTAGATAAGGACAGCGAATCCGGCCTGCTCTTAATAATTATATTATTTTATGCTAATTAATTTTCATAAACATAGAAATTAAGAGGAGGTCACGTATCTCCGTCCTTTTCTAATCGAAGAATTATTTTTTTTGCAATAACTAATAACTTTAGCAACAAATAAAGAGATATCCCCATCTCGTATTACGAAAAGCAATATTTTCTTTGATGAGAAATAATTGATTTTATCTATTCGTTTTCAAGAAAACCTTGAAAAACCAAATTGTTTACCGTAACCTCTATGTTTTAAGTTTTTCAAGGTTTTCTTGAAAACGAATTGATAAAATCAATTCTCTCTCATCAAAGAAAATATTGCTTTTTGTAATACGAGATGGGGCTATCTCTTTATTTTTTGCTGAAGTTATTAGTTATTGAAAATAACTTAATTCTTTGATTAGAAAAGGACAGATATATTCGACCTGCTCTTAAAGGATTTAAAAAAAATATTTTTATTCAAAAATCAAAATATAATGAAGATGAATTTTTTGGGGCAATTACTGATGGACATTACAAAATAGATATTTTGTTATATTAAACTGATGCAGATTGATTTCTCAATAAAAAAGGATACGAAGGTTGAAGTTATTGATGGTATACAAGAAATTAGTATATAAATAAATTCAAATAACATAATTAATAACTTTGTTGATCCTATATCCAATTAAATCATATAATTTTATTTTTTAGGAAATATATACACTACAGTTGTTAAAAACTTTAATCAAATAAAAATTATTCCAGATGAAACGATGGAAATAGAAAAAATGATTTTAGGCACTGAAATATTTTTAGTTATCAATAATTTGGAAACATAAAATTTATTGTATTCTCAAATTTTTTAATGGAAATGTTAATACTTTTTATATATTTTTATTTTCGTAATATTGTATTTATAATCACTTTTTTTTATATAGAACTATTTTGTTTTTTAGATTGTGTTATATAAAAATTGTACATTTTTTTATATATGTTTATCTTTATATTATTTGATTTTTCATGTTACTATATACACAAATTTTATGTTTTGTTATACATAAATTGTACATATTTTATTTTAAAAAATTTCAACTATTTTTTGCTTAAAATATTTTTATTAAGTATAAAAATTGACTTTTTGAGAGTAGAAAATCATTGATATGACTCGATACGTAAAAAATCTTTTATCTTTAATCAATCTTAAACAGTGTGGCAAGATGTGACGGGAAACTTGTGCGTGCACAGTGGGAGCTCTGCGCTCATTGGGTGACTGTGCAGCGTGAGCTTCGAAAAAACGTAGATAGATATCCATAAATGGAAATTTTTTTTTTAATTTTGATAAAATTAAATTTTTTCAACTATAAAATATATTTTATCTAAGTAAAAATAATTTTTAATATGTATTTTTATTTATATATTACTATTAAAAAATAGTATTTTATAAAATAATACATTAAAATTATTACGGTAAATATTTTTTCTACAAAAATTGATAGATATAAAATTCTTGTAATAAAAAAAATGATAAATATTAAAAAAAATACAACTCGTAAAATTTTTTATCTGTATTGAATAACATTAAAATTTATGTTATAATTGTAAAATAACTTTTTTTTTATATAAAAACTAATATATCTAAAATTGCTTACAAATTATCTAAACCGTCAAAGTTATTAATAATTAATTTTAATCTAAAAATTAAATTATTTTAAATTAGGGGGGGGGGGCAGATGAGCATTATCATTTTACGCCGGACATAACTAGTTGCAGTTTTGGTCTAGTGACTAGCGTTTGCGCTTTTCTTTTTGAGTGCGCGGATTCAACTCTCGGTTAAGACCACTTTTTTTTTAATTTTTTTTTTGTAATGATTTATTTCTTTTTTTACTTATTCTTTACATATTTTCTATTTTCTCATTAATATTAGAATTAATTTTTCATAAATATATTATGATAATTCTTTTTCAATAAAAATTTTTTTTTAATGAATTATTTCTTGTATGTGGTAATTAAAAATAATAATAAATAAATAATAGTGATCTTAATTTTGTAATACTATTTATTGATATGATATATAAAATTTACATGATAAATGAATTAGATTATTTTATTACTCTATTTATGTTAATATATATATATATATATATATATATATATATATATATATGAGCATATCTCTACAACTTTTAATTTTTTATAATGTTTTTGAAAAGTGATTTTACTGCTGTTACTGGGTAGCGAATAATGCACACTATTCAAACTAGGTTTACATCTTTTGTACAATCTTGTTCCTCTATTTTTTATGTATATGGTGAATGTGCCACCAATGCTCCAGTAGATATTTCTATAAAACGAAAATTTTTACATGGATAAAATTTCCGAACTTTTATCCATGTAAAAATTTTCGTTTTATAGAAATATCTACTGGAGCATTGGCGGCACATTCACTATATACATAAAAAATAGAGGAACAAGATTGTACAAAAGGTGTGAGCCTAGTTTGAATAGTGTGCATCATTCGCTACCCAGTGACAGCTGTAAAATGACATATCACCAAAAGATTAAAAGTTGTGGAGATATGATCATATATATTCAGAAAAACAAAATTCAACCATAGTATTTAAAACATCACAATTATTTATTCAGCAATATTTTTAATTACTACGTACAAAAAATTTTTATTAAAAAAGAATTATTATAATATATTTATGGAAAATTAACTTTAATATTAATAAAAAAATAGAAAACATGTAAAGAATAAGTAAAAAAAGAAATAAATCATATTACGAAAAAAAAAATTTTTCAAAAAGTGGTCTTGATCGAGAGTTGAACCCACGCAACCTAAAGAAAAATCGCAAACGCTAGCCACTAGACCAAAGCTGCAACTAGTTATATCCGGCGTAAGATACATGCTCATCTGCCCCCCTAATTTAAAATAATTTAATTTTAAGATTAAAATTAATTATCAATAACTTTGACGGCTTAGATAACTTATAAGTAATTTTAGATATATTAGTTTTTATACAAAAAAAAGTTATTTTACAATTATAATATAAATTTAAATGTTATTCAATAGAAATTAAAAATTTTACGAGTCATATTATTTTTTAAATATTTATCATTTTTTGTATTACAAGAATTCTATATTTATTAATTTTTCTGGAAAAAATATTTACCGTGATAATTTTAATGTATTATTTTATAAAATACTATTTTTTAATAGTAATATATAAATAAAAATACATATTGTGTAACCTCTCACTCTCCTAAATCTGAAAATGGATAGCACAAAGTGCTCATCTACAAGGAAAAGGATAAGGGAAAAAGGTTACTTCAAGCTAGACCCGTTCTTAGTGTAGCGTCATGCTACATCTAGTCCGGGGTCTCTTTGCTTTTTTGTTAATGATACTAAGGGCCTCTTATAAGCCAGAAAACTCCAAGACTTATAGTCTTATAAGGAGCCTTTTCTTTAACTTCATTAAATAAATTTTAAGATAATTTAAACCAGTCGATATGTAGTTCACAATCAACTTCAAATAAATGACAAATAATAATATTAAAACACTTAACAATTACACAAAAGAAATCGGAATGAATGTATGATTAATTTATTTCACTACAATTGAACTTTGATTTTAATTAGAGTATTTATTCTGTTATAACTGCTACCGGTACGGAGCTGGTGGTTATCCAGCTCCTCGCGGACCTGCAGAATAATCAGAAATAATGAACACTACATTACGACTTATTAATTCTAAGATAAACTTTATTAGAAGAGAGCTGTCCAAAGAGTGCCGTACAAAGATTCGGCTTCGATCTGCTTAAGCGTCGATCAAGCCGCCGCGGCCGCAATCCTCACCTACTACTAAGTAGAAGGGATACATTTACATATCTTACATTATACTATTACAGGTGCGCTTAGATGTGTGCTAGCGTACGTCACTTTATAGGCGTGGATCAGCGCACATCTAAGCGCATATATTGTTATTAATATCCATCTCGCGCGCTGATATACTTTCTAATTGCTACGTCGCGCCGACGCACAAGCTAGAGATAGACTTTTAACGCGATGATTCGAATTCAAGAGAGAATAAGATGATTGCTACTTATCTTTTATTCTATTCTTTTTTCTTACTTATTTTCTCTCAAATTCTCTTTCAATTCTTTATATTATGAATATAATATAAATGAGGTCACAATTGAAAATTATATTTATTTTGATAAAATATATTTTATAATTGAAAAAATAAAAAAAATAAAAATAAAAAATTTGCTTCATTTCTGTTACAAATTGGTGATGGCAAAATAAACCCTTTCATAATTCCAAACAAATTACAAACTAACGATATTTGTTCTAAAATTTATTCAAATATTAACAAAAATTGTTGCAAAGGAAAAATTATATTAGCTCCTCATAATGAAGATATTAATAATTTAAATAAAAAAGTATTAAATTTATTAAATAGAAAAACTGAAACATATTATAGTATTGATTACGCTACGCATGTTGATCAAACTGATGATAACATTTATGTGAATTACCAAATAGAATTTTTAAATAAAATTAAAGAAGGTTTACCACCTCATAAATTAATTTAAAAGTTAATGCTATAGTAATGTTGCTAAGAAATTCAAGTATATCGGAAGGATTATGTAATGGTACACGATTGAAAATTATAAATTTATATAAATATAATATTGAAGCTGAAATAATAACAGGCCATAAAAGTAGAAATAAAGTTTTTATTCCAAAAATTACTTTAAATACAGGAAATAATTCTTCATTGCCATTTATTCTTTACAGAAAACAATTCCCAATTACATTAGCATTTGCAATAACTATAAAGAAAACACAAGGTCAAAGTTTCGATAATGTAGGCTTATTTATAAGAAGACCATTGTTTTCACATGGTCAATTATACGTTGCTTTGTCAAGATGTAAAACTTTTAATAATATTTATATTCAAAATAATTTAGATGATACATCAAAAATAGATGACATTGTTTGGACGGAAATTTTCAATAAATAATTTATTTAAATTTTTAACCTTTTTAATAATTTATTTCATTTAATTTTAACGATTAATTGATTTTTAAATTTCATTTTGTTGTGTAAATTTGATTCACTTAAAGGGTGTTCTATTTTTATTTTACTAAAATTAAAGATTTTTTTCTTTTGTAAAACTTGTTTTAAATTAAATTGAAAGCTAAAACAGTTTCTGCATAGCTGTCAGAAAGTAATTATTCGAAAATATCGGAGTGGTAGCTGTTTCATGAGCCGCGCCACTCATGATGCGATTTTTGTCGACAAAAGCTAACCAATTTTTCACTGTGAAGATAAGTGCGTGCGTGGGGCAAGCGATCAGCAAAAGCCACTTCAGTGTCGGGTAGGCAGCTAAGTAAAGAGTAAGTGGACTCTTTCTCTTTCTCTCTCTTTCATATTAGAAAATTGCAATCAATGAAAATGTCAAATAAAACAAAGGTGGACCTCTAAAAAGTCATTGATGTAAATTATTAAATGTGTTATGCTTATTATATTTTATTTTTTTAAAATATAATAGAAACAGAATAAAATTATAAATTCCCATGTATAAAATATAATTAAAATGTTTCCCAAGTTTATTTATTTTCAATCTAAAAAATAAATCATACATGAAAATATAGATTTCAAACTGTCATAACTCTTTATTGGTGGCTCTTTCTTATACAATCAAAAATTTATTTTAAAGTTAATGAAAAATAGAAGAAAATAAGCCCTTAAAAAGCAATTACTGAAGTGGCAAACAATGAGTAATTTCAATTACCATGTAATACATGTAAGAACCAATAGAAAACTACAAAATTCAGGTCTGTAAAAAATCACGCCAACTCTCCTCTTCATTTACAACAAGAATTATTTTTATGAATTTCTCTCTGAAACATCAGGATTTTCAGAAAAAAAATCATAAAGTTGGGACTTTCCCAAAAATTTTTAAAAATTTTCAAATATTAAGGATCTATAGCTCTTGATCCTCTCAATCTAGATCATTGAAAATTTTTTTACCTATTTTGGGTAACAGAAAGAATATATTCTTAGAGTTTCAGTGATTTTTATTCTTTTGCTCTCTGTTGGCGTGAAATGTCCCATATATAATACTTATGCCAAGGAAAGGCGATTAGCACTGTCGTACTCTCCCTTGATAACTGAGAGCCGTATACCATTAAACACACTGGGCCCTCATACAAAACAAAAGGGAGGAGATGATTATTTATTGATAAGTTTGGAAGTGCTATGAGAAGACCCCCAACTCAACGAAAATACATGAAAGAGAAAATAAAGTACAAATTAAAATTGGTTTTTTTAGCGTAGATTGTTTTTAGAGCATTTAGAAAATTTTTTAAAAAATTTTCATTTTTCATTTTTTTTCTGTTTTACGTAAACTACTCGATGGATATGCTCCAAAATTTTTCTGTAAGTTATTCGCTACTGTTTAAACAAAACAATCTTTTGAAACCTAATTTTCTTAACGCAGTTTTAATTTTAGAGCATTTTAAAAATTTTGAAAAAAATTATCATTTTTTAATTATTGTCTATTTTACGTATATTAAACAATAGATTTTCTTCAAAACTTGTATACGATTCATTCGTTATTTTCTGAAAAAAACAAGCTTTTGGAAACTAATTTTTCTAGTGTAGTTATAATTTTAGAGAATTTTAAATATTTTAAAAATAATTTTTCTTATTCTTTTTTTATTTTTTATTATTTAACGTAAATTATTCGATATATTTGTTTTTAAATTTGCAAGGAAATAATTGGCTTTGAAATTTGCATGGGAGTTATTTGCAACTGCCCAAAAAAAGATGACTCATAAAAACCGATTTTCTTAACGCAGGTTTAATTATAGAAAGTTTTAAAAATTTTGAAAAAAATTTTTATTTTCTATTTTTTTTCTATTCTACATAAACTTCTTGATAGATTTGCTCTAAAATTTGAATACAAGTTATTTGCTACTGTCTTTATGAAACAAGCTTTGAAAAAATAATTTTCTGAGCGTAGCTGTTGGATCACTTCTTCTGATTTCTGCGCTCTCATTAACTCGTTTCTTACACAGTGGAAAAAAATTTTAATTTTAACACACGTAAGTGTTACAGATGAAACAAAAATTTTTTTGTGTTAAAATTTACAATTTTTTTTTGTGTAATTTTTAAAGTTAAAATTGTAACATAATAATTTATGAATGATACAAAATTTTGAATAATAAACTTTGTAAATTTTACATATTTACTTGTGTTAAAATATAATGATTGAAATGATGATTGGATATTAAATACTGACTTTCTCGTTTTTCTTTTTGTTAATATATTTAAAAAATTCTGCCAAGTGCTTTGGCGCAATGCTTTCTCATAGAGCTCATTGAGTTAGGGTAATTTGATTTTATTTTTCAAAATATGATATGAATATAAAAAACATAATTTTTATTTAAGAAAAATTGAGAAGGGAAAGAGTGTCAGTGAGTGTAAGAGGGTAAAAATGAGGATCAATGTGAGATAGAAAGACAGAGAAGAAATGAGAAATTAAGACAGAAGAAAGTTTTCAATGGAATATTTTAAATATTCCAGTAGAATATTTTGAAATATTCCGTCAAGACTTTCTAGAATCTGCATGGAAGGTTCTATTGAAATATTGCAGTGAAATATTTCGAAATATTTCATTGAAATCTTTCATGCTGTGTGGGCTGTGATAAATTTTTAATTTTAAACAATTTTTTTCTTAATGCAATTAAAAAATGAATAACACACAACTATAGTAAAAACATTCAATGTATATCATAGCTAAATCGCAGTTGATAAAGAAAACAACAATCTAACATCAATAATGTTATAATGTAAAAATGAATCTCAATCATGAGCAATGAAGATTGCCAAGTTACCATTTCGATCTCCAAGTAGCGCTTACGCAGTTGTTATGATATTTGAATAAATAACACAGAAATCAATTAAACAATGACAGCGAATCTGGTCTATACTTAATATAAACTAACAAAAAATACCTCTCTCCTAACGTCGCTCGGTTAAATTTTTATATATGATATTATTATGTATAAATTAGCCAATTTTAAAATGAAAAAAGGAATTGCCGCAACTTATGAATTTTAATATTGTGATTTTGTACTAAATTAAATTTTTATATTTTTATAAAAAAGAATAATTAAAGTTACAATACGCATAAAAATTGTTTAAATACAAATTATATCATGATGAATTAAGAATTTGTTCTACTGAATTGCATTAGAATCAATAAAAAAATATAATAGGAATTCATTCTTTTTAATCACGTGTTTCAATAACGAACCATGAAATAATTGAAAACAGTATTTGACGTTTACTAGGACTAACAACTACAGTGGACTCTCGATACAAGGGATCGCGATATAAGGGAATCCGAGCTGTTTCTCCATCGAGTCTAAGTATGTCAGTTCCCCCACCAACTATGTAAGTAAGAGACACAGTATAGCAATAGAATAAGACATAGCTAAACAAAAAAACCCTAGTCTATTCCATATGCATCAGTAGGCGTGGCTACTGCGTCTACTTCGTATACACGCACGTTAAATTAAACTTACACTACGAGACAGTGGGCGGAGCTGTAACTCTTAACTCGAACGTGTTGGGGACTCTTCCTATAAGAGAATTTCCAAGAAATTTCCTCTCCTACAGCCCCGTCGATACCCTTGTATCGAGAGTCTACTGTACACGGAGAAAGAAAAGTATTGTTAAAATAGGTTCTAAATCAAGTATATCTAATTTATGTACTAAGGTACTTGAAAAAAGAGTGGCGATATATTTTCAATTAGTACTATAGCTTGAATTTTAGGGATCAATGTTGGTACTATTATATTATGAAGTAAGAGCATAAATTTGCGATGATTACTGTCTTTTTTTTGGTACTAAGACTGATATTTCACCTACTCGATTCAAGGGCAATATTTCGCAGAGAATGTAATTATTTATCTATTTTCGGGCGGCTTTTCCTGTTACTGAAATTAAAAATTATTAAATATAGAATTATTTACATAATATATAACACTTCAAAATTATTAATAATTAATATTTTGATTAGTGATATTTAAGGAATAAAACGATATATGTTTATCTTCCATATTCCGTTTTGAAATAGTTACTTTGGAGTTTTAAATTAATTATTAGTAATTTAAAATTGATATATATATTATATGATTTACATTATATTTATCAACTATTGAAAATTGTTACACAATTTAATGAGTTTTACGTTAATAGGAATTAATTATATTGAAGTTTTTCGCTCCTAACGTCGCTCGGTTGAATTTTCTTTTATTATATTATTATGCATAAATGACTAATTTTAAGTAAATAAGACTTAATTAATTTAAGTTAATTTTAAGTACTAAATAAAATTGAGAATAATTTGATGAAACATAATATAAAAATATATGTATACATGTGCTTAAAGTGAAAAAGCATATAATTTATTCCATCAAGTGACTATTTCTCACTCTACTTCCATAAGAAAAACAAAGATAGTACGATATTTGATATAAATAAACTGAGAACTGGGTAACAACTATAATTTCCAGACCTTAATATAGGACCATGAATTTGATTTATGAAATTAATTATTACGTGAAACATGCTTTAAAAAATTTTGTGTTCATTCCTAATAAGAATATCTTCACAAATGTATTTTTAGGCACGACCGCTATACGGAAGTGCCTTATATTTTCGACATCGCAAAAAATGTAACCCTTACAACTATGTTATTTTATGATAAAAAAACTTATTTTTATAGCAAAATAAGACTATTACGAGGCTTCCTTAAAATGTATGTATGGATGTATGTGTGTGAGCAATCAAGTGTGACCTACTACCGTTCCCTAACCCTGAAAAGGTCGCACAAAGTGCGCATATAAAAGGAAAAAGGAAAAGGTAAAAGGTTACTGTAAGGTAGACCCGTTCTTAGTGTAGCGTCATGCTACATCTAGTCCGGGGTCTCTTTGCTTTTTTGTTAATGGTTTTAAGGGCTTCTTATAAGCCAGCAAACTCCAAGACTTATAGTCTTATAAAGAGCCTTTTCTTTAACTTCGTTAAATAAACTTTAAGTTAATTTAAACCAGTTGATGTGTTATTCACAATCAACTTCAAATAAATGACAATTATTAATATTCAAACACTTAACACGTACACAGAAGAAATATAAATCAAGGTAGAATTAATTTATTTAACTACAATAAAATTTTGATTTTAACTATAGAATTTATTCTGTTATAACTGCTACCGGTACGGAGCTGGTGGTTATCCAGCTCCTCACGGACCTGCAGGATAATCAGAAATAAATACACTACATTTCAACTTAATAATTTTTAGTTAAACTTTATTAGAAGAGAGCCGGCCAAAGAGTGCCGTACAAGTATTCGGCTTCGATCTGCTTAAGCGTCGATCAAGCCGCCGCGGCCGCAATCCTCTCCTACTACTAAGTAGAAGGGATACATTTACATATCTTACATTATACTATTACAGGTGCGCTTGGATGTCTGCTTGCGTACGTCACTTTATAGGCGTGGATCAGCGCACATCTAAGCGCGTACATACATTCTTATTAATATCCATCTCGCGCGCTGATATACTTTCTAATTGCTACGTCGCGCCGACGCACAAGATAGAGATAGACTTTTAACGCGATGATTCGAATTCAAGAGAGAATAAGTTTATCGGTAATTATCTTTAATTTTATTCTTTTTTCTCACTTATTCTCTCTCAAATTCTCTTTAAATTCTTTATATTATAAATATAATATAAGTGAGGTCACACAAGTTTATGAATTTTCTCGACGAATTTTTATCCGATCTAAATAATTCAAACAGGAAATCATTTTAAATAATAACATAAGTAAACGTTCCTATTTTGAAAAAAATCATTGAAAGCGTTTTTAAATAGGCGCCTTTTAAATAGTCAAAAAAATGGATTTTTGGTGATAACTTGAAAAATACGATTTTTTTAAGAAAAATATATGAAATAAAAGTTATAGAATATAAAAAAAATAAATGATTTTTATATTATACATTTTTCTCTAAAGTTAATATTTTTCAAATTGTTCACGAAAAATGTTAAAATTAAAGGCTTTTTAATGATAGTTTGATAATTATTATTTAAAAATATATATATAAAACTAAAAAGATGGATCTTTTTTTTCTATAAATTTTATTTAATATACTCTCACATTAAATGCAAGCAAAACTAAGGCAATCGTTTTTGGCAGTAGTCGATTTATTAATGACTTCTATACTGGTGAGTCGAGAACGATTGAGCTTGAGGGTGGTGTCGACATATCTTTCTCTGATACCGTTGTGAGTCTTGGTGTTGTGCTTGACGCTAGGTTGTCATGGGAGCCGCACATTAAGATGATGATTAAAAAATTTAATAGGATAATGTATAGTTTGCGGTTTTTACATCGGTACACCACTGAGGCCCTGCGTAAACAACTCGCAGCCGCCTTGCTGTTTCCGCACCTCGACTACTGCTCAGTAGTTTTGCTCGATGCTTCGCAGGGGTTGAGAAGACGCTTACAAAGACTACAAAATTCATGTGTGAGATATGTAATGGTTGGCTGCGTACTGATTCAAGGAGACAGTATTTTATGGCTGTACTTATGTACAAAATCGTGCGCATGAATACTCCAGAGTATCTAGTGAGTCTCTTTACTAGATATGTACCTAGGGTAGCCACTAGAGGAGAGATTAAGGACTTCGCAGTGCCCTTCATGCGTACTGAGACTGGAAGAAATTCCTTTCAAGTTCAAGGTGCGCATGTCTGGAACTCCCTGCCTGCCGATATAAAAAATCTTCCATCGCTCGGCAGGTTCAAGTCGGCTTTGAGGAGGTACTTACTCGGACTCCAGTGATCTTAATTTTAAGTATTTTAATTTTATGTTAATTTATTTTGTTTTGTCTTATATATAGATTTAAGGTATGAATGTATTTATTAGCGCGAATGATGGTTGAATGAATGTAGAAAGAATGAGTGATTCTGTTTCTTTTTATTTATAGTCATGACATCGTCGGTATCAAGTTTTTATTTTTGAATTTTATTATTATATTATTTTTATTTATTGTTGCATTGTTATGTCCAATTTTATTTTCATTTGATGTCATGACTATGCTTTATGCTTTATCTTTTAAATTGTGTTATTTGATTTTGATATGATTTTAATTTTATGACTGATAGATATTTAAGACTGTTTTTATTGTAATTTATGTTTTTATGCTTCCTGCGTGTATTTAGAGTAGTCTGTAATATCGCTTTTATATAGTGACTTACTGATACAGTATTATATATTAATTTTAATATTTGACTGTGATATCTTATCATATTATGTGCAATACTTTATACAGAATTATTATTTATTGCTTGTAATGTAATCTGATGTATTACACGCCTTTTTGTACTCTTTTACAAAATAAATTAATATCTATCTATCTATCTATCTACTTTTTTTCAAAATTCGTTTTTTTCAAGTTATTACCAAAAAATCATTTTTTCAACCTCTAAAGGGATAACTGTTTTACAACCACTCGAACGATTTTTTTTTTCTGACAATATTTATTTGTATTATTGTTTTGAATCATCATCCGTCGGAATGATTCAGATCAAATAGAAACTTTATACAAAACTATTCTTTTAAGCTACTGAACTATAGAATAATATTTTTACTTTTAACTTTTGATAGATTATCCTATTCAAAACTTTGAAAAGTATACATGAAAATATGTCTTTTTCACATAACATAAATTTCTTCGAAATCAATCAACTTAATTCACAAGAAAAATTTAAATAATTATAAATTTGTTTTTTTAAATAAATACAATAAATTCAAACCTCCTGTTGAAAGTTGCGGTAAAAAATACAATGAAAAAAGAACTAAGATTAACATTTAATGCTTTTGCGTTTGTAAATGTTTTGTTTTAATATTCTTTAAATATGAAATAGCGAGTGCAAAGCGCGAGCGTTTACGGTCGTGCCTTATATGCAAGAAGCGAAGCTTTTTGTATGCCTTGCATCACTTCGCGATACAAGGCCCGAGGTCATTTCAGAGCTGAGCGAAGCGAAGCTCTGAAAAGACCAAAGCGCGAGCCACAGCGGCCCAAAGGGCCGCTGTGACGAGCTAGTATATATATGAAATACGAAATTTAAATTAAAAAAACCATAAGATTAAAATACACATTCTTGGTTAATTTTAAATTTAAATATTTTAGAATAATAAAATAACTATTTGCAATTACTTAACAATCCTTTTGACATCTAATATAAAATGTTAATAAGGTACAAATATTAAAAAGTGTATGTATCACAAGTAAGGTTTGCATATGAATATTATAATTTTCAGAAAATTCTTGATATTAATAGAATATTAATTTAAAAAATTAAATATTTTTCCATTGATGACAGGTAACTTTTCAAATATACTTAAAGTAATACTGTAAATGTCAATCAAATAACATCTCCATCAAAATAAATTTCAACGCTATAATTATTAAAATAAACATTTTTATGTAACTACAATCTATTGTAATAATTATTTTTTTAATATATATATTAAAAAAATAATAATTTTATTTGATGAACAGCTATATAAATATTATATATTTATAATTGTATAACTAAATTTATTAAATAAAAATTTTATTTATTTACCATTTAGAGAATAAAGTATTTAAATTAGTTTTCATGAAAATATATTATTTAAAAAGTTACTTGTTAACAATTTTTTATAAATAACATACATTTAACCTTAATTACATTTTCATTTGTACACATGATAGTATTAAAATGAATTGCCATTTATATAAAAATTGTTAACAATCAAATATATTAAAATTACATATTGATATGTTAAAATTATATCTACCTTAATTACATTTTCATTTGTACACGTGTTTGTGTTTAAATGAATTGTCATTTATATGAAAATTGTTAACAATTAAATATATTAAAATTTATTTCATTAGAGCAATAATTTTTTTTTAATAAGAAAAACATTAATTTCCAAAATACATCAAATTACCTCATTTGAAAAATTATCATTACATGATATAAAAATATTTTTTTCAATATCGTTCGTACATAAATTTTATGAAATACAATTTAAAAAAATTATTTATTTGATATTAAATTTTTTTTAATAGTCAATTATAAAGATAGGAAAATATATGAAATACTAATAAATTTTTCTGATTATGTCTATAATTATGAATTTATATTTATAAATTGTTTAGATAGAAGGAAAATTTCCCCTAAAAAAGTAAACATTTCAAAAAAAAATTTACTTATTAGTTGCGAAACACTTATTATAAATGCGGAAAAAAATAATATTCTGTAATATCACTCTAAAATTTGTATTAAATATGATCATTGAAAGTACAATTATTTCATTATGTTGAATTTGTTGTCAAAGTTTGATTTTATTTTACTATAAGAAGATATAAAAATTAACTGTCATATTTAACTGTCTTCCCATTCTGTTGTTGAATTTCCATAAAAGGAATGTATTAACTTGTAGTATGTACCATGATGATTATTTATTTAAATTTTCAAATTTTCCTAATCATTAGTTTTTAAGATATTTAGATTTCTGATGCCAAATAGAAAAATATTAGTAAATAATATTGGAACCCAAACTCCTCCATAACTAATGAATAGATTTATTTAAAAATTTAACTAAATAATCTTCGTGATACATCCTATATGTTAATGCATCTCTTTATTTAAAATTTTGAAACACAATGGAAATATAGTCAATATTTATGGGTGCAAGTGTACTGTCCATTTGACACCTCCTTAAATAATTTATACTTATAAAATTTACATAATATTTTATAAAAACTATTAAGATGATAATCATATATTTAATATTATTTCAAACTATGAATGAAAAGTTTAAAAAATTATCATTAAGTGATAACTTATAAATAGTTATATTATTTTATTAAATACATTTCCAACTTGAATAATTATCTTCATGTTGAAACTAAATTTAATTAGCATTCACTTTCACAAGTTATTTAAAAAATTTACCAATATTCAAAGTTATTAAAAAGTTAATCATTAAAAGTATTCCCATATCAAAATTTCAAAATTCTATTAATTTAATTTTTTATTCTTTACATTAGAGAATAAGTTTTGATGTTGAAATTTTTTTTTGATATGCAACATGTATATATATTATCTTATAGTAAAATATTTCATCACCTTGTATAAAAATTATTTTTTAAAAGTAGAATAATACTGTGAATAAACAAATGATTATAAGAAAATATTGAAAACTATAAATAACAATAAAAAAGCGTTAGGCTGGAGATAAATAATGATTGTTTATTATCATTTATACATTTTTTAAATGTAGATACTGCAAATATCCGTAAATAACTGTAAATAAATTATAGAATACAATTATTGGAAATAACTCTAAATAATTTTTATTTTAGTTCTTTTTACAACAAAATTTTTTTAATGATTTATTATATATATATGCGACATTTTACACCAACTGGAAAAGAAGAAAAATAAAAATCCCAGAAACTCTAAGAATATATTCTTTTTGTTACCCAAAATATGTGAAAAAAATTTCAAGGATTTAGATTAGAAGGATCAAGAGCTATAGCTCCTTGAAATTTGGAAAATTATCAAAATTTTTGGAAAAATCCCAACTTAATCATTTTTTTCCTGAAAATCCTGATGTTTTAGAGAGAAATTCATGAGAATATTTCTTGTTGTAAGTGAAGAGCAGAGTTCGCATGATTCTCTACAGACCTGAATTTTGAAGTTTTCTATTGGTTCTTATATGTAGTACATTGTAATTGAAATTACGCATTGTTCACCACTTCAGAAATTTCTTTTCGCGGGCTTATTTTTTTCCATTTTACATGAACTTGAAAATGAATTTTTGATCATGTAAGTCAGAGCCATCAGTAAGGAGTTAAGACAGTTTAAAATATATATTATCATGTATCATTTATTTTCAATATAAAAATTAATCATACATTAAAATATACATTTATATTTAATATGAAAAATAAATCATACATGAAAATATATATTTCAAACTTTCATCACTCCTTATTAGTGGCTCTTTCTTAAGCAATCAAAAATTTATTTTAAAGTTAATGAAAAATAGAAGAAAATAAGCCCCCAAAAAGCAATTTCTGAAATGGCAAACAATGAGTAATTTCAATTATTATGTAATACATGTAAGAACCAATAGAAAACTTCAAAATTTAGCTCTGTAAAAAATCATGCTGACTTCCCTCTTCATTTACATTTTATGCTAACTTTCCTTTTCATTTGCAACAAGATGTATTCTTATGAATTTCTCTTTAAAACATCAGGATTTTCAGAAAAAAACCATAAAGTTTGTACTTTTCCAAAAATTTAGAAAATTTTTCCAAATTTCAAGGATCTATGGCTCTTGATACTTCCAATCTAAATTCTTGAAAATTTTTTTACACATTTTGGGCAACCAACAGAATATATTCTCAGAGTTTCAGCGATTTTTATTTTTTTGCTCTTCCAGTTGGTGTAAAATGTCCCATATATACATAAATGTATAATTGCCGAAAATAACCATTTTTTATCGTTATATTATTTTTACAAATTTTATTATTATTTATTTATCATATAACAATTCAAGGCATTTTTCATAATTTCTTTTATTTTTCAGCTTTTAAAGTATAAAGGCAGTAAATAAAATTAGTTAATATAAAAGCAATTCTTTTGTGAATATTTTTGAAAAAAGTTCATTAAAAATGAATTAAAATTCTGAAAAGAATTTAAATTTTCAATAATGGTTTTGACTGAGAAAGATAAATTGATTGTTAAGGGACAGGGATTGTATAGTGGAAATGCTTTCATGTTAACTGATATTCATATATTAGAAAATAATAATATTTCAAACCGGTACACCTCATTCAACATGCAATTTTTTTTACCAATTCAGAGATAACAACATATTAAATCAGTACCGATTGATAAAGAATTTATACAGTTATTATTTTCCGGAAATTTGAAAAAGTGTCACCAGATTTGTGTGTATTATATTAATAAGGTAATTCATATATATGACAGTTTAAATCTTAAATATCTATAAGATGAGCATAAGATTTATGTAAACAGATTATTTCTTAACAAATCAGAATTGAGCATAGTATTCGAAACAGTACAATCACAAACAAATAATTATAATTGTGGCGTTTTTGCAATTGTTTTTGCTGTTGCAATACTTTATAATTGAGGTCCATGTTGTTTAAGATATGATTTTTCTCAAATGCGATTACTTTATCAAGAATTTTTGAAATGCAACAAATAAGAATGTTTCCAGTTTTACAAAATTATAATAATGCAAATAATAATTACGATAATCCAACGGACTTGATAATAAGGAGTTTTTGTCATGAGCAACGTCTAAATCAAATACCATTAAATTTAGATTTTGCCGAGCTTGAACTATTAGAAAAAACTCACAAACGCATTTATGGGCAGAACAAAAAAAGATCATGGAAATGTATCGTAAACAGAAGAATTCGAATCATGAAACAATTTTGATGGAAATTGACAATGACATTTCAGATACAAATTTTTAAAAACCAGATAATGATATAATGGGAATCGATGATATCCACTTAAATTATAACTATAGTAAAAGTAGGACAGTTGAGATTAAATTAAATGAAGGAAAAAAAGAATCAAAAGAAATAGATGAAAAAGAAGCTTTATTTGTAATAGGATTTAAGAGCGTGACGAAGCTGCCCACCTTCTAATAATATTTTCAATCCTAGCTTATAAATAAACGATGCGTTTAATCAAGTTTTTTTGCTACAAAGTAAAAATTTGTAAGATTAAACTCTAGTGAGGACAACTCAAGAAATCCACCAAAATATTATACATATAAAGTTATAATAAAAACTTTCAATGCATCGTATTTTATGGTTAGGTTTATCGAGTTGGATATCTAATTTCCAATCCAAGCTCATAAAAAAATAATTCGAAACTGATTGGTTACATAGCAAATATATATTTCGATGAAAATCTTAAATCTGAAAATTACATAAGTTTCATGACAAATATATGTGTTTATCGTGATGCGGAAGATTTTGCTTTCAAATATACTAAAAGTAACGATTTCCCCAATTGTTGTCATAAAGGTCGAGTAGAATTGTTAGAAAATCCTCCTTACCCAGAACAATTAAAGTGTTTAGCAGCTGAAGTAAGGGAAGAAATTATTGATTTTCGACGAAATGTTAGGTTGTACAATGATGCTTTAGCATTCGCAAATTTTAGTGTTAATTTTGATACATTGCCGGGTATAGGACCACAAGTTATTAGAATATGTGGACAAATTTACCATAATGTATATGCGTTACATTCTAATAAAGATGAAGCACGTAAATATGGACAATTATATATTTTAGATAATGAAATGGCAGCGATTAAACAGAATGATTTTAATATAAATTTAACATTATTAAAACGTTGAGATATCTTGATAAGAGACATTAACCCTTATGCGAAAGCCTATTAAATGATGCATAAAGTAGAAGAAGAAGAACTACAATGACGTGCAAAAATTTATCGTCCTCCAAGAACTGTTACTATGTCTATTGTCCGCAGTAATATTTTGGATAAAAATAGATATAATCTATCTTCCTGTAATGAAGTTGCAATAGTATATGTTGGCGAAGACGATCAGTCTCCTATTGAACGTGATATTGTCATTTACTCTAAGTATGATAAACCAATTAGTATACCGACAGTTAGCAAACATACAAATCCTATGACATATCCGCTTATTCATCCAAATGGTGGTTTTGGATGGATGCCAAATATGAAAAGTAAATTTGAAAAATGTAATATTTAAAATTTAAAATTTTATAATTATAGACTTAGTATTAGAAATGAACTCAATCCATTCCTTAATTTGGGAAAATTATCTCGACCGTTCATTGTTGATGCATTTGAAAAAGTTGAAACCTCCAGATTATATCTCATACGAAAAAACCAAAACTTATTAAGAAGTGATTGTTATGAAGGTGTTATGGACTATTTACATAACAAAAAAAATTAGATTCTTCAAAAATTGGAAAAATTACCTCGACAGTTCATTGTTGATGCGTTTGAAAGAGTTGGAACCTCTAGATTATATTTCATACGAAAAAACCAAAACTTATTAAGAAGTGATTGTTATACAGGTGTTATGGACTATTTACATAACAAAAAAACTTAGATTCTTCAACAATTGGAAAAATGGTTGTATTACCGTCAAACTTTACAGGAAGTCCACGATTTTACTACGTTTTTATTAACTCGCTTTGGTGTCTGTCTGTCTGTCTGTCTGTCTGTCTGTTCGGTACAAATTTTGCAACCGATTGTAAACTAACTTCCCGATGAGCTAGAGACTTGAAATTTTAAATATAGCTCAGAACTGGATGACAATGCAATATTATAAAAAAAATATATATATTTACCGAAAATATATTAATATATTCGATCATATACGGAGATGTTGGCAAAATTAAAGATTTGAAGATTTTATATATAGATACACTTTTAACATTAGTGTCTAAACATCTTCGAAAATTTTAAAAATCCTTTTTTGATATATTAATATATTAATATATTCAATATTATATTTTTGCACGCATTGTTGGATAATATAATTAAAAATATATATTCCCACCGAAAAATATATTAATATATTTAATTATAAACGGAGATATTAGCAAAATTGAAGATTTGAAGATTTTATATATAGATATACTTTTAACATTAGTGTCTAACCATTTTCGAAAATTTTTAAAATTCTTTAACTTGTCATATATTGCAATTAGACATAAATTACAGCATTTTCTATTATACATATGGAATTGGAGACTGTATTTTATTCATTTTATGGTCTAACAATGCATAAAACAATAAATCTTGGTTGAATTTCTAATGGCGTCATTATCGTCAAAATGGCGGGAAACTCACCATGCGATTACGTGTTCTCTAAAAAAAATAGATGAAACACGTTTTAGTCCCTTGACAACAATATATATGCTATATAATATGCACTGTTGGACAACACGATAAATAATATTAATAATAATAATAATAATAATAATAATAATACCAAAATGTATAAGATAATATTTAAATAAAAAAAAATTTTTAATCTACCACGTTTTTTAATTGAACTAAAAAGTATAAAATAATATTAAAAATAAAAAAAACTTTTTAATGTACTACGTTTTATAATGAACCAAAAGTATAAAATAATGTGTAATAAAATGAAAAATGAATAATGATTTGAAATAAAAAAAACGTGGGGCGCATACAATACATAATAATAAACATGCGCCCCACGATTTTTTTATTTCAAATCATTATTCATTTTTCATTTTATTACACATTATTTTATACTTTTTGGTTCATTATAAAAACGTAGTACATTAAAAAGTTTTTTTTTTATTTTTAATATTATTTAAAACAAAATTAAATTGGCTCAATGACACTTGTAAATTATCATGGTAAACCTGACCTTTTTGTAACAATGACCTGTAACCCACATTGTAAAGAAATAACTGAAAACTTGGAAATTTATGAAAATGCAATAGTTAGGCTAGATATTATAACAAAAGTATTTTATTAAAAAGTAGAAGAATTGAAAAATGTAGTAATAAATAAGGGAATATTAGGAAAATGAGTTGCATATAGCTATGTAATTGAATTTAAAAACGAGGATTACCGCATATGCGTATGTTGTTACTCTTAGATGAAAATGATAAATTTGATATTTCCGAAAAAGTTGATAAAATAATAAGTGCAGAAATTTAAAATAGAGATATTTATCTAAAATTATAAAGTATTGTTAAACAATTTATGATACGCGGTCCCTGTCGTATGCAAAGTATAAATTGTCCATGTATGGATAAAAATACGAAACAATGTACGAAACATTTTCCAAAAAAATTTAATTATACAGCAACATTTAAATCAAATGGATATCCACTACACAAACGCAAAAATGATGGTGTCAAAATTATTTTCAAAATAAATTTACAGAAAGAATTGCAGATAATGAATTTGTTGTTCCTTACAATCCTTACTTATAATTGAAATTTAATGCACACATAAACGTAGAAGTTTGTTGCACTGTTCAATGCATTAAATATTTATTCAAATACTGTTATAAAGGTCATGATTGTTCATACATTAAAATACATGAAGTAAATGTAGATTTTCAATCAGAAAATAAAGACACTTTTCAAAATGATAATACTGAAAATGTTGAATATGAATATGACGAAATCCAACAATACATTAATACACGATATTTATGTCCACCTGAAGCAATGCACAGATTATTAGGATATT
The DNA here is from genome assembly GCA_017163975.1 of Anastatus disparis. Taxonomy (NCBI): domain Eukaryota; kingdom Metazoa; phylum Arthropoda; class Insecta; order Hymenoptera; family Eupelmidae; genus Anastatus; species Anastatus disparis. Next base: position 1,968,022 of record JAFFSR010000370.1, on the reverse strand, counting down.
CTTTACATGTCATTTCACATACTATAAAACGTCTAAGCGTTTATGAAGAAAATCAACAAAACGTATTATTTAAAGAAGGAAGAGAAGAAATGATCATGCAAAAAAATGTGGGAACAACATTAATAGCATATTTTGAATTGAATAGAGAAGATTTTGAAGCACGAAATTACTTGTATTCATAAATACCAAATTTTTATACATTTGATGAAAAACTAAAAAAGTGGAATAAAAGAAAAAAAAAAGAAAACCAATACTTAGTAGAATGTACTTAGTAAGTCCGAAAGATAGAGAACGTTATTTTATTAGGTTATTACTATTATATGTGAAAGGAACCACGTCTTTTGAAGCTTTTCGTACTGTTGATGATGTGATGTACATTTCGTTTTATGAGGCAGCTAAGGCAAAATAATTAATTAATGAAGATGAAGAATGGGATAGATGTTTGGAAAAAGCATCTTCAACAGAATTCCCTTATGCTCTTTGTGAATTATTTTCTTTAATTTGCGTTTTTCATAATCCTATAAATGCACGAGATTTATATGAAAAATATAAAGATAAATTTTACCACCCTGAATAAAAAAAAAATATAGGTGAAGATCATGCATTGAATGTTATTAAAAATAATTTACAAGTCAATGGATTTTCATTGAACGGTTTTAATTTACCTAACATAAGCACATTTATAGAGGAAGATAATAATCAAACAATTTTAAATCATAATAATAACATTCTCAATGAATTAGAAATGAAAATAAATTCTTTAAATGATAAACAAAGGCAAATATTCAACTTTACTATAAAAAGTTCAAACAACCAAAGTAAAGAAAAATATATTTTTATAGATGGACCAGGTGGAAGTGGAAAAAGTTATTTACTTAACGTTTTAATAGCTCATTTTAAATATCATACCATACATTATTTATGTGCAGCTTGGACAGGTATAGCAGCGAATCCATTAGTCGATGGAAAAACCGTGCATACAACATTTAAACTACCGTTAAATATAACAGATTGTACAACTTGTAATGTTAAGTCTAATTCTACAGAAGGCAAACAATTAAAGAAAACACAAATAATTATTTTGGATGAAATATCCATGACTTCAAAATTTGCTTTTGAAGCAGTTGATCGTCTTTTTCAAGATTTATGCGATGTAAACCAACCCTTCGGTGGTAAAACTGTAATTGTATCAGGAGATTTCAGGCAAACATTACCAATTGTACGACATAGTAGCCGTATGAATATTATTAAAAATTCAGTTAAATTTAGTTTATCATGGCAAAATTTTAAGCAAATGAAGTTAAATGAAAATCTGCGAGTTTCGGATAATGATAATAATTTTAAACAATGATTATTAGATATCGGAGAAGGAAAATGCTGCAATGTTTTTGAAGATGATAATGAACTAAGTGCTATACCATATAATTTTATCATTAAAGAATAGCTTGTCGAAGAAATATTCGGAAAAACAATAAAAATAAACAATACGAATTTAACGGAAAAAGTTTGTTTGGCTCCAAAAAATAACGATGACACTGAAATCAATAACAATGTTTTGAATTTAATGGAAGGAAACCACGTTGAATATTTAAGTATTGATACAGCTGAAGATGATAACAAAGAAAATTTAGATATTATGTTACCTACAGAATTTTTAAATAAGTTAACTCCTAATGGACTTCCACCACATAAATTACATTTAAAAGTAGGAGCTATAATAATACTTTGAAGAAATTAAATGTCAATGAGGGACTTTGTAATGGAACAAGGTTGATAGTGAAAAAATTACCTAAATATTCCATTCAAGCGGAATTAGCAACTGGTCAAAACAAAGGTAAATTAGTTTTCATTCCAAGAATAAGTTCATCTCCATCTACGAAAGAAATTCCATTCAATATGCAACGAAAACAGTTTCCTATTAGATTAGGATTTGCAATGACTATTAATAAATCACAAGGACAATCTTATAAAAAAGTTGGTGTTTATTTGCCGTCACCAGTTTTCAGTCATGGGCAATTATATGTTGCTCTTTCAAGGACGAATTTTAAAAATAATTTAAAATCATTTTTAGGTGAAACGCTATTGTCAACGGAGAAAATAAAAATGATCAGAACACAATATTTACAAAAAACATTGTTTATGAAGAGATATTATAAAGAATATGTCAAGAGATGTTGTACATGTTGTTGTGTAATAGTTGAACTCGATATATAATAAAAAATATAATATTTACTAATATGATAAAAATATGATATCAACTGACGCTTTCAAAATAGTTTGATATGATGTTAAATCAGCTATATAAGAGGACGTGCTGTTAAATCGGCTGCATATTGGGATGCGCTGTTGAATTGGCTGCATATTGGGGTGCACTGTTTAATCGGCTGCATATTGACTGCATATTTATAGAGCTGAATAAAATATAGGACCTGAAAAATTATCGGGCCCAAAAAATATTAGGCCCCAAAAAAAATAAGGCCTGAGAAAATATAAGACCCAAAAAAATATAAAGCCCAAAAAATATAGAGACCAAAAAAATATTGGGTCCAAAAAATTATTTGGCCCAAAAAAATATAAGGCCCAAGAAAATATAAGGCCCAAAAAAATATAAAGCCCAAAAAATATAGAGACCAAAAAAATATTAGGCCTAAAAAAATATTGAGTCCAAAAAAATGTGAGGTGCAAGAAAATATAAGGCCCCAAAAAATATAAAGCCCAAAAAAATATAGAACCTAAAAAAATATTGGACCCAAAAAATATAAGACCCAAAAAAATAAGGGTCAAAAAAATAAAGAGCCCAAGAAAATATAAGGATGAAAAAAAAAGAAGAGCCCAAAAAATGGGCATTGAATAAAAATATAGGGCCCAAAATAATATAAGACCCAAAAAAATATGGCTCAAAAAAGAAGCTTATGACTAATGAGTACTAATTATATAGGGCCCAATAAAAAATTGCTACTTCTATTACCAAAAGATTAGACACATTTAAAAAATGCGGAGAACCGGAGAACCGGAGAACTGGAGAACCGGAGAAACGGAAAAAAAGTGGTTTCACTTTAATATAATATAAGATAAGATTTTAGATTATTTAACATTTCAATCCTCCATCAGTGATCAAAAATGTAGGGTCATATCGTCAGGTGGGAGGAAGAAGGTTACTATTCGAATAAAGCCACAAAAAGGTTCCGATTCGGGTTTAGCCACAAAAAGGTGACGATTCGGGTTTGGCTACAAAAAAGTACCGATTTGGGTTTAGTCACAAAAAGGTTACGATTCGGCTGCTAATTTTTTCCTTTAATGTTTTGGATGAGAACCGCTGTTGAAAACATAAAAGTTTGTCTCCTATATCTAAGTACTCATAAATATTATAATTATGTTTTCATTTTTTTCATGAAGAGGCAATATTATAAATCTATAATTTTCCATTTAGTGAGTATAAATTATATATTGAAACATATTATTACTTTTTATAACCTTTTTAAATAAAGACTAATTCATTTATTTCATCAATTAAAAATCTTTTTACTTTAACGTTATCAATGTAAGAATAAAAAATTCACAAATTTTATAATTTAATTCCTGCAAAGTACCATGAATTCTATAAAAATTTATTACGTTGAAATGTATATATATAAAAAATACTGTTAAGAATCGTTCATTTTGTTGGCATTGCCTCACAGCGTGAATCAATTTTATATTATATTATTCACCTAGGGAGTAAAAACGAAAAATGTCTGAAATCGTATGTAAATTGTCACCCGAGCCGGAGGTGAGGGTGACAAACATACGATTTAAAGCGTTTTTCGTTTACTCGCGTGGTGAATATACGATTTTTTTACACAGGGCGCGTACAGTGGGTACTTTACTTTTCGCTAGGAGGGAGTAAAGTACCCACTGTACGCGCCCTGTGTAAAAAAATTAATTTTTAATAATTTTATGTCACTTTTTAATAAGTATCCCTACTAAAAAATCTCAGGTGAGAAATCACCTGATTTCTTAGGTGATTAATCATGCCAAAATCTGATGTGACGATTTTTTTGGTTTTTACACGTTTTAAAGCATACTTAGTCAATTGCGAACTATTTTTGAAAATTTTTGAAAAATTTTCAAAAATAGTTCGCAATTGACTAAGCATGGTTTGAAACGTGTAAAAACCAAAAAAATCATCACATGAGATTTTGGCATGATTAATCACCTGAGAAATCAGGTGATTTCTCACCTGAGATTTTTTAGTAGGGATGTTTAAATCATTTTTATATTATTTCCATGAAATATTTTAAAAGTAATTTTTGTTTTCTTTAAAAATTATTTTAAAATAAATTCAGTAAATAATTTTAAAAAATTATTACAGTATTCTTTTAAATTCTTCGAAAAAGCGAAGATAAGATTATTATGGAAGGAATTTTACAATTGATTGCTTTTTAATAGAAAATATGAAAAAATAATTCTAATATTTATGAGTGCTTGGATATCGGAGATAAATTCTTATGTTTTCAACAGCGGTTCTCATCCAAAACATCGAAGGAAAAAATAAGCAGCCAAATCGTAACCTCTTTGTGGCTAAACCCGAATCGGTACTTTTTTGTAGCCAATTTCGAATTGTAACCTTCTTCCTCCCACCTGACGATATGTTGATTTATTTAGAAATAATAAATTTGCATAACTTTAAATAATTAAAATTTGAAAGCATGTAAAAGTTAGACAATGGTAGAGTCAGCTGTAATAAGATCACGTAGTTATAAAATTTAAAGAGACGATTTAAATTCTTGCAGGCACGTACATAAGATGAAAGTAAATTATATTCTAAATAAGAAAATTATATTCTTAAATAATTTATTCCTAAATTTCTTTCATCTTACGTACGCATCTGCAAAAATTTGAATTACCCCTTTAAATTTTATAACCTTGTGATCTTATTACAGCTGACTCCAACAGTAACTAACTTTTAATTTCTTAAATATTTTAATTATTCAAAGTTATGCAAATTTATCACTTAATAAATAAATCCCCATATGAGGAGAAAACATTTCATGCAATTAAATATAATAAATTCTTTAAATAATAATGGATATTTTCAATTTATCTTTATAATTTTAGCACCAGCGATATTAAAATTAGAATATAGGAACAAAGGGAACATGAATCACTAAAAATTTTAAGCTGATTTTGACTGAATATTTATAAATTGATTTATCTAATTATTTATTGAAAAATTAATTAAATAAAATTATCTACGTAATCCGCAAGTAAGAAGGAATCAAATAGTCCAGAAAGAATATTATTATACAGAAGTTTTAAATGACATAATAAGGAAAAGATTTTTAGCGTCACGCCTATATCGGAAAATTTGTTTTTCCAATAACTTGAAAATGAAAAATCCGCGAATGAAAATTTGCACGGAGACTATTTTCGCAAAAGAGGAGCAAACGTTTTAACTTTTTATTGCTGAAAAATATTTATATTTTACAAGCGTAAAATACCTCGCTTCTAACGTCACTCGGTTAAATTTCTTCATACACTTGGAATTTGCAATGCAAAATGATGGTAAATATAAATTTTCAGAATTCAACTTTAAAGATTACAATCTCAAGGATGCTTTTTAATTCAATTAAATTACAGGACGAAAATTTAATGTCCTGAATATTGTGGTAGGAATGAAGATTTATTGTAGCAACATATTAAATTACATATAAATATACCTTAAATGATTGGAATTAAATGAATTATATTTCAATATTTTGATTTGAATGTAAAAATTAAAATTTATCGAAGCATCGTATTTGAATGCTCATGAATAAAAATCAAATTAATATAATTAATTGATATCAACATTTTTTGAAGCAAATTTTTTAATGATAAGTCAAAATTTTTTGAATTTTGACAATGAATCAAAATTTATTAAAACATCATATTTGATTACGCCCGAATAAAACTCAAATTAAACAAACTAAATCAAAGGTAATTCAATATTTCGAATTTGATGTGAGAATCAAAATTCATTGAAGCATGTTATTCAAATGCACACAAATAAACCACAAATTGATCAAATTCAATCAAGGGTAATTCATTATAACATCATATTTAATTTCAACAAATAAATCACAAATTAACCAAATTACATCAGTGGTCATTAGATAGATAGATATTGATTTATTTTGTAAAAAGAGTACAAAAAGGCGTGTAATACATTAAACTATAAGTAATAATTCTATATAAAGTATTGGGCATAATAAGATAAGATATCACAGTAAAATATGAAAATTAATATATAATACCGTGTCAGTAAGTCACTATATAAAAGCGATATCACAGACTATTCTAAATACACGCAGAAAACAAGAAAACATAAATTACAATAAAAAACAGTCTTAAATATCTATCAGTCATAGAATTAAAATCAAACAACATAATATAAAAAATGAATCACTGTCATGACAAATAAAAATAAAATTGGACAATAAAACAACAAAGTAATAATATAGTACATTATGAACCAAGGGCGCAAAATTCACACGAGGGACATAAATCCCCGTCGCGCCCGTGGTGCATATACTATTTTTTAACCCGAGAGACGAGAAATACGTATTTTTGGTTTACTCTTGCGAGCTCCAAATAATACATTCTGGTCCACTTTTTCGTGAGCGAGAATGTATTCCGCACACGCTTCTAGCGGGCCAGAATGTACTATTTCGTGCTCGCTAAAGTGAGCTAAAAATACGTATTTCGCACTCGGAGGGTCAAAAAATAATTAAAAATTTTGAAAAATAAAATAATGATAACATTCAAAGAATAAAAACTTGATACCGAAGATGTCATGACTTCTAATAAAAACAGAACCACTCATTCTTTCTGCATTCATTCATCCATCATTCGTGTTAATAAATACCTTATATCTATATATAGGACGAAACGAAATGAATTAACATACAAATTAAAATACTTAAAATTAAGTTCATTCGAAGTCGAGTAAGTATCTCCTCGAAGCCGACTTGAACCTGCCCAGCGATGAAAGATTTTTTATATCAGCAGGCAGGGAGTTCCAAAAATGAGCACCTTAAACTTGAAAGGAATTTCTTCCAGTCTGAGTAGGCATGGAGGACACTTCAAAATCCTTAATCTCTCCTCTAGTCGCTACCCTAGGTTATATCTAGTGAAGAGACTCACTAGACACTCAGGAGTATTATTATTATTAAGGAAATTGGGTGGGCAGTTCTATGGAAATAGAACCACCAATGCTGCCTAGGCCAAAGGCCCTTTGCAACCCCATAGTTTAGTCTCATCAGCAACTCTTCACCACAACCTTATGGATGGGTTCCGCGCATGTGCCGTTAGACATAGTTAGATACGCAATGTATCGTGATCTCTTTATATAAGGAAATCACATTATTTAAAAGAAGTGCCCTGATTTTGTTAATGTCAGGGCACTCCATTCCTATGTGTTTCATTCTAGTTGTCGCTAGTTCCTCACACTCACAGAGGATGTGCTGAACCGTCTCCAAGGCGGTCCCGCACCATCTGCATGCAGGAGAACCAGCTACTTTCATATTGTACATGTGGTAATTTAATTTACTATGCCCTGTCGCTATTTGTGCGACTATGTTTATATCTTCTCTGGTTAGGTTCAGACCCCGTGCCAACCACGCATGATTAGGATCATCACCAAGCAGAGCTTCAGCTTGCTTGCAACCTGGTGTATCCCTCCAGGTTGTCCTATGTTGTGTCTCTCGCCATTGATACATTCTTTCCTTAATTTGGCTCATCTGAATTCCCAAAGCAGGCTCAGGGCCAATTAGTGGTGTTTTTACAGACAATTTTGCTAGGTCGTCTGCTACCCTGTTGCCTTTGATTCCCACGTGACTGGGAACCCAGTAAAGTTTGAGTTTCCTCTATCTTTCTCCTAAAGTATTTAGTGAGTTGATGCATTCCTCTACTAGACTAGACTTAGTTTTGTAGCTTTTTAAGGCCATGAGTGCCCCTTTGCTATCTAAACAGATGTTCACTATGTCTTGGTTGTTCGCATCTAGTGCCATTTGAGCAGAGATCAGTATAGCCACCAGTTCTGCCTGAAAAATTGAAGCCTGCTTGCCTAGCGGGACCATAGTCCCCTTCCCAAGCCTCCTTCGATAGATGCCTGCTCCAGTACCCGTTGCGGATTTTGATCCATCCGTGTACCAGATGTCGCCTGAGTTCGGTATTCTATCGTTACCTTTTCCTGACAGCCAGTCTTCTTTGGTTGGGAAAATCACCTCGAATTTATTGTCGAAGTGATATTTCGTCACCATCAAATCTGACCTCATCTTTAATAGTACATCTTGTTTAAGGCAAGGAGGGTTAGTGTGTTCACCTCTCTCTGTCCACATCTTGAGAGCAATCAGTCTGCATGCAGACCTTGTAGCAGCCTCTTGTACATACAGTTGTAAGGGTGCCATTCCCATCAAGAATCCCAGGGCTTCTATGAGAGTAGTCCTCATTGCCCCTGTCATGGCTCTTAGAACAAGTCCCCTTAGCCTATCTAGGAGCTTCGCAGTTGTTGTTTGGCTGGTGCGTTTCCACCATACCACTGCTGCGTAGGTTAGTCTAGGAATGAGGATTGTCCTAAACATCCACAGGATGGTTGAGGGTTTAAGTCCCCAATTACTTCCGAAAGTTCTTCTGTTAAGCCAAAACATATTGGTGAGCTTCCTGCAGCACTCTTCTACCCGGGGTTTCCAGTGTAGCTTGCTGTCCAGTATCACCCCTAAGTATTTGTTCTCGGATTTGGGTGTTAATACTTGGCCTCCAAGCTTTAAGGTTTTATGCAGTTTCCACTTGTACCTCCTCGTGAAGACCACCACCTCTGTTTTGCTAGGGTCGATAGACAGTTTGTTGGTTTTGCACCAGTTCCAAAGTCTGTCCAGTGCTGCCTGTAATACATTTGCTAGCGGTTCCAGGAAACGCCCCCTCACCACTATCACTATGTCATCGGCATATCCAATGACATGGCATCCGGTTTCTTTAACACAGGTTAAGGCACCTTCTGCCACCAAGTTCCATTCTAACGGGGAGATCACACCACTCTGAGGACAGCCATTTGCGACTGTACCCCTGACCGTGGTGTCACCCCTGGTTACTTCCAATAATCGGTGACTCAGCATGTCACGGATCCAATTCGTGATCATGTCCGGCACTCCTTTATTCTCGGCTGTTTTGTAAATAACCTCTGTTGGGGTATTGTTGAAAGCCCCCTCTACATCCAGGAGGGCTCCTATGGCGAATCCTCCTGTTTCTATTTCTTTCTCGATTAATGACACTGCTTTGTGCAGTGCCGTTTCGGTAGATTTGCCTTCTGTGTAGGCATGTTGTTCTGGTGATAGCGGATTCTGTGTGAAAACCGTCTTCTTGATGTATCTGTCGATGAGCCTCTCTATCGACTTAAGCAAAAAGGACATCAGACAAATAGGTCTGAAGTCCTTTGCCGTGGAGTAGCTGCTTCTTCCTGGTTTATAAATGAAGACTACTCTTGAATTCCTCCAGTTTTCGGGTGTATAGCCCAGTAACGAACAAGCTCTCGCCAATCTCACGAAAGGGCCGAGAATAACCTCCGTGCCCTGCTAAAGCAGGACCGGATACACCCTGTCCACCCCGGGAGACTTAAACGGCCCAAAGGAGAACCAGGACCACCTGACACGGTCTGGGGAGACAATCCCGGCTGCAAGCTTCACCCTAGCTGACTTGTCAGCGGGTCCACCGCAACCAGGACCCCAATTTACCCTTGAAGGGTTATCAGGTTGATCACTCTCCCCACCCTCCAAGTTAATGAAACCCGGAGAGTGCGTCCTCATCAGGCAGCCCAAGGGCCCCCTGTCCATCACTGAGTAACCACCCTCTGGAAGTCTAATGGCACCCAACCATGCCTCCCGATTCCGTGCAAACAGTTTGTCCAGTCGGGATGCCTCCGGACTTTGTTCCACTTTTGAACAGCACTTCCTCCATCCTTCCGAGTGGACCCTTCTGACCTCCCTTCTGTATTCTTTCTGTTTGTCTCTCCACTTCTGCCAAGGTAACTCCTCTTTGGATTTCTTGGCCTTTTTGAACAATCTTTTGACTGTCTCCTTAAGAGTTTCCAGTTTGTGATTCCACCATGGAGACTCATATTTTGTCCCTGCTTTCTTGAGAAGACAGCTCTTGGAGAATGCCGAGATGATAGACTGTTGAAGCATTTCCGCCGCCCCTTCTATCTCTTCCCTGTTCCCAATATTTTTAGGGAATTCTCTCATTGCTAATGAGAGTTCCTTTTTGTATGTACCCCAGTCCGTATTCCTTGGATTCCGAATCCATTTGACCTCCTGAAACAGAAAACAAATATTAAACGTGATCTGTGCATGATCAGAGAGCGTCGGTTCTTCCGACACTCTCCAATCCTGCACAGCATGAATAAAGTTTTGTGAGCACAGTGTTAGGTCGATCACCTCTTCTCTTTATATTAAAGAAGGTAGGTTTCGAACCCCTATTAAGAATATCTAGTTCAGTGGTGGCTAAGTACTCAAGTAGGGCCGATCCTCTAGCATTCGTGTCCGTGCTGCCCCACACCGTATGGTGCGCATTGGCATCACATTCCAAAACCAGAGGGAGACCCCTCTCGCTACAATAGTCCACCAACTTAATTACCTCTTTTGTGGGAATCTCTTCCTCATAGGGAAGATAGACTGAGGCTAGTACTACCTCCTTTGAAACACCTCTTATGGAGAGTTTTACCTTAGTAGCCACTACATCTCGAGTAATGACTGCCATAAGTGGCGTGTTTTCTAGACCTTTGATCCAGATACACGCTCTGGGTTTGACTGCTGTTGGATCTTTGACAATTTTGCCACCTCTTCCAAGTCCTTTAATAGAGCCTTTGACGGTCCATGGTTCTTGTATCAATGATACATATGTGTGCGCCGCAGACTGACTCCTCACAAGAAGAGCTGAGGAGTCTTTACTGTGGTGCAAGTTAATCTGAGTAATTTTAAGGATCCCCTCTATTTGGAAGTTCCCCTATTGATTACTTGATGCTTTCACGATCTTGACCGAGTATCTAACTTCAACTCTGCCCATACCATAGTAAGCCTTGTTGTCTGATGAACTCAGACTTTTGATGGACGATTCGGGAATGCCGATAATAAGCATCATTTCCTCCTCGTCTGACTTACCTTCTGACTGCTCCTTTGACCCTTGGTCCGGTTGCATCTTCTGCTGGTCCTTTGGTTCTGCTGGACCCTGTTGTTGTTGCAGTTTGCTTGGCTTACGGGATTCCGAGATCGCGTACAGCCTCCAGCCATCCACCTTGAGTGACGGATTGAGCCTCCCCAGCCTCTTCAGCGCCACTCCTGCTTCTACCTTTGTAGGCAGAAGGATCGTGGCCCTAATCAGACGCTGAAGGAGCTCGATCCCCCCTACTCTGAGGGTGGGAGCACCTGGCGTACTCTTCTCGCCCATCTGCCGCACAAACCACTCCCTACTGAATCGGTCCGCTGGCACGGCGACCATTGCACCGTTCTTTACCATAGAGTCTTCGAACCTTGGCAGTTCTCCGTCCTCTATTTGGTCGACGCGCTCCTCAATCTCCTTACAAAGATTCATCAGATCACTTGATGAGAAGCATTTATCTGGATACTCCACCGGAACCACCACTACCGTGAGTGGGTTTGTTCTTTGTGCAATTGACAGGGAGCCTTCTCCCGGTCCAACGCTGTTTCTTTTGAGGGGTCTTTGCCCCTTCGGTGGAGTATCGCTTGATGTTTTGGGTCTCTTGACTCCTTTGGTATGAGAGGGGGTCAAGGGCAAAGAGGAGGAGGGCGTGCCTTCTTGACGTTTTTTTTCCTCCTCTGCTTGTTTTCCATTCTCTTTGTTTTATTGACAGTTCCCCTTTCCAGGTTCACCAGCATAGTTCCGGTTCCTCTTTCCAGGTTCACCGGCGTAGTTCCGGTTCCCCCTACTAGGTTCACCGGCGTCTTATGGTTTCCCCCTTCCAGGTTCACCGACGCATTGGCAGGCACTAGTTGTGTTTCTGTTTGGGTCACCAGCTCTTGTTGAGCGGTTCTCCTTCCTTCCACACTACCAGGTTGCGTAAGGTTTTTGTTTTTATTTTGAATATTCATTTTGAGTCCCACTTGTAGCTAGGGAAAGGTTGGTCCACCTCCACAGAGCCCCGCATGCAGAGGTAAGGCATTAATACTCGTAGAGGTCGCCCGGTATCTACAAGGCACTGTTTGAGACTCACTGTAATCCCTGGGCCACGAACAACATCATCACGGTTCGCATTACACCTTCAGTCAGGGGGTGATGTATTTTATTAGCGTCCGATATCTCTCCACCACCAGAGAGAGTCGGGGGTTGTTTCTTAGTCACCTCGGGCTGCTGAGCCATCCTAGATTCAGCTAGGCGAACCCTTGGGCTGACGATGCCAAGCCGGATTTCCCGCACCCCCGACGCCCGTACCCTAGGCGCCCCGCGGCTCTCAACCGCCAGGACCCCCATAAGCCGTCAGCACCAGCAGCACATGCGCCCCCCACCCCACATCCCCAGAGCCTGCCAAGCAGGATGAGACGGAAGCAGAGAGGCACCGACCCAACAAACTATACATTATCATATTATATTTTTCAGTCACCATATTAATGTACGGCTCCCATGACAACTTAGCGTCCAGCACAACATCAAGGCTCGTGACGGTATCAGAGAAAGATATGTCGACCCCTCCCTCAAGCTCAATCGTTCTTGGCTCACCAGCATAAAAGTCATTAATAAATCAACTACTGCCAAAAACAATTGTCTTAGTTTTGCTTGCATTCAATGTGAAAAAAGTATCGACAGCCCATCCTGACACCGCCCTGGCCACCCTCTGCATAATACGAATACCTTCATTCAGATGTTCATAAGGGACCTGAGTATAGATTTGAAGGTCATCAGCATATAATATGTGCTCGACGAAACAGGAGTCGAGCGTGTCACATATGTTATTAATGTTAAGTCAAAACAACAGAGGTCCCAGCACTGAACCCTGTGGAACTCCTAGATTGGCTGTTAGCCAATCCGAATCCTCTTTTAAATGTGTGGAAACCATTTGTTTCCTACCTGATAAATAGGAGCTGATACACTCGAGTGCAGTCCTGGAAAACCCCATCGATCTAAGCCTTGCAAGCAATTTGGAGGAGGAGATCGTGTCGAATACCTTACTAAAGTCAAATAGAAGTAATATCATGGCAAGTTTCTTGTCGAGACCTGATCTTATATCGTCTGTAAGTTTAAGTATGACAGTCTGCGTAGAATGATGCTTCCTGAAGCCAGTCTGCAAAGAGTCAAGTATTTTGTGTGTCATAATATACTCTTACAGTTGGTCGTTGGCAATCTTTTCGAGAACCTTTAAAAGAAAACATAATATTGCTATGAGCCTAAAATCTTTAGGCATTTTAGGTACAGAACACTTCTTTAAAGGCACAATGCGTGCACGCTTCCAAAGGCAAGGGAAGACCCGTGCGCAAAAGAGGAATGGAACAGAGTCACAAGATGCTCTCCAATAACCGGTACAATTTTTCATCACAAGCCTGTGATGAAAAATGCGAAATCGCGAGAAATACATCATTAATATTAATTGGCTTAAAGGCACAGCCACTTTCACTACACTCAGAAAGAATCCTTTTACGTTCCGCAGTATCATCGTGTGGCGAGACTGACGCCCTTGCAAAATGTGCATTAAGATCATCTGAAGTAAATCTATTCAAGTCCCCTTGAGGTCCGGACAGGAGTCCCAGGTTTTTTAACTCCTTTCAGGCATTACCTCTAGCAAGAGCATCGAACAGTCTATTATGATAATAATTTGTTTTAGCTTGTTCTGTCTGTTCGTCTATTGTTTCACGCAGTTGCGAAAATTCGGAGAGATATCACTCCTCCTTCGTCCGTTTGAATCTACGATACGTGGCATCTCTCTTGTGCCGCATCTGCATTATCTATCCAAGAAAATTTATCTTTACCAATTTTAAGTGTTTTTAGTGGCGCCAGATTTTGTATTTCTGCCGTAAGGTTGTCACAGAGACAGCCAAGCTCAGATTTCGGGTCAACTGTACCAACTGTAAATGGTGTCCAATCATAGTTGGCCAAACTCTGTACCAATAAGTTTGGAGAGATATCTTTATAATTCCTATACTTGATTATTTTATTATCTGCCTTAATATGATTACAAGAAATACATACATCAATAAAGTTGTGCCGACTGTGAAAATTCGTCGGTAAGTTGCATGCGTCAAGTACTGTGTCATCATCGTCCATAAGAATCAGGTCAATCCACGTGTAAGACGTTGGAGTGTGATGCGTGGCACCGTGCTGAGCCAACTGTAACGAAAGCTCACCCGACAATTTATTAATAAATTTGGCATTACCGCTCTCGCGCAGGAGATCGGCATTTATGTCTCCCATTATAATTTTATGAGAGTATTCAGAGGCGAAATTTCTTAAGTTATCCAAAAATTCGGTATTTCTCAAAAAGGAAATTGCAGGAGGTCGATAAATAACAGAAACCAACAAGGCTCCGGAGCTGCTTTATACCCCTTGACCTGAATGACGTCATTCAAAACAGATGGACCCAGCCAGGTCTCAGCCACTTCAAATATGTCGCAAGAAGGACCATCTCTTAGAAACTCACGTACCTGCCCAATGTGAGCCCTCAACGAATTCACATTCAGGAAACACGCTCGCAGTTCACCCCTCCTTCCTTTACGACTCTCAGAGGAGGCCCGGCGCAGTCATTGGGGAGAGGCCACATTCGACGTTACTCCATTATTTGTACTTAATAATTGATTTATCGACATATTTCGTTGATGATCAGAGGCTTCATTATTATTACATATATTATTATTGCACTTAATATTCGATGGAGTTTCAGAATTTTCATTAGCTACATTTACACCGTTTTCTAATTTCTTACTATCTGTCAATAAATTATCGAAGTCATTTTCATTAAAAAAATTGTGAGCTCTCTCCCCTCTCTCCCTCCTCATCAGAAAGTTGCCATGTCTGTGTTAAACGAATTTAAAGCCTTTTTCTTTGGCATAATTTTTTAATTTTTCAATAATAAGATATTTTTCTTTAGGTAAAAATTCATTAATAAATATCAAGCTGTGGCGTTTGATAGCTGGAAGACTGCCAAGAAGGGAGGGATTAAGATCCTGTGAACTGTCGTTTAGCTTTAAACCCTTTTTGCACCAGGTCCTTGTCAGAAAGTTTAACCAGCAAAGAGAACGGACTCCTCGGGCCGGCACTGATCCCACGATCTGTAGACACCCCGTTTACATTATCATGTTTAGCGATTTTTTAACTGAAATTACATTCGCACGCTTGATTGTCGGCAGAATGGTACCAAGAACGGCACAGGCGTAATCATGCGGCCCAACATTAACTGCTGAACAGTCAAACTCGCCAGAGATCATCAATGCACCACCTCCAGAGCCACATTCCGTCTCAACTTGACGAGGTGCCTCATCTTTAATTACAGCATGAGTATGCGGTGTTTGTGTAATTTCTACAAATTTAGATGTGTGCAATGTATGCTCATTTATTCCCGTGAGATCTGCGACGGCCTGCGCCACGCCAGCTACCCCGGTCGTAAGGTCGAAGAAACCCTTGTCCACTCCGTGAAACTCGTTGTTAAGAAAAGTTTGAAAATTATAAAATTTACTACTAATTGTTTTATTGGGAGTTCTAATTTTATTATTTAGAGCGGACAAAAAATTCCTTTCCGAAGTGACTATTATTTCTCTAAGTTTCCGATTTTCCTCTAACAGCTGCATCTGCTCACTTTCTAATTTTTTAATAAATTCATTTTGTGTTTCAATTTTGGACGCAATATCCCGCAGGCCTTTGTCAAAATTTTTGAATTGGCTCTCAAAAGTCAAAAGTCGATCAAAAGAATTAGATATTGTGTTAAGTCTGCCAGATAGTACGCCCTCTAGAGCAGATACAGCTGCCTGTAATGAGGAAGATTTTAAGGCACCTCGGTCTTCATCAAAATTATTTTTCTTAAAATTATTACTATTATTATTATTATTATTATTCGGGGCAGCGTGCGCAGCGCTACCTCCCAATTGCTTATCAGATAAATGTATACTTATTCTACTTCTCATCTGCCGTGACACCGCTGTTGTTGGTCAAAGTTTGCGATGGCAAAGTAGTTTTCACTCTTTCAGGCTGCTTCAGAGAGGTGTTGACAGGTGTCACTTACAAGTCAGTTCTTGATGGTGTAAAGGCACTGATGGGCTGATTGGAAATAGCTTTGCGTGCGGTCTGTGAAACTCCATTGGCCTTGATGCTTCCACCGGCAGACGACGATAAATTATTTTTTATTTTTTCCATGTACCTTTTACATTCATATTTTGTGCCATTTTCTATTTTTGAACGAGTCATGCATTTCGCATGACAGCGCTGCCGGCACGTGAAATACAAATGGAGCTTTGATATGCCCTATTTATCATTAGTGGATAGCTTACAGATCGCACAACTGGCCATAACTCCGACCTCTTGTATGTAGTACAGCAACTAAAACTAACCTCCTTATAGGGTAAGGTAGACTTATTACGAATTAACTTATATCAACCAAATTATATCAATAATAATTCAACTTTTTTAATTTTGATGTGGGAATAAGAATTTATTAAAACATTATATTTGATTACGAAAATAAACTTCAAATTATTGAAAATTAATAGAAATTCTTCAATATCTCGAATTTAATTTAAAAATCAAAATCATTAAAGCATGTTATTTAATTGCATGCGAATAAACTTTAAATTAATCAAAAGTAATCAAAAATAATTGGGTTTTTTTAAATCCAATATAAAAAGCACAATTTAACAAAACATAACTTTTGATTAAAGAAAAATAAACATAAAATTCATGATTTTCAATCAATGGTAATTCGATATTTTCAATTTTGGGATAGGAATCAAGATTTATTGAAGCATCATATCGTCAGGTGAAAGGAAGAAGGTTACGATTCGAAATTGGCCGCAAAAAAGTAACGATTCGGATAAAGCCACAAAAAGGTTCCGATTCGGGTTTAGCCACAAAAAGGTTACGATTCGGCTGCTTATTTTTTCCTTCGATGTTATGGATGAGAACCGCTGTTGAAAACATAAGAATTTATCTCCGATATCCAAGCACTCATAAATATTAGAATTATTTTTTCATATTTTATATAAAAAAGCAATCAATTGTAAAATTCCTTCTATAATAATGTTATCTTCGCTTTTTTGATGAATTTGAAAGAATACTGTAATAATTGTTTTAAATTATTTACTGAATTTATTTAAAAATAATTTTTAACGAAAACAAAAATTACTTTTAAAATATTTTATAAAAAGATTTTTAATTAATGAAATGAATCAATTAATCTTTATTTAATAAGATTATAAAAAGTAATAATATGTTTCAATATATGATTTATACTCACTAAATTGAAAACTATAGATTTATAAAATTGCCTCTTCATGAAAAAAATGAAAACATAATTATAATATTTATGAGTACTTAGATATATGAGACAAACTCTTATGTTTTCAACAGCGGTTCTTATCCAAAACATCAAAGGAAAAAATAAGCAGCCGAATAGTAACCTTTTTGTGACTAAACCCAAATCGGTACTTTTTTGTGGCCAAACCCGAATCGTCACCTTTTTGTGGCTAAACCCGAATCGGAACCTTTTTGTGGCTTTATTCGAATCGTTACATTTTGTGGCCAATTTCGAATCGAAACCTTCTTTCTCCCACCTGACGATATTCTATGACCCGAGTAGAAAAATAAAACGGCCAATCGTAACTTTAATGAACCTTAATTAATTAAATTGAAGTGTAACATGAAATTAATTTCATTTTCATTTTTTATTTATCAAAAATATCTTAAATAAAGTTCATATTTAAAAAATGAAGAGATATAAGTTGCGTAACAGAAAGAGGTTAAGTATAAAAAATATGATGGGGATCAAAGTAGTTGTACCGATAGGGATAGCTAATTTAACAGCTACTAAAAATGTATAGCAATCTGTTCTGAATAAATTCTATTAATACATAACTTTTAAGTTATATCTTTGAGTAAAAACCTATATTAAAACCAAATGTTAACCTTATCCACACCAGACTTGCATCGCATACGGACCGCATTTGTATGTAGTCCATTGTACTTCTTTGTACTTCAGACTGTCGTACTCCGGTCCTGTCATAGTCCTGAATAGCAAAACTGAAATCAGGTATCCTGACAGAGTCCACAACTTTCCCTGACACACCCAAATTAGGTAATAATTCGATTCCGGATCGGGACCTGAATATTATCTTCAGGATACGGATCTGGGACGGATGTTTCCCGTATTTACATTTCTAATCGGGAAGCTGGATTATTAATATTCAGTTTATGTTTTCTTAATGCTCTAAAATTAAAACAACACTAAGAAAACTAATTTTCAATAGCTTTCTTACTAGTCAATAAAAAAAATAAGTGATATGGAAAATTGGATGCAAATCCATTGAGTACATTTCGAGATCTAAGAAACAAAATGAACACAAACATTTTTTTCAGAAATTCAAAAGATTCTAAAATTAAAACTGTGATAAGAAAATCAGTTTTCAAAAGTTTATTTTAATTTGGCGATCTAAAATAATTTCTATGAAAATTTTTAAGAAAATTCATGCAGTAGTTCACGTAAAATATCAAAAAAATTAAAAATATAAAATTAAAAAAAATTTTCAAATGGCTATTTCATTAAAACTATTCTAAGTAGATCAATTTTCAATAGCTTCCGCACTAGGTAATAAAAAAAAATAAATTGTATGGAAAATTTGAAGCAAATCCATCAATTACTTTTTGAGATTTACTTTACTAAATAAATACAGACATTGTTTTCAAAAATTTCAAAATGCTCTAAAAATTAAAACTTTGCTAAGAAAATCAATTTTTAGAAGCTTATTTTATTTCGGGGATCGAAAATTATTTCCATGAAATTTTCTTTTTTTTTAAATTACTTTGAAATTAAAACTACTTTAAGAAAACCAATCTTCAATATCTTTCCATCAAATTAGACGAAAAAATAAATTCTATGCAAAATTTGAAGCCGATCTATCGAGTAGTTTTCATGATCAAATTAAACCATTTTTTTCACAAATTCAAAATATTCTAAAATTAAAAGTGCGCTAAGAAAATCAGTTTTCAAAAATTTTTTTTATTTCATCAATCAAAAATAATTTCCATGAAAATTTTTAAGCAAATTCATCGAGTAGTTTACATAAAATATCAAAAGAATGAAAAATCGAAAATTAAAAAAAATTTTTTTAATGGCTATTTTATTAAAATTACTTTAAGAGGAGGTCGAGTATATCTGTCCTTTTCTAATCAAAGAATTGATTTTTTCACAAAAATTAATAATTGTAGCAAAAAATAAGAAGAAAGCCCCATCTCGTATAATAAAAAGCAAGATTCTCTTTTATGAGGAAAAATTATTTTTATTGCTTCGTTTGTAAGAAAACCTTGAAAAACTAAATTGTCCATCCTAACCTCTATTTTTTAAGTTTTTCAAGGTTTTCTTCAAAACGAATCGATAAAAATAATTTTTCCTCATCAAAGAAAATCTTGCTTTTTATTATACGAGATGGGGCTATCTCCTTATTTTTTTCTAAAATTATTAGTTTTTGCAAAAAAATTAATTCTTTGATTAGAAAAGGACAGAGATATACGACCTGCTCAAGTAGACCAATTTTCAATAACTTACGCAAAAATTAATCAAAAAAATAAATCCTATGGAAAATTTGAAGCAAATCCATCGATTTTTTTTCGAGATGTAATTTACTAAATAAACCCTATTGAAAATAATCATGTGATTTTTTTATTTGAAATTTTCACCTAAAATTTTTACACGATTTTTGTTTCAATTTGTCACATGATTTTTTGAGATGATTTTTTTAGGTGATTTTTTAGGTGATTTTTTAGGTAATTTTTTAGGTGATTTTTTTTAGGTAATTTTTTTAGGTAATTTTTTTAGGTAATTTTATGATGGAATTCCAATCGAAATTTATTGTGATTTTAGAAATTCAAAGTAAATTTATGTATATTTTAAAGAGATTAAAATAATATTGTTTTAAAATTAAATTTAGTTATGTTTTTCATTGCAACCTATAAAAATATCCCTGTTCACTGAATAGAATAGAACGTAAGAAAGCAGGCCAAATGATCGTCGTCTTAGACCAAATGAAACCTTTAGTTTATAAGCTCTAAACTCTTTTATTCTCTTCGTGCGAGTTCGCTTGCCATAAGAAAGTCAATAGATAGAAAGTGGAGTAGCCCTCTGACGGTTAATTATTAGTACTATTATATAAATATATATATTCATATTCGATGACTAACCACTACACTGAAAGAACTTTTCGTATGCTGTATGCCAAAGCGTGAGGGCGCAGTATACTACAAGTTTACGGGAGACAGAAAAACAAATTTTGGCGTTTTAAAAGCCAACCAATATCAGCCAGCCGTGCGCGAGCAACTCATAAATAACTTTTGGCATTCAAAACGCCAACATATGTATTACTGTTCGCCGCTGAGTATGAGTGGACTGTATACCTCTCCTCTTGGTTGGCAGTTCGCTAAGACATCTATCCGTGTAGGGGGCTCCGACGCTTTTTATGTATTGACTTTCTTATGGCAAGCGAACTCGCACAAAAAGAAAAAAAGAGTTTAGAGCTTATAAACTAACGGTTTCATTTGGTCTAAAACGACGATCATTTGGCCTGCTTTCTTACGTTCGATTCTATTCAGTGAACAGAAATATTTTTATAGGTTGCAATGAAAAACATAAATGAATTTAATTTAAAAGAAATATTATTTCCATCGCTTAAAAATATCCATAAATTTACGTTGGATTTCTAAAATCACAATGAATTTCAATTGGAATTCCATCATAAAATTACCTAAAAAAATTACCTAAAAAAATCATATGACAAATTGAAACAAAAATCATGTAAAAATTTAAGGTGAAAATTTCACATAAGAAAATCACATGATTATTTTCAAGAGGGAATACAAACATTTTTTTCAAAAATTTCAAAATACTCTAAAATTAAAACTACGCTAAGGAAATCAATTTTTAGAAGTTTATTTTATATTGGAGATCTAAAATTATTTCTATGCAAATTTTTAAGCAAATTCATTGGATAGTTTACAAAAAATACAAAAAAAATGAAAAATTGAAATTTTTTTTTTCTATAAATGACTCTGAAATTAAAATTACACTAAGAAAACCAATTCTCAATTGCTTCCCCCCAAGTTAGACAAAAAAATAAATTCCATGCAAAATTTGAAGCAAATCCATCGAGTAGTTTTCGAGATCCAGTTGGCTTACTGAATACACACACACATACATACAGACATTTTCTAAAAATCACTTTTTTCGACTCCCTGAGACCAAATATGTACAAATATTCAAATTAATGAAAAAATAGAAAATAATTTTTTTTGCTGGTACAATGCTTTTTCTATGAAAAAGCAAACATAGAGAGATAAAGAAATATAAGAAAAAGGATAAAATGATGGATGTTGGAGTGGATCAATAAATTTATAAACAAACTAAACTCATTTGAAAATATTACACTGTCGTTTAAGAGGATGTAAAACGGACCCTACACCTCTACTCATGAATTTGGTCTCTCTTTTCATTCTATTGCAAAACTTGAGTAAAAAAAATGCCTTAGCTTGTAATATTTATCATAAAGATCATTCAGTTAAATTTTCAAATAAATTCATTCATTAGTTTTCCAGAATTTCAGGCCCCAATATTATATATTAAAATTTTTAGATTTTGTACAAAAAATTTAAAATTCTGAAAAACTAATAAATGAATTTATTTAAAAATTTAACTGAATGATCTTCATAGTGCAAACTACAAGTAAATGCATTTCTTTTTTTTTTAAATTTTTCAGTAAAATAAAAAGATAGTCAAGATTTATGAGTACAGGTTTAGTATCCGTTTTACATCTCCTTAAAGGCGAACGTAAACGAATGATCACGAAAAGAGCCAATGATCTTTTAGTATGAGATAAGTATAGAAATAGAGCCAGTTTGTGGCTCAGTCGGTAAAGCGTTGGATTTGTAATCTCAGGGTTCTGAGTTCGAATCCCGCTCTCGGCAGCCGATTGACCGAAGCACCACTGTACGTAAAATGTGCTGAAGTTCACAAACACACTTACGAGCTCCGTCGCTGATTAGCATCACAAACAGCATGAATATAGCGACATTAAAGAAGAAAAAAAACGCTGCCAAGTGCTTTGGCGTAATGCTTTTTCATAAAGCTGATTGAGTTAGAGTGATTTGATTTTATTTTTTTTAAATGTGATTTCAATGTAAAAAACATAATTTCTATTCAAGAATGTGATTTCAATGTAAAAAACATAATTTCTATTCAAAAATGTGATTTCAATATAAAAAACATAATTTCTATTCAAGAAAAATTAGTAAGTGTGAGAGAGTGATTATGAAATAGGAAGAGGAAGTCAGGAATGGATGAAAATAGGGTAAAAATGAGGATCATTTTAAGATAGAAAGACAGAGAGGAAGTGAGGACGTGATAAAAGAGTTGGTGAAAGCGTTGAATCAAAAATAGAAAAAAGTGATCAAAGAGCTACTCTGAGAAAATTATTTTTTAAAAGCTTGTTTTTTAAAGACAGTAGCAAATAACTTGTATATAAATTTTAGAGCAAATCTATCGAGTAGTTTACGTAAAATAAATAAAAAATGAAAAAATTAATTTTTTTTCAAAATTTACAAAAATTTTAAAATTAAAACTATGTTAAGAAAATCGGTTTTTAAAATTCATACTTCTTTTGACAGATGCAAATAATTCTTGTGCAAATTTCAAAGCAAATTCATCAAGTAATTTTCATAAAATAAAAGTAAAAAATGAAAAATCGAAAATTTTTTTAAAATTCTTAAAATGGCTCTATAAAAACAACTACTTTATGAAAACCAATTTTTAATAGCTACCCGCCTACTTACACAAAATAATATATACTATACAAAATTTGAAGCGAATCCATTTAGTAATTTTCGAGATCTAATTGGCTAAATAAATAACATTTTTTTTCAAAATTTTCAAAATGCTCTAAAATTAAAACTACACTCAGAAAATCAATTCTTGAAAATTTCCCTTCTTTTGGCAGTCGCAAATAATTTCCCTGCAAATTTTAGAACAAATCTATCGTATTTATTTGAAAAAACAAATTTATAATTATTTAAATTTTTCTCGTGGATTAAGTTGATTGATTTCGAAAAAATTAATGTTACGTGAAAAAGATATTTTCATTAATTTATACTTTTCAAAGATTTGGATAGGATCATCTATTAAAAGTTATAAGAAAAAAATAGTATATTATCGATCAAGGATGCATATTGATCATTCTCGGCGAGTGCGAACTTTTGGGCCCGAGCGTAGCGAGGCCTCGAAAGTTGCACGAGTTAGGATGATCAATATGCATCCATGGTCTAATATACTATTTTTTTGTCCCGAGGCCGAGACATTTAAAGTTTTTCCATAGGACGCAAAATGGTCATTTTGCGGCCTAGGGCAAAAAAATTATTTTTTTGTCCTCAGGCCGCAAAATAAATTTTTGTGTCCTCTATACGGAGCACAAAATAGTGTATTCTTGTCCTAGGCCGCAGAAAAAAAATGTGCATATTTAATGTATTATTTTAATAGAAATTCGCAGAAAAACGTTCTCGACGTTAAAGAAGAAAAATGTGCATATTTAATGTATTATTTTAATAAAAGTTCGCAGAAAAACGTTCTCGACGTTGCTGATTCTTGGAATAGAACTGAATGAACTGCTCGCTTTCCTCAATATCGCTATCCTCTTCCTACATATACTATACTAGATATGCGTTAACGAATAACGTGGACTCAATTTTTATGTATATTATGAAAGAAAAGGAGAGAGCGAGAGAAAGACATAGTTACAAGTTTCGCGTGATAAAACTTTTTTTTTTCTTTTTTAGATAGTATTTTTCAATTATAATTTTTATAGTTTATCTTCGTTTTATATTTTGTTGTATTTTTGTTTAATTTTTACATTATATTTTAACAATTATTAGTTGTTTTTATAATCGAATTTTTTTTAATCTATTTTTTTTAAACTTTTTTTTTCTTTTTTTAAATAATATTTTTTAATTATAATTTTTATAGTTTAGCTTTATTTTATATTTTATTATATTTTTGTTTAAATTTAATGTTATATTTTAATAGTTATTAGTGGTTTTTATAATCGAATTTTTTTTATTGTATCTTTTTATTGTATTTTAAAAATTATTAGTTATTTATTGTTTATAATTGAATTTTTTTAATAAATTTTTTTATATTTTAAGAATTATCAATTATTTCTTTATAGATGGGGGCTCCGCCCCAGCTTCCGCTTAACGGCCTTCGGGCAAAAAATAGTATATGCAGTCACGGCCACAAACGTATCATTCTTGCTCGTGAAGCTGGAGCGGCCTCGCTACGCTCGGCCCCTCAGCATGCACTCGCCAAGAATGATACGTTTTGCGGCCTTGACGCATAATATACTATTATAGTTTAGTAGCTTAAAAGTAAAGTTTTGTAGAAAGTTTTTATTTGATCTGAATCATTCTGACGGGGGACGATTTAAAACAATAATACAAATAAATGTTGGCAGTTTAAAAAAAATTGTTCAAGCGGTTTTAAAACAGTTATCCCTTTAGAGGTTGAAGAAATGATTTTTTGGTGATAACTTGAAAAAAACGAATTTTTAAAAAAAGTATATAAAATGAAATTTATAGAAATAAATAAGATACATCGTTTTAATATTATATATATTTTTTAAATAATATTTATCAAATCATCATTAAAAAGCCTTCAACATTTTTCATGAACAATTTGAAAAATACTAACTTTAGAGAAAAATGTAAGATATAAAAAAGATTTATTTTTTTATATTCTATAACTTTTATTCCATATACTTTTTTTAAAAAAATCGTATTTTTCAAGTTATCACCAAAAATCCATTTTTTTGACCATTCACAAGGCGCCTATTTAAAAACGCTTCCAATTATTTTTTTAAAAATAGGAACGTTTACTTGTGTTATTATATAAAATAATTCCCCGTTTGAATTATTCAAATCGGATAATAACTCTTCGAGAAAATTCATAAACCTGATTTTTCACACACATACTTCCATACATAAATTTTAAGGAAGCCTCGTAATAGTCTCATTTTGCTATCAAAATAAGTTTCTTATCATAAAATAACATATTGTAAAGGGTTACATTTTTCGCGATGTCGAAAATATAAGAAAAAAAGAATCGAAATTTTTTTTAAATCTCTAAAATTCTCTAAAATTGTAATCACTTTAAGAAAATTAGTTTTCTAAAGCTCATTTTCTTCAGACAATAGCGAATTGATTATATACAAATTTTTGAGAAAATTTATAGTATGATTTACGCTATCGAATAATTTTCAAAAAATGAAAAAAATAAATAAAAATTGTAAGGGTGAGTTTTATTTGGGAGATTATAAATATATAAAATTAAATAAGGAATAATAGTTTGCTTATAACCCCCAAATCCTGAGATTCCCCAACCTACAAAAATAATAATAATAATAAAATAAGGGAATTGAATATTCTAACTAATATAACAACCAATTATAAGATCAATTCAAGAAATAAATTAACAAACGTATAAAGTTATAGGGTAAAATCCACTAAATAAATTTTAAATAACTTAAGTATAAAAGGAAATCAATAACTAAATCACCAATTTTTACTTCTAAACTACGTGTTTTTAGGTTAGGTAGTAAAAAAAAATCACTGATTAAACTTCACTTTGTTCACTTTACTCACAAAATCCGTATGGATCTATATTACATAGTTTAACGCCAAAAGGACTTCTTTGAATGAATAAGAAAAACGAATTTTAGGTTGTGTATCCACGTGGCTATACATATAGCCAACCGTGGACCTCCGCTAATTTATCGCTATCAATTCTAATACAAATCCAATAAATTTTTCCTTTTTATTAAAGAGAGAGAGGTTTTATTTTACCGCAAGCACTATTTTTTTTATTTAACACTGTTTCATTTATCCACAACTCTATTTTTAATTCTTTCTCTTGTAAAATTTTTTTTTATACACTGTTAAGTCCTGGCTTTCACCAGGACTAAATTAAAATGTATAAGTTTATAGAATTGTGTAGATTTATATGAAACTTGAATTTATCTGTAATATTTGAATAAATCAAAGTTAATTAAAATAATATTTGAAAAAATACGAAAGTATATGAAATCTAGTGGTGGTTTAACTCCACCACTGCTTTAATTGAGTGAGGTCGTTTTCACTATTAAATGTACTGAAATTAATTTATAAAGATTTTTAAATGAGAATAACAGTATATTTAATGTTCTTACCTTTGTAGAATTCAGTAGATAAGGGCTTGCTATATTCAGACAGTTTATGGATAGGCACGATTGAAATAAGACTCGAGTCAAATGTATAAGTAACTTTTAAGGAATTTATTAGATATTTGTAAAATAATTAATATTGAATATGACGATAACTTTCTTTGACTTTGAATTTGAATTTGAATTTGAATTGAAGTTGAAGTGCGAGAATTACAGGATGTATGACTTGGTACCAACGATGATCCTGGGGTAGTGCCGACTGTCGTCAATTTCAGTCGTCTTTTATAAGATTTTATCTTTGACATAATTTCATTAAATAATAAGTGGATCTTGTTTAATAATTTCGAAATCAATGAATTTCGTTACTTAATATCAACTTCAAGTTTCTTTACTGCTTAGGTTAACACATTCTTTTATTGTTCAATGACTGTTTAATTAGTTCATCAATATCATGTTAAGAAAAAGAAACTTAGAAATTATAAATTAAAAAGTAATATAAAAGATACGTTGTAACGTAACACCTTGGGGCTCAAAAGATTGCATATTAAAAGGATATGCAATCGTAAAAATAAAACAGTTATCGAACAATTTACAGATAATTATTACAAGCTTAATTGATAAATATACATATTTTCCTATTTAAATAGATACTAATGCACAAGGGTACGTCTTATTTCGTACACCTTGGGGCTCAAAAGATTGTATATGAACAATCGTAATAAGTAGTGAAATGTATTTTACAATGATTTTGGTGCGTTTTACAAAAGGTGAATGACATATTGCTAATGCAGTTCAACAAAAGAAAATAACAATATTCGATAGGGTAAGTGTGGGAGTTAACGTGCCCTCCCCGGTTATCGTGCCCTATGTTAAAGCATGCGATGTCAATAATCAAAGCACGATAATAAAAGTATGCATTTATATGGTAAGCAGACGACACACGATAAACTGGCACATCGCATGAACGTTGTAAATTCGATCAGCAAATTAATAGTTTTTAAATTTTCACTTAGGGAATTTGATTTATTCGTAGATAATGTGCTTTACTTTAAATAAACAGTTCATAAAACTTTTAAAAAATAATAAGATTTGTTTAATTGACGGAAATGTGCCTGCATTAACCTTAAAGGCACGATAACTCATACACTTACCCTATGTCTTAAAAAATATAGGTGAATGACATGTAAGTGTGCATTTTTAGAAATTTTTTTTTTTTACTGGTTTTGATGTGTATATAAGTGCAAAATTTATTAGCTTGGATATAGTCAACATGAATTTCCCGAGGAAACAGTACGCGCAAATCTGCGTAAGTAGTATTTACATTTTATATCAAAATTGATCCTAAATGAATTGATTTATTGTTAAATCTGTACTATTACTTAATTAAACTTAACATTTAAACTTTGAATAAATTATTTTTCTAATTTTAAATGTTGTTAGTATTTTTTTTATATTAGATTTTTTTTATTTTTTTACAATTTTGTATTTCTGTATTTTATATAAAAAGAAATATAATGTTAAATATATTTATTTATTGAAAAAGTTACTCGTGTTGTATAAACACAGTCCTAGCATAGGCATAATTTAAAGTTTACAAGCGTGCTTCATATTAATATATACTAATAAACTTTTCCTTTTCTGTTACAGTTTCGAGATTGGCAACTAATAAGGTTGTTCTGGGCCATGGACAGAGATTACAACAATCTATGGTGGTCCGGGAATCATACCCCAATAGCTTTTGATGTGTGGGATTTAGGATCACTTTTTAAATATGAGACCCGGATAGTGATAGTAGACGGTCGTAGAATGACAATGGAAGTTTTCCAGAATGAATTCAGTGTTCGACGGAACCATTCTTATTAATACCGGACAACTGTTTCAAAGTCATCCTCGTCGAATTAATCTCTGGGAAGATATTGATCCCGAGCCTATTCAATTTCATGGCGAAAGGTGGGATTAAATATGTTCTACTCTATGCTAATTTATTTAATATATAAACTTTGTAAATTTCCTCTCTTGTCTTTTCTTTTCTCTTTCTTTAAATATATGCCCATATTGTTAAAATGAATATTGTTTTCATTCGTTTTCCTTATATCATATTCCTTTTCCTTATTTTATTTGTAATTACTAAAGATAAATTAATTATATAAAAAAATTTCCTACCAGTTACAATATTTTAATAATATTAATTTGTAATTCTTAATATTAATTAATTAACGAAAAAAATCTCTTTTATTATAATATTTTAAATTTACTTATTTATAATTCTAAATATTAAAGTTTTTTTTTATTTAAAATAAAAGTTTTCGAGTTATAAACAAAATTAAAAGTAAAAGTAATTTATAAAAATAGTATAATATAATATAGTACAGTCATACAAGTATTAAGTTATAAATGTTAGCGTAAATTGCATGACGATCAATTAGTAGTCTGCGCAGCTTAAATGTTATACACAGGTGATTGACCTATTCAGATAACTTTCTTGTTAGATAAATTTTCCGTATCGTTAAATATTCTGTCTGTTGTTGTATTATTTTCAGAAAAAATCGTCACATCTCTCGTTAAAGTATATTTGTCTAAAAAACTGTCTTGTTGATTATTTTTTTTGTTTTTTTACTACTTTTAGAAATTATTTTTGGAATTGTTCCTGTAGATTTACGTGATGGTGTATTTTGTTTGTTTAAAATATCTGTACAGCTTATATTTGGAATATTATTTTTACTCGTTTCTTATGGAATATTTATGTCTTCTGTTAGATCTGCGGTGTTATTTTCGATTGTTTCTTGTGAAATATTTGTTAAATTTGAGGTATTATTTTTAATTGTTGTGTCTAAAGTTTTATTCGGAGAATGTGCAATTTTTGTACTTTTGCGAAATGGATCGATATTTTCGTAGATATGTTTTTCCTTTTTTTCTTGCTCTCTTGAAACCGCTTGTTTAATATGTTTTCTTATTCTTTCATGAATAGCATTAATATTTTCGTTTTCTTTAGTAGGTATTTTAAATCTTCTACAAATTTCGATTAATTCTAGTTCAGAGTATGATAATATCCACTGTGTTTTCCCTTCTTTTAAATAATCCGATACCTCGTTAAAATTTATTTTGCTCATTTGTAATATTCATTATTTACTCTCCAATAAAGATCAAATAACACGAAAAAAGGAATATTATTTTATGAATATTAATGATTATATTTTTAAATATCGTTTGTAAACCAAAAATAATGCATTTAAAATTTCTTTGACACTGACCTACTGTAAAAATTGATAAAAATGCTGACTTTTGTTTTGAATTCTTTTCTTTCTTTGACCTACTGTTGTTGAAAATACCCGGGAGTATGTCACACGGTAATCTTGCTGAGTCAATATTTTTATGAGTTCGAAACTCTTTATAGTTATTTGATTGCTAGTGTCTATTTTTTTAAATGCCATTTTGTTCTGACTTCCAATACTTAATGTTGAGTTCAGGTTTTCTTTTATTCACCGAAACGAATTTCACTCAAATTATGTATTGAAAATGATGTTATTTTCACGATTTTAATGAATTGTTCATGTTTCAGATTACTGATATTATAAAATCAATGCAAAAAACTTTTTAAGATAATTGATAAAAAAAAATGAAAAATGTTTTACTATTATTAAGAATAATTGGTGTATGAACTTATTTATTCAATTATTTTGATTGAATATAATTTTTAATCGCGCACTTCATGATTGTATATTTTGATTACGCACTATGCGTATGATATATATATTTAAATTTTTGCACTTCATGTAATATATATATTTTTATTAATTGACGCAATTCGCTAATAATGCACTTTGCGTATATATTTTTTTTAATTTTAGATAACACTATTAATATTTAATGACACACTTCGTGTTTATTTTTAATGACGCTATTCGCTTTAAATATTGCACTTCGCGTATAAATAATTTATTTAATGGATATTTTGCGTATAATTTTTATTCGATATAATATTTTTATTTGACGCACTTTGCGTTTTATTAATGCCTTTTGAAATACTTTATTATTAGTCCCTTATATTTTTATGCCCTTCACATAGATATATATATACATATATAGATGGAGAATTATAAGTTTTCTCCAATTATTCTTCAATACATTCAATACGGTCTCTTAATTAAAAAACAATTTGTACCGGAACCAAAATGTTAAGTCCTTTTTTTATACACTGTTAAGTCCTGGCTTTCACCAGGACTAAATTAAAATGTATAAGTTTATAGAATTGTGTAGATTTGTATAAAACTTGAATTTATCTGTAATATTTGAATAAATCAAAGGTAATTAAAACAATATTCAAAAAAATACGAAAGTATATGAAATCTAGTGGTGGTTTAACTCCACTAATGTTTTAATTGAGTGAGATCGTTCTCGCTATTAAATGTATTGAAGTTAATTTATAAAGATTTTTAAATGAGAATAACACTATATTTAATGTTCTTACCTTTGTAGGATTCAGTAGATAAGGGCTGGCTATATTCAGACAGTTTATGGATAGGCACAATTGAAATAAGACTCGAGTCAAATGTATAAGTAACTTTTAAGGAATTTATTAGATATTTGTAAAATAATTAATATTGAATATGACAATAACTTTGTTTGACTTTGAATTTGAATTTGAATTAAAGTTGAAATGCGAGAATTACAGGATGTATGACTTGGTACCAATGATGATCCTGGGGTAGTGCCGATTGTCGTCAATTTCAGCTGTCTTTTATAAGATTTTATCTTTGACATAATTTCATTAAATAATAAGTGGATCTTGTTTAATAATTTCGAAATCAATGAATTTCGTTACTTAATATCAACTTTAAGATTCTTTACTGCTTAGGTTAATACATTCTTTTATTGTTCAATGACTGTTTAATTAGTTCATCAATATCACGTTAAGAAAAAGAAACTTAGAAATTATAAATTAAAAAGTAATATAAAAGATACGTTGTGACGTAACGACACAAAAGAAAGTCTAATTTCAAAGAGAAAAAAAAATTTTATAGAAATTTGTTATTCAATTATTAAATCAATGTTTCTTCACAATATTCTCCATAATGCTTTTTCTTTTCTCTCCTTTTCAATACTCTCTACCACGAGAAAAATGGCAACCTTTAGGGTCTTTGGTTGCTCACTGGACAACGTGGTGTCGGTTACCTCCTCCTCAAATAACGAGAAATGGATAAAAGGGAAAAAAAATTGTTCATCGCGTGAAGAAAAAAAATTTATAACCAAAATATAAACTTTTATAACACTTCAACAATAATAACAAGAAAGAGAAACAAAATTTAACTTTAACAAAGAAAAAAAAACTAGTCAACAAATTTTAATAAGAATACGAATATATCAGGTTTTATGCTGTACGGCTGTTTAACCGGTAATGACTCGTGAAGAAGAAGGAAACGAACCATGGGTGTCGGTTGCTTCTTAATCCCTATTGTTCTCTTTATTGCTCTCATTACGTTCTATTAATTTTTTATACAGTTATTAAAAATTCTACGTTTAAAATGCATCTAATTATTTGACACTTAATTTATCAAGTCACTTAAATTTTAATTGGCATCCGTATTCAATTAATTCACGTTGTTACAAATCTTTATTATAAAATAAAAAAAAATATATTCCTTAAAGTACAGCAGCACAACTTGTAAAATTAAAAGAAAACAGCTTCAAAAAGAAATTTATTATTTGACTTTGTGTTCGAATCTGATTGTAGGCAGGCTACATATAATAAGAAATTTATTATTTGACTTTGTGTTCGAATCTTATCGAGAGAGAGAGAGAAAGAGAGACCTGTAAGAGCAAGAAAGGAAGGCAGCCAAGCCGCTATAGTCAGTCGTGTGTCGTGCTTGAAGCTTGCTATACACACGAGAGCTGAGAGTTCGGCGATACCATAAACCACTTTTACTAATAATTTTTCGTTGTTCTCATTCAGGTAGATACCTTCTGTATCCTTATCCTCGAACACGTTAATTGGTGGAGTGTGGACACCCATAAATCCCGGTCAATTCAGACCGGCAATCCCACATTATTAGTGCGCGAGAGCCCTCTATTGTATATCCACGCCTACACTATACTACGCATTATTAATTTCCCCCTTTCTATAATATAATCAAGTTTTCTATCTACCTAATCTCTTTTTACCATACGCGTTCATCCTACGTTACCGACTTCGCTTCTTACATCTTTATCTTTTCGTTTTTCTCTCTCTTTCTTTTTTTTGCCTATACTGCGCAAGCGCCACAATTGTATATTTGCGCGAGCACGTGTTCATTCTTTTTGTGCCGTTGAAACCGCTCTGCTGCCTCCTAGACGTGGTATGACCGTCTTCTATTAGCAGGTATCGGTCGCGCTGCTTGCTGATTGTGTGTGCATAGTGAGTGCGTGTGTGCTTAGTTGTTTCTTCGTCTGCGCCGTCAGCTGGTAGTTTAACATAAATGGCTACTTAGCAATAGGTCATACGATCAGCTGTGTACACCCAGGGCTCAGCACCGAAAACAAGAACACAACAGAATTAGTTCTATAGAAATACTACGCTATGAAAACCAATTTTTAATAGCTTCCCGCCTACTTATACAAAATAATAGATTGTATGAAAAATTTGAAGCAAATCTATCGAGTAGTTTTCGAGATTTCGTTGGCTAAATAAATATTATTTTCTTTTCAAAATTTCTTTTTCAAAATTTTCAAAATGCTCTAAAATTGAGACTACGCTAGAAAAATCAATTTTTGAAAATTTCCCTTCTTTTGGCAGTTGCGAATAATTTCCCTGTAAATTTTAGAACAAATCTTTAATGTAGCGTTTCTGCACTAGTTAAGTAAATACCATTTTTTTCATTTTTTTTCATTAATTTGCATATATTTGGACTCAGGGAGTCGAAAAAAGTGATTTCTAAAAAATGTATATATATGTGTATGCGCGTGTGTGTGTGTGTGTGTGTGTGTGTATTCGTTACGCTAATCAACTCTTGAAAACTACTCCATAGATTTGCTTCAGACCTTACATACAATTTTTTTTTGTCTGAGTAGAAGGGAAGCTATTGAAAATTGGTTTACTTAGCATAATCTTTTTTATAACAATAAAAAAAAAATTTTCTCCATTCTTTATTTTTTTTTTATTTTTTCGCAAACTACTTGATAAATTTGCTTAAAATTTGCATGGAAATCCTTTGCGACTGTCGAAAGGAGGAAAACTTTTGAAAACTGATTTTCTTAGTGCAGTTTTAATTTGAGAGCATATTAAAAATTTTCAATAAAATTTTAATTTTTTGCTGCCTCATAGAGAAAGCATTGTATCGATAAAAAAGTTTTTTTCTATTTTTTCATTAATTTGTACGTATTTAGACTCAGGGAGTCGAAAAGAGTAGTTTCCAGAAAATGTTTGTATGTATGTGTGTGTGTATGTATGTGCGTGTTTGTTACGTCAATTTTATCTTGAAAATCACTCGATGGACTTGCTCCCAGTGTTGCATAAAATTTATTTTTTTGTATGTCTAGGGGGAAAGCTATTGAAAATTTGTTTTCTTAGCGTGGTTTTTTTTAGAGCTATTTAAAAAAAATAAAAACAATATTTATGTTGACTGAAGAATAAATAAATTATTATTTTATAATTATTCTTAGTAATTGTAAGGATAAAGACAAAAAGGATGTAAAATCGGGAGTGGTTTATAAGATCAATTGAAATGATTGTGATAAATATTATATTGGACAGACAAGTAGATATTTAAAAAAGAGAATTTATGAACATAAATATAGTTTGAGAAATCCAAATGTTGTATCAGGTTTAAAGCAACATTGTTTGAGTTCCATTCATTCGTTTGATTTTATAAATGTTGAAATTCTGGAACATAATATTAAAAATAAATTTAAAAGAGAAAGTTTTGAGAATATTCATATTATTCGAAATAAAAACAATGTTAATTTAATGTTAGAATAGAGTAAATTATATAGTATTTATTATCTTTTTCTGACTTAACTTTAAATTGAGATGGATACGAGGTGCTTCTTGATGAACGCAGTTATTATGTTTATCAATTGCACTTGGTTTGGCGACGTTTGATTTGTATTGGTCGTGAATATATATTAATTAATGTTGGTGGTGGATGTATATTAATTAATGTTTGAGGTGGGGGTGGAGGATGAGCAGTAGCATGCTTAAAACATCAGACAGTTTTTAGGAGAGTGGAGTTTACAATCGAATCAAAGATTTTTGGTGTTGGGGAACAGTCAGATTATGCTTTATTAATTTTATTTATTTTGAAGTTTTAACGTAGTTAATTTTAAGATTTTTTTTCAGATTATTCTTCAGAGGTGATTATAAACAAGGGCATTTTGAGTGTCCTTTTTGTTTATTTATTATTATTATATATTTTTATTCGACTTTAAGGCGACTACGGAGCTTAGGCTAAATTTTTATTTCGTAGTTTACAAATTAAACTTATATTTTGTAAAACTTTTTGGATTTATAAGTTTTCCACCATTCTATGGGTATCAAAGAATGGTGAAAAATTAAAAAATCTGAAAAATTTCATGTATTAAAAGTATGATTTGTAAACTAAGAAATGAAACCTAACCTAAGTTCCGAGGTTGCCTTAAGATCGATAGCAATATTCTTCAACTCATTTAAAAAAAAAAAAATTTTTTATTTTTAATTTTTTTGTATTTCATGCAAAATACTTGATGAATTCTTTTCGAAATAAGAAAAACTTTTAAGGACTAATTTTTTAGCGTAGCTTTAATTTTGAAGCATTTTTAAAATTTTCAAAAAAATTTTAATTTTTAATTTTTTTTTTGTTTTGTGTAAACTTTTCAATGGATTTGTTCCAAGATTTGTATGTAAGTTATTTGATATTATCTGAAGAAAACAAGCTTTTAAAAGCTAATTTTCTCAGAGCAGTTTCAATTTTAGAGCATTTTGAAAATTTTTAAAAAAATTATCATTTTTCATTTATTTTCTATTTTACGTATATTATTTGATTAATTTTATCCAAAATTTATATACATTTGATTTGCTATTGTGTGAAGAAAACAAGCTTTTGAAAATTCATTTTCTTAGCGTAGTTACAATTTTAGAGAATTTTAAAGATTTTGAAAATAATTTCGATTTTTCTTTTTTTATTTTTTTTTATTTTACGCAAAGTACTCGATAGATTTGTGCTAAAATTGCCAGAAAAATTATTTGTGACTGCCAAAAGAAGGAAAATTTTTGAAAACTGATTTTCCTTCCGTAGTATCAATTTTTGAGCATTTTGAAAATTTCAAAAATGAAATTTTGAAAAAAAAATTTGCATTTATTTAGCCAATTATATCTCGATGGATTTGCTTCCAGGTATGCAAACAATTTATTTTTTTGTTAAAGTAGGTGGGAAGCTATTGAAAATTGGTTTTCTTAGTGTAGTTTTTATTTTAAAACCATTTAAAAATTTTTTTTTTAATTTCGATTTTTTAAGTTTTTTCTTCTTTTTGTCGTAAATTATTTGATAAAGTTGCTTTGAAATTAGCATGGGAACTATTTGCAACTGCCAAAAGAGGATGAATTTTGAAATTCGATTTTCTTATCATAGTTTTAATTTTAAAAAGTTTTGAAAATTTTGAAAAAAATTTTATTTTCTATTTTTCTAGTTGTTAAAAATTAATGTATACACAGACAACCCTATTGGAAAAAATATGTGTTTTTCGCATGTGTAAAAACATGCGTAAAAGACACGTGTTTTCTACATGTATTTTTTACTTGTAAAATTTGCGTATTTTTTCATGTATTTTTTTCATGTGTTGATTTCGCGTGTTTTTTTAAAGTGTTTTGTCATGTATTTTTTTTAAAGCTCTTCGAAAATCGCAGAGCTTTTACTGTCTGGGCTCATATATCTGCGTCTTCAAAATCTATGTAAGGAATAATAGAACTAAGAACAACGCCACCTAGTGACTTAAAGTCAAACTCTCGTAGTCGATAATTAATAGCGATTTTAAATCTCTAGGTGGCGTTTCTTTAAGTTTTGTCATCTCTTATACAAATTTCGAAGACGCATGAGATATATGAGGCCAGACACTCACAGTTGAGTCGTTGAAACTCTTTGATCTTCAAAGAGCTGAAATAGAAATATGTGAAAAAACACGTGAAAAAATACATGAAAAAACACGCATATTTTACATGTAAAAAATACATGTTTTCTCAATAGGGAAATTTACTTTATATGCATGGCATTTTTATTGTATCTAGAATAATATAAATATATAATTAATATAAATTTTAAGATATTCTGGACAACAAAATACACATATGATTGTAAAATTAACAAACTCTGCATACTAATTTTACAAAAAATTTTGTGTTGATTTTCAAGTTAATAAAAATGTTAAAGCTGCTAAAAATTTCATGTTAATTTTACAAACATATATGTAACACAAAAAATTATTGCAGAAAAAAATTTTGATGAATTGCACAAAATTTTTTCAGTGTATATTTGAAAAACTTAATTTATTAAATAATAGCATAGATTTACTTCAATATATATCAAAATGCACGAATTCAAGCATAGAAGTCTGAGATTTCGATAACGGAGTTGATGAATTAACTGCTGTGGATATAAGAAATTCAACTTTCTTACAAGCTAAATGATTCAAGATGGAATTGACGCAATCAAATTTTTATGTAAGTCCATTACGATGACTTCAAGAAATGATATATATTTATTAACCTTTAAATGACGGGGAATTTTAAATTTTCAATTTCTCAGTATTTTCTATAAAAACCACATTATATGTGTCTCTAATATTGGGAAATACTCATATGTAAAGTGTCTATTCATGGTCGAGCCACTATAGTGGCTTTCCCGTCCCCTAAAGGTTAAAAAACGCGTGGACGCACGTTAATACTAATTACGGATTACATTTAAAAAATAAATTAAATTCTTTCAATGCATAATATGTTCGAAATTTGTTAACACCTAACTTGTTTTGTGTAGCGATAAACTGAATTGTTTTCAACAAAAATTACATTTGTTCTCCACTACTCTGAGCTATAGTTCGTTATCGTATCAGGACTTTTACTCCAGAGTAGTAAACTATAACTTGCTATCTTCGTTTAACATGTTAACTTTATAAGTTCCTTTCCTTGTGATAAAGCATAGTGCATATTTATGGAGCAACCATCCAGAGTACATCACAGTCGTATAAACAGACCCTGCAACTTCGGTGGTGGGAGTATCCTTTAGTGTGGCTAAATCATAGAGTTATTATAGATAGAGTAGGCGCATCTGCGAAGGTCCCATCATTAGAAAAAGAACGAAGATAATAGAGCGTTGTCTATCTCTATCTTTTAATGCCAGACGTGCATGCGCTGTAAACATATCTACAATTACTCTATGTGCATCATTCATCATCTTCCTCTTTTTATTGATAAGACGTTTCCTTTTTTACAAGCCCCTCGTCCTGACCTCGCTCTTAGCGCATTAAATGCTGCCTCCAATACTAAATGCTTTAAGCTTAAGGGGAATCCTCATACCGACATAGAGTTCCACGTTATCTACATCTGAATTATGCACTTTATCATGATTAATAAAAATTTAACTGTTTGTGACTAACACTCGTGGCAGGGGCACATTTTTAACATTCCGATGAATTCATTGCAATGTTGAAAGACAATGTAAGGGTAAATATAAAGTCGAAAGTTTTATACTTATACTGTCTTTTAGCATCGCAATAAATTCTTTGGGATGTTAAAAATGTGCCTCTATTATAAATTTTAACCATGAATAGTTAAATTTTTATTAAAAAGCATAATTCAAACGTAGATAAGGTAGAACTCTATGCCGATATGAGGACACCCCTTAAAACACTAAATGAAAAATTTTCCCTAGCTAGGGACCCTAAAAATCCCATTTTTCACGTTTTGTTTGTTATCTCGTATTGTGATTATTAAAACGACTTGAAAAAATTCATGAATATCATAAATCTCATTACTTTTAAGAGGACGTTGTATCTCTCTATCCTTCTCTAATCG
The DNA here is from genome assembly GCA_017163975.1 of Anastatus disparis. Taxonomy (NCBI): domain Eukaryota; kingdom Metazoa; phylum Arthropoda; class Insecta; order Hymenoptera; family Eupelmidae; genus Anastatus; species Anastatus disparis. The sequence goes on along the minus strand of JAFFSR010000370.1, from coordinate 1,929,562 downwards.
AAAAATGTAGGTTTTTGGAGAAACTAGTAGTTATTACTAGAAATCAATAGTTGTCCGCAACTTCTACAGTAAAAAACAATATTTTTTCTGATAAGGACAAATTAATTTTGATGCTTTGTTTTCAAGAAAAGTTTGACATACTTAGACATCATATTCTCTAGCTTTCCTTATGATTTCGTAAGTATGTCAAACTTTTTTTGAAAACAAAGCATCAAAATTTATTTGCCCTCATCAGAAAAGATATCGCTTTTTACTGTACAAGTTGCGGATAGCTTTTAATCTCTATCAATAATCGTTAGTTTTTCCAGAAACCTACATTTTTCAATTAGAAAATGATAGAGAGATCCAGCGTCTTCTTAAGTGTATTATTTGCAAAGAAATTAGAGGTAAACATAATTTCAAAAACCATTATTTAATATTCAAAATGCAATTTCAACCATGCACATAAATAGAAATATAAATCTTTCTTACTTTATCTTAAAGGACAGAAAAATACAACTTTTATATATTTGTGTAGATTTTTTTACTGGTGCACCATGTTAAAAAATGAAAACAACCGTTTTTTCACTGATTTAAGGACTAAAATACAGCATATTTTTTGTTTTTATGTTTTAACGACCAAAAACAACTCTTAACAACGTATTATGTGATTATATTTTAATAGAATTACTTTTCCAAAGGAATTGGAGGTTAACCAGTTGTGTGGCACGGCATTTTTTATTTTTATGTCTCAAAATGGTAAAGCTCAAAAATGAAATTATTCGATTTGGACCTATAAGATTCATTTTGGTCATTTCGAGTACGCCGTATAAGATCCGCCATAATGGATTTTGCGATTCTATTGCCAAATTCAGATTCAAAGACCCAAAAAACTAAAGTGTAATAGGTTACATTCAAATCGATTGGAAAACAAAAAAATTATTTGACATTATTTAGTAACCAGTTTATATTGTTCAATAAATATAAACAAAAACTGATCGAAAGATAGTGAAATAATAGATATATATTTTCGTATATTGTCATATATCCGTACTCATATACTAGTGTGTTGATAATTAAAATTAACATATAATAAATAGATGGTTTAAATTTTTAAAATTTAGTTTGATTTAGCCCTATAATATTGATTTTAAAATTTATATTGAGGCATTTACGCCTAAATATGTATAAATGTATTAGAAGAGAAAGAAAGAGACGTTTGGATACATGTGACTGCGCGTGTTACCTAACCCTGAAACGCACACTGAGAAAAAAAGTGAAAATAACGAATGTGAAACATATGATAAATGGCTTGAAAATATTAAAATTGCTTTAAGTAATTCTTCAAAATTTCTTGAGAAAGTGCGATTATTAAGTCATATACCAAGCAACATTTCCAGAAATTATTTATTATCAGTTTTATCAAATGTAACTGTTTATATGATTGATCAAGCAATATCATTGGTAAATAATAAAGATATTTATAAAAAGCCTGAGAACTATTGTGACTATTCTTTGGATAGTGAAATTATAAGGAAAGTTAAAAATTATTATTTAAACGATGATTTCAATTGTTCTCGTCAAAGTGCAAATAAAAGTGACACAATATCTGTTAAAGAAAATGGTATAAAAACTAAAAAAGTTGAACGCTTTTTTACGCGAAGCATAAAAGAAATATATCAATTATTTATAGAAGAAAATCCTGAAATAAAAACAAAAATCGGTAAATCAATATTCTATGCCCTAAGACCAAAGTGGATTATACCCCATCCGCACAACGATTCATGTCTTTGCGTTTATTGCGAGAACCTGAAACTTATGTTGGATGCTATAAATAAATATATAATAGAGAATAAACATGAGATTGCGGATTTGGAATTGAAAATATATTGTTTTGTTTGCTGTTTTAAGATAACTTTGTTTCTATAGCTAATAATAATGATCCCCATGGCCGTGACAACTTTAATTAGCTAGTTTTATACCATTAACCGTCGGCTGTTAGCAGATAAACTGATCATTTTCTACTGATTGTTGGTCAATTATTAACTAATTTTGAAAAAAATGGTTAAAACCCTAGTGGAAATCGGTTTTGCTAATAACTGTTAATAATTAAAAATAATTGCTAATAACTGCAAATAACTGCTAAAAGCTGCTAATAACTGTTATAAATAGTTTAGTTTGAGACAGAAGTAGCGGTTATTTACAGTTAATAGCAGTTATCATCAGTTACTAGCAGTTATTAGCAATTATTAGCATTCATAAGCAGTTATTTGCTATTTCATTAACAGATATTAGCAGTTATTTGCGTTTATTTACAGTTATTTGCAATTTCTTGCAATTATTTACAATTATTAACAATTATACGCTTTTTAAAAAATTTTTAAATTTTTTATATATAGGAAAAAATTTCTAAGACAATAAATTTTTATAAATAACTATTATTAACTATAAATAACTGCAAGTTCCTGCAAATAACTACAAAAATCAGAAAATAATTGCAAATAACTGCAAGAGTCCGCAAATAACGGTAAATAACTGCAAAAATAAAAAAATAACTGCAAATAACTGTTACTATTATCTTAGTTTTTAAAAATTGTATTATACAAAATTGTTGTGCTTATAAATGCTAATAACTGTTAATAACTGCAAATAACTACTATCAACTGCAAATAACCGCTACTTCTGTCTCAAACCAAACTATTTATAACAGCTATTAGTAGTTGCTTGCAGTTATTAGCAAAACTGATTTCCACTAGGGAATATGACTAGTTTATAATGAAAATTTCTATAAGGGAATAACAGAGAGCGAACGACAAATAAGAGAGAGCGAATGCCAAATAAGAAAGAGCGAACGCCAAATAAGAGAGAGCGAACGCCAATCTTGGTGAAGGACAGCCACCCGTTCTAAAGCTAACGCAGGTCCAGGGTGGTACCTTTCATGAAAAACAAAAGGTATGTTAAAAGAGGAGGGAGTTTAGTGGGTAGTAGGGTTGAAACATCGACCATGTACACTTGGTGGATAGTATATTTTTCCGAATCTTTTGAAATGCTCCAATAAAAACCAAGAAAATAACGGAATGGTCCAATGAAAGGTTAGAATTTTAAATCATTCGGAAAAATATCCTTTCCGCCAAGTGTACAAACTTTCAATGTATAGTATTTTGAGGCTAGGTTTGTCGAGCTTGATATCTAATTTTCAATCCAAGCTCGTAAGAAAATGACAAATCTAAATAATTTTTTATTTAAAAATAAATGATTATATTAAGAGGAGGTCGGAACCATTCGCCGCTTGGTGGCACTGCAGGTGAAAGAAGAATACAAAATATTTTTTATACACAGATTTACAATTTGAGTCTCGTTTCGTCTGTCGTACTGTTTGCATCGTCTTGTGGCACTGCTCTTTCTCTGTGATAGCGCTAGTGTGTTCAAGTTTTTTTTTCTCGCCCAACGAATTTTCTCTGAGCGAGTTTTAAATCTTTCTGGCACGACCTTTTTCTCTTTAAGAAAATAAGAAGAAAAGGATTCAAAATTTAACAAGTATAAGAAGATAGCCCTTTTCAGATATATCATCCAGTTTATAGTGGTTTTTATTCTAGTGTTTATCTTCAAGTTTCTATGAAGGGTTTTTCTTTTCTTTTTCACCATCGACAAATATAAGCGCTTGGCTAAGATGGCCACCTAACGGATCAATTTTTAAATCAAGACCTTCTAAGCACTTACTATACGACATCTTAACAAAGATATATCTTCTTTTTCTCTATAAAGAGGGCGCAGTATAATACATTCTTTACGATCTATCTGGAGGATTTACACATAATATACCTTCAATCATCCTGATTTAATGTCTCCCATCTCCAACGTGGTACAAACTGGACAATCTCCTCAGGTAGACGAGGGGAGATTGCCCGATTTTTTGGGCTTCCCAAGAATTCCATCTTCACGGGATGCACGCCAGGATCCTATACTCAACAATGTCCCTTCACGGGCGGCTTTTCCCTCTGGATTTCGGGGCGTAAAGGACCTCCCGCACAACATCAACCCTTGAAACGTTGACCAGGATGTGTTTAATATTCAATCTTTTGAAAGGCAGATCTTAAATAGATACGATGAGCGCTCTGGAGCTCCTTATGTCGTTTTTGGCTTTGACTCCGACAAGGACAAAAATCCAGGAAACTACCATTTGACTAACGTGGGCTTTCAATTGTTTAATGCTGGAATAAAACCTCTGAGCCTCAATAGAGCTGGGCCTGAGAAATTTTCTGTAACCTTTTTAACATATACTGAGGCGAATGCTTTTGTTGACATGGCTCCCAAAATATCTGAGAGTTGGCAAGCCTTTATGCCTGACCAAAGCCTATTTCAGGTGGGTATGCTTTTTGACGTTCCTACCTCTCTCTTGGAGGGGGATATTCTCAAGGGTTTGAACACTCCCTATGGATTCAGAGTCGAGAGGGTGGAAAGAATCACCCGGACAATAGGCTCTGATTTGGGCCCTCAAACAATCGAGACCGACAAAATCAATATTTTCTGCAGAGAAGAACTCCCTCAATTTGTTACACTTTTTTTATCTTTTATAAGGTTAAAAGATTTGTTGCAGCGGTCCTTCGGTGCTACAGATGCCAAAGATACGGCCATGGCACCAATTCGTGTAATAATCATCCCAGATGTGGCAACTGCGGGGAGAACCATAATGGTCCCTGCTCTAATAGTCAGTTTTGTTGCAATTGCAAGAGTGAGGAACATGGCGCAAAAAGCAAATCCTGCATATTTTTTACTTCAACAGAGAAATTAATCTTTTGATGTCGCTACAGGGAATAGATAAGGCTTAGGCTTTGTTTGTGGTCCAACAGGGTTACTCCAACAGATGGGGGTGGGGTCTTTTTGTGGCCCCTTGGACAGCGCTAACCCATATATTGAAAATAGAGCTAGAATGGAGTCTGCCTCTAAGACTAGCTGTGAAAAAGTTCAGGAACTGAACCGTTCCTTAAGGTCTCACGGTATTGCATGCCAAAAAGAACTGGAATCACGTCAGTTCCTTCCTACTGACGCTGCCGCTCCCGATACTCAGTTAAATGTGACAAACGGCCTGAAATCTCCCGAGATAATGAATAGCACAGTTAATAATGGCACTTTTGACATTCTCCCTAGTCCAAAGAGTAACATTTTAAAAATCAAGTCTGCGAGATCGATTTCTGACAGGGGTAACAGGAAGAGGAAAAAACAATACAAGGGGGGGGGGCTCTAAACCCCTAATCGAACTGGAGGACCAGCGGACCATAAAGTCTGCAGACTCGGACGTCGATATGGACAGCAATGGCTCTTACACGTCCTATACGAGTGATCTTAAGAGGAGGTCAAGTATATATGTCCTTTTCTAATCAAAGAATTGATTTTTTCACAAAAATTAATAATTGTAGCAAAAATAAAAAGAAAGCCCTATCTCGTATAATAAAAAGTAAGATTTTCTTTTATGAGGAAAAATTATTTTTATCGCTTTGTTTTTAAGAAAACCTTGAAAAACTGAATTGTCCATCCTAACCTCTATTTTTCAAGGTTTTCTTCAAAACAAATCGATAAAAATAATTTTTCCTCATCAAAGAAAATCTTGCTTTTTATTATACGAGATGGGGCTATCTCCTTATTTTTTGCTACAATTATTAGTTTTTACAAAAAAATTAGTTCTTCGATTAGAAAAGGACAGAGATGTACGACCTGCTTTTAAGAGGCGGTCGGGTCTATTTGCCGCATGGGGGCGCTGCGGTCAGGTGAGAGAAAAATGTAAAATAATTTTTACTCAGCGATTTACAATTTACTGAAACAATAATTCACCTCTAATGTTGTCAATAACTCTAGCCATATATATGTAGAATAATTATTGATGCTAATCTTGTTTGTAAAGTTTAAAATATTGTTGTAAAGCGAAAAATGCAGCGTGAGATAGAGCCGGCATGAGCATATGTATTCATCATTCTTTAGTATTACTTTCTCTGTCGCACTAAAGAAAAATACACATGTTTATATCGGCTCTATTACGCGCAGCATTTTTCGTTTTACAAAAATATTTTAGACTTTTCAAACAAGATTAGCATCGATAATTATTTTACATATATATGGCAAGAGTTATTGACAACATTTGAAGTATATTGTTGTCTTACTAAATTGTAAATCCGTGTATAAAAAATATTTTATATTCTTCTCTCACCTGCAGCGCCACCAAGCGGCAAATGGTTCCGACCGCCTCTTGATGGAGAGAACCTTCCAGGGAATAATAGTGGAGGGAGGAGCCAGAGAGCTCGAAAAAACTAAGATCCTTTTGTTCATGCAGGGAGGATACGCAAGGAATCACCTCCACATATTTTCTACACTTTACTTTTCAAGTGACGTGGATATTAAAGTCTTATAATCTGTGCACGAGCGACGCAGTCATTTATTATTCTTCACCTGAAAAATAAAGAGGGCCATATTCATTATGCAGCGTGTCTTTATGGACAGAGATTCGCATCTAACTGGAAAATTCAATGGATGACAAGATGTGAATTTCTTCAAGTTTTAAGTTTTAAAAATGAAAAATTTGTCAGTGAAAGTGTACGATAGAAAGACTGTGTATTGTGTCCCAACGTATTTCCTGAAAGGTGTAAAAATTTTAAATAACTCTCAACTTGAGATCATTCATCGTCGTTCCAGTCTACGTTTTCTCCCAAGAGATATTATGTGTGATATGTTGCGGTAATTTTACAAACATTTCACGAAATTTTTATCGATAGTGATGACGGCGGACTTCGGTTGTGTTGAATCTTTCAATACGAACGCTCAAATGCGCAGGAAGTGATGGTGCAGAGCGCTCAGTGTGAAAAAAATCTGACTGTATACTTGTTTTTTTTTTGTGTGTTAACGACTCTTAAAATCACGTTAAAAAACCTTTATTCTATGTGTAACACTCGTTGTGGTCACACAACAACAACATGCTATAACATATTAATTCATAGACAATAATTTTCTTTTATCTTTATTCTTTTGTGACCACTGTTTGTGACGGTTTCTTCATTGTGAATTGACAACGTTCTTTTCGGTAATCACGCGGATGTGATGCGCCGAGTTCTTGTTGGACTCGGACCGTCATTGCTGTGCCTCGCTTTATTCTATCTACTAGAGCACCATTGCATCCTCATTCGTTGATTTTTGGACGAGTTGCCCTCTTCCATCTCTGGGTGGGTCGCTGATACGATATTTCCGGGGAGATGCCCCAATGATGATGAAGGAAAGATAGATAATCTTTCTTTAGGTCAGTTGTGGAGACCTTTTTCGGTGCAGGGATTGGGCAGAAAAGAATCTTATATTTTTAGAATTAACGATCCAGTGAGGAATGGTAATGGGTACATGTCCTGGAGGATATAACCAAAAATAGAAGAAAAAAAAAGATTTACAATTTACTAAGACAGTAATATACTTCTAATATTGTCAATAACTCTTGCCATATATATGTAGAATAATTATCGTTTCTAATCTTGTTTGAAAAGTCTAAAATATTTTTGGAAAGCGAAAAATGCTGTGCGTAATAGAGCCGATATAAACATATTTATTTTTCTTTAGCGCGACAGATAAAGTAATACTAAAGAATGAGGAATACATATGCTCACGCCGGCTCTATCTCGCGCTGCATTTTTCGCTTTACAACAATATTTTAGACTTCCCAAACAAGATGAGCATCAATAATTATTCTACATATATATGGTTAGAATTATTGACAACATAAGGTACATTATTGTCTCAGTAAATTGTAAATCGCTATGTAAAAAATATTTTATAATTTTTTCTCACCTGACCGAAGCGCTCGCATGCGGCAAATAGTCTTGACTGCCTCTTAACATAGTTTTAGTGTGGACAAGTCATTATATTTGTTTAAAATATGAATTAAAAAAGATATCAATAAAAAAAGCAAGAATCGGTTCCAGCAGCTCCGACATCCAGTTAAGGTAGTTTTTGTCGGGCAGCAATTTACTCCTAAAATAACGCTTGGAAATGCAATTTACCAACTGACTTTTTTTTGCATTTCTAATACACCAAACCTTTTTCATTCGGTTTCGTATATTTTTCCGAATAAAAATATTTTTTTTTCCTACTATCGTGCGCAAAGTTCGAGTTTGCGCCTGCGCCTGTGTTCGCAAAATCTTTTATTCTTGCACGCTCAGCTGACGTGCGGGAATGGAGCTAATGCGAGGAATGAGATTGTACGCGCGCACTTTCTGCGTTTACATATACCGCGCGTGAGAAACTGTAGCTATGAGCACGTATATTTTGTGTTAAAATAAGAGAGAGAGAAAGATATATCTAAACAGAATCACGTTTAATAATATCGCTTATTGAATAAGCGCGTCCTTTTTTTTTCTCTTTGTTTATGAAAATGTCCTTACAATGCTTGCCCGGACATTTTAAATTTTCATATATAACACGCATTCTTTTATGTAAATTCTAAATTGTTTATTCTAATGAAATGTATTTCATTAAAATAAACAATTTTCGTGAAGAAGAGTATATTTTAAAAATGCTTCCTTTTCAAGTCATTTGCGATTTTATGACGTAAAAATGCCAAAATTCGTAATTTTTGTGATTTTTTCTAAAAAACTACTGAATGGATTGCAATTTTGCGCGATGTGTGTCCCTGCCACGGTGCGCTTTTGGCGATTTAAATGCAAAAGTTATGTACCTCAAATATTCTTGTGAATAACTTTTGTATGATTTTTGAACAACTTTAAGCCGTAAATTAAAAAAATTCGACGAGCTCTTTTTTAATAAAATGAAAAAAAAAAGATAAATAATAATAAAAGGGCACATAATATAAGTTTTTTATAATTGGGATCTGATAAATTCAAATATATTATAATAAGTAATATTTTTTTTAATATTAGTTTTTAATATTTTTTATGAAATTATACTCATTAATGCTTTTGGAATTCAAAAATCTTAATATAAGTTCAAACAATACATTTTCAAAATTTCATTCAATTTTACATTTATTCCATGCTACACTAATCACTTTATATACTCATACTGCCTGTTTACTTTTAAAATGATAAAATTTTGATGAACGATGAATTCTCCGCACGGTTTGAAATGTAAACATAGTTTGATCTATAGTTCACTAAATATTCATAATATCGATAGATGTCGTAGACTTTTTGATAGTTTTATATCAGTTTTCATTTAACTTTTATAAAGTCGACATCTCTATTTAGTTCCGTATAAAATTTTCATTCATTAAAAAAAAATTTTCTTTTTCTTTTTAATGATGAAGGTATCGTTTAAAAAAGCAGGAAGTCATGAACAAAATCGTTACAAGTTATGTTTATTTTGTTTAAAGAAATCTCAAGTATTTATTGAAGTAAAAAGAGCAATTAAAACAAAAATTTTAAATTTCTACTGTGATTATAATCCAAATGATAAAAGACTATCAGCTACTGTGTGTGCTGCTTGCAAACTGGAATTGTATCGTTCATCTAAGAATGAAGAAAAATCAAATAAATTAAAATTGCCTGATTACAGTGAATTTACCTTACTACCAAAAAGTACGCGACAGTCTGCATCCAATAAATGCCAATGCAGTTTATGTGAAATAGTGCAAAAGTCAATCATAAATTTTCAAAATGAACCGAAAAAAAAACTATTATCGACAATCAAAAGTGCGAAAAATATTTGAGTAATTTACGTAAAGGACATAACTGCATTACTAGTGTTTTAGTGGCTAACGTTAAAAAAAAATTGATGAGCATTGCGGCGTTAAAGGAAAAGGACAGTTAACAAGTTCGTTATTGAAAGCTATTGTAAATAAGACAAACGATGTTACTGAAAGAAATGTGAAAGAAAAAAATTTTGTTGTATTGTAACAATTTCATGGCAAACCATTAATAGTAAATATTAAGCCAAAAGCAAATAAAAATTCCATTATTTCCGTTGATGCTATGTACAAATTACAAAGCGATCTAAATTGTAGCAATAGAATTATCGATAAGATTGCAACAGCTGTTCGTCAAGAATCGAATAATAAACGAATCATTAAAACAAATTTGAAGAATAAATTTTTTGAAAATAATCACAAACTCGATTTATTTTTTGAAGTACGTGAGTTTTCTTTTGTAAATATACAAGTTAAATATATATGTCCAACTCCAGAGAAAGCTATTATGTGTAAAGATTTAAGTACTTTTATCAAATTTATTTGTACAGCACGAAAACAAAATGAAATTGAGTTACATTTAAAATTCGGAATTGATGGAGGCGGAGATATTTTAAAAATATGTCTCTCATTGCAGCCTAAAGACGAATCAGAAACAATAGTATCGAGAGAAAATTCAGCAAAAAAATTTAAATTATCTAGTGTCAAAAAAGTTTTTCTTATATGTGCCGCCCCTAATGTACGAGAACATTATCCAAATGTTAAACTTATTTGGGCAGCTCTGAAAATGAATGATTTCCTCGGTACTGTAGCAACTGATCTCAAATTAGGTAATATCATCACGGGATTAATGACTCATAGTAGTAAGCATTCATGCACTTGGTGTGACGCGAAAACTAATGATTTAATTCATTGTGGCTTTCCTAGAAGTATTGAAAATTGTGTGAAAAACAACGAATCCTGGGTTTCTAAAGGCGAAAAGAAGAATGAAGCCAAAAATTACAAAAATTGTATTAATCCTCCAATTTTTGCGACACTTGATTCACAAAAAGAAGTTATTGACATTATTTCACCTCCAGAGTTATACTTAATGCTTGGTGCAAATAACACAATGTATAATCACATGTTAATAAAATTTGAAAATATTAGCCTAAAGTGGGCTAAAATGTGTAACGTTGAAAGATGTATAACTTACGGCTCTCATAGTTTTGAAGGAAGTCAATGCAGAAAACTTCTAGATAATGTCGATAAATTACGAGCAATTTGTAATATAAATCGTCTTCAGTTCGTAAAAGCTTTTGAAACTTTAAAAAAAGTGATTGACACTTGTTTTTCTTCAAAATTAACAAGCACTTATCAAAATGATATCAACGAATTTAAAAAAAGTTATTGTGATCTTGGTGTATCAATAACTTCAAAAATTCACGCTATATTTCATCATGTTCCACAGTTCTGCTCAAAAAATTAGCATGGTTTAGCATTTTATAGTGAACAACCAGTAGAATCATTGCACCATGATTTCAACACAACTTAGAATAGATGTAAAATTTTAAAAAGTCATTCTGAATATTCAAATTGGTTATTACGTGCTGTTTGTGAATACAATTGTCATTATATTTGAAATATTTATATAAATATTAACTTTTTTGAGTGCTAAAAGTATCAATATGTATAGTTTAATAAAAATTGATATTGCAATAATATATTTTTATTTAATTACACCCTAATTATAAGCAATTTATATATAACTTATATTATGTGCCTTTCTTTTATTTTTTTGTTCGTTTTTTTCACTTTACTAAAAAAGCGCTCGTCGATTTTTTTAAATTTACGGCTTAAAATTGTTCAAAAATCATACTTAAAAGTTATTCACAAGAATATTTGAGGTACATAACTTTTGCATTTAAATCGCCAAAAGCGCACCGTGCTGCATAATCGCAACGACAACCTTTATCGTAAACGTTCTGTGTTACACGGCGGAGAGAGACATTTCAGACCTCATTTTAGGCATAGAAGAAATCATTTTTTGTCGTCATAAAATTCGCATTAATAGCTGAAATTATGCTGTCGGTGAAATTGCAATCCATTTAATAGTTTCCGAGAAAAAAAATCACAAAAATAATGAATTTCGGCATTTTTACGCCATAAAATCGCAAATAACTCGAAAAGGAAGCATTTTTAAGGTATACTTCTTATTATAAAAACTGTTTATTTTAATGAAATACAATTAAAAAAACTTTTTCCGAATTAATATTATGAATTTTTTTTAGAAGTTTTTTTGTTTATAATTATTACCGGCCCACTTGGAAAAAATTTTTTTAAATGGTTCTACTCGGAAAAACATAAAAAACCGAATGAAAAAGGTTTGGTGCATTAGAAATGCAGAAAAAAAGTTAGTCGGTTTAAGCTTCATTTACAGGGATAAACCGCTCGACTATTGGAACTACTCCAAAAAAAAACAAAAAGAAAAACGGGGAGTGCTCCGTAACAGTTTCGGAGAGGTTCAGAGTGGTTTTTCATTATTTTAAATAATTATTTAGCAGTGTATGTATAATATAGAATAGAAATATATCAAAAGATAATTTAGCTTGGTCCATAGATATTAAGCCGAACTAGACCTACGGTAACATAAAAAATATTATGTTTGTAAATAAATATATTATATTATGTAAAACATGATTGTATATTTTATATGTTATCATATTCAGAATATTAAATGTAGCAAATTAATTCAGGATTCTAAGGATGTTAAGAAGATTTTACTTCTTATTCATTGATGATATACGATTAAGTATTGGTATATTTATAAAAGAAATCCAAGATGTAACTGGTTTCCGAAGATGCAAACCGTTTCCGAATTGCTTCGATCTGAACCAAAAACTTTCATTTACATTTTCCATTCAGGCCGGACCATTCTTATTTTATAAAGGAATTAACGCTTCACTCCGAGAGTAGTTAAGTGTTGGTTTGGTTCAATTTTCAACCCTGATAACAAGTGTTTCGTTAACGCTGCGAACCCAAATCAGAGCAAACATTTTCTAGATACAACTTCTCCTAACCGATCGCTGAAATGCAATTTTTTTTCCAGCCGTTAATATATCGATCTTTCCTCACTAGTTACAGAAATATGACTTTTTCTAACTGCCCACTATGATATTTTTATAACTATACTCAGGAAAACAACTATAATTCGGGAACGATAATTCACGTTTATGACCTCAAAAGTGATTTTCGAGAATAATAATAGATTATGATGAATTCATAACCTTTGAAGATATTGACTTTTGAATCCACTCTAATCAAAATTCAATATGCACACAGAGAAAAATGCTATAACAAATATAATTAACGATCGTATTAAAAATTACTATATTGTGTAAGAGTGGGACATTTCTACGTTATAAGAAAAATGACTATGTCACATGTTAAGATTTGTGAGAATAGATACGTAGAAAAAAATTTTATTCATTAATTTTTGTAACCCGAAACTTGTTATTTAATTTTTTTATCAATTTAATTTTTTTATTCATTTAATTTTTTTTAAATAAATTACCTTTGAAAAAAATCTGACCTGAAGTGGAGTCGAACTGGGTACCTCGAGGATGCAAAGCATGAAGTTACCGACTGCACCATCATGACATGTTACTTATGAAATTTAAAATCGTCTACATATGTTATAGAACTACTTTCAATTAGGTAGAAAATTTTTATGTTACAAATAAATTTACACATTATCGACTCGATATTATTATTTGGAAAAGTAAAATCAGGGAACGCGGTAGTGCTCCTTACGGCAAGTTAGTGCTACGGCTTTCCCTATTTACTTTGAATTTGTGATGTTTAAAGATTAAAACTTTGAGTAAATAATTATGTTTCAATATTTACATATTATTTGATTACAAGTATACATAAAATGATCTAATGTTTTATCTGACAACAAAAACACATAGCCAAAAGTCAAGTTTTCATGATTTTTTTATATTATCACAGGTTAGTCTGTCGATTTCTTTTCTATATCGGGTTGTTTCAGATTTCCGGCAGATGTTAGAGAACGACGGAGAGTTTTTTGTCTGATGTGAGAGAAAAAGACAGAATACGAGTTGTGCGATTGCTAATAAGTGGGAGAGAGAAAGAGAGTATAGAGAGTGAGAAAAAGAAAGAGAATACGAGTTATATCTTTTAATAATGAATGCATGTATTCAGGCGAATGCTTTCAGAACATGCTAAATGTATAAAGAAATCGCGTAAATAAGCAATATAAGAATTTAGTGTCTCGTTCTATATAGCTGACGAGCTGACGCAAAATCACGGGCGTTAATGTGATCAGTTCGCGCGTGCGCAGTAAAACGTCTCGAACGTACAATTCTACAGTTGAAAGCGGCGAAATTCAAAAGTCGGTGATACCGATTTGGTATTTAAAAATGAAAACAACAACAAATGAAAAAGTAATATTTGCCTATTTTAAAACATTCTTCATTAATTAATTAGTTTTTCATACAATATTTAGACAAAATAAGTTTTATAATAGCTGATTAATTTGAAAGTGTGGAAGAAAATAAGATTAAAATTTTTTCGAAAACAAATATTTTATAATCTTTCCTTAAAAAAAAAGATACATTTGGCGAGTCCTCGTTTTATAATTGATTTGATTGGATGTCTCTGATCACGTGATGTATAAATGTTGTGTAGAACCTATAGGATTGTGTTTTAATTTAAAACAAGAAAATCTCAATGCACATATTCATCATAGTTCATGACTGATGCGCGTAACTATGTTTAAAGCGCTACCGCGCGCGCCTAACCTATTCGTCCCGAAATTATTTACGTGTGTCATTGCCTAAAGAAAAAAAAACACATCGTACGCCATTGCAGAGATTAAAATCCTTTTTATTTGGCTATTAATATAATAATTTTAAATAATTTTGGTGTTGTAGATGTTTGTTGCAAACTGCGAGCAAGAAGAGAGAAGTAGATGAGCGCGCCGCGCGCTAATCGTCGTGTTCTCTCGACCGATTGATTTTCAAGCGTGACAACTTTTCTGCAAAGGATTTAAACGATTTTGTGCAAGTTTTTTTAGACTAATCAAAGTAAATGTAAGTTAATATTTCAAGTTAATAACCTAGAATCAAATTTATCTGTTAATTAAAACCTTCATTGTGATAATGTAGTTTTCTATTGCACATTTTTGTTTATTTTAAATTAAAAAACTATTTTTTCAAATATTTAAATTATTGAGTAACACTTAATGGAAAGCATCATTGTTTTGTAGGAAAGTGTTTTGCAAAAATATGGAATTAATAAAACTAGGTGGGATTCTATATTTCCTGGACCATCACCTGATTTCACGACAAACCAGACCCTTTGAAAAAAGTTAATCGAAGTGGAATAATCGATAAAAAATATAAAAAATCTAGGTATGTACTTTAAAAATTTTTTATATAGTAAATTTTTTTTATTTAATTATAGCCTGATGTTGAGATTAACAATAATGTGTGCATTAATTGGCATTTGTATTATTAATAATAATCATAATAAATTATAAAATCTTAAAATATTTTTTATTTTTATTTGACTACGATATTTAATTTGATAATTTTATATGATCATTTTGTTAGAGTTAATGGTAAATTTAAAGAAGAATTAAAAGCAAAAGCTTTGGAAGAAAAAGCAAAACGAAAAGAAGAGCTCTAAGAAATAAAAGAACGCAAAAAAGAAGAAAAAATAAAACAGGCTGCTTTAATTGCTTTTCTTAAAAAGTGGAATAAGCCTCGTGAAGATTTAGAATGTGAAGATCTTAAACCTCTGCCAGCAGCAGTTCCATTCAAATCTACTTTCCTCAATGAAAACTTTGGCAAATTTGCAATGATTTTAGAATTTTTACAATTTTTCCATGATGAAATTGAAGTTAAAACTTGGTTTTCAAATGGTTTGTCTTGAATCTTTAGAAAAAGCTATGACAGAAAAGGAGGTTACAGGTCTATTAAATGATTTAATTTAACTACTTCTCACCAATATTTTCAAATATCAAGCTGAAAAAGAAGATAAAATTCACGCAGGTGCATCTGAAACAGCTTGTGATAATATTGCTGATCAAAAAGCATCATCTATGGCAGAAGCTGTAAAGTTAGCAACAATGGCATAACTTGGTGTCAAACTCATCAAGGATGTCAATTATCAGAACTTGCATTAGATTACTATTCAATGAGTGAAATATTGCGGCAACATCTTTTAAGTTTTGGAGGACGTATAAGTGAAGTAGCTTCTAAGTGGAGATATTCTGAAAGATGTAAACCCTTTTTAAATATACATTAAAATTAATAGCTTTTCATTTACTATGATAAATAAAAAAATAATTTTTTACAGGTGGATATACAAATTAAGATGATCCTGCTCTTTTACTTAGGATAGAAAAACCACGTATTTTACGAGCACTTAGTCATCGTAATATGTGTGAATTTGACCTTGAAGATCGATTAACTGTAATAATTTGTTTGATGAACCAATTACTAACATTTGCTTCTATTCGTGATATTACTGATGAAAGATATGAAAAACTTTTCCAATTATATGATTATTATATTATAATTTTTTGTTTTTTATTGCTTAAAATAATTTTAATTATTATTGAAGACTTACCTATTTATAATGTATTATTTATAGTAAAAAAAGTCATTATAAAATCTAATATATAATATGATTGAGTAAAAAACATGATATTGAAATTTGCATCATTAAGATGCAACGAAATTGACATTTACTGTATTTTATATTTTATATGTGACAATAAATTGAATTTTCACATTTACGAAATCATAGAATGACCTTACACAAACACTTCGACAATTCCAGCTAAAAATAAAAATTCAGAAAATGTTTTCGTTGCATCGCAACAATACAAATTTCAACATTGTTAAGAAACATGTAATATGGAAATTATATTTTTGTAATTGATAAAAGAAAATAAAATGTATTGGGAATAAGTAAAGTAAAAATTATATGAAAAGATATTTATTGTAATATATACAATGAATTGTAATAATTACATTGTCACATTGAAATAATTAATTTCTTATTCACAAATATCATCTGAATTAGAATAATTCAAAAAGTGTTTTAGTAATAAAAGTTTGTTAATAGTCCTGAGTTTTAAAATTATGTGTAATATAGAGGCATAACTGATATTTACCAAAAATTCACAATGCTGTATTTATATTTTTAAGGGGCAATTAAGAAGTTTGTGAAATTTTATTTATAAAGTAAATTTCTTTGTGAATCGTTTACAAACTGTCATTCAAAATTATGGCATTATTTAGTTGAGAAGATACTTAAGGTAGTACTATCGTTAAGGGATTGAAGGTTCAGAAAAATCTGAAATCGGGTATATAAGTACATTTAAGTTCAAATAAGATGTAGTTAAATTTTGGTAAACTTTTGGAGTATGAGAAAAAAATGACAAACATTTTAATTTTCACACTTTTAACACGCGCTCTTATGGTAACTACACAGATTCTTTTTCAACTTTTGATTATAAGCTACTGATGGTTCAAAATTTCATCAAATTTAACACGTAATTAATTAAAGAACTAAAGAATAAATTTTTCAGTATCAAGTTTGAAACGATATAAACATCTTATACTCAATGCACGCCCGTGTATAACTATATATACACTATATATAGATATAAAGCGCGTGTTAAAAGATGAAAATTAAAATGCTTATAATTTTTTTCTCATGCTCTGAAAGTTAACCAAAATTAAACTGTGCTTTATTTTAATTAAAATCTACTTATGTGCCCAATCTCAGATTTTTCTGAATCGTCAATCCCTTAACGATAGTACCACCTTAAATATTTATTGATTTTTTTCTTAAATTGCTTTTTAAATTTTTATTTATATCTACTAATAAAGATAAAAATATAGGAAATCAATCTTCATACAATACATAAATAATCCATACGTTATAATCAATAATAAAATAATAATATTGAAATAATCAATATCATTTCTGCAAATATAAATATTGACTTGGTTGTTTATATACGGTCATTACAAATAATATTGATGATTTCTTTCAAAAAAGTATATGTGAAAGAAGGGTGGGGCTCGAACATTAGAATGTTTTTTATTGAATGAATATTTATTTAGAGTACCACAATTACGAATAGCATATTCCATAATTTCGAATAAAGTTATAATGAATTTTCATGATTTCAAAAAGCAGTAGTGATAATCTAAAATTATTCGATTAAAATATTTAGAATTCTTTCGAAATCTTGATATAGTTTATTCTAAATTTAGAAGTACAATTATTTTGCTACTTCTTATTTCGATAAAGTGAATATTCTAAAATGCTTTACTCGCATTAGTTATTTTCGTTACTTCAGTCGCTGAAAAAGGGTGGGGTTCGATTTTTCGAAAGACCGATATTTTTTTGTGCTTACGTAGAATCCCAAAATTTAGAATGATGCTATTCATAACAGTCACTTGAATTATTCAGAAATTTCATTTTCAATTCCTGGTTGCAATCGAAATTTATTTATTCGAATAAATTATAATTAATATTTAGAATCGTAACACGTATATAGAGCACTATATAATTATAAAATATTTCGAAATTTCTAATAAAATCTTTTTTCAAGTATCAAAAGAATGTACAAACATATACTTTTGAAGGGTGGGGTTCGATTTTTCGAAAGACCGATATTTTTTTGTGCTTAACGTAGAATCTCAAAATTTATAATGATGCTATTGATAACATTCATTTAAATTATTTATAAATTTCATTTTCAATTCATGGCTGCAATCGAAATTTATTTATTCGAATAAATTATACCCATACAGCATGAAAGGACTTTGAAAGGATTCTGAAAGGATTCATAAAAGGACTACAATCTTTCAGAAATATTTCACTGAAAGGATTCTGAAATAATTCTATGTCCGAGGTATTATTCTTTTAAAAATAATACATAAAAATATTTCATAAAGAATTCACAAGTCATTTCAAAATCCTTTCAATGGAAGAATTCTGTAAGGATCCATGAATTCTTTTGGTAATAATTCGTAAATCTTTTCATACATCTTCCATTGAAAGGATTCTGTAAGAATAATATGAAATATTTTTAAAATATTACATTGTATTATTTCTAAAAGGAATATACCTCGGACATAGAATTATTACAGAATCCTTTCAATGAAAGAATTCTGTAAGGATCCATGAATTCTTTTGGTAATAATTCGTAAATCTTTTCATACATCTTCCATTGAAAGGATTCTGTAAGAATAATATGAAATATTTTAAAAATATTTCATTGTATTATTTCTGAAAGAAATATACCTCGGACATAGAATTATTACAGAATCCTTTCAATGAAAGAATTCTGTAAGGATCCATGAATTCTTTTAGTAATAATGCATTAATCTTTTCATCTATCTTTAGTTGAGAGACGTGTAAAGTTCTAGAAATTTTATTCTTTCCTGTATTATTTAAGAATCAATTTAGAATCAATACACACACACACACACACATATATATATAACGGATATATGATGATATAATTATTCATAGGATTACGAATAGTTTTACAGCGGTTAAAATCGAAGTTATCATAACACAGACATCGCACGCATAACAATTTATAGTTTCCATTTAAGATTCTTATTTTCCTTATATATGAAACGGGAAGCACTCTTACCGCTTGCGAGAGTAAGAGATACCGCCATCAAGCGGATAAATTATAAACTAATCCCGAAAATATTTCTAAATGATTCTGTTATCTTTCACGTTTTCTTTCATAAAGTCCTTTCAAAGTCCTTTCAGTAAGGATTCATGTAATAACTTTTATTCTTATCATAAGTTATTTCATGAAATATTTCAAAAAGATTTCAAAATTATTTCATGTAAGATTTCTTGAGACTTTACCAAAATATTGCATGAATTTTTTCATGAAAGCTTTTTGAATGAATCTTGAAATGATTCAGTGAAAGAATACCTTAGATCATTCCGAAAATCTTTCTAAATTATTTTCTGATTTTAATCGTTGGAAGATTTCTGAGTTCTTTCTTGTTTCCTTTCAAGAAGTCTCTTCAAAGTCCTTTCAGTAAGGATTTATGTAATAACTTTTATTCTCATCATAAGTTATTTCATGAAATATTTCAAAAAGATTTCAAAATTATTTCATTTATGATTTCTTGAGACTTTACCAAAATATTACATGAATTATTTCATAAAAGCTTTTTCAATGAATCTTGAAATGATTCGGTGAAAGAATACCTTAGATCATTCCGAAAATCTTTCTAAATTATTTTCTGATTTTAATCGTTAGAAGATTTCTGAGTTATTTCTTGTTTCCTTTCAAGAAGTTCTCTCAAAGTCCTTTCAGTAAGGATTCGTGTAATAACTTTTATCGTCATGATAAGTTCTTTCATGAATTATTTCAAAAAGGTTTTAAAATTATTTCATGTAAGATTACTTGAAATATTACTAAAACCTTGCTTGGAATTATTACATAAAAACTTTTTGTAAGTATCTTGAAATGATTCGTTGAAAGAATACCTTAGATTATTTCGAAAATCTTTCTAAATTATTTCATGACTAGAATCTTTGGATGATTTTTGAGTTATTTCTTGTTTCATTTCAAGAAGTTCTCTCAAAGTCCTTTCAGTAAGAATTCATGTAATAACTTTTATCGTCATGATAAGTTCTTTCATGAATTATTTCAAAAAGGTTTTAAAATTATTTCATGTAAGATTGCTTGAAATATTACCAAAACCTTGCTTGGAATTATTACATAAAAGCTTTTTGTAAGTATCTTGAAATGATTCGTTGAAAGAATACCTTAGATTATTTCAAAAATCTTTCTAAATTATTTCATGACTAGAATCTTTGGAAGATTTCTGAGTTATTTCTTGTTTCCTTTCAAGAAGTCATTTCAAAGTCCTTTTAGAAAGGATTCGTGTAATATTTCATATTTTAACTTTCATTTCCTTCTTGGTATTATTTTTGTAAAGACTTTGTAATCTTTCTGTGTATTATTTCATAAATTCTTTTCAAAAGAATATGGTTATCTTTTTAAGTCCTTTTTAAATTTTTTCAACGTATTATTACTTGTAATATTTCATGAAATTATTTCGAAATTCTTTCATGCTGTGTGGATAATTGATATTTAGAATCGTAACACGTACATAGAGCACTATATAATTATAAAATATTTCGAAATTTCTAATAAAATCTTTTGACAAGTATTGAAAGAATATACAAAAATATACTTTTGAAAACTCTATTAGAAATTTCGAAATATCTAATCATAATATGGTGTTCTGTATACTTGTTACTATTCTAAATATCAATTATAATTTATTCGGATAAATAAATTTTGATAGCAGCCATGAATCGAAAACGACATTTCTAAATAATTTAAATGAATGTTATCAATAGCATCATTCTAAATTTTGAGATTCTACGTTAAGCACAAAAAAATATCGGTCTTTCGAAAATTCGAACCCCACCCCTTTTGAAAACTCTATTAGAAATTTCGAAATGTCTCATTATAATATAGTGTTCTGTATACTTATTACAATTCTAAATATCAATTGCGATTTGTTCGAGTGAATAAATTTCTATTGCAGCCATGAATTGAAAACGGGATTTCTAAATAAATTAAGTGAATGTTATGAATAACATCATTCTAAATTTTGGGATTCTACCTTAAGCACAAAAAAATATCAGTCTTTCGAAAAATCGAACCCCACCCGCTGAAAAAATGAAAATTCTAAAATGAATAAATGAACAGTCTCGATATGCACATAATTTATATGAACTTCTAAATAAATGTTAATTAAATGAAGAACATTCTTATGTTCGAGCCCCACCCTGAAAGAAATGTAAGAAAAGATATGTGCGCGCTATAGCGCGCCAGATAATTCTAGTAATAATAAATATATAAAAATTAGGTTGATACAATTAGCTAGAAAATCAGTGTTATTATATTAAAGTATCAGATTATCGGTAAAGTTAATAAATTTATTGTGATAAGAATTTTCGACTTTGAAAAAGTTGTGATATCTCCCTAAAAAGCTTTTAAAAAGGTAAAATTACGGCAGCTTTAAAAAAAAATCTTTTTCACTATCTCAAACATAAAAAATATTTTGTCAAAAATTTAAACTAATTTAATACAATCAACTAAAAAAAAATCTATTATATTTCTAAAAAAAGATTTTAACATCATAGATAATAAAAAAGTGGGAATTTAACTATAACAAAAATACACTTGAAAAAATACTGAAATCAATAATGTGTGGTCAAGTTTTAATATGATATAAAATAATACTTATAAATCATATTGTACCTATATTTTGATGATAATAATGAATCAATAAAAAATTCCTTTGTTAAAAATAAAGTGTAAAAAAAACCATATAAAATGTTATTGAAAATATAAAACTATCTTCAACAAAATTTAAAAAAATAATAAGTAATTAACGTAAAAATAAGAATAAAAGTAATATTACAGCTATAAACTTGCCAGGGCCACTCTACAACAGTTAAATATATCATTAATGTTATAAAATTAGATTATTTTTCATTGAATACTAAATTGTGAAAGTTAATATATATTTTGAATTTCTTTACGAGATTCTAAAAAGTCAATCCTAAAAAATGTTTTAAATGGATGTGTGTTCACCAAGAAATAGAACTTTTGAAGTGTGGGCCTGGCAAGTTTATAGCTGTAATATTATACTTTTATTTTTACTTTTACGTTAATTACTTATTAATTTTTTAAATTTTGTTGAAGATAGTTTTATATTTTCAATAACATTTTATATGTTTTTTTTTTACACTTTATTTTTAACAAAGGAATTTTTTATTGATTCATTATTATCATCAAAATATAGGTACAATATCATTTATAAGTATTATTTTATATCATATTAAAACTTGACCACACATTATTGATTTCAGTATTTTTTCAAGTGTATTTTTGTTATAATTAAATTCCCACTTTTTTATTATCTATAATGTTAAAATCATTTTAGAAATATAATAGATTTTTTTTTTAGTTGATTGTATTAAATTAGTTTAAATTTTTGACAAAATATTTTTTATGTTTGAGATAGTGAAAAAGATTTTTTTTAAAGCTAACTTGCCGTAATTTTACCTTTTTAAAGGTTTTTTGGTTTATTATATACATAATAAAATTTATTATTTTTATAGCATTAATTCTAACATAAGATATCAAATATTTTTACTCTGTCTTATCATTTAACTATAATATAATTTTTATTATGTAGCATAGCAATTTTTATAATAAGATATAGTTTCATTTCTTAATCGATGTCGCCAACCTTATCAAATCTTATAATAGTATTTGTTATAAATGTGATAAAACTCCTTAAAATTCTAAAATGTCCCAGCTCTCTTATGAAATATAGTAATTTCTATTACTATCTATAACTAAAGTTGTTACACTATTTTTCTCCGTGTACCAGATTTATAAATAGATTAGAAATTCAGTATAAAACATACAAAAAGGTTGAAATATTTATAAAAAAGAACTTATAAATAATACAAATTTATAAAATTTTTAAAAAATTAGCGCAAGCACATATATTGAAATACGCCTAATTATCAGGTTTCATTAAATATTTTTATGAGGGTAGACCCATTAAAAATTTTCATCATTATTATTATGCAATTTTTCAAGTACAAAGAAACAATAAATATTTATTTTAATTATTTACAGCATGGTTAAAATTCAAAAGCGTATTTCTACTGGATTAGAAGTGTTGCAATACTTCACTACTAGAGAATGGACATTTCATAATACAAACTTACTTAATCTGTGGGATGAAATGAATGAAAAAGATAAACTGTTATTTCCAATCGATTTTTTTAATGTTGAGCAAATGGAATACATAAAAAACATAATATTGGGAGCTCGTCAATATTGTATGAAAGAAAAATTATCTACCTTGCCTAGAGCTCGAAGACATCAAAAAATGTAAGTTTTACTTTTTAACTAGAAAACGTATCGGAACATTTATTTTTACTAGTGCGTAAGGGGATGTAAAATAAACACTCCTGTACTCACGGATATTATTAGAGATTAGTAGAGGCTGCTAAGGCCGTGCTAATGAAACGTGCCAAATTCGATCATGACGATCCTTACGGCGTTTCGGGAACCATGCACACAAAGTCCTTCTACATTTACACGTATAGGCCAATCAAAATAAGGTTTTGTTCTGCCATAATTAGTAACTGGAAACGACCTATGCGATCATTTAAAAAATAGTCCGTAGATGTTTACTTATATGTTTTGGACTAGCAACTATGATTTATTAATTAGTTATTAACAAATTAGTGCAAAAAAACGCGTTTTTTTTTGTTTTTTGTTAATAAAATGAAAACTATTTGACGAACTATTATGTATTAAATCATAACTAATAATTGAATTATTAAAAAAGTTGTAGAGAATTTAATTTTCAACAAAACGAAAGGTTAAATGATCCGATCAGTTTATTAGAACCGAAGAAAATTCGGAAAAACCGGAAAATTTTTCATTTTTTTTTTTAAATCATAACTCTGTTGTTTATTAATATTAAGAGCTGAAATTTGGCACAGAAGTAGATAATTATATCTACTTATAACATGCCAAAGGCAGATATTATCAAATAATTAGTTTCTGCGCAATTTCAATTTTAATTTTTTTTTCGGTATTATTCCCTTCTTTATATTACCGATTGAGAACGTCGTACATACATTGTTAAAAGGGTTTTGAAAACTAGAAACAAGATACTGTTAAACGTATATCCTAAGTTTTCATTAAAATTGTGTACAAAGGGTGAAATATGCACTTGAACATCGACGCAAACGGTCGAGCGCGCGGTACACAACTAAAAGTGGGGATGGAGGAAAAATGATATATATAGATATACCGGCATGTCAAATAGTTTTTGTTTTATTAACAAAAAACAAAAAAAAACGCGTTTTTGCACTAATTTGTTAATAACTAATTAATAAATCATAGTTGCTGGTCCAAAACATATAAGTAAACATCTACGGACTATCTTTTAAATGATCACATAGGTCGTTGCCAGTTACTGATTTTGGCGAAATAAGACTTTTTTTTGGTCTATTGACTGGCCTAGTACGTGGAGAAGCAACCGAGAGGTGAGGAGATAAACACACGGAACATGCGACTTCCAGTAGCGTAGGTAAACTTACAACAAACCCGCTTTAGTTCGTTTTCGCTGCGATACGTTATACCTTTATTTCAATGCCACTGACCGTCCCGAAAATTTGTTGATTAATTACATATTTTTATTTGAAACATAAATATATTTTTTAATAATAAGAATCGTCAAGGTAATTAAACAAAGAATAATAAATAAATTCTTTTGGGGGGCGAATATGTAACTTTTTACACTATTCAACTAACGTATGCGGTAGCTATGGTCTCTAAGTTTTTACACACCTTGCTCTAATACTAATTTTGCCAAGTTAAAACCCGATATTCCACCTATTTTATTTTTTTATTTTTATACATATATTTTTATAATCAATTTTTATAGCGGAAAAAATAAAATTAAAAATTTATTTAACACCTTAAATTCAAATTTATTTCAAAAATATAAAAAATATTTTTACGAATAGAGATGGAAAAAAGTTTTAATGTTAATATTACATGGCTATATAACTTATATTAATATGAAATAAAAACGTAGCTAATTCTGTATTTTTTTCCTGCTAAATAAAAGATATTAAAGATTCAAAAAAATTATTATAAATTATAGTTGTTTTTTCATTCTCACTCAATTGCAAATAATAAAACCTTTTTTGTTCTTTAAAAAAAAGGACCTTTTCTAAATTTATATAAATGTACGACATTTTTAACTCATTTCATAAAAATAGAAAATAAATATGAATAGATCTAATTTTATTTTAAAAAAGTAAACTAATTAATGTACCTGAAAAAATAAATAATTTTACGAATTTAAACTTCATTAAAGCACATTTTAAATAAAAATTACGTTGAAAAACATTAATATTTTTAAAAATTAGACTTTTTTATCTGTCTTTTATCAAATATATTTTAATAAAAGACAGATAATATTTATAATATCATTAATTTTTATTTCCAAAACAAAAACGAACGTAATAATTTTCAGTTCTTATTAAACAAAATTTTGACTTAACTTTGAATAGTTGAATTATTTTATCCGTTAAAAAGCGACATTTTCTAAACTTATATAGGGGCATAATAACATTCTTTTTAAATAATTTTTAATGAATAATATTTTATTTTAACAATTACAAAATATAAAAGACAAAAAATCTCAATTTTTCAAAAATTACATAAGTTTTAAAATTCAAGTTACACAGAGATTAATTATTTAACGGGATGTCGGAACTGCTGGCCACAATTTTTGCTTTTATTATTTTATTGATATCTTTTTAAATTTGTAATTTAAACAATTGTTATGACTTGTCCGCACTAAAGCTATATTAAGGAGGTACCTTCGTCCACCAATCGAGTCAAATTTTCAATATGCTTATTCAATTAAAAGTAACTAGATATCTCCCCTCCCCAAGAATGTATATTTTGTATGGTGATTTTGACATACTCGATAGAATTAGCATCAATATAAAAAAAATAAATAATTTCTATTAAAAACTAAAAAATTAAAATAATTAAAGAGCTAAGATGCATGCATGGTTTACAAGCTCTTTTTACAAAACTTGAAAATTTAAGGTTATGGTGTGATTTGCCGCCATCTGGTATACATGATAAAAGTAACTAGATTCGTACGTAAATGAATAATTTATTCATTTATATTTCCGCGTAAAGGTAATGAAAGTTTCTGAAAATTATTTTATAAGTTACCACACTGAAAAGGGGTTAAATAGTGACAGCGCTCTATGTCGACGAGTGGCGCTACTTTCGATAGCGAATATTCATTGTAGTACGAGAGAAAAGGCAGTATCTTCTGCAGAACAATGAGTACTCTCTGTGAGAAAAATATGATTTTCCTCTAATAGAGATTAATGACTATTTTCTAAAGGAGATATTGGTAATGCAATGAAATTAATCGCTGTTAATTAACTAAAAACATAGAGTTTTGTTTGTTTTTTGTAAAATTATTACAAATTAATCAAATTTTTAAATATAAGTTCATAAATACAAATTTTATTTCGAGTTAAAACATAAATTATAATTATAATATTGATGAAATATTTTACATAAATATTCAATAATATCTGTAAATAATTGAACAGTGTTTTTAATATTTCAATTTCTGAATTTTCTCACACATACGCGAAATATGTATATGTGTATGTTTATATATATATACATATATATATAATAAATATGTATATATCGCCCATTCTCTGTCAAATCGAAGGACAAAAAATTTTTTTTGGCTAAATATTGGTAAAATAGTTCTTTTCCATATTATGAATCACTTGGAATTTTTTTAGATTCTTTTAATACATATTTTTAGAGCTACAAAGCTTTAAAGTTGGGAAAAAACCATATTTTTGACATTTTTTACTAATTTTAAGCTTAAATTACTCAGTTGGGTTGCGTTTTAGGAATTTATTACTGAAAAACTTTTTTCTTTAAAATATTCTGAATTTTGAGAAAAAATTAATTTAAAAGTGCTAATGTAGCCATTCGCTAAGCTAAAGTCATTTAAAGCATTGAAATGCCACTTTTCAAGGTTTCGAACCATGATCCTATGTCCAAGAAAATCATCGAAGTAGGTAATATATGTATAAATATGGCTTGCGAATTTCAGAGTGGACATCCTGGGCAATCCCTTGGAAAAAATAAAAATGTAATTGAAAATAATGAAAAATGTGATTTTTAGCTACATTTACTCATTTTAATGTTAACTTGTACTCCTCGGTTACAAATGTCCCTAGGCAAACATTCATAGGAATAGTTGTATACTTTACAAATATTAAAATATATTAAAAAATATTTTCCAAAAGATTTAGAGTGAACCGAACCTTGAGATTTTTTTAACAAATCATGTGCCACCGTAACACAAAAAATATACTTAAATACTGAATTAAAAACAATTTGTATTCATTTCATATTTCAAGGTTATATAATATTGCTAATATTTCTAATAGTATATGGTGACAGGTAACTATATGTAAATTTTTTTTTTTATAAGATTCAAAATGGATTTTTTTATTAGAAAAAAATTGAATATCATTGAATCTCTTGAAAATTATAATTGGTAACTAAAATATCCTTTGTTTATTTGACTGAAAAGATTTAAAAAGTTATTTTTGCTTTATTTCTTTCATAATTTAAACATAATCTATCTCAAGATACAATAACATTTTGAAGAATAATTTATTTAATTTTTAGTTAAGAAATAATTTTTCATATTGAATAATGTTAACAGACCACACGGTGCGCTTCGAGAAGGCTTAGGTTTGCTTTTAATGACGCCAAAAACTAACTGCGCAGGATTTTTCAAAATGCTTTATATAATACAATTCTGTAAAACGCAAAATTTTATCTGCTGCGCTTATTAAAAAATTTTTTTATAAAATGAAAAATAGTTTTTTTCATATACAAGTTTAAAATTATTGTATAATTTATACTTATCTACCTATAGATATAATTATACTTATATACATATAGATATAATTATACTTATATACCTATAGATAGCACTCTTAGTTTCCATCCCAGAGCCAAAAATAGTATCAACATTAGTATTTTTGACTCTATATATTTGTGATCTAACGTAAATAAGTTTAGTCTTGCAAAATTATTCGCTGAGCTAACATCTATTCAAAACGTGAGTGTCTACGATGAGTTTCAATTCGAAAAAAAAGTGCGACCGCGATTTAAATAGAAAAAAGTATGTGCCCCTTGCGGAAAAAAGATAATATTTGGAAAAATAAAACCTGAAAAATTTCAAATTAATAAAATAAATGTATAGAAGAGTTAATTCAACACTTTTATCCAAAATTTAACTTATTAAATGAAAAATTTCCGGAAAGTATTTGCACTACTTGCCGATTAACTTTGACTGAAAATAAAAAGAATATTACTAAAAGATGCTTGTTGATTATGCCAGAGTATAAAAATATAAAACTGCTGGCACCTACACGACAAACAAAAAATTTAGGTATATCATGCGACTGTTTCATATGTTTATGGCAAGGATTCCAGTTCATCGTAAAATAAAAAAAGGCAAAGGTGTAAAAAAAATATTGTCGACATTAATTATTGATAAGACTAATTCTGAAAATAAGATTATAAAAAAGTTGACTATTAAAAACAGTAAAAAATGTAAAGTGCCAAATGCAAGTGATAATTCGATGAAAATTTGTAAAAAGTGTTTGATAGAAATGCGGAAAGGGAAACAGCATATTTGTGATGTGCGTGGCGCTCGACCTGTTGAAAATGCTATACTTATTTTGGATACTTTAGGTGAAAAACAAAAAGAAAAAGTGATTAGTTCTATAATTAAACGAAAAATTGAAACAAAGAATGGTTTGAAGGCTAAAAAAATAAAAAATAATGATGTTCATCTTAGTACTTTTGGATCAAATTTGCGAATGACCTTGAACCCAATAGAACAAAAAACTATTAAATTCACTGAAGAAAATCTTGATAATTTTCAAATTAATACTACAGCAAGTATGAGAGACATGAAAAAAGTGGTTAATTTTTTAAAATGTGGTGGTGGAAAAAGTTGCGTTCCTTCCCATTATTCACAGCATTTGTCCAAACGTGCAAAATCGCTAGAAGATATGTATAAAATAGATATTTTTAAATTTGACGTAGAAGGAAGTAAATCGAAAATTAAGAAACCCGTTGTGTGGGCAAATGCTGAGGAATTGCTTGATGTTATTATTAAAAGCGAAATATAGTTGATAATGCTCAAATATAAAAAGTGATGGCAGACGGGAGTCAGGAATTCTTTAAAGTATCTATATCTGTTTGGTCTAAAAATGATTCAAAAAAAGCTTGTAATGATTTAGTGAAAAGAAGTTCATATAAAGAAGGAGGATCTTTTAGTAAAAAATCAAAGTTCGCAAATGTTAACAAATTGATTCTATTAGTTATTATCCCATCAATCAAAGAGTCTTACGACAGTATTAAACTGATTTTTTAATTAATTGGTATAAATATAATATCTCTTGGATTTGTATCGGATTTCAAACTTCTACTTATTATAAATGGTCAACAGACAGCAACAGCAACTTATACATGCCCTTATTGCTTTATTTCACTCACTGATCTTAGAAGTAATTTAACAGATAGTAATAAATTTATTTCTTTGAACTTAAAAACTTATAAAGACTTAAAAGACGATGCTAAGAAATTAAGTTTATTAAAAAAAACAAGATCAAAGGAATGTCATAGTACAGTTAATGTTCCACTTTTTATCGAGTCTGATAATGTTTACGTTATTCAAAAATGCGTCATTTCTGAGTTACATATATTACAGGGATTCGTAAATCATTTATTTTGGGATAGTTTAGTACCATTATTAGGATTAGAAAAAGCATTAAATTGGCCAAGAAGTTGGGGGTTGTCTAAAAAAATTATCATGGGAAAGTCTTTGAAGAAAATGCCTGTAGAAGGTTATTGAAAGAGTCAGATAAACTTTTTGAATCTTCAACTTGCTCGACAGTCGGTAAAAAATTAGCTATAGTACCTTACGTAGCTGCATTCAAAGCTATGGATAAAATAGTTACAAATCGTTTTTATATAAAAGTGATTGATGCCTGAGTTAAAAACTCAAATGCAATATTTGAAAAAAGCTGTAAGTGCTGTAAATGTAAGTGTCATTTTAAAAATACATATTCTATTATGCCAGCTCGAAGAATCCTTGAATTTTTTTAATACAAATGAAGGATTAGGATTATGGTCGGAACAAGCAGGTGAAAGTGTCCACCGTAAATTTTTAAAGATATGGTGCAAATATAAAATAAATCCTGTAGAGAATTTCAAGTTTGGCGAAAAACTAAAAGCTGCAGTAGTTGAATTTTGCTCTAAGTTTAAAATTTTGTATCGACATATTATACAGATAAATTATTGATTGAATTTATTCATTATTAACGTTAGATGTAAAATCACAAAATATGGAGCCATAAACCACACAGCATGAAAGAATTTTGAAATAATTTCATGAAAAATTTCAAGAAATAATTCGTTGAAATGATTCAAAAAGAACTTAAAAAGATAACCGTATTCTTTAAAAAAGAATTTAAAAAATAATACTGAAAAGACTTTGAAAGGACTTTTTGAAAGGAAACAAGAATCAACTCAGAAATCTTCCGACGATTCCAAACATAAAAGAATTTAGAAACATTTTTGGGATGATATAAAGTATTCTTTCACCAAATCATTTCAAGATTCTTTCAGAAAGCTTTCATGTAACTACTCATACAATGTTTTAGTAAAGTCGCACGAAATCTTACATGAAACAGTTTTGAAATCTTTTTGAAATATTTAATGAAATAATTTATGATGATAACAAAAGTTATTACTTGAATCCTTACTGAAAGGACTTTGAAAAGACTTCTTGAAAGGGAACAAGAAACAACACAGAAATCTTCCGACAATCCCAATCATAGAATTATTTAAAAAAATTTTGTGGATTATCTAAAGTATTGTTTTCCAAAATTATTTCAAGGTTCTTTCAAAAAGCTTTTATGCAATATTTCATAAAAAATTTTGCTGGACTCTCACGAAATATTCCCTCATAGCATGAATTAATCTTGAAATAATTTCATGAAAACATACGTTAAAATCATTTAGAAAGCACCTTAACAGATAACGAGATTATTTTAAAATGAATTTATAAAATAATACATAAAAACATTATAGAGTGATTACAAAATAATTTCTTTGAAAAAAAAATAAATGTCATGATATGAAATATTACATGAGACCTTGCTAAAAAGACTTTGAAAGGACTTTTTGTGAGGAAACAAGGAACATTACATAAATCTTCTTACGACTTTAATCATAGAATTATTTACATATATATTTTCGAGATAATTATTTTACAAAATCATTTCAAGGTTCTTTTGGAAAGCTTTTATGCAATATTTCATAAAAACTTTTGGTAATAAAAATAAAATAATTCATTTAAAATTAAAATCTTATATTATATTAAAGTGAAACCACTTTTTTCTCCGTTTCTCCGGTTCTCCGGTTCTCCAGTTTTCCGGTTCTCCGCATTTTTTAAATGTGTCTTTCTTGGGCCTTATATTTTCTTGGGCCTTATATTTTCTTGGGCCTTTTATTTTCTTGGGCCTTTTATTTTCTTGGGCCTTATATTTTCTTGGGCCTCATAATTTCTTGGGCCTCATAATTTCTTGGGCCTTATATTTTCTTGGGCATTATAATTTTCTTGGGCCTTGTAATTTTTTGGACTCAATATTTTTTTAGGTCTAATATTTTTTTGGACTCAATATTTTTTTGGGCCCAATATTTTTTCGGTCTCTATATTTTTTGGGCCTTATATTTTATTAAGCCTCATATTTTATTGAGCCTTATACTTTTAGGGCCTTATATTTTTTTGGGCCTTATAATTTTTTGGACTCGATATTTTTATGGGCCCAATATTTTTTCGGTCTCTATATTTTTTGGGCCTTATATTTTATTGAGCCTAATACTTTCGTGAGCATTATAATTTTTTGGACCTAATATTTTTTGGGCCCAATATTTTTTCGGTCTCTATATTTTTTAGGCCTTATATTTTATTAAGCCTTATACTTTCTTGGGCCTTTTATTTTTTTGGGCCTTATGATTTTTTGGACTTAATATTTTTTTGCGCCCAGTATTTTTTCGGTCTCTATATTTTTTGGGCCTTATTTTTTTTGGGCCTTATATTTTTTTGGGCCTTATATTTTATTGAGCCTTATATTTTCTTGGGCCTTATAATTTGTTGGACTCAATACTTTTTTGGGCCCAATATTTTTTCGGTTTCTATATTTTTTGGGCCTTATTTTTTTGGGCCTTATATTTTATTGAGCCTCATATTTTATTGAGCCTTATACTTTTAGGGCCTTATATTTTTTGGGCCTTATAATTTTCTGGACTCAATATTTTTTTGGGCCCAATATTTTTTCGGTCTCTATATTTTTTGGGCCTTATATTTTATTGAGCCTAATACTTTCTTGAGTATTATAATTTTTTGGACTTAATATTTTTTGGGCCCAATATTTTTTCGGTTTCTATATTTTTTAGGCCTTATATTTTATTGAGCCTTATACTTTCTTGGGCCTTATATTTTTTTGGGCCTTATAATTTTCTGGACTCAATATTTTTTTGGGCCCAATATTTATTCGGTCTCTATATTTTTTGGGCCTTATATTTTCTTGGGCCCTAATTTTTTTCGGGCCCAATATTTTCTTGGTCTCTATATTTTTTGGGCCTTATATTTTCTTGGGCCTTAATTTCTTTTGGGCCTCATATTTTATTCAGCCTAATACTTTCTTGGGCATTATAATTTTTTGGACTTAATATTTTTTCGGTCTCTATATTTTTTAGGCCTTATATTTTATTGAGCCTAATAGTTTCTTGGGCCTTATATTTTTTTGGGCCTTATAATTTTCTGGACTCAATATTTTTTTGGGCCTAATATGTTTTCGGTCTATATTTTTTGGGCCTTATATTTTCTTGGGCTTTATATTTTTTTGATTCCTACATTTTTTTGGTCAATATGTTTCTAACGTAGCGTTTCATCCAAGCCTGTATACTTTTACATTGGATTTCTCAGTGGAGCGTATTTTTATAATGTTTCATACAGGCTCCGCTCCAGACGCTGAAATATTTTTTTTATTTCAAATGCAATGTTTTAGCGTCTCATTCTTAGACTAGATATTGCAAATCTAATAGCGCATCTCCATATGCAGCTGACTTAACAGCATGTCCTCATATGCAGCCGATTAAACAGCGCATCCCAATATGCAACCGTTCAAACAGCGCATCTCCATATGCAGCCGATTGAACAGCGCATCCCAATATGCACCCGATTCAACAGCGCATCCCAATATGCAGCCAATTCAACAACGCATTCCAATATGCAGCCAATTCAACAGCGCATCCCAATATGCAGCCGATTCAACAGCGCATCCCAATATGCACCTGATTCAACAGCGTATCCCAATATGCAGCCGATTCAACAGCGCATTCCAATATGCAGCTAATTCAATAGCGCATCGCAATATGCAGCCGATTCAACAGCGCATCCCAATATGCACCTGATTCAACAGCGCATCCCAATATGCAGCCGATTCAACAGCGCACCCCTATTTGCGGCCGATTCAACAGCGCATTCCCTAATGTAGTCGATTTAATAGCGTATCCTGGTATGCAGCCGATTCAACAGCACGTTTCCTTATGCAGCCGATTTAACAGCGCGTCCTTTATACAGCTGATTCAACATCATATTAAACTATTTTGAAAGCGTCAGTTGATATTTATTTTTAATAAATATCATATATTTTATTATATTTCGAGTTCAACTATTAACACAATCTAAAACATAAATATTAAATACATAATGACATATTCTTTATAGTATCTCTTTATAAACAATGTTTTTTGTATATATTGTGTTCTGATCATTTTTATTTTCTCCGTTGACAATAGCGTAGTCACCTAAAAATAATTTTAAATTGTTTTTGAATTTCGTCCTTGAAAGAGCAACATATAAAAGCCCATGACTGAAAACTGGTGACTGGTGACGGCTAATAAACACCAACTTTTTCATAAGATTGTCCTTGTGATTTATTAATAGTCATTGCGAATCCTAATCTAATAGGAAACTGTTTTCGTTGCATATTGAATGGAATTTCTTCCGTAAGTGGAGATAAATTTATTCTTGGAATGAAAACTAATTTACTTTTGTTTTGACCAGTTGCTAATTCCATTTGAATGGAATGTTTGAGCATTTTTTTACTATCAACCTTGTTCCATTACAAAGTCCCTCATTGACATTTAAATTTCTTAAAAGTATAATGATAGCCCCTACTTTTAAATGTAATTTAAGTGGTGAAAGTCCATTAGGAGTTAACTTATTGAAAATTCTGTAGGTAATATAATATCTAAATTTTCTTTGTTATCATCTTCAGCAGTATCAATACTCAAATATTCAACATGGTTTCCTTCCATTGAATTCAAAACATTATTATTGATTTCAGTAACATCATTATTTTTAGGAGCCAAAATAACTTTTTCCGTTATATTCGTATTGTCTATTTTTATTGTTTTTCCGAATATTTCTTCGACAAGATTTTCTTTAATGATAAAATTATCTGGTATAGCACTTACTTCATTATTATCTTCAAAAACATCGCGGCGTTTTCCTTCTCCGATGTCTAATAACCATTGTTTGAAATTATTATCATTATCCGAAACTCGCAGATTTTCATTTAACTTCATTTGCTTAAAATTTTGCCATAATAAACTAAATTTAACTGAATTTTCAATAATGTTCATACGGCTACCATGTCATACAATTGGTAATGTTTGCCTGAAATCTCCTGATATAATTACAGTTTTACCACCGAAGGGATGGTTTACATTGCATAAATCTTGAAAAAGACCATCAACCGCTTCAAAAGCAAATTTTGAAGTCATGGATATTTCATCCCAAATAATTATTTGTGTTTACTTTAATTGTTTGCCTTCTGCAGAATTAGGCTTAACATTACAAGTTGTACAATCTGTTATATTTAACGGTAGTTTAAATGTTGTATGCACGGTTTTTCCATCAACTAATGAATTCGCTGCTATACCTGTCAAAGCTACACATAAATAATGTATGGTATGATATTTAAAATAAGCCATTAAAACGTTAAGTAAATAACTTTTTCCACTTCCACCCGGTCCATCTATAAAAATATATTTTTTACCATATCCAACCCGAAAGTTTCTACTTTCATCCCCACTACTTCAACCGAAAGTCTCACATTCTTGCCGGGGCAGGAAGCAAAAAGAACGATCTGCGCAGGCGCTAGCGATAGAGTATAGCATACGTTATAGCTCTCCGTCTCTTTCTTTTCCCCATATAATGTCTAATATACCTAGCCTTTTTGCTCTTCATCAAAAGTCATAGTAAGAACAAAACAAAGGCAGATATCAAAATCTTTTTCTGTTTCTTTTTCAAAATCTCTTAAATTTGAAACAAAAAAAAACAAAATGTATACATTATAATGTATATGTATACATTGTATTATATTATTATTTAGTTAAAAATGTGTGTGATGAAAAATGTGTGCATTGAAACAAAGTGTATCAAAGAATAACTCTATCAGATTAAATAATAAATTTTTTTTTTATTAATGAACTATCATTACGAGTGTTACCGTGTAGTGTATTATCGTGTAGTGTATATAGTAGAACAAAGCAAAGAATCTTTAAAAATGTGTGTGATGAAAAATTAGAATAATTCATAACATCTTTTTATATTGATGAATTATCATTACGAGTGTTACCGTGTAGTGTGATATCGTGTAGTGTATCTAGTAGAACAATATAGCATAACGTTTACGTTATACGTAATTTTAGTTGACAACTTTCGGCTTGGCTATGGTAAAAAATTGTATACGCGCCACGGGAGTGAAGGGGGACATTCTAACCCACGCGTATGTTATCGCCCGAGCCGAAGGCGAGGGCGATAAACGCGCGGGTTAAGATGTCCCCCTTCACTCCCGTGGCGCGTAATATACTATTTCTTTACTTTGGTTGTTTAAACTTTTTAGTGTATAGTCGAATATTTGCCTTTGTTTATTATTTAAAGAATTGATTTTCATTTCTAATTCATTAAGAATATAATTATTATAATTTGAAATTGTTTCATAATTATCTACTTCTATAAATGTGTTTATGTTAGGTAAATTAAAATCGTTTAATGAAAATCCATTGATTTGTAAATTATTTTTAATAACATTCAATGCAAGATTTTCACCTACATTTTTTTCGTATTTAGGTTGGTAAAATTTATTTTTATATTTTTTATATAAATCTCGTGCACTTATAGGATTATGAAAAACGCAAATAAAAGCAAATAATTCACAAAGAGCATAAGGGAATTCTGTTGAAGATGCTTCTTTCAAGCATCTATCCCATTCTTTATCTTCATTAATTAATTTTTTTGCCTTAGCTGCCTCATAAAACAAATTGTACATCACATCATCAACAGTATGCAAAGCTTCAAAAGACGTGGCTCCTTTCACATGTAATAGTAATAACCTAATAAAATAACGTTCTCTATCTTTCGGATTTACTAAGTACATTCTACTGAGTATTGGTTTTCTTTTTTTTTCTTTTATTCCACTTTTACAGTTTTTCATCGAATGTATGAAAATTTGGTATTTCTGAATATAAGTAATTTCGTGCTTCGAAATCTTCTCTATTCAATTCAAAATATGCTGTTAATGTTGTTTCAACATTTTTTTGCATGATCATTTCTTCTTTTCCTTCTTTAAAAAATACGTTTTGTTGATTCTCTTCATAAACGCTTAGACGTTTTATAGTATGTGGAATAACATGTAAAGGATATTCTAATAATCTGTACATTGCTTCAGGTGGACATAAATATCGTGTATTAATGTATTGTTTGATTTCGTCATATTCATATTCAACATTTTAACTATTGTCATTTTCAAAAGTGCCTTTATTTTCTGATCTAAAATCAACATTTGCTTGATGTATTTTAATGTATGTACAATCATGACCTTCATAACAGTATTTGAATAAATATTTAAAGCATTGAACAGTGGAACAAACTTCTACGTTGATGTGTGCATTAAATTTTAATAGTAAGTAAGGATTATAAGGAACAACGAATCCATTATCTGCAATTCTTTCTGTAAATTTATTTTTAAAAATAATTTCGACGCCATCATTTTTGCGTTTATATAGTGGATACGCATTCGATTTAAATGTTGTTGTATTATTAAATTTTTTTGGAAAATTTTTCGTACATTGTCTCGTATTTTTATCCATACACGGACAATTTATATTTTGCATACCACAAGGACCGTGTATCTTAAATTGTTTAACAATACTATATAATTTTGGATAAATATCTCTATTTGGGATTTCTGCACTTATTATTTTATCAACTTTTTCGGGAATGTTAAATTTATCATTTTTATCTAAGAATAACAACATATGCACATGTGGTAATCCTCGTTTTTAAAATTCAATTACATAACTATATGCAATACATTTTCCTAATATTCCCTATTTATTACTAAATTTTTGAATTCTTCTACTTTTCGATATAATACTTTTGTTATAATATCTAGTCTATCTATTGAATTTTCATAAATTTCCAAGTTATCAGTTATTTCTTTCCAATGTGGGTTACAGGTCATAGTTACAAAAAAGTCAGGTTTACCATGATAATTTACAAGTGTTATTGAATCAATGTGATTTTGTTCTAAAAATCGTGGGCTTCCTGTAAAGTTTGATGGTAATATTACCATTTTTCCAATTTTTAAATGATCTAATTCTTTTTTGTTATGTAAATAGTCCATAACACCTTTGTAACAATCACTTCTTAATACATTTTGGTTTTTTCGTATGAAATATAATCTGGTGGTTGTAACTTTTACGAACGCATCAACAATGAACTGTTGAGATAATTTTCCTAAATTAAGAAATGGATTAAATTCATTTCTAACACTAAATCTATAATTATAAAATAGCAAATTTTTCATATTAGATTTTCCAAATTTATTTTTTATATTTGACATCCATTTGAAACCACCATTAGGATGAATAAGCGAATATGTCATAGGATCTGTGTGTTTGCTAATTGTCAGTATACTAATTGGTTCATCAGACTTAGGGTAAATGACAATATCACGTTCAATAGGAGGCATATCGTCTTCTCCAACGTATACTATTGCTACTTCAATACAGGTTGGTAGATTATATCTATTTTTATCGAAATTATTATTGCGGACAATAGGCATAGTAACAGTTTTCAGAAGACAATTGATTTTTGCACATCGTTGTAGTTCTTCTTCTCCTGCTTCTTGCATCATTTTATAGGCTTTAGCATGAGGGTTAATATCTATCATTAAGTTATCTAAATGTTTTAATAATGTTAAGTTTGTATTAAACTTATGTCGTTCAATCGTTGCTATTTCATTATCTAAAATATATAATTGTCCATATTTACGTGCTTCATCTTTATTAGGATGTAACGCATATACATTATGGTAAATTTGTCCACATATTCTAATAACTTGTGGTCCTTTACCCGGCAATGTATCAAAATTGGCATCAAAACTTGCGAATGCTAAAGCATTGTTGTACAACCTAACATTTCGTCGAAAATCAATACTTTCTTCCGTAAATTCAGTTGCTCAAAACATTAATCTTTCTGAGTAAGGTGGATTTTCTAACAATTCTACTTTACCTTTATGACTAAAACTGGAGAAATCGTTACTTTTAGTATATTAAAAAGCAAAATGTTGCGCATCACAATAAACACATGTATTCGTCATGGAACCAATGTAATTTTCAGATATGAGATTTTCATCGTAATATATATTTGCCATACAACCAATCAGTTTCAAATTAATTTTTCCAGTTAATATTTTTTCATTTAATTTCTTTAATTTTTTTCCTACTTTGCCCTTTATTGTTTTATCAATAACTTCATTTAATACAATATTATGATTGTTATTATGATTATTATTATTCTAATTTTCATTATAATTATTATCTTCATATTTTAATCGTTTACACTTAATATTTTCTAATTTTTCTTCATATTTTTTTGATTGTTTTTCTTTAATTTTTATATGAGCTTCTTTCTTACGTAAAGCCTCATTCGCACGTATTTGTTCCAATTTATCAGCACTCATTGTTTCCTTGAATTGCCATTTTGTTATCTTAGTATTTTCTGATTTCTGTTTATATTTATTTAGATGTCCTTTTTTCATTTTCATATAAGCTTTTTTCTTACGTAAAGTTTCTTGAAGACGTCTTAGTTCTAATTTATCATTACTTTTTTGTTTCTCGCATTTCCATAATAATGTCTTTTTCTGAAATTTTTTTATATTCATGTGATTACCTTTCTGTTACCATTTTCCTATTAACGGGATGTTGGAGCTGCATCACTTGAGTTTTGCATTTTTTATTATATCAGTATCTTTTTAAATTAATAAATTAAACAAATATAATGACTTGTCCGTACTAAAGCTATATTAAAACAATAATTTTTGTCAAAATAAAAAATCATTTAGACTTGTTATTTTTTTATTAGCTTGGATTGGAAATTAGATATCAAACTTGATAGACCTAACTTTAAAATACGATACATTGAATTGAATTTTTATTATAACTTTATGTCTAATATTTTGGTGGATTTCTTGAGTTGTCCGCACTGGAGTATAATCTTACAAATTTTTACTTCGTAGCAAAAAAACTTGATTAAACGCATCGTCTATTGACAAGTTAGGATTGGAAATATTATTAGAAGGCGGGCAGCTTCGTCAAGCTCTTAAGTTCTGTTACAAATAAAGTTTCTTTTTCATCTATTTTTTTTAATTCTTTTTTTTCTTCATTTAATTTAATCTCAACTGTCCCAATTTTATCATCGTTATAATTCAAGTGGATGTCATCGATTCCCATTATATCATTATCTGGTTTTTAAAAATTTCTATCTGAAATGTCATTGTCAATTTCCATCAAAATTGTTTCATGATTCAAATTTTTTTGTTTACGATACATTACCATGATCTTTTTTTGTTCTGGCAATAAATGCATTTGTGAGTTTTTTTTATAATATTTCAAGCTCGGCGAAA
Organism: Anastatus disparis; assembly: GCA_017163975.1. Lineage (NCBI taxonomy): Eukaryota > Metazoa > Arthropoda > Insecta > Hymenoptera > Eupelmidae > Anastatus > Anastatus disparis. The sequence goes on along the minus strand of JAFFSR010000370.1, from coordinate 1,889,094 downwards.
TCTAAATTAAATGGTATTTGATTAAGACCTTGCTCATGACAAAAACTTCTTTTTATCATATCCGGTGGATTATCGTAATTAATTTTTGCATTATTATAATTTTGTAAAAATGGAAACATTTTTATTTTTTGCGTTTTAAAAATTCTTTATAAACGTAATCGCATTTGAGAAACATTATATCTTAAACACCATGGACCTAAATTATAAAGTACTGCAACAGCAAAAACCATTGCAAAAACGCTACAATCATAATTATTCGTTTGTGATTGTACTGTTTCGAATACTGTGCTTAATTCTGATTTGTTTGAAAATAATCTGTTTATATAAATCTTATACTCATCTTGTAAATATATAAGATTCAAACTGTCATATATATAAATTACCTTATTATTATAATACACACGAATCCGGTGACTCTTTTCTAAATTTCCGGTAAATAATCATTGTATAAATTCTCCATTAATCAGTACTGAATGAACATATTGTGGTCTCTGAATTAGTGAAGTTAATTGCATGTCGAATGAGGTGCACTGGTTTGAAATGTTATTAAATTCTAATATATGAATATCAGTTAACATGAAAGCAATTCCACTATACAATCCCTGTCTTTTAACAATCAATTTATCTTTCTCAGTCGAAACCATTATTGAAAATGAAAATTCTCTTAAGAATTTTTATGCATTTTTAATGAACTTTTTCCAAAGATATTCACAAAAGAATTGCTTTTATATTAACTGATTTAATTTACTGCCTTTTTACTTTAAAAACTGAAAAATTAAAGAAATTATGAAAAATGCTATAAATTAATTGTTATATGATAAATAAATAATAATGAAATTTGTAAAAATAATATAATGATAAGAAATGATTATTTTCGACAATTATTTATATATATATATATATATATATATATATATATATATATATATATATATATATTGGTCAATCCACGTCAAACGGATAATGGCTCTGTCTAAAATTGTAGATTACCAAAAAAATCGTATATAAGCTCAAAATTTTCGTCTTACACTCTTCTTTCTTTTGCAATGTGGCGATTTAAAAAAATCCAAAATGGCGGCTCCAATATGGCGGCTCAAACCTAGAGATATCATAAATAATTTTCAAAAATTGATTTTAATTCATTCAAATCAGATCCTACATATTTTCTTACATCAGAAATCAATTCAGCGTTCAATTTTACATAGGAATATAGTATTGCACTCAAGGTAAAAAAAATTTACAATGTCATCGGAAGGTCATATCAGGAAATAATAGTTATTTCTCAAATTACTCATTGATCAATGTTGATTAGTGAGGAAATGAAGATACTGATAGATAACTCGAGTTACTGAATTTAAATCAGATGTCCGCTTAACCCTACAAGATCTGTATGAAAGTCATTTGAAGGTCCAATCGCGAATATCTTTTATTATTTGATAACATTAGGACACCTTCAAGTTTTAAGTGTCGCTGAATCCATAATCGGGGTCTGTTGGAGTGTCAAACGACGTAATTACGTAAAAATTAATCAAATATTGACTGAAAGAAAATTTTTGTTCTCCAAGAAACCACAGTTTGAAACGAATTTTTCTGTAATTACGTCATTCGACACTCCAACAGGTCTCGGATTCGGAACCAGCATCACGTAAAACTTATAGGTGTCTTAATCTTATCAAACAATAAAAGATATTCGCGATTTGACCTTAAAATGACCTTGATGGAGACTGGTAGGGTTAAGCGGATATCAGATTTGGATTCAGTGACTCGAGTTACCTATCAGTATCTTCATTTTCTTACTAATCAACGTTTATCAATGATTAATTCGAAAAATAACTATTGTATCGCGATATGACCTTCAGATGATATTGTAAAAATTTTTTACCTTGAGTGCAATACTATATTCTCATGTAAAATCGAGCGCTTAATTGATTTCTGATATAAAAAATATGTAGAATCAGATTTGAATGAATTAAAATTAATTTTTGAAAATTTTTTATGAAATTTCTAGGTTTGAGTCGCCATATTAAGACCGCCATTTTGGATTTTTCAAAATCGCCACATTGCAAAAGAAAGAAGAGTGTAAGACGAAAATTTTTAGCCCATGCACGACTTTTTTAATGATCTACAATTTTCGACAGAGCCATTATCCGTTTGACGTGGATTGATTCATATATATATGGGACATTTTACATCAACTGGAAGAGCAAAAAAATAAAAATCGCTGAAACTCTGAGAATATATTCTGTCTGTTACTCAAAATGTGTAAAAAAATATTCAAGGATTTAGATTTGAAGGATCAAGAGCCATAGATCCTTGAAATTTGGAAATTTTCAAAATTTTTGGAAAAGTACCAACTTTATGATTTTTTTCCTGAAAATCTTGATGTTTTAGAGAGAAATTCATTAGAATTCTTCTTGTTCTAGATAAAGAGGAGAGTTAGCATTATTTTTTACAGAGCTAAATTTTGAAGTTTTCTATTGGTTCTTATATGTATTACATGGTAATTGAAATTACTCATTGTCTGCTACTTCAGAAATTGCTTTTCGAGGGCTTATTTCCTTCTATTTTTTATCAACTTAAAAATAAATTTTTGATTCTGTAAGAAAGAGCCACGAATAAGGAGTTATAACAGTTGAAAATATATATTTTCATGTCTAATTTATTTTCAATATAAAAATTAATCATACGTGATAATATATATTTCAAACTGTTTTAACTCCTTATTGATGGCTCTGACGTACATAATCGAAAATTCATTTTAAAGTTCCCGTGAAATAGAGGAAAATAAGCCCGCGAAAAGAAATTTCTGAAGTGGGAAGCAATGAGTAATTTCAATTACCATGTAATACATATAAGAACCAATAGAAAACTTCAAAATTCAGGTCTGTAAAGAATCATGCTAACTCTCCTTTTCATTAACAACAAGAAGTATTTTTATGAATTTCTCTCTAAAATATCAGGATTTTCAGGAAAAAAATGATCAAATTGGGACTTTTCCAAAAATTTTGAAAAATTTCCAAATTTCAAGTATCTATGGCTCTTGATCCTCCCAATCTAAATCCTTGAAAATTTTTTTACACATTTTGAGTAACAGGCAGGATATATTCCCAGAGTTTCAGAGATTTTTATTTTTCTGCTCTTCCAGTTGATTTGAAATGTTTCATATATATATATATATATATATATATATATATATATATATATATATATATATGTATATGTATATATATATATATATATTTATTTATCCATTAAAAAAAGTTTGTTGTAGAAAAAACTAAAATCAAAATTATTTTGAATTATTTTTAATAATTGTATTCTTCAATTTATTTACAGTTATTTATGGTTATTTGCAGTATCTACATTTAAATAATGTATAAATGATAATAAATAACCCACACAGCATGAAATATTTATGGAAGCTTCCTGGGACATTGGCAGCGAAGATTTGAAATATTTTAGGAATCTTCCATGGAATATTCCTGTAATATTCGTATGTCCTTGATTCTTCCTACATTGGAATATTCCATGGAATATTGCTGGAAAATTCTAAGAATATTTTATTGGAAGATCTAGGACATCTCAGATCTTTTATTGAAATATTTCAGGAATCTTGCAGGAATATTTCATGAAATATTCCGTTGGAAAATTCATTGAAAAATTTCGGAATATGGTAACGGTAGATTTGAAACATTTTATGAACCTTTCATGGAATATAAACGAAAGATCTAAAGAATCTTTCATGAAATATGCACAAAAGATTTAAAGAATTTTTCATGAAATATTCCATGAAATATTTCTGGAAGAGTTTAGAAATCTATCGTAAAATATTCCGTGGAATATTTTGCGGAAGATTCGCAGAATATTGGCACAGAAAATTTGGAATATTTCAGGAATCTTCCGTGAAATATTCCTGTAATATTCGTGTATCCATCATGCTTCCTACATTGGAATAATCCATGGAATACTCTTGAGAGATTTCAAAAATATAAAAATGGAAGGTTTGGGTAATCTCTCATCTTTTATGAAATGTTCCTGGAAGATTTTTGGAAAATGTGAAATGCTGTGAGGGGATGGTATATATATATTATATAATAACACATTACACTTATACATCAATACATATACGCATACATAAACATTTAGTTATAAAATCGCATTTAAATATTCGCTTCGACTGTGCACATCAAAGTGCTGATACCCTTTCGCTTTTATAGTAAGTGAGGTATCTTCCAGCCGCTTGGGGATAAAATTCCCATTTAACAAACATCCCCTTATCGGCGTCACTGGAAACCTCCTGTAACGTTCCGCGCAATCTTCCAACGAAAACTTTATGGAATCATTCTAGAATCTTTTAAGCAATATTCCACTGAAAGATTACTGTAATCTTTGCGTAAAATTTTTCGTAAAATATTTACGGAAGATTTATGTAATATTTTGCTGCACGATTCAAAAGTTTTTTGGAATCTTCCAGTGAAATGTTTCTGCCCTACTGAAAAAAATCTTGTGGTAACCACATGACATACTATATGGTTTTCACATGGTTACCACATGATTACCACATGTTTACCACATGGTTACCACATATTATTTTGACGGGGTGATCATGTGGTAACCATGTGGTAACCATGTGGTGACCATGTGGTGACCATGTGAAAACCATGTGAGTAAGAAAAAAATAGTTAAAAAAAATATGCAAAATTTATTATTTTACGTAATAAATACTCACCTGCTGTCAAAATCAGCAAACTAAAGAAAATTTTTATGAAAATATAAATATTATTGATTATTATATAATTAAATTTAATATAAATATTTTTATATAATTAAATTTATTTGCGTTTTTCATTGCGACCACAAAAACATCTCTGTTCATTGAATAGAATAGAACGTGAGAAAGCAGGTCGAATGATCGTCGTTTTAGACAAAATTAAACTGTTTATAAACTCTAAAGTCTTTTATTCTTTTCGTGCGCGTTCGCTTGCTATAAGAAAGTCAATAGGTAGAAAGCGGAGCATCCCCTAACGGTTAATCACCAGTACTATTATATACATGTGTATATTCATATTCAATAACTAACCACTAGGGGGCTACCACTCTTTTTATGTATTGACTTTCTTATGGCAAGCGAACGCGCACGAAAAGAATAAAAGACTTTAGAGCTTATAAACAGTTTAATTTTGTCTAAAACGACGATCATTCGGCCTGCTTTCTCACGTTCTTCTATTCAATGAACAGAGATATTTTTGTGGTTGCAATGAAAAACGCAAATAAATTTAATTATATAAAAATATTTATATTAAATTTAATTATATAATAATCAATAATATTTATATTTTCATAGAAATTTTCTTTAGTTTGCTGATTTTGACAGCAGGTGAGTATTTATTACGTGAAATAATAAATTTTGCATATTTTTTTTAACTATTTTTTTCTTACTCACATGGTTTTCACATGGTCACCACATGGTTACCACATGGTTACCACATGATCACCCCGTCAAAATAATATGTGGTAACCATGTGGTAAACATGTGGTAATCATGTGGTAACCATGTGAAAACCATATAGTATGTCATGTGGTTACCACAAGATTTTTTTCAGTAGGGTGGAATCTTTCTGAAATCTTTAATGAAATATTCCACTGGAAGATTACTTAAATCTTTTTGTGGAATATTTCGTTGACTATTTATGGAAGATTTATGTTATATTCCACTGTGCGATTTGAAAGTTTTTTGGAATCTTCCAGTGAAATGTTTATGGAATCTTTCTGAAATCTTTCATAAAATATACCACTGGAAGGTTACTTAAATATTTCTGTGGAACATTTCGTGGAATATTTATGGAAGATTTATGTAATATTCCGCTGTACGATTTCAATGTTTATCGGAATCTTCCTAAAATCTTTCATGAAATATTTTATCGGAAGATTACTTTAATCTTCCTGTGAAATGTTTCGTCGAATATTTATAGAAGATTTATCTAATATTTCGCTGTACGATTTTAAAGTTTTTTGAAATCTTCCAGTAAAATGTTTATGGAATCTTTCTGAAATCTTTCATGAAATATTCCACTGGAAGATTACTTAAATCCTTCTGTAGAATATTTAGTTGACTAGTTTTGAAAGATTTATGTAATTATCCGCTGTACGATTTTAAAGTTTATCGGAATCTTCCAGCGAAATGTTTATGGAATCTTTCTAGAATCTTCCATGAAATATTTTACTGGAATGTTCATAAACATTACATGGAATATTTTATGAAATATTTCAGAAATCTTTCTTGAATATTACATGGAATATTTCGAAAAAGTTTTCGAACATTCCTTTAAAATATTCCTGAAATATTCCTGGAAGCTTTCAATGGAAGATTCCAGTGGAATATTCTGAAATATTCCGCGAAGACTTTCAATAATCTGCATAAAAGGTCCCAGTGAAATATTCCAGTGGAATAATTCGAAATATTTCAGTGAAATCTTTCATGCTATGTGAGAACCATTATTTATTTCTAGCCTAACGCTTTTTTATTGATATTTACAATTTTCAATATTTTCTTATAATCATTTGTTTATTCGCAGCATTATTCTACTTTTACAAAATAATTTTCATACAAGGTGATAAAATATTTTACTATAAGATAATATATATATATATATATATATGTTTCATTTCACATAAAAATTTCAACATCAAAACTAATTCTCTAATGTAAAGAATAGAAAATTAAATTGGTATAATTTTGAAATTTTGATATGGGAATACTTTTTATAAATAACTTGTGGTATTGAATGCTAATTAAATTTAGTTTTAACATGAAGTTAATTATTCAGGTTGAAAATGTATTCAATAAAATAATATAACTATTTATAAGTTATCACTTAATTTTTTAAACTTTTTATTCATAGTTGACTATTATATTGAATATATGATTCTGATTTTAATAGTTTTAATATGATATTATGTTAATTTTATAAATATAAATTATTTAAGGAGATGTAAAATGGACAGCACACTTCCACCCATAAATATTGATTATATTTCCATTGTATTTTAAAATTTTGAATAAATAGATGCATTAACATACAGTATGTATCACGAAGATTATTCAGCTAAATTTTTATATAAATCTATTCATTAGTTATTGAGAAGTTTGGGTTCCAATATTATTTACTAAAATTTTTCCATTTAGAATCAGAAATTTAAATATCTTGAAAAGTAATGATTGGAATAATTTAAAAATTCAAATAAATAATCATCACGAGACATACTACAAGATAATATATTCCTTTTATGGAAATTCAGCAATAGAATGGAAAGACAGTTAATTTTTTTATCTTCTTATAGTAAAATATAATTAAACTTTGACGACAAATTTAACATAATGAAATAATTGTACTTTCAATGATTTGTATCATATTTAATACAAATTATTGAGTGATATTACAGAATATTATTTTTTTCCGCATTCATAATAAATGTTTCGCAAATAATAAGTAAATTTTCTTCTGAAATGTTTACTTTTTTAGGGGGAATTCTACTTCTATCTAGACAGTTCCTACATATAAATGCATAATTATAGACATAATCAGAAACATTTATTCATATTCTATATATTGTCCTATCTTTATAATTGACTATTAAAAAAATTTAATATCTAATAAATAATTTTTTTAAATTGTATTTCATAAAATTTATGTTCAAACGATATTAAAAAAAATATTTTTATATCATGTAATTATAATTTTTCAAATGAGGTAATTTGATATTCTTTAAAAATTAATCTTTCTCTTATTAAAAATATTATTGCTTCAATGAAATGAATTGCTAACAATTTCTATATAAATCACAATTCATTTAAATATAAACACGTGTACAAATGAAAATGTAATTAAGGTTAAATGTATGTTTTTTATAAAAAATTGTTAACAAGCAACTTTTTAAATAATATATTTTGATGAAAACTAATTTAAATACCTCATTCTCTGAATGATAACTGAATACAATTCCAATTTAATAAATTTAGTTAAACGATTATAAATATATAATATTTATATAACTGTTCATCAAATAAAATTATTATTTTTTTATTATATATATATTAAAAAAATAAGTATTACAATAGATTGTAGTTAAATAAAAATGTTTATTTTTATAATTATAGCGTTGAAATTTATTTTGATGAAAATGTTATTTGATTGACATTTACAGTATTATTTTAACTATTTTTGAAAAGTTACTTGTCATCAATGAAGAAATATTTAATTTTTTCAATTAATAATCTATTAATATCAAGAATTTTTTAAAAATTATAATATTTATAATATGTAAACCTTACTTGTGATACATACACTTTGTAATATTTGTATCTCATTAAATTTTTATATTAGATGCAAAAAGGATTGTTAAGTAATTGCAAATAGTTATTTTTTTATTCTGAAATATTCGAATTTGAAATTAACGAAAATGTTGTATTTTAATCTTATGATTTTTTCTATTTTAATTTCGTATTTCATATTTATAAAATACATTTGTGAAGATATTTTTATTAGAAATCAACGCGAATTTCTTTTAAGCATGTTTCACTCATAAATTAATTTCATAATTCAAATTCATGGTCATATATTGAGGTCTGGAAATTATAGTTGTAACTCAGTACCTAGTTCTCAGTTTATTTACATCAAACATCGTACTATCTTTGTTTTTCTAATGAAAGTAGAGTGAGAAATAGTCATTTGAAATAAATTATACGCTTTTTTACTTCAAGCACATGTGTACATATATTTTTATATTATGTTTCATCAAATTATTTTCAATTTTATTCAGTACTCAAAATTCAATTAATTAATTCTTATTTACTTAAAATTAGTCATTTATACATAATAATATAATAAAAGAAAATTCAACTAAGCGACGTTAGGAGCGAAAAACTTCAATATAATTAATACTTGTTAACGTAAAACCCAATAAATTGTGTAACGATTTTCAACAGTTGATGAATATAATGTAAATCATATAATAGATATATATCAATTTTAAATTTCTAATCATTAATTTAAAACTCAAAAGTAACTATTTTAAAACGGAATATGGAAGATAAACATGTATCGTTTTAATCCTTGAATATCACGAATTTAAATATTCATTATTAGTAATTTTAAAGAATTATATATTATATAAATAATTCTATATTTAATAATTTTCAATTTTAGTAACAGAAAAAGCCGCACGAGAAGAGATTATCAATTACACTTTCTGCGAAATATTGTCCTTGAATCGAGTAGGTGAAAGATCAGTCTTAATACCAAAAAAAGACAGTAAGCATCGCAAATTTATGCTCTTACTTCATAATATAATAGTACCAACATTGGTCCCTAAAATTCAAGCTATAGTACTAATTGAAATTATATCGTCTCTCTTTTTTTAAGTACTTTAATACATAAATTAGATATACTTGATTTAGAACCTATTTTAACAATTCTTTCTTTTCTCCGTGCAGTTGTTAGTTCTAGTAAACGTCAAATACTGTTTTCGATTATTTCATGGTTCGTGATTGAAACACGCGATAAAGAGAAAAAATTTCTATTATATTTTTTCATTGATTCAAATGCAATTTAGTAGAACAAATTCTTAATTTATCATGATATAATTTGTATTTAAACAATTTTTATGCACATTGTAACTTTAATTAATCTTTTTTATAAAAATAGAAAAATTTAATTTAGTACAAAACTACAATATCACAATTCATAAGTGGCATCGATTCTTTTTTATTTTAAAATTGGCTCATTTATACATAACTAGCATCCCCTGACTCGGCTTCGCCCGCGCAATAGTTGGGCAGAAGTCGGTAGGTATAGAAATGGAATCTCAGAAACTATTATTTATTAAATCGTACTCTTACAAAACTTCGGAATACACAACATTTTTTGTTTGTGAACCATGTGATGATAGAATGAATTTTCATTTAAAATAATTTTTTTTGTAGACAAAATAAGCGTTGAATTTTTTTTTTTTTTATTTTTCGATATATGTTCAATTTAGTACCAATAAGTCAAACAATATATTTAAATTGACGATAGAAAATTTTTTTAGCAAATCAAAATCGTGAAAGAGATATTCATTAATAAATATGAATGTTTAACAATGATAGGGAATGAGTGCAATAAAAATTTATTGCCGATAAGCTGTTTGCATTATCCTACCGTGCTAATCTAGTAGAGTGAGCGGTAAAACAGGTCGCCACCTATTGAGAAGTGAACGAAGTGTCATTTTTAATAAAAAAATCGTAAGCTATTAAAATTAAAGTGACATGAAAAAAGTACAAAATAATTTAATTTTTATCTTTAAAAATGACCAAAAATGAAATCAATTAAAAAATTTTTGAAAAATAATGACATTAAAAAAATTTTTTTTTTTTCTATAATTATGTCGATTTTAGTAAACATAAACTAAAAATGACAATTAAACCTTCAGCACTTATTTATTTAAAAATGATAAAAATCTGAAATGAGAATAAAAAATTTTTGAAAAATAATAACATTAAAAAAAATTTTTTTTTTTTTCATAATTATGTCAATTGTAGTAAACATAAACTAAAAATGACAATTCAACCTTCAGCGCTTATTTATTGAAAAATAGCAAAAATATGAAATTAAAATAAAAAAAATTTTTGAAAAAATGATTTCATTGAAAAAAAATTTTTTTCTTGAATATGTAAATTTTTGTTCAAACTAAAACTGACAATTTAACCTTAAGAAGGGGCCGAACTATCTGTCTCTGTCTAATAGCGTTTTTCATTATTTATATAAACACTATCCTTTATAACAAGAATAAAATAGCAGCCCCCGCTAGATATTAGTATAATAAGTAAATTTTGTAATAACAAACAAATTTTTTACCGCATAGTTTTTGACTAATTAGAGACCTACTAGCCATCTAGAATATAACCTATCTTTTTTTGGTAGGTCTCTAATTATTCAAAAACTACGCAGTAAAAAAATTTGTTTGTTATTACAAAATTTACTTATTATACTAATATCTAGCGGGGCCTGCTATTTTTTTCTTGTTATACTGGATAGTGTTTACATAAATGATGAAAAACGCTATTAGACAAAGACAGATAGTTCGGCCCCTTCTTAAGGGGAGGTCACGTATATCTGTCCTTTTCTAATAAAAAAAATGATTTTCTTACAAAAACTAATAACTTTAGCAAAAAATGAAGAGAAAGCCGCATCTCGTATCAAAAAAAGCAATATTTTCTTTGATAAGAAAGAATTAATTTTATTGCTTCGTTTTCAAGAAAACCTTGAAAAACTTAAATCATGGAGGTTAGGGTGGACAATTTGGTTTTTCAAGATTTTCTTGAGAACGAAGAAATAAAATTAATTTTTTCTTATCAAAGAAAATATTGCTTTTTTTGATACAAGATGTGGCTTTCTCTTCATTTTTTGATAAAGTTATAAGTTTTTGTAAAAAAATCATTTCTTAGATTAGAAAAGGATAGAGATACGTGACCTCCTTTTAAGCATTTTTTCTTGAATAAAATCGGTAAATGTATATAATATTGAAAAAATGTATTTTTTTCGAAAATTTGCTGAAATATTTGTTTGAAAATATCACTGGATGATAAAATCAACGTTATTTGCGATTGTGTGAATAAATGAAAACAAAAATTTATTTGTATAAAAATGGCTAAGTTTTGTAAACATCAAATTTCTTGAAAAATCTATGAGAAATTGTATTTTGAATAAAATTAACGTGATTTAAAAGCGGGTCAAATATCTTATATTTTTTGTTAATATATTTGGAATAAAATTTTAATAAAAAATCGCAAATCATACATGATTATTTGTTATTTTTAAAATTATTTTATTAACCATGAAGGATTAAATTCTCATGTATGAGCCAATAAATATTTGAGGAATAAAAAATTTCCTTGAATAAGATATAAAATTTTTTCTATAGTTAAAAAAAATTGTCTAATTTTTGATGCTGCCTAATGGAATAGGAAAATATTTCATTAAATAATCCGAGGTAATATTACTCTGTGATTAGAGAATATGCAATAAAAATTTATTATATTGAAGTTACGGAATATCATAGGTGTATAAGTATTTCTAACGTACCAGTTTAATAAAGTGAAAGACAAAATCGGTCGCCACCTATTGGGCAACCAAGGAAAGTAGCAAGGATAGAGCATGTTGACCGCAGAAGGCCGAAAAAAAGTAGTCCCTATTCCCTACGCGTTAAGATCTAGGTCTATAATTATTTTATTGAAATTATTGATTAAAAAAGTAATTATTTATATAGCCTATGACACTCGTCACATTATAAAGAATTTAAATTTAAAATTTGAAAACGATCGGTTCAGTAGTTTTTGAGATAATTAAGAACATTCAAACAAACGCTGTCCTTTTATATAATAGTAAGATAATATAATATATGAAAATTCAACCGAGTGACGTTAGGAGCGAGATATTTTTTGCTAGTTATAATATTAAAATTGAAAATTCAAATCTTGAACTCGGAGACAGAACGATTTACTCATCTAATCCCACATCATGAATGAATCTTGAAATAATTTCAAGAAATATTTTATAAAATTATGCATTGAAATAATTGAAAAAAAACTTTAAGATAAACCAAACAGTTTATAAAATAATATATAAAAAAATTGATAATGACTCCACAAAGATTACAAAAAAAAAACAAAGTCAAAACATGAAATATTACATGGATCCACGCTTAAAAGACTTTGAAAGGACTTTTTGAAAGAAAACGTGAAACATAACAGAATCATTTCAAAATATTTTCAGGATTAGTTTATAATTTATCCGCTTGATGGCGGTTGTTGAATTGTATGTTCTTTACTTTTCTCTTAGCGGTTAATCTCTTACTCTTGCAAACGGTAAGAGTGCTTCCCGTTTCATATATAAGGAAAATAAGAATCTAAAATAGCAACTAAATTGTTATGCGAGCGAATGTCTCTGTTATAATAACTGCGTTTTTAATAACTGTGTAACCATTATTTGAAATCCTATAAATAATTATATCCTATAAATAATTATATCCATTATATATATATATATATATATATATATATATATATATATATACACGTTTCAATTCTAAATTGTTTCTTAAATGATACAGGAAAGAATAAAGTTTCTACAGAACCCTTTCAACAGAAGATGTATGAAAATATTTATAAGTTATTACCAAAAGAATTCCTGAATCCTTTCAAAATTCTTCCGTTGAAAGGATTCTGTAATAATTCTATGTTTGAGTTATATTCCTTTTAGAAATAATACAATGAAATATTTTAGAAATATTCATATCATTCTTGCAGAATCCTTTCAACGGAAGATGTTTAAAAAGATTTATGAATTATTACCAAAAGAATTCATGAATCCTTTCAAAATTCTTCCATTGAAAAGATTCTGTAACAATTCTATGTCCGGGGTATATTCCTTCTAGAAATAATACAATGAAATATTTTAGTAATAATTCATATTGTAATATTGTGTGAATTCTTTATAAAAGATTTTATTGTATTATTTTTAAAAGAATAATACCCCGGGCAAAGAATTATTTCAGAATCCTTAGAATGAAACATTTTTGAAAGATTACTATCCTTACATGTATCCTTTCAGAATCCTTTCAGAATTAATTCATGCTGTATGGAAAGTACAACCACGTCCTCGTCGTAGCCTCCGGGTTAAACGCTGAGAGTGGTACATACATATGAAGCTATAAAAGTTACATAATCAAAATGAAGAGATAATAAGACACGATCCGCTTTGTACTGATAATTCATCACATTTGTTATTACATTTTCACAGTAAAAGTAACTCAAATTTATAACTAACCAATATTTAAATTCAATTTCTTATACACTAAATACAATAATTATGTGCCTATACCTTTTTCTTAGATGTATCAGTTACAAGATACAAAACTAAAAATGCACTTCTACTTATATGTTAGAAATTTTGTGTAAATCACCTAATTTTTTTCACCAGAGTGACTATAAGAAAAAGTGAACTGAATATTAATATATATTAATCTCTATTATATGTTAATTGTGATTATTTGTTTAAATTAATTCTAAGTTTTTATACATAATTACATATAATTATTGCTGTCAGATTATTAGATTCAATGACAAATTTTCAGAAAATTTAAATTACGATAACTAATTTCTGTAATAACACTACCTGTCATCATGTGTTATTGGAAATATATGCCAGTCAATAGAGAGAAAAAAACTGATTTCGTGACAAAATTAATATCCGGAAACGAACTATGCCATCGTATTGAGAGTAATCCCTGTTAACTTACTGCCATGTTTGCCACTCTCAATTATTGTCAGATAATTTATTATTAACAATTTATTGCAAAAAATCGCAATTTTTTCCGTTTTTTGCTTATAAAATAAAAACTAATGGACTAATCGCGATGATGTTGCAAGGTAAATTATAGAGAAGAAAAATGAGCACAAAACGAGGTGTTAAACGACTCGATCAGATAATTAGAAATAGAAAAAAGTCGAAAAAACCGCGGGAAATCAGGATTTTTTCAAAAATTCATATCTCCGCCATTTATGAAGCTTCAGCACAGATCTTTTGTGAAATAGTACACTGAAAAGAAAGTGGTGAACTACGAGTCCCACGAAGTACTTCTGCTTTACCAAACAGTAAGCATGCAAATCTTTTCTCTGGTGGTGAGTGTGATGCCCCACAGAAGAAGCTAACCGTTCTTTTTGCGGGGCTTCTCAGTTCCCACTCGCGTCTCTCCGATGTGAAGTGAAGCTCTTTTGCCACAGAGGCGCTACTATTCTCTTGCAGCGAGACTCCGTGCATACGAACTTAAGAGAGCGTGGTTCGACTACCGGTAGTTCAACTACATCACCATTTATTTTTCAGTGTAGCTATTGGTATATACTTTATGTGTGCCAAACGTAGATCTTGCCAAATTATTAGTTTTTGTACAATCGCGAATTAAATTTTTTTTCGCATTATTTTTCAGCGAGCCTGAATGCGATATGCGTTGTCCGATTTTAATTTTTAAAAATGATTTTCAAAGTAAAAATTATAAACTATAAAATGTATATTCTAGTTTTGCGTTGCAATGTTGTAAAATATGTGAAAAAAGCCTGTGAATATGAGTGAAAACGGCCGAGGGCAACAACTCTTACCCCCACTATTTACCTGTAGTAAAGTACTTACCTGCGCTCGGCTGTTCTCACAGGCTTTTTTCACATATTTTACAACATTGCAACGCAAAACTAGAATATACATTTTATAGTTTATAATTTTTACTTTGAAAATCATTTTTAAAAATCAAAATCAGACAACGCATATTGCATCCAGCCTCGCTGAAAAATAATGCGAAAAAAAATTTAATTCGCGATTGTACAAAAACTAATTATTAGACAAGATCTAAGTTTGGCACACATAAAGTATATACCAATAGCTACTATTTCGCAAAAGATCTGTGCTAAAGCTTTAAAAATGGCGGAGATATAAATTTTTGAAAAAATTCTGATTTTTCGCGGTTTTTTCGACTTTTCTCTATTTCTAATTATCTGATCGATTCGTTTAACACCCCGTTTTGTGCTTATTTTTCTTCTCTATAATTTACCTTGTAACATCATCGCGATTAGTCCATTAGTTTTTATTTTATAAACAAAAAACGGAAAAAATTGCGATTTTTTGCAATAAATTGTTAATAACAAATTATCCGACAATAATTGAGAATGGCAAACATGACAGTAAGTTAACAGAGATTACTCTCAATACGATGGCATAGTTCGTTTCCGGATATTAATTTTATCATGACAAAATGCTCTATTGACTGGCCTAATATTAGCAGTATTATATAACCTTAAAATATGAAATAAACAAAAATTTTTTTAAATTCAGTATTGAAGTATATTTTTTATGCGCTACGGTGGCACATGATTTGTTAAAAAAATCTCAAGGTTCGATTCACTCTAAATCTTTCAGAACATATTTTTTAATATATTTCAATATTTGTGAAGTATGCAACTATTTCTATGAATGCTTGCCAAGGGAGATGAGTAACTGTAGCTAAAAATCACATTTTTCATTATTTTTTATGACATTTTTATTTTTTTCAAGGGATTGTCCAAGATTTCCACTCTGAAATTTGTAGGCCATATTTACACATATATTACCTACTTCGATGATTTTCTTGGACATGGGATCATGGTTCGAAACCTTGAAAAGTGGTATTTCAATGCTTTAAAAGATTTTAGCTAAGCGAATGGCTACATTAGCACTTTTAAATTAATTTTTTGAATTTTCATATATTATATTATTATGTATAAATTAGCTAATTTTAAAATAAAAAAGAATTGAACTTATGAATTTTGATATTGAAGTTTTGTACTAAATTATATATTTTTATAAAAAAGGATGAATTAATGTTACAATTATTTAACTAGATTGCATTTGAATCAATGAAAAAATATGGTAGGAATTCATTCTTTCTAATCACGTGTTTCAATCATGAACCATGAAATAACCAAAAACATTATTTGACATTTCCTAGAACTAACAACTACACGAAGAAAGGAAAGTGCTGTCAAAGAAGATAGACGCTTATAAAAGGATTCTTCTGGGTTAAATTTTTCGTCTGAAAACCTGGGTAACACTTTAACATTGTTTGTATATCTATACATATGAAAAATTTGATACATATAGATATAAAAATACATGGGATCTAGTGGCGCCCTCAGTAGCTATGTAACTCATTTTTGGCAGAAACTTCCCATTTAAGAGTACTCTTCTATAAGCGGCTATATTTGTTGGTACTGTAGAAATAGATACTAGATCTAGTATATCTAATTTATGTACTTAGGTATTTGAAATAAAAGTGACAATATAATTTCAATTAGTGCATAGCTTGAATTTTAGGGACTAATGTTGGTAGCATCATATTATTAAGCGAGAGCAAAAATTTTCGATGCATAGTGTCTTTTTTTCCAGTACTAAGACTGACATTTCACCTACTTATTTTTTAGAAAATGTGATCCTTATTCTCTTTTGGTGCGGCTTTTTCCGTTACTAAAATTAAAAACTGATAAATATAGAATTATTATAATATATAACACTTTTAATTTACTAATAATTAATTTTCTAATGAGTGATATTTAAGGAATAGAACGATACATGTTCATCTGCTATACTTCGTTTTAAAATAGTAAGCTTTCGAGTTTAAAATTAATTATTAGTGATTCAAAATTGTTATATATTATATGATTTACATTATATTTATCAACTGTTAAAAATTGTTTTACAATTTAATGGTTTTTGCGTTATTGAGTATTAATTATATTGAAGTTTTATACTTGACAGAACCGCAGTGCGCATTATATAGGTAATATGTTAGTATACGATAATTAAGTACGAAAAAATTTGGTACCATACCAAATAATTTTTGGGGTGAGACGCGTTGAAAGATGTACTAATATAGGTTGCCTTAATTTATGTACTGAGTATCAATTAAAAAACGGCTGGTAATGTTTTTTTGACTACTGACTCAAGTTAGTACATTTTTTTAGGTATTTTCCTTTCTATGTGTGCGCATGTGCAAATTCAAGATTAAGGTTGGAATTTGATAATCTTCAGTCTTCACAAGATTGAGATTCGTCTATAAGGTTCAAATTCATAAACGTGATTTCAGTATTGAGTATAACTTGGAACTCGAATATCTTTACGTCGGTATTGGGAACTCACACACTTGCGATGACCTCTCGTGGCAAGGCTGTGAAATAATCTAAAACACAACTTTGCGTTGAGTAGCATAGGAATTGGTGTTTAATTTTTATTTTTTAATTGAAAACTAATTACAATGTAATAAAAAGAGTTCAAAATGCGTGAAAAAAATTCCAACAGAGATTATTGTGTAGTAAGGGATCGTGAAATTTAAGCAGTCAAGAATTTAAATGTTAGTTTTCATCTCTTCCCGAGAACAAATTGAGGTTATGTAAACAAGCAGAATATATTTGACAACTCTGCGAAGATAGATTTGTATGAAGCGTGGACAAGTAGACGCCTGCAAGCAATAAGCTATATGAAGTTAACCTCACCGTTGAATGTATATTTCTTATTAATTTCACATTTTATTTCGAATTGGGTCTGATAAATCATTTCTCCTTGTATGAATTTGCGTTGTGCACGATTGGTTTTAGCGTATTTACAAATATTTTTCACGGTGATGATGTTTAGACTAAAAAACTAATATCATTACATTTAAGCCCAGCTTGTACTGTGGAATTCTGTCGCCATGTTAGTATACTATATATATAGGTTACGCCTTCGTGTGAGTTCCCAATCAGCAGTTTCTTTTGTTGGGTAGGGTGCAGAGTTGAAGAAAGTGGAAAAAGGGTGTAAAATGAGTAGAAAATGGGTTTTATCAAATAAAAGGGTGGAAAATAAGAGTTCTATGGGTAAGATATAAGGGCTCAACAACTAAAATTTTTTAAAAACTATTTTATATAGAAAGATATATATCTTATTATATTATAAAAAGTTTTCGGCCATCGTTATCGACGCTGCCGCGGTGTATAAGAATCAATCGTGGCCCCAGTTAGTTGAAATTTCGTTAAAATAGAAGTGACAAGTTAGCTAAAAGTTGGTTAAAAAATAGCTGAAAGTTGTATAAAAGTAAGCTAAAATTTAGTTAAAATTTAGCAGAAGCAGGAAAAATTTGCCTTCAAATTAGCTGAATTTATTTATAAAGTCAGCTCAATTATACAAAATTTAGATAAAAATTGACAAAACGTCAGTCAAAAATTAGCTGATTAAGTTCAACTGCATTTAGAGATGCACTGTCGACAAATATTTTCTCTTTTTTCTAGAAGCTAATCAAGTGTAGACTCTAATATTATATCATTATTAAAATCTATACTTCAAAGAAAAGAGAAAATTGAGAAGGTTAGCTAAAGATGGAGAGAGTAAAAGAAAAATGAAGGAAGAAAGAATAGAGAGTGAAAAAAGATAATAAAAGAAAATTTAGTGAAGCATAGATGAAGAGAGAAATACATATATTAAAGCCCACATAAGACCCAAGAAAGAGGCCCAAAAAAAGTGCTTGCTTATGATAACTACTCATTATATAGGACTCAATAAAAATTGCTATTCTTATTACGATAAAATGCGCATATCCGTAGGAGCCAAGAACTGTAGAAAAAAGGTAGTTTCATTTTAATATATAATAACTACTATTTATATAGAAAACAATATAAAAAGAAAATCTTATTACAAGAATAATTACACATACCCTTAGAGCTTATATACTATGAAGGAAGCATGTCGTGTTAAAAAGTGGTGACAACTTTAGGTAGAGAGAAAGAAGATATTAACTTAAAACCTATCTCTCTCGCGTAACGCTCCTGTAAGCGCTGCACCATAGAGACAGTATTTAAGTATTTATTTTCTCTCTTTCTCACATCATCGTTAAAATATCCACCAATTTACCATATAACATGCTGCCTCCACGTACATATATTCGAAGCACATACCTAAAAAATGCACGAATCCGAAGAACCGGAGATTCGTAGAAAAAGGTGGTAAATATTTTAATTACAATAATATTTAAAATTCACTGAAAAGTAAATTAACTTTAAAATATTAAATTTGAATATACGTTATTGTATATGCAAACAAATATTAAAGAAAAGCTTAAGTTTATTACACACACAATATAAAGCTAAGTTTAAATATATCTTATATGGAATGTCATGAAGTTCTGTACGATTACATGCATATAATTAACTTCACCGATTTTCAATAAAGAGAAAATATGTGTAGTTTGATATTTAAAATAAAAATATCAAAAACGACAACAACAAATAAATTTCGAATAAAGATTTACTTTATACTAAAAATCAGTGAAACTAAATAATATAAAGTAATTGATTAGAACCAGGAACTTAAAAAAAAAAGAAAACTTAAGCTTTATTTCCAAGAATATTTCACATTAAGTAGTATATTTTTCACCTAGGGAAAAAAGTAAAGAATGTCCTAAATCGTATGTAAATTGTAAGGCGTAATTCACAAAAGTCGAAAATTGAGCTCGACTTCATAGGTAACCGTGAGTATCTCGTATTATTTCGAACTTGAGTATCGTTTGGATATTGAATTCAGTTGACGTCAGATAACAAAATTTTAAAACGTGTAACGAGTTACGTGTAACGTGTAATATCACTGAAGAACGGCTCTTATGTTTGGATTCTTGACCTTAATATGACTATTATTTTGAACAATCAAATTAAAAATACACCTTTTTACGTGAAACATACTTAAAAACCAATTTCGTGTTGATTTCTAATTATAATATCTTCACATATGTATTTTATACATACAAAATACTGAATTTAAATACACGATTATACGATTAAAATAAAATATTTTGGTTATTTGAAAATTCAAATATTACAAAATAATTTATTTTCATTTATTAACACAATCGCAAATAACGTTGATTTTATAATCCTGTGATATTTTCAAATAAATATTTCAGCAAATTTTCAGAAGGAATACATTTTTTCAATATTACATATATTTACCGATTTTATTCAAGAAAAAATGCTTAAACTTAAATTGTCATTTTTAGTTTGAACAAAAATTTACATATTCATGAAAAAAAATTTTTTCAATGAAATCATTTTTCCAAAAATTTTTTTATTTTGATTTTATTTTTTTGCCATTTTTCAATAAATAAGTGCTTAAGGTTGAATTGTCATTTTTAGTTTATGTTTACTACAATTGACATAATTATGGAAGAGAAAAAAAATTTTTTAATGTCATTATTTTTCAAAAATTTTTTATTCTCATTTCAGATTTTTTTTATTTTTAAATAAATAAGTGCTGAAGGTTTAATTGTCATTTTTAGTTTATGTTTACAAAAATCGACATAATTATGAAAAAAAAATTTTTTTTAATGTAATTATTTTTCAAAAATTTTTTAATTGATTTCATTTTTGGTCATTTTTTAAGATAAAAATTAAATTATTTTGTACTTTTTTCATGTCACTTTAATTTTAATAACTTACGATTTTTTTATTATAAATGACACTTCGTTCACTTCGGTGGCGACCTGTGTTACCTGCGACCTGAGATTCTATTTATATACCTACCGACTTCTGCTCAACTATCGCGCGGGCGAAGCCGAGACGGGGGATGCTAGTCTCTCTATATATATATATATATATATATATATATATATATGTATATATATATCCCCCTATATTATATAGTTATTATATAAAAAAAAACCTCCTCATCTACCCCTCATTTTTCCTCCCCCTCTTTTGTATGCTTAAAACATCACAATCCACCCCTCAAAATAACGTGAAAATCTGTCTAGAAATGATCTTTTTTGAGAAAAAAAAAAGACACCCCTCTACTACCCAAGTCACCCCTCTTGCTACCCCCTCGTACGTCACTCACCCCCCCCCCCCTCAGATAATTTAGCTAAATTTACCTTATTTTATCAATGTATTTGTTACTCATTCTCTATACCACTACTATCACTCTTCCCACTACTACCCCATCAGTCCTCATTTTTTTTTCCTCCAAAAAAATCAAAAGTCACCCCTCAAAATAACGTAAAAATGTCTCTTGAAATGTCTTTATTAAAAAAAAAAAAAGATTCCCCCGTCTACCCCAGTCACCCCTCTCCTACCCAATTCCACCCCTTGGTCCACAAATCACCCCCTCGCTCTACAAGACACCCCTCATAACCCCTCATGTCCCTAATACACTATTCATAATCATTTAGTGTTTGTTTTTATATCGTTAATTAAATATTTAAATTTTACCAATATTTTTTTAAAAAACCTTCTTGTTTGATGACTCCAATACTTTAGAGACCAAATTTGGTTATAAAAAATATTGGTATTTAATTACCTTAAATATATTGATTCTTCATTTTATTTTTAAACGTCAATTCTTTATTTGAAATATAAACTATTAAGAAAAAAGTTTTTTAATTTTATATTTATGAAATACTTGCTTAAGGCTATATAATGGAATATATATTTAATACATAGTTAATAATATTATAGATTGTTGATATAATTATTTTTTAACCATCAACTAATAACTATGTTCCGTAGACAACTTTCCACACCACCCATACAGAGACAAAAAAAAATAAAAAACTTCTACTTTCAACATTTAAGCTTACTTTTTTTTGGGTCCGAGCTGTATTTGCCTAAAAGTAAAGCACATTTTACTTTGTCTTGATTGTCTTGGTCAGAAAAACTTATTAAGAAATTTCCTACATCTAAAAGATTCTTCTTTCAGGTTAGCTTAAATTTGTTTACTTGTTGTCTTGAGTTTATCTTGTGAAAGTCTTAAGTAGAAGTTTTTATTTTTTTTTTATCAGTTTAACAAGGTATTGTCAATGGCGCGTTGGATTTTTTTTTGTTTATAAAGAAAAATTAAACAATAAAAGTGGTACCCTTCGCCAGTAGCCCTACATAACCACTTTTAAAATAATATAAATTTAAAAAATTTTTTCACATTTCTTTAAATGTCAAAAGTACAAATGTTATTGTAAGTTTTTTATTAATTAAAAAGATCAAAATTATAATAATGATTAATTCATTTATTTATAAAAAATAAAAAATAAAAATTGTATTGTTAATGTAAAATTTTATCTTTTATACTCTTTATACAAATAAATAAAGTTATATAATTTTTATTTTATTTTTCATTATTTTTTATATGATGCAGGTCATTATGATATTTTAAATTATAAAAATAATAATAATAATAATAATTATAATCTTACAAGAAAATTAAAACATGAAGAATTTAATGAAACAAATATAATCAAAAAAATAAAAACAGAAACAAAAAAAAATAAAAGTAAAAATAAGCTTTATAATAAAATAAATAAAAATAAAAAATTGACAAAAAAAAATCAATTAAAAAATTAAATTTAAAAAATAATATAAACAATAAAAATAACATAGATAAAAATTTGAAAAATTATTTAGGTAGAATGAGTTACGAATGTAGATATTGAAGTGCTTTATTTTGGAAAGAAGAAATAAAAAAGTTCAATTGTTGTCAACAAGGAAAAGTTATTTTATCACCATTAACTAAATATGATGAAAAATTGAAATATTTATGATTACATGATAGTGTTTTTAGAAATTCAATTAGATATTATAATAATTTATTTAGTTTTGCAACTTTTAATGCCAATGTCATTCAAAACCAAGGAAAAGCTATATATAATTAAAAAATTCAAGGACCAATTTGTCATACAGCACCTAATACATTAATTTCTACTAATGACATTAAACCCACATGTGGACAGTCATACATTTACAATAATACAGTAGCAATTGAGAAACGATTGAAAACTAATGAAAAATCAACAAAAGAACATATGTTAACTTTAACAAAAATAATGAATGATAATCCCATGGCTAAGAATTACGAAAGCTTACATCAATTATCAAATATACAAAATATTCCAAATTATAAATTGTATTTTATGCGAAAAAATGATAAACAACAACATCGTTATAATAAGCCACTAACTTCGGAATGTGGTGCTATCATAGTATCTAATACAGGAATTCCAGATAATTATGATCTGTGTGTACATCCGAAATTATCTTCTGAAGATGAAATTACTCATACTTATTTAAATAAATTATCTCATCACGTGGATCCAATGGTTTTTCCTTTAATGTTTCCAGCAGGAGATTTAGGTTGGAGTATGGGATATAAAAAAAATGAAAATATTGAAAATAATAATTGTCTTACAATACTACAATATTATTTATATAGAATTCATTGGAGACCAAATTAAAAAAATTTCAACCCTATTTTATATTGTGGAAGATTAACACAACAATACATTATACATGCATATGTGATGGTTGAAAGTAATAGAATGAATTATTTTAGAAATAATCAAAAACAATCACGCATAGAATGTTATCAAGGTTTATTAGATCATGTGATACATAGTGTTTCAAGTGTTTCAACAAATTTTGAAAACAAAGAAAGAATTGGAAATCTTTTTATTTCACCCTCATCATATATTGGTAGTCCAAGATATATGCAGTAATATTATCAAGATGCCATGGCAATAATGAGAACAGTAGGAAAACCAGACTTATTTATAACAATGACGTGTAATCCTGAATGGAAAGAATTGAAAGAGATTTTAAAAAATTTTCCAGAAGCGACAACTCCCAATGACATACCAAATATCACAGTAAGATTATTTTATATAAAATTTAAAATATTATTCAATGATATTATAAAAAACGAAATTTTTGGTCCTGTTATAGCTTATGTATTTTTGATTGAATTTCAAAAAAGAGGGTTACCTCACGCGCATATTATTATAACATTACATTATAATTATAAAATATTAACTCCAGAAAATATTGATAAATATATTTCAGCAGAAATACCTTCATCACAAAATAAATATTTACAAAAATTAGTAATTAAATATATGTTACATGGACCACATACAGATAAATCACCTTTTTACGAAAAAAATAAAAGTAAATGTGAGAAAAAATTCCCGAAATCATTTAATGAAATTACAATAGTTGGAGAAAACAAATATCCACAATACAAAAGAAGAAATAATATTTTAGATAATCATACATATAATTTAAAAAATAATAAAAAAATTATACAGGTTGGTAATTCTATGGTAGTTCCGTACAACAGTTTTTTGTTAGCAAAATATAATGCTCATATCAATACTGAACTTTGTATGTCAATACAAAGTATAAAATATATTTATGATTATATTTATAAAGGTGTGGATAAAGCTTACTGTAAAATAAAACAAAATAAAAATGAAGAAAATAATAATGATGATGTTTATGATGAAATAACTCAATACATAGATGGAAGATATTTAATTCCAATGGAGGCCGCATGGAGATTACAAGCATTTCCACTATGCGGCAGAAGTCATACAGTAATAAGATTAAATATCCATACAGAAAATCAACAAAAAATAATTTTTGATGAAAATAATATACATCCAGCATTAAACAAATGCGAAACAACATTGACTGCATGGTTTAAATTGAATAAAAAAGATGATTTTGCTAAAAAAATTAAATATGTTAATATCCCACAATATTATATTTTTAATTCTAAGACTAAATCTTGGATTAAAAGATCAAAACTTAGAAAAAATATAGCCATTGATAGATTAAATGTAGTATCACCAAAAGACAGTGAACGTTTGTTTTTAAAATTTATATTAAACAGGGTAAAAGGTCCAACATCTTTTAAAGATTTACGAACTTATGAAAATGTAACTCATAATACTTATGAAGAAACTGCTCTTGCAATGAATTTAATAGAACACGAAAAACAAATTTATTATATTTTTGAAAAAGCATGCCATGTTATGTTACCAGTACAATTACGTAAATTTTTTGCATGTTTTTTATTATGTGAAAATATTCAAGGTAACATTATTTGGGAAAAATATGAAAAATTTTTTATTGAAGATTTTAAAGAAAATAAAGGAAACAAAGCTTTATCACATATTAATCAAATATTAAATTCAGAACAAATGTCATGTGAAAATTTTGGTTTACCTGAACCAAATGAAAACTATATCGAGGCAAACGAAGAAATTAATGATGGAATTATAATTTTTAGTAAAAAGAAATATGATAAAATCTATAAACAATTGAATAACGATCAAAAACATATTTTTGAACAAATAATAAATAATAATCATAAAATTTTTTTCATAGATGGACCAGGAGGTTCTGGAAAAACATTTTTATATAAAACATTAATATATTATTTTATAACAATGAAAAAAAAATTCTTATCAATGGCTTGGACAGGTATTGCTTCAATTTTACTACCAAAAGGTTCAACCAGTCACCAAACTTTTAGATTGACGTTAGATTTGAATAATATTGAAAGTGCGTTTTTAAAATTTGGTTCAGATAAGAAAAAATTAAGAGAAGCAAATGTAATTATATGGGACGAAGCATCAATGATTCCTAAAAAAGCTTCAGAAATAGTTGAGAAAACATGAAAAGATGTCTGTCATAATGTATTAAAACATGTTATTTGTATTAAAACATGGAAGAAAAATACAATTATAGAACAAACTATAAAATATTCAACCCTATGGCTCATTTTTCATATTTTTAAATTAAAAAAAAATATAAGATCTAATGATGAAAATTTTTCATCATTTTTATTAGATATCGGAGAAGTAAAAGTTGATACATTTATTATACCAGAAAAATGGAAAACTAATAATGTTTGCAATAAAATTTATCAAATCGTTAACAATAATTATTGTTTTTCGAAAAATGTTATTTTAAGTACGCATAATGAAGATGTGAATATTTTAAATAATATAATATTGAATTTAATTAATAATGAAACAACGACTTATTATAGTATTGATTATGTAACATATAAGGGTATCGATCAAACAGATGATAATATTCATTTAAATTATCCAATAGAAATGTTAAATAATATAAGATAAGGATTACCTCTACATGAACTTTATTTAAAAATAAATGCCATAATAATGCTAATTAGAAATTAAAGTATAAAAGATGGATTATGCAATGGAACACGATTAAAGATAACGAGATTATTTAAATACAATAAAAAAGCTGAAGTAATTACAGGCGAAAATAAAGGAAATAAAGTTTTTATACCGCGTATTACATTAAGCACAAATGAATCATCGTCTTTACCATTTATTTTATATAGAAAATAATTCCCTATTATATTAGCTTTTGTTATAACTATAAATAAATCAGAAGGTCAAAGTTTTGAAAACGTAGAAATATTCGTAAAAAAAACCTTTATTTTTACATGGACAATTATATGTTGCTCTTTCAAGAAGTAAAAATCCTTCTAAAATACATATTCAAAATGAATTAGAAAATAAAAATGAATTAACCAATATAGTATGGAAAGAAGTGCTAGAGAAATAACAAAAAAAAACTTTAATTTTTTTAATATTAAAAATATATTTATACTTCTTACATACTAATAAAACATTTGTTTTTTTCAGATATAACATAATGAAACAAAAAATAAAAACATACTTTGAATTTTCTATATAAAAAAATTAATATAAAATAATAAAAAAGAAAATAAAAATAAACTTCAAATATTTTATAAAAAAAAAAAACATAACAAAGTTATTTAAAGTACAAGTTAATTAATATTAATAATAATTGAATCATTATAAAATGGAATGGAATCCAGTTTCAAATAAATACATTGTCATAGAAAACTTACAACATAAACAAGAATTAGATGATTTAAATAACCAAATAAACGAATTCGAACGGTTTCAAGAGCAGTACGAAGAATATATGGAAAATTTGAATAAAAATACAGATTTATCTAGATTAAATAATTTAATTAATAACTATATCGGTATTGACAATGAAAAACTTCATTTTGAAAATTGGAACAACTGCGATGCGAGAATCCCGGTAAAGTTAATAATTGCTTTTATTTTGATTCAATGTACTAAATCTACTGTTGAGCCGATTCTCATATGCAAAAATCGGTGTATCAGAAGAATTAAGTTTAAGGGCGCCAGATACACCACCAACTAGCTAGCCGTCAGCACGAGTCTCAAGCGGCCTTGGATCGGGAGGTGGCTCGTTTCGTATAGAATTCTTGTCTGAAATGGGAGGGGGAGAACACACAGAAACTTTTAATTTAATTTCACTTAACTATAAGAAACTTTATTTTAATTTATAATCTGTCTTAATAAATCTTATTTGATTTCTACCTACTCGCGCTCTCTCATATCCCACACACACACAAGATTATATTTTATTATCAAAAAAAATGCTATATTAATCGTTATGCTAATCAAAAAAAATTTTTTTCAATTCACTTAAAGTCTCTATTCATGTAAAGGTTTCAAAAAAAATTTAATTATATATTCTACGTAAATCACAAATTCGTAATCTAAAATGGCGGTCTTCCGGTGGCCATTTAGTTCGCTTCGCGTCTCTCTCTCTCTCTCTCTCTCTCTCTCTCGGCGCTCAATACGCGGCCACGCGTTACCAGAACAAATTTTGGTCTTACAATTTTCACTACATACAAAGAAAAAAAAATTTTTATTTTATCACTATCTAATTTTATTCGCCCAACCGGCAATTTAAACGCGTCTCACCGGTCTAGATTTAATTTTGGTAACACGTGCTCGCGTAACACACACACTCCGGCACTCACGGTCTAATTTAAATTTTAATCTTCTTAATACAAATCTTTATTTCAAATTTAGTACAATTTGCGCACAAAAAGAATTTTGTTTTAAACGCACGTCAAATTAAAATAAATACGAAATTTTCACTTAGTTAATCAATCGGAATTTTATACACTTTTACGCTTAATACGAAAGTTAAGTTTTCTTTTCGTCAAATTACAACAATTTAAATCCGAATTTTCGACATAGAAAGAGGAAATCTTTGACTATTCACTTCGCGCACTATCAAGAAATTTCGTAAAACCACTTCACTGACTCTACAGTCAATCGGCGAGAGCCGTTGACTTACAAAGAAATGAGCGAAAATTTCTGGGCGCAGCCCACTCACCGTTGCTGAAATTTCAGTCTCCTTGGGTCGATACAGTCGACGATAACCAGGATATAGAAGCTGCGACGGGCTGGTGCTGGCGATAATGGCGGCGGTCTCTCGATCTTTCTCTCTTTTGCTCTCTGGGTCGCTACCGGCGACGTCCAGGGTTCGTCTCCGCTCGTCTCTCTCTCTCCGGACTCCTTGTTTTCTCCCAATAATCTCTCCTTCAGCAACACACGAAAGAAAAAGAAAAACTGTTTAATTTCAGCGGTGTCACGAAAGAAAAAAAACTATTTTGTAGAGCAGCAAGCTAAAGCGTCCGATGTGGCACGAGGTCGACAGTCGAATCCTTTTTCTTATGGCTACTTCCTTCTTCTTCGCTATTACTCTTATCGTTTATCTTTTTCTAATCCTTTCTCCACCAATTACTGCCTTTCATTTCTATTCTATAATTTTAATTGGCTCTTTGTCATTTCCTGTATTAAAGAGGGCCCTGTGTTCGAATCCGCTTTGACAGGCGCCTCTATGCTGCTTCCCTCTATACATATATAAAGAACGTACATATATATATAGGATATGCGATGTCTAGAGAGAGACGTCTAGATATATATATATATATATATATATATATATATATATATGTGAGCACACATATATGTACATGCGGCTTAGTTTGTTCTTATAGAAGGGAGATTACTTGTAGGTCCCCTCTCCACTTCTTTTCTATCTTCATTTACTCCTACTTTCTCTCTCATCGCTTAATGCGCGAGAGATCGACGCGTCAGCACTTGAGATTCGTTCTCTTAGCGCGTGAATCTCCCCATCTCTCTTGCTCATTATTGCTGTTTCACTCTTCTCTCTTCTAAGTCTTCTTCATGGTATGGTGACTCCTAGCGCACGCGCGGTCGCTTACATGTATTCGTATGTACGCTATCGCTCAACAGGCTGCTATAGCAGCACCGGCGTTCATGTACAGGGGCTCTCGATGTATAGGTAATGGCTGCCGCGCGCGTCTGCTACTCATGTGTCGTTGTCGTCGTCTCGTAATACCGGTAAACAAAAAAAATAATCTCGTTAATTAACTATTTTCTTTTTATTAATTTAACGTGCGCCCGGGTCGGTAGTTTCGTTGGTGGTGTTTCATAGTGCTGAGTGGGGAAAGTGCAATAAATAAATTCTTTATTTATTTATAGTGGCGTACCACGTCACAAACTCCCCCCCCCCCTAAGCTGGACATTCGCCCGAGTGGACTGCTTACAATTTTTATGCTCGCGTTACACACCAACGACTCTCGCCACCGATCCGTTCACAGGTTACAATATTCAATTTTCTTAAATTTTACTACACCTTCACTATCACCATTAATGTTCCCAGAAATTACGCTTACTTAGTTACTAATTCATGCATTGTTTACTGTATATATAATTTTCTAACGCAAAGGTTATTGGGTGGGGTTAGGTTGGGTTAGAGGGTTTTGGGTATTTTTAGGATATGACTACGTACAATAAAATTAAGTAGATATATATGGGTATTAGTAAAACAATACAAAAAAAAATTATTTAGGATCTTAACTCACTATCTAAAAATTCTCAGTGCTCTTGGTCTTAAATACTCCTTGTTCTCTTCACGGTCGTCTCCTTCTTTTTTACTCCCTGGTCAACCCCAATCCCTATTAATTTTCCCCTTTTCTTTCTCTTCTTTACTCTTCTTTCTCTCTCCTTAACCTTCGTTGCTCCCGAATCATGCTAGTGATGATTCGAACTCGGGTAGCAACACTGAGTCCCGTTAAGGTCTCAACGAGACGCAGCATTCGGGTGATCAGTCGCTCCTCTAAGACGTCCTGGAGGATCTCATCCCGCGTTGTTGTTGGGAGATCTCTCAAGGCCTCCGCCAATCGACACATTTGCTCGATTGGCTCTTCCTCTGTTGTTGTTTGTGAGGCTGGCGTCTTAGGGCCGGGTGCTGGGTCTCGTGGCCTTCTTAATGGTGGTATTGGCTCAGTGGAGGCGGTCGTTGATGTAACCGTTGTTGGAGTTGTTGTGGAGATGGTGCTAATGGTGGTTGTTGTTGGTTTGGTGGTGGTTGTTGTTGGTTTGGTGATATTGATGGTCGTCTTGGGCCTGGTACCAGTTGATGTTGTTGTTGTTGTTGTGGCTGCTGGGGCCGCTGTTCGTGGCGGAAGTGCTTGAGGCCCTGGAACGCCGCCAGGCTGGTGGTAATGGTAGATCCTGGCCACTTCTTCTTCTCCGTATTTAATGGTTAAGTGCCTCCTGTGCGGCTCACTGCAGCGTGGGCAATCGGCTAAATCCACACCTCGCCGACCGCAGTTATAACAGTAGACGCTGCGTCGGGGGTGTGGGCACATCTTCGAGCGATGTCCACGCTGCCAGCAGTTGAAGCAAGCGCCGGGAGGGGGATCTACCTTGCGTTCCGTAGGTATCCTCTTCACATCGCTGAACAGGACCCCGCTGGTCTTCACAGGCAGCCCAGTATCAGGTGCCTCTCGTAGCCATCTACCACTGGCGTCGCGTCCTATTGGGCCTGGAGGTGGTGTAGGAGACCTAGTGGGAGGAGGAGGCGTGAGCGACTCGTAGTCGTCAAGCTGGAGCTGACGTGGCCCTTTGATCTTCTTTTTAGGAGGCGGAGGGCACGTCTCATCTTGGCGATTACGAGCACCTGGCCCATCTAACCCTCCAATTCTTAAGGACTCTTCTCCTTCTTCTCTGCCTAAGTCCCATGCCAGAGGCTCCCATACATGGCTCTTAGCCACTGGCAATCCTAACCTTTGATTAACAGGTGTTACAGCACTAGTGGGCCTGGGGTAGCTGGTCTGCCTTGGCATAGATCGCGGTACCAGTTCGACGTTGTCCATATTCTGGGCCAATTCTTCTTCTACCTGGTCTGCCCAGGATTTATTCTTCTTTCCTTTATCTTCTTCCTCCCACTTCTGTATCATTTTTCTTCGCTCTTCTTCTATTTCTCGTTCTATCTGAATGGCCCTTCTTTCTTCCTCTTGCTTTCTTCGGCGCTCAATAAGCGCCCTTTCCATTTCTAATTTCTCTCTCAATTCTTCTTCTTTCTCTCTCTCGATCATTTCTACCTGCTTGCGGGCCCATTCTGCTTCTTTCTTTTCCATCGCTTGCTTCTCTTTTCTCTCTTGCTCTCTTCGTTCACTCTCTTCTTTTGTTCTTTGCTCCATTCTTTTCATTCTATCTTCTTCTAACCGCACTCTTTCCCTTGGGGTCATTACCGGCGAATTTATCGCCACGGTATCCTTTCCTGTACCACTCTCCTTTTTCTCCCTTTTTTCTTCCTCCTGTAGGTGCAAGTCTGTATTAGCGACGTTCGATTCCTCCGCGATGCTAATCCAGAACTCCCTATTTTCTTCTTCCCTTTCTCTTTCGATCTCCGCTGCCCTCTCTAGTTCTTCCATGGTCGGGGAGTACACTCCTGTTTCAGCTATGACTTGGCGGGGTCGGTCAATTACCGGCTCCGTCTCTATTGGGCTCCGTGGTGGCGATAAGGTGGGTAATTCGCCCATGATGTTTCTCACCATACGGTGAGCCAACCGATTAAGGTCTCTACGGGGGCCTACCGCGCGTCTCATTCTATTTCCTGTAAGTAAAAGAAAAAAAAACATGAAGGGCTATTAGTAAAGCGGGTTGTAGGGTTTTAAATGGGTTCTAATCTCGGGTTTTTCGAGAGGGTATATATCTTTTGAGTTCAGAAACGTGTACCTTCGCATTACGCTTACCGCTTTCGGTCTCAATTACGTATACTAACGGTGATTTTATTTCTAAAACTTTAAACGGCCCGTCGTATTTTGGTGCGAGTTTCGCGGAGAATCGGTTAGCTGCATTCGAAAGTACATGTACGCGTCGCATGACCATATCCCCTACGTTAAACCGAATATCTTTCCTCCCTTTGTTATATTCTCTTGCTTGTTTCTCTTTCGCCTTTTCGATGTGCTTAATGACCAAGTCTCTCAATGCATCCAGCCGTTTTATTCTGTCTGCCCAATCTTCTGGATTTATTCTAATAATAGGTTTACTGCTCTCCACTTCTCTTCTCAAGCTCTTTACAGGCATAGGGTGCCTCCCATAGTTAAGAAACGCTGGTGAGGTTTTCAGTGTTGACTGCGTTGCTGTATTTACTGCGTGCCTAAATTCATGGAGATGCTGATCCCAAGTCCTATGATCCTCCTTTACAAATGTAGCTATCATGGTCTTTAAGGTTCTATTCGCACGCTCCACTGGATTCGCTTGCGGGTGATACGGCGGTGTCGTTACTCTGGATACTCCATATTCCTGTAATACTTGGTCGAGGTGCTTGTTATCGAATTCTTTCCCATTATCTGTTAATAGATACTTTGGAGTTTCCCACCTGAATAGAATTAATTCTTCGAATGCTTTCGATACTGCTTTTCCATCAGCTGTCCTTACTGGCTTTAACTCGATCCATTTAGTGAAAAGGTCCTGAAAAACTAGTAGGTATTTATTTTGGCTCTTACTTGGAGGGAATTCCATCATATCAGCTGATACTACAAACCATGGTCTCTCAACAACACGGTTTCCCATTAATCCTTGAGGTCCAGTTTGCTTGATTTTGTACCGTTGACAGTCGTCGCACTCCTTCACAAATTGGGTTGTGTCATAATAAACTCCTGGCCAATAATACTCTCTTATGACTCTATCATAGGTCTTCTCTAGTCCTAAGTGCCCTGAGGATGGGTGACAGTGAGCATCTTGCAGTATTCTTTCTCGGTGTTCTGCTGGAACAACAAGTCGCCATCCTTCTTCTCCATGGGTCACTGGGTCGAGTAAAGGTTCTTTTCTAAATCTGTATAATAATCCGTCTTCTAATTTCCATCCTGGGTATTTATAAGGGTTCGTTTCTATTTCTTTGACTCGCTCAATATATTTTTCATCTTGAATCTCTTCGAAAGCACACACTTGTTCTTCTTCTTCTTCTTGACCTTCGTACATTCTTGAGAGAGCATCAGGTACGTGATGTAGTGCTCCACGTCTATGTACGATCTCAAATGACCATTGCTGCATTTTCAATGCCCATCTTGCTAATCGTCCTGTTGGATCTTTCAGCTTCTGTAACCACTTCAATGCGCTATGGTCGGTGATAATCTTAAAAGTGTAACCTTCAAGATAAGGTCTTAGTTTCTCAATTGCCCATATTATTGCTAATAATTCCTTCTCTGTAGTGGTATAGTTCCTCTCTGCTGCTGTTAGTACTCTACTCACGTAAACAATTGGGTGTTCACCGTCTTCGTGCTCTTGAGTCAATACTGCTCCTATGGCGAAGTCACTGGCGTCACATTGTACCGTGAATGGTTGGTTAAAGTCAGGTCTTGCAAGTACATGCGCTGTTGTTAAGGCTCTCTTTAGGTCTTCAAACGCGCTCTGTTGTTCTTCTCCCCAACTCCATTCCTTGCTTTTCCTTAACAGCTTCACTAGTGGAACTTTCTTCTCTGAATCTCGCTCAATAAACCTCGAATACCAGCCCACCATTCCGAGAAATCTTCTTAATTGCTTTACAGTCTTGGGTGCTGGATAATTGACAACTGGTGCAACCTTGTCTGGATCAGGTCTTAGCCCCTCATTGTCTAAAATAAATCCAAGGTAGGTGATCTGTGAGCAGCATATCTCACACTTTTTCTTATTCACCGTCAATCCAGCGTCTACCAGTCTCCACAACACTGTTTTCAGCCATTTTAAGTGATCCTCGAAATTCTCGGTGGCTATAATGATATCGTCGAGATAACCGAACACGTTAGGTTCACATTCAGGTCCAAAAAGAGCGTCGATGAGCCTTTGGAAGGTCATTGGTGCGTTGGTCAATCCGAAAGGCATTTTCTTGAATTGCCAGAGACCTGAGCCAGGCACTGAGAAAGCAGTGTATTTCCTACTATTTTCCTCCATGGGAATTTGGAAATAGGCTTGCTTCAGGTCAATTTTGGTTAGGTATCTGGCTTTCCTCAGCTTATCTAGGATTGAATCCATGCTAGGTATTGGATAAGCGTCCTTCCTAGTGACCTTGTTCAATTCTCTATAGTCCACACAGAATCTGTACTCTCCATCAGGTTTCCTAAGTATCACTGGTGGACTACTCCATTCACTTGCTGACCTTTCAATTATATTGTTTCGCAACATCGCTTCTATCTCTCTATGAGCGACTTGCAACATCATCGGCGACATTCTTCTAGGTCTCTGTTTTATCGGAGAAGCTCCCATAACGTCTATGTGGTGTTCTGATAAATTAGTTGTTCCAGGTACATCTGTTGGTTGGGGTATGATAGTATTCACCAGGCCTTCGATTAATACTCGTTGTTCATCATCCAATTCTATTATTCCTGCACATTCTCCGAATACTAGGGTTGGTGTTTGATCTTCATTGTTAAATTCTCTCCACTCACCGTCTTTCATTCTCCATAAGTTCTCGCTGAATTTGGTTTCTATCTGCCAAAGTCTACAGAAGTCTATTCCTAGAATTACGTCATGGTCTAAGGCAGAGATTGCTTTCATCTCTATTCGTCGCACACATCCATCTACTTCCAAATCCACAGGTAATTTTCCAACAATTCGAGCCGATCCTCCTATGACACTTCTTATTACTGTTCGGGCTGGTATTAATCGATCTTTGAATTTCTGAGTTACTCTTGGTCCTATCAATGACACCATTGCTCCAGTGTCGAATAAGGCCTGGTATCGTCTACCTCCGAGCACTACATCTAAGAAATTCCTATTTTCATTGCACATGCCCGCCACAGCGTCATCGTCGTCTCCAGGTTCAGATCTGTCTTCAGTCTTTACCGGTGAGTATTTCTCCCCCCCTAAGTTAGACTTACTCTCGTTCTGTCGGGTTTTAATTACTGGTATAGGTGGATGTTTTTCTTCTTCTCCATCTAAGACTCTCAATACACGGTTTAGTTCTGCCAGCTGTTTGAATCCTTCGTTTTCCTCTTTATCTGATTCGTCATTGAGTTGTAACGCTTTTTGCTCTAATAATTCCAATTTCTTTTTTCTTTCATTAATATGAGCCATGGTCCTCATAATCCCTTCTCTAGAGTATTTTTCAGCGAACTCGAGTGGGGAGAGCATTCTCATGGTCTCTTGGTTCTCCGTTATTCCTATAATATTCTTTTTCTCATCTGGGGTAGGGGTCTTCATCACGTTATTCGGGGTCATACATTCGTTTGGATACTTTCTATCTAGTTCTTCTCTGCCGGTGGCCAATTCGGTGGCATCACGAGATTCTGCATTCTCTGGGGTTTGGTGATACTGCTGTTGGTTGTTGGCTTTGTATGGCTGGAGTAGGTGCTGGCGTCTCTGGCCTCCAAGTATTCGTGGTGTTCAACGTCCATCGTGGGATTTGTGTATTCCTCGAGTTCCATCCTACGGAGCCTAATATGGACGTTACATCATGGAAATAGCCTAGAGGTGCATGGTTGGACATAGCGATATATCTGGCGGCCATTCCAGTGGCTGACATTGATGATCTTGCATTGGACACCGTCTGTATCGACGCACTACCAAAGGTACCAGCCACGGTGGTGGTAGGAGTCGTGGAAGTGGTGGTCGTCACTGTTGCCATACAAGCGGGAGTTTGCACTTCCCGGGTCCTCACCGGCGGTGCATTCGATCCTGCTGCCGCAGCCGTGGTCGCTTCTAACCTCATTCCACTTTGGTCGGTCCGTTTTGCTTCTTGCTTGTCGAACTGAGCTTCCTGATAGCTCCTAGGGGTAGCTTCCGGATCATCTTCATCCTCCGACGGCGCCATTAAGAAATTCCTCGTCGTTGCTGGGAGGTAACTTTGCCTTTCGTCAACTTCTGGGTTCCAATATACTCTCTTGTGTGGTTCGATTTCCCGGGTACTCGCTCTGATTAGCCTACTACGTAGAACTGGAAATGTCCCCGTGGTGCTACATCCCATACTATCCAATCGCTGCGACACTTCCCACGGGTCCATCTTCTTTACTCCTGCTACCAGGGTTGGGTGAAAGTTGTCTAGTGGGTTAGTCTTCCGCCGACCTCTTGAACCTGTTGCCTCTTGTGCCATTTTTTTCCGTTGTCTCTTGAGCAAATCTGTTAAATTCTACTATTTTCCTAAATCAAAAAGGAAAAATCTCGCGATTCTATTTCTCTGGAGTCTTCAAACAGAGGTTACGTATTGCTAGGTACACGCTTCTGAGGTCTTTACTATTAAGATTTGGGGATTTTACCACTGTGCCTGGGTTAATCTGGGAAATTTATATGCAACTTATAATATATTTCAAATGAAATAAACACACAAATTCTTTTAATAAAAGGGTTTTTAGTCTTATTAATTATTATACTTTTTTTTTTTTTTTTTTTTTTTAATATCTTCTTATTTTTGTCTTGAAATCTTCTGGGAAAAAATCTTCTTTTTCTTGATTTAATCTATTCTTTTAATTTTTTTAAATTTCTTTTCTTTTCTTTATAAATTTTCTTCTTGAAATTCTAACGTATTTGTCTCTTCTTTGATAGCAACGGGTCTCTTCAATAACCCAGTTTCTTCGTAGGGCAATTATGTGTATGATTTGGGATTTATAGAAAAAATTTTATATATGTATATATGGAGGGAATAATTATTATATATATGGGAAATATAAATATGTATATTTGTATGAATAATTTAAAATATATGTATTACTAGGTACGTTTTCTAGGGTTTGGCACAGTGGTCGAGAACAAGGCAAGTCTTAATACTTTTTGCACTGATTTTCATTTATCTATTCTAGATTACTTAAATTTTTTTTCTAATTTCTATTTAATAAATTTTATTGTTCGTAGTTGGGGTTAGGAAGGTGTAAAGGTTCGCTATGTCTTAAGTTCAACATATATCAATAAATATATCGGGAAAGTTTTAAATTAAATTCAATTACGCATTTTCTGGGGACACTCTTACAATCTAATTTTTATCTCGCTTAGATTATGTGAAGTGGTTTTATACTCTACTCTCTACGCTTAACCGGTGAAAAAGGAGGTATACAGCAACTTTTGTTTTATTCTTTTCACGAAATTTCAACTAAATTACATTAATTTAAAAAAAAATTTTTAACTCGTTCAATTTACCGTCTTTACAGAAATTAAGATCTTGAATTAATCACTGCATGCATTAATTTCGATTTTTACCGGTCAAATTACAAGTCAAAAAAAAATTTTTATTCTCCTTTTTCACTTTGCTCCCCAATTCTAACAAGAAAATTCTACTCAGAATTTTCCCGATCCAAGCCCCACGTTGGGCGCCATTTGCGATGCGAGAATTCCGGTAAAGTTAATAATTGCTTTTATTTTGATTCAATGTACTAAATCTACTGTTGAGCCGATTCTCATATGCAAAAATCGGTGTATCAGAAGAATTAAGTTTAAGGGCGCCAGATACACCACCAACTAGCTAGCCGTCAGCACGAGTCTCAAGCGGCCTTGGATCGGGAGGTGGCTCGTTTCGTATAGAATTCTTGTCTGAAATGGGAGGGGGAGAACACACAGAAACTTTTAATTTAATTTCACTTAACTATAAGAAACTTTATTTTAATTTATAATCTGTCTTAATAAATCTTATTTGATTTCTACCTACTCGCGCTCTCTCATATCCCACACACACACAAGATTATATTTTATTATCAAAAAAAAATGCTATATTAATCGTTATGCTAATCAAAAAAAATTTTTTTCAATTCACTTAAAGTCTCTATTCATGTAAAGGTTTCAAAAAAAATTTAATTATATATTCTACGTAAATCACAAATTCGTAATCTAAAATGGCGGTCTTCCGGTGGCCATTTAGTTCGCTTCGCGTCTCTCTCTCTCTCTCTCTCTCTCTCTCTCTCTCGGCGCTCAATACGCGGCCACGCGTTACCAGAACAAATTTTGGTCTTACAATTTTCACTACATACAAAGAAAAAAAAATTTTTATTTTATCACTATCTAATTTTATTCGCCCAACCGGCAATTTAAACGCGTCTCACCGGTCTAGATTTAATTTTGGTAACACGTGCTCGCGTAACACACACACTCCGGCACTCACGGTCTAATTTAAATTTTAATCTTCTTAATACAAATCTTTATTTCAAATTTAGTACAATTTGCGCACAAAAAGAATTTTGTTTTAAACGCACGTCAAATTAAAATAAATACGAAATTTTCACTTAGTTAATCAATCGGAATTTTATACACTTTTACGCTTAATACGAAAGTTAAGTTTTCTTTTCGTCAAATTACAACAATTTAAATCCGAATTTTCGACATAGAAAGAGGAAATCTTTGACTATTCACTTCGCGCACTATCAAGAAATTTCGTAAAACCACTTCACTGACTCTACAGTCAATCGGCGAGAGCCGTTGACTTACAAAAGAAATGAGCGAAAATTTCTGGGCGCAGCCCACTCACCGTTGCTGAAATTTCAGTCTCCTTGGGTCGATACAGTCGACGATAACCAGGATATAGAAGCTGCGACGGGCTGGTGCTGGCGATAATGGCGGCGGTCTCTCGATCTTTCTCTCTTTTGCTCTCTGGGTCGCTACCGGCGACGTCCAGGGTTCGTCTCCGCTCGTCTCTCTCTCTCCGGACTCCTTGTTTTCTCCCAATAATCTCTCCTTCAGCAACACACGAAAGAAAAAGAAAAACTGTTTAATTTCAGCGGTGTCACGAAAGAAAAAAAACTATTTTGTAGAGCAGCAAGCTAAAGCGTCCGATGTGGCACGAGGTCGACAGTCGAATCCTTTTTCTTATGGCTACTTCCTTCTTCTTCGCTATTACTCTTATCGTTTATCTTTTTCTAATCCTTTCTCCACCAATTACTGCCTTTCATTTCTATTCTATAATTTTAATTGGCTCTTTGTCATTTCCTGTATTAAAGAAGGCCCTGTGTTCGAATCCGCTTTGACAGGCGCCTCTATGCTGCTTCCCTCTATACATATATAAAGAACGTACATATATATATAGGATATGCGATGTCTAGAGAGAGACGTCTTGATATATATACATATATATATATATATGTGAGCACACATATATGTACATGCGGCTTAGTTTGTTCTTATAGAAGGGAGATTACTTGTAGGTCCCCTCTCCACTTCTTTTCTATCTTCATTTACTCCTACTTTCTCTCTCATCGCTTAATGCGCGAGAGATCGACGCGCCAGCACTTGAGATTCGTTCTCTTAGCGCGTGAATCTCCCCATCTCTCTTGCTCCTTATTGCTGTTTCACTCTTCTCTCTTCTAAGTCTTCTTCATGGTATGGTGACTCCTAGCGCACGCGCGGTCGCTTACATGTATTCGTATGTACGCTATCGCTCAACAGGCTGCTATAGCAGCACCGGCGTTCATGTACAGGGGCTCTCGATGTATAGGTAATGGCTGCCGCGCGCGTCTGCTACTCATGTGTCGTTGTCGTCGTCTCGTAATACCAATAAACAAAAAAAATAATCTCGTTAATTAACTATTTTCTTTTTATTAATTTAACGTGCGCCCGGGTCGGTAGTTTCGTTGGTGGTGTTTCATAGTGCTGAGTGGGGAAAGTGCAATAAATAAATTCTTTATTTATTTATAGTGGCGTACCACGTCACACAACGTAACATATTATTATAAATATATGACAAATAAAATTATTCAATATAAGTTAGAAATACGTGATCCAATAATGGAATATTATATCACAACTCATAATACAATATATTATAAATATTTATTACGTATTGCTAATATAATTTTTTTTATATTATAAAATATAATATAAAATATATTTAAGTAATAAATCAATAAAAATAATAAATATATCTTTTATAATAACAGAAAATTAATCGAATATATTAAAACAGTAATATAACATATATTTCATACATCAAAAAGACTTAATTGCATTAAGATATATTTAAAAAAAATAAATAAAATTTAATAAAATACTTTATAATTTTATTTATGACGTGCATGAATTAGTAATTGATTGAATTAATATTATTATAATTATGATACGGGCATTAAACGTTAAATAAATCAAATAAAATCCTACTATAACTTATACATTTTTAATTGAATTTAAATATAATAAAATGTTTAAAGAATAAATACAAAATTATTTTATGAAACAAAAAAAACTTAATAAAATTCATATCATTATGTATTATATTATATTGATTCTTTTAATTAATGAATAATATTAAAAATTATTTATTATTAAATGAATAATCGATAATTTAAAAAAAAAACAAACATGAAAATACATTCTATTAATTTTGTAAAAATTATTTTAATATATCTTTTTTAATACTAGCAAAAAAGTCAAGGATATTAGAAAACAATATAGATATATATTTTATACATCCAAAAGACTTGAAAATGAAATTAGGATATATTAAAAATAAAATTAAAATAATTAATAAATAAGGAAAAATTATATTATCTAATTTTATCGTTTTATTTATGAAATATATTAATTAATAATATTATGATTATCATAATGATATTGAAATTTATTGTAAAGTATATACTTTGAATAAAACTAATATTTAAAAAAAAGGAAATATATTAATTTTGAGTATATAAATTAAAGATACTAAATGTTATGAAAAAAATAATAATAATTAATATTCAAATATAAGAAATAATTGGAAAATTTTTAATAATAATAATATTAAAAAACATAGAATTCAATCAAGTATTAAATTTTAAATTTAGAATAACTATAATAAAAAAAACTTCTGTTCTATATTATTGTAAGACATGTTACAATAATATTTAATTGAAAAATATTAAGTTATAATAATTATTCTAATAAACATACTTAAACAAAGATTTAAAAGAGATAAATATTAATTGAACAATTGTTATATAACAATAATATAATAACAAATTGTACAAATTATAAAATGACTTTTAAAACTTTGTTTAAATATGTAATACTGATGGTGGAAGATGGATTGTAAATAGAGTCTATGGTATAAGGAGGAAGGAATATAGACTCCCATGGTTGTGTAGGGCTATAGGCGAAGGTAACCATGGTTTTATTTTGAATAATTTTATTAAAAAAAAAGAATAATTTTAATTAATTTTAACATATCTTAAAATAACTTAAAATTATTATAATTGATTTTATATAATTATTAAAAATAAAACAAAAAAAAACCAACGCGCCATAATACCATACATTTTTTATTATTTAATTTATATTATAAATTATTAATTGTAAGGTATTATTGACAGTACCTCTTTGGGTGGTGTGGAAATCTGTCTGAGCAAATATATAATTAATATTAATTTTTTTAATACTTTTGGTCAGTACAAATTGCATTACTGGCTGACATAATGTAAATATTAACGGGGGTTGGCGAGTAGCGCGAGCAGGGGGGAACCCCCCTAGTGTATATATATGTATATATATTTCTTAATTGATAAATATACTATGGATATGAAAATAAAAAAAAGTTTTTATTATAACATTTACCATTTTTCATATAAATAATAATTTTTATTAGATGTGAGTACTTACCTTTATAATCTGAATAAAAGAAAATTATTGTATTACTCGCAGTAAAAAGATAATAAAAATCAATAATAAACTGAACATAGGAGCATCGCGGCTTACTTTCTACCGTGCACCGATGCCTTTCAGTTGCTTTTGCGCGCTCGCACGTTTCTTTCATAGTTAATCTTTCGTTAATAAATGGCTATAACCGAACTCAAAAACATATCAAATTGTTCGTTTTTTTTTCAAGGAACAGTTTTAAATAGTTTTGAAGTTCGTTTAATGGCATTAAGGTACTTAAATTACCTTATAAACAAATTAAATTTGATTTTTCCTTCGAAATTTCGAACTTTTACGT
Organism: Anastatus disparis; assembly: GCA_017163975.1. Classification (NCBI taxonomy): domain Eukaryota; kingdom Metazoa; phylum Arthropoda; class Insecta; order Hymenoptera; family Eupelmidae; genus Anastatus; species Anastatus disparis. Next base: position 1,846,619 of record JAFFSR010000370.1, on the reverse strand, counting down.
CATATATTTTCATTATAGGCTTAATGGCATTATTACTATTTAGACTGTTATAATAAAATTTGAGCTTTAAAATAAGATGTTATGCATTCTATTATCTTGAATAGAACCGAAGATACATAACAAATAATAAGCGTGAATCACAAAAATGCAACTTATTTACAATAAATTTGCAATATCTCGAGTTCTAATTAACTTTTTTTTAATTGTACAAAAACGTATGTATTTTTTATTAAAAAACGAACAATTTGATATGTCACACGCTACATAAAAGTGACTATACGCGTTTCTAGCAATATTTAAACAATTAAATTTCTTATAACAATTTTCCTGACCTGAATTCGGTCGATCACCTTACAGATTCGTGTTCAGCGTTTGATGGACATTGACTGGACCTTAATCGGCTACGAAAACCCCCCTGGCGCCTAAACTATCGTGAGGCTGGTCCCAAAATACGTTATATTAAATTATATGATATTACGTAACTAATTAATTTTTAACTGCTCACAAGGACCACGGAGGCGTCGGAGTAAGCAACGGGAAATATATTTTATATTAAATATAGTCAGGTATTATAAATGAATTGAAAAGCACGTTAAAATAGAAAAATGGAATTAATTTATTATAAGACAAATAAGAATCTAAAGATAAAATATGTATTGAACAAGAATGGAATAATATAATATATAAAATATAATATACACGTTCATGAGAGAGTGGGCAAAGGGAGGGCACGTCGCGAACTAAATAGAACTCGCTTATGTCGCTGATCGGTAATATAACCGATGATATAATACACCCGAACAAGTATTCCTCGAAGAAGAGACACTTGGATATCGCACTGTATAATTATACTCACAGTAACGCACTGGCCAGCTTACACTAATTACCTACGTGCACGTAGACGCCACTCGCCCGTTACCGTAGCTTCTCCCCTGTACGTAACCAATACGTAGATGCTCTAGAGTAGGTCGGTGAAAGACGTCTCTTCCCGATCCTTGAATTCCGCTGATCTCTGCCAACATGGTTGCGTTGGCGTAGATTGGTGGAATCCTGTACACGCCGATCAACGTATTTGCTGGCACTTAATGGCTGACCGCTGAGACGCGCAAAAAGCGGTCAAGCAAAACTCTACAGAAAGAATTTCTGAGAGTTGCAACTAGCAAATATGATATAATACGTTAGTAGGTATAAACTAACGACTTTTAATTAAGAAAATGTCTCGCGCTATCAAATACGAACTTAGTCTACCGTATTGTACGACCACATGGCGAAATCCTCTAATAAGCACAGCGCGGCTTAGGTTTTGTGCTAACGCAACGATAGCCGGAAACTCCCTGAAGTGCCTCACGGCCGGCGAGCTTCTCTTTCACGTGCCGGTAGTCAAGATACGCACTTTTTTACTCGTCTTAGATGAGATATATGACCGAGCGTCTATCCTATTTTGATGCCTAAGCGCGCAAGATTCAAACACGGTAGAATACCGTTATAATATATATATAATTAAAATATATATGATTATTATTAAATACATAGAAAGAGAGCGCGATGGCGTAATGGATACAGCTCCTGCATTCAACGCGGAGGGCATGGGTTCGAATCCTGGCCAGGTACCTCTAACTTTTTCCTCGAAAGAAAATTAGTGTATGTGCCATTCATATCGCGACTCTTAAAAAATCCGACCTCATTGGGTATCGGTTGATTGTTGATCACAAAAGTGGGCTGACCATCCATCGGTAGTCAAAGTTTTCGGTATGGTGGGTCTGACAGTCTAGCCTGATGTAATGTGTTAAACGGGTACCGGGCTGGGACTCCCTCGACTTCACCATATAAAAAAGGTTAATCATATGGAGGACAAAATCTTATATATATTAATCTTTTGAAAAAAAAAAATTAAATCTATATATATTATTATTAACATGAATATATATTGAATATATAACTTTGAGCCACGAATAATTTTTAAAATTCATAACTGATATTTTAAATTCTTTTGAGTAGTCGAAAACTTGATTTTCTAAATTTTGGTCCTTGCTACAAACTTTCTCAGCCAATTCTCAACCAATAGACTTCAAAATTTCCAGAGATCTTCAGTTTATATATCTTCACACAATCACAGTTTTAGTTTTTAAAAATAAAGAGAATTAAAAAGTTTAGTTTAAAAAGTTGACAAAAATACATAATTTTGTGAATTTTATATAAGTAATTTAATTCAACATGTACTTCAACTTATCTTATAAAAATTCCAGAACTGTTATTTTATGAAGATATATATATATATATATATATATATATATATATATGTACTAAAGATCTCTGGAAAACCTGAAGTTAATTAGTTGAGAATTGGCTGGAAAAGTCTACGGGAAGTACCAAAATTTTCAAAAATCAAGTTTTCGACAACTCAAACGAATTTAAAATATTGAATGAGGTTTTTTAAAATTATCAATGAATCAAAGTCTTATAGTTAATAAATATTTGAGGTAAAAAAGAGTTTTATCAATTAATATCATTAGCAAAAAAAAAATAATGACTACATTTGAAATTTTTTTTCAGGCTTAAGAGGAGGTCACGTATATCTGTCCTTTTCTAATAAAAAAAATGATTTTTTTACAAAAACTAATAACTTTAGCAAAAAATGAAGAGAAAGCCGCATCTCGTATAAAAAAAGCAACATTTTCTTTGATAAGAAAGAATTAATTTTATTGCTTCGTTTTCAAGAAAACCTTGAAAAACTTAAATCATAGAGGTTAGGGTGGACCATTTCGTTTTCCAAGGTTTTCTTGGGAACAAAGCAATAAAATTAATTTTTTCTTATCAAAGAAAATAATGCTTTTTCTGATACAAGAAGCGGCTTTCTCTTTATTTTTTGCTAAAGTTATTAGTTGTTGTAAAAAAATCATTTCTTTGATTAGAAAAGGACAAAGATACGTGACCTCCTCTTAAACTCAGTCCTGATATCTTCAACAGTTTTTAAATGTAAATACTGTAAATATCTGTGAATAACTATAAATAATTGTAAATAATGCAATTATTGGAAATAACGGAAAATAATATTAATGTTCTATTTACAACAAACTTTTTTGAATAATTAAATACACACATACACACACACTCACACACACACACACACATATATATATATATATATATATATATATATATATATATATATATACATATATACATATATACACAGGGTGTCCCATTTTAAAGAAACCACCAAGATATTTTCGACAGTTAACGTTGTATAAAAAAATTGTTTAGACGAAAGTTATTCGGGACAACGGGGGCTAAATTTCTATAAAATTAGTTTTGACCTTGAACATTTTTAATAAAAATTTTTGCTTCAATAAAAAATTTCGTTATTAATAATAAAAAATATTAAGATTTTATTTGAAATTTTAATTTTAAATCCTCTATGAGCGATTGTGCTTATTGAGAAGCAGTCCGCAAAAGTTTAGTAAGCTCGGACTTTGTAGTCGCAGTAGGGGCATGGCTCGCGAGCAAACATAGGGGTATGCGCTTATTGCGTTTGCGCTTATTCGGAGGGATGACTGTACTAAAGAAGTGTTATTCATCGATTTAGATGAAACTTTGTATCTTGTCCGGAATCACGCCAGAAAAGAAATTAGAAATAATTTGTTTTCCCACAAGATGGAAAATAATTCTTCTCATGAAGGCTTCGAATACATAAAGAGTATAGCTGGATAAGTACGTTAAAATGGCCTGTTCTTCGATTTTTTTAGAATTTGGCCTATTTATTTATCATGTCAAAAAACTCCGATCCTGAAAGTTACAGCTCGCTAGACTCAAAATTGGCTCCCTAACCTAAAAAAATGTGATTTTCTGTTTTTTAAGCATATCTCTGCGAATTTTTAACCGATTTGAGTGATTAGAAATTGAGATTAAAGGGAATCATAATGCGCACATATGCTTATTATTTTTAGAGGTTTTTGAAACCAAAACATAACCTAAAAATGGGTTTGAAAATTTCTAAGTTGCGTAAAAAAAACTATTGTTTGGATTTTTTTTAGTTTCCTTAAAGTCTTCTTTTTATTTAAATTTAGTACCATAAATTTTTTCAGATTTTTTAAAAGGGTGGAAAGTAGTTAAAATGATGAAAAACTCAAATTTCCACTCATTTTTGGGATTTTTAGAGTATTTAAACAATTCCAAAATACAATTTATGATAAAAAATGAATTCAGCGACCCAAAATACCCTTTTATATAAGTTTTTGGTTACATTTTTCCCCAATATATTGCTCAAATGTCGAAGACTAACCTCAAAAAACGCGTTTTGATATTGCATACGACGTAAAAACTCACGTTATCTCGGTAATGATCCAAGGTGTTGACTTAATGTTTATTGAAAACATCATTTTTTCTTCAAAAATGCTATATTATTAATGACATAAAAACTCACATTTTTCATATTTGACACAGTGCTTTTGATGTTAAGCTAAACACTAACCTTTAAAATAAGTTATCTACCAACAAATTTGTTTAGATATATTGGTAAGTCACGTTTCTGTTGAATAAGTGAGAGTATATGCGCGAACAAAATAAAATAAAAAATGCTGTCAACTGCCTTAGCGCAGAGCTTTAGAGTTCTTTCAGTTCGAGTAATTAAACTTTATTTTTTAAAATATAATTCTAATATAAAAAATGATTTACCAGCAATATTTCCTAATATTTTTATAAAGCTCATCTTAATAAAGTTTCATAATTAAATTTGGCATTAAAAAAAAATAATAATATAATGAAAAAAAAGCTTATTTGATAAACGAAAAAGCAAATCAATAGATCGTGCAAATTTTGGAACATATCCATCGAGTACTTCACGCAAAATAAAAAAAAAAGGAAAAAAAATAAAAATTATTTTAATTCTTTACTTATAAAAATTATTCAATGATAATTAATTAGTTTATTATAAAATATAAAATCATCTAAAAATTTCAAAAACACTTATGTCGATATAGTTATTTTCTTGTTCTGAAAATAAAATAATGAGAATATTTAATTTTCAGTCATATACAGTAAGCTAGAACCACTAAACATATCGGTGGGTTGGCGGAAAAACATCATAAGTCAGCTAAACTCTTAAAAACGTAACAACTTGGTTTATACGTTCTAATTCAATTTAGCGCTCAAAAAAGTAGTAATTATAAATGAACGTTATAATTCCTATGTTTAGGCATAAAAGTTATAACGTTTTTATGGCCAAACGCGAGTTAGAATTTTTTCATACGCTATGTTGAATTACTTAATACAAATTATTAATACAAATTTTTTTGACCACAATAAAATTTAATATTATTTGTAATATCGTTGTATGTTTTATTGATACAAATTTTCCTTCTTGTGCCTTCTTGTTCCTTATTGTTATCGTTTATGTTTGTTTAGCTATCATGACCTTTAACTGTTTTGCTTGTGGTCAAAAAAATTTGTATTAATAGAACATACAACGATATTACAAATAATATTAAATATTATTGTGGTCAAAAAAATTTGTATTAATAGAATATACAACGATATTAAAAATAGTATTAAATATTATTTGTGATATCGTTGTATGTTCTATTAATACAAATTTTTTTTACCACAATCGAAACAGTGGGCTGTTGTCGTTGGGTGTAGTTGAGCATATCGTCGGGTGGGAGGAAAAAGATCGTAATTCAGCCAAGCTCAAAAATGTAACAACTTGGCTTCGGCAACTAAGGAATTGTAATTCAACTTAGCGTATGAAAAAATTGTAACTCGGGTTTGACCATAAAAACGTTATAACTTTTATGCTTAAACGTAGGAGTTATAACGTTTATAATTACTACTTTTTTGAGCGCTAACTAGGAGAGTGTCACACCTCCGGATCACGGATTTTGCTCAAACTTTGCGATAAGTTTTCAGATAATAAAATATGGAAAAAGCTAAAGTTATAGTCATAAATACTCAATATTTCCCTAGTTACAGACAATTAAAGAAAATCACTAAAAAAGTTACTAGATTTTTAAACGCATATAGTTCTTTAGCATTGATAGCTACAAGCTTAAAACTTTTTTTAAATTAAAGCTGAGCTCAAATCCTTCCGAATTAGTAGTTATAGCATGTAAAAATGCTATTTTTTCCCAAAGTTAGAGCGTGATAACATTGGACCTGATTTTTCTTTTAAAAACATTAATTAATAATAAAAGCTGAAATTAGGTCCGATCCTTATTACGCTCTAACTTTGGGAAAAAATAATATTTTGGTACGCTGTAACTACTATTTCGAAAGGATTTGAGCTCAGCTTTAATTTTAAAAAAGTTTCAAGCTTGTAGCTATCGACGCTAAAGAACTATATGCGTTTAAAAATCTAGTAACTTTTTTAGTGATTTTCTTTAATTGCCTGTAACTAGAAAAATATTGAGTATTTATGACTATAACTTTAGCTTTTTCCATATTTTATCATCCGAAAACTTATCCCGAAGTTTGAGCAAAATCCGTGATCCGGAGGTTTGACACTCTCCTAGTAAGTTGAATTAGAACGTATAAACCAAGTTGTTACGTTTTGAAGAGTTTAGCTGAGTTATGATGTTTTTCCGCCAACCCGGCGATATGTTTAGTGGTTCTAGCCTACTGCATATGACTGAAAATTAAATATTCTCATTATTTTATTTTCAGAACAAGAAAATAACTATATCGACATAAGTGTTTTTGAAATTTTTAAATGATTTTATATTTTATAATAAACTAATTCATTGTCATTAAATAATTTTTATAAGTAAAGAATTAAAATAATTTTTATTTTTTTTCCTTTTTTTTTATTTTGCGTGAAGTACTCGATGGATATGTTCCAAAATTTGCACGATCTATTGATTTGCTTTTTCATTTATCAAATAAGCTTTTTATTCGTTATATTATTATTTTTTTTCAATGTCAAATTTAATTATGAAACTTTATTAGGATGAGCTTTATAAAAATATTAGGAAATATTGCTGGTAAATCATTTTTTATATTAGAATTATATTCTAAAAAATAAAGTTTAATTACTCGAACTTAAAGAACTCTAAAGCTCTGCGCTAAGGCAGTTGACAGCATTTTTTATTTTATTTTTTTCGCGCATATACTCTCACTTATTTAACAGAAACGTGACTTACCAATATATCTAAACAAATTTGTTGGTAGATAACTAATTTTAAAGGTTAGTGTTTAGCTTAACATCAAAAGCACTGTGTCAAATATGGAAAATGTGAGTTTCTATGTCATTAATAATATAGCATTTTTGAAGAAAAAATGATGTTTTCAATAAACATTAAGTCAACACCTTGGATCATTACCGAGATAACGTGAGTTTTTACGTCGTATGCAATATCAAAACGCGTTTTTTGAGGTAAGTTTTCGAGCAATATATTGGGGAAAGCTGTAACCAAAAACTCATAATAAAGGGTATTTTGGGTCGCTAAACTCATTTTTTATCATAAATTGTACTTTAAAATTGTTTAAATAATCTAAAAATCCCAAAAATAAGTGGAAATTTGAGTTTTTCATCATTTTAACTACTTTCCACCCTTTTAAAAAATCTGAAAAAATTCATGGTACTAAACTCAAATAAAAAGAAGACTTTGAGGTGAACTAAAAAAAATCCAAACAATAGTTTTTTTTACGCAACTTAGAAATTTTTAAACCCATTTTTAGGTTATGTTTTGGTTTCAAAAACCTCTAAAAATAATAAGCATATGTGCGCATTATGATTCTCTTTAATCTCAATTTCTAATCACCCAAATCGGTTGAAAATTCGCAGAGATATGCTTAAAAAACAGAAAATCACATTTTTTGAGGTTAGGAAGCTAATTTTGAGTCTAGCGAGCTGTAACTTTCAAGATCGGAGTTTTTTAACATGATAAATAAATAGGCCAAATTCTAAAAAAATCGAAGAACAGGCTATTTTAACGTACTTATCCAGCTATACTCTTTGGTTTTAAAAATCAAAATGGAGTTCACTGAAAAAAGGTTGGTACTCTACTAGCGCCGCGTGTCGGTAAACAACAGCGCTCGAGTTTTGAATGTATGTTTTCCTAATTCCGTGCAGCATACATCCTAATCCGTGCAACACACGTCCTAAACCGTCGTCCTAAATCGAAGGACGAGGCTTATACTCAACGTTTGCGTTACATATGAGCTAAAGTTGCGCGAGTGCTTTCCAAAAGCGGACAGCATACGTTCTAAATGGAAAGCGCACATGGCAGCCCGCCGTTAGAGCATTATATATCCGCAAGAGGGCATCTTTTGCGCCAACCTTTTTTCAGTGTTCAAACTCAATTTTACTGTTGTTTGACCCCTACTATTACCTACAACTCAAGACAATTTTGTTGAACTTTCTTTCCGAATCCGAAATAAAAAATTTAGAGGTTTTGAAGAAAACAGTGGACCTTTTTTATTTATTTTGATTATTGGGTTTGGTTATTTGGGTTTGTGCGAGCACGCCCCTTTTAATTGATATTTTATTGACTGTAAATTTCCCTTTTTATTTTTATACTAAAAGACTTTTAGCTTTAAGAGAAATATATGCGTGTCGCTCAGAATGTGCGTTGGTTGGGTAAGAAGACAGCAAGTAAGAAAAAACACATCACTTTCCTTTAAACACTTACACTTTTATTTAGCAAATTAATGATTAATGATATTGGCTTTTACAGAGATAATAAGCGTAATTGTGCGTTCACAGTTTAAATCTAAATCAGTTTCAAGTACAGTTAATCTAATGTACGCGTGGGTTTGAGTCTCGCTTGTGCGTTAGGAGCAGCGAAAGGCTTTCAGTGCGTGTGGTCACTCTCGTCGCTTGTACTCGACAGACTGTGCGCGAACTTAACGTTAAGCGTATACGCGCAGCTTCTTAACCGACAACGTGGTAGTGTTCAAATCCTACTGCGTCGCGAGGGGTTCACAAGAGTGAGCGCACGCAAAGAAACGTGCTCGTGGTACTACATTCAAATGTTGTAGAAATATACACTTTGAATGTGTACCATAAGTTAAATAAGGCAATTGGCCTGAGCAGGGTTATTGTTATTATTATTATCATTATTCTCACCCTTGCCCGATCGTTTGTGTGCATAGATGAAGAAAATAATAAATTTGACCCCTACATGACCTTGGAGGGGTCAACTGCACCCCACTCATAATACCTTACCTGAACGCAGAATTTCTTGCTCTTTCCGAATCCGGGATCAAAAATGGGGGTTCCAATTCAAAAAATCACTTTGACCTTCAAATGACCTTGAAAATATATCTCAAGGTCAAAACTGATTTCATAGAAAGATAGCCCCCATTGTCTCGAATAACTTTCGAAACTTCGAAACTTTCTTAACAATTTTTTATGCAACGCCAACTGTCTAAAATATCTCGGTAGTTTCTTTAAAATGGGACACCCTGTATATATATATATATATATATATATATATATATATATATATATATATATATATATATATATATATATATATATATAATTATTCTGTATTTGGAATAGTAATAAAATAAATGTTTTTGACATAGCGTGCGTAAAATTGCATATAATGAAACGCAGCCAAATTCTTGATTTGCAATTTTACGCACTCTGTGTCAAAAAATATTTTATCTTACTAATGCGTTAAATTATAAATATTCGGGCGATTGCTATGACACTTGGGCTGGCTTGGCCAACCCTTGTGCATATCGACCGCACGAATATTTATAATTTGATGCACTAGCATAAAAAAGTACTATTGTTAAATTGCCTTTAAAAATTATAATATTATATAAATATGTATTTAATTATTCAGAAAGGTTTATTGTAAATAAAACAGAAATATAATTATTTTTAGTTACTAATAATAATTGCATTATTCACAATTATTAATAATTATTCACAGATACCCGGTCAAAAAAAACATCTATAAATATAGCTAAAATTATAGATAAAGAAAATACAGCTATATTGATGTGTATTATAGCTATATTCATGTGTTTTTTTAGCTGTATATCTATGAAAAATATAGCTAGATTTTCAGCTATATTTCTAGCTATAATGGGCTAAAATAGGGATTATACCTATAAAGATAGGTAAAAATATTGCTAAAAATCTAGCTATATTTCTCATAGATATACAGCTAAAAAAACACGTAAATATAGCTGTAACACACAATGTAGCTATATTTTTACCTATATTTTTTAGCTATATTTATAGATGTTTTTTTTGCAGGGTATTTACGGTATTTACATTTAAAAACTATTGAAGGTATCAGGATGGATTTTGAGCCTGAAAAAAAAAAATTAAATGTAGTTATAATTTTTTTTTCTAATGATATTAATTAATAAAAATTCTTTTTATCTTAAATATATATTAAATATAAGACTTTGATCAATTAATAATTTTAGAAAACCTCATCCGATGTTTTTTTGTTATGTATATATATAATTGCCGAAAATAACTATTTTCAAATCATTATATCATTTTCACAGGTTTCATTATAATTTTTTATCTTGTTACAATTAATTCAAAACATTTTCCATAATCTCTTATATTTTTCAGCTTTTGAAAGTAAAAATACACTGAATTAAATTAGTTAATATAAAAACAATTCTATTGAAAATATTTTTAAGAAAAGTTCATTTAAAAGAAATAAAAATTTTTTAAATATTTTCAATTTTTAATAATGGGTTTGACTGAGAAAGATAAATTGATTGTTAAAGGACAAGATTTGTATAGTGGAATAGCTTACATGTTAATTGATATTCATAAATTAGGGATTAATAATCTTTGAAATCGGTACTCCTCATTTAATATGCAAACCACTTTACCAATTCAAATACCGCAATATATTAATTTAGTACCGACTGATAAAGAAGCATTGTTTTACGGAAATTTTGAAAAAGGTCACTGGATTTGCATGTATTATGATAATAAAATAATTCATATATATGACAGTTTAAATCTTAAATATCTACAATATGAGTATAAGATTTAGTTAAACAGATTATTTCTAAACGAATTGAAATTGAGCACAGTTTTCGAAATAGTACAATCACAAACAAATAATTATGATTGTGGCCTTTTTGCAATTGCTTTTGCTCTTGCAATACTTTATAATTTATGTCCATGTTTTTCAAGATATGATATTTCTCAAATGAGATTACATTTATTAGGTATTTTTGAAACGCAATAAATCAGAATGTTTCCTTTTTTACATAATTATAATACAAATATTAATTACGATAATCCATCGGACATGATAAGAAGTTTTTGCCATGAACCATGTTTCAATAAAATACCATTAAATTTAGATATCGCACGGTGCTCCTGAGGAAGTTTGAATACAAATTTAACGTAACTTCAAAATTTCATCTGAGAATGATTTGTAGGCCCATTACATAATTCAGGCATGACTTTTAAAATCATTTTACATGATCGATTAAGAGAAAAATAAGTAAGAATAAAAAAAAGATTCAAAACCAAACCATTTTTTTTTATTTATAAAACAAATGTTCAAAAATGTTTGGGACGTCAGTGTAATAGTAAAAATATAATAAAATTAAAGAATATCTGCCTTATGTTATGCAGCTATTTAGCTCAAATATTTATTAAAATTAATGTCGAACAGTAGTTCTATAGCTATTTACGTATAGATACATAGTATTCAGAGAATGTAAATTTGATGACATCTGTTAATATCCACTTTAAGAGGCGGTCAGAACCAAATCGGTCACTTAGTTCGGTGCTTGTAATAAATGCTTATAATAATTTACTCATTTAATAATATGGTAAAAATATAGTCATTTCCTCTAGTCATATATATAAAGAATAATTTAAAATAGTTAAAGCCACAAAAATATACAAAATATTGTTATAAAGCGAAAAATGCCACCTAACAATCGACATGACAGTTTTTTGCATGCGGTATATGTCAAGTCAGTTTGATATTTGTAATAAATGCTTATAATAATTTATTTACTTATTCATATGGTAAAAATATAGTCATTTCCTCTAGTCATGTATATAAAGAACGATTTGAAATAGTTTAAGCCATAAAAATACACAAAATATTATCGTAAAGCGAAAAATGCTGACTTGATATATACCGCAAGTCACCGATTTGGTTCCGACCGCCTCTTAAGTAGTCATTTGAAACTTGCATAACTAATAAGGAGAAGTCTTCACACCTCCAGGAAACCGATTTAGCTAATACTGCAGCTTATGACTCTTTGATCAAAAGAATAAATCCGTGTTGTTTCTTTGCCTATAATAAGCCCAGCGACAAAGATAAGGTTGTTTCTTTCATAAATATAGTAAGCAGAAGTGCTTATAAGAACTTTAATAACCAAAAAACTAAAACTCTTACAAAAAAGTGCATGAAAGATAAAAAAGTACAAGTTGAACACTTTACTTTGAACCTTATTGTGTTAAAAAAGTTTTTGTATTTCGGAAGTTATGCTGAATTAAATATTACGACATATTTTCTTAATATTTTTAGCATGTAACACATAATGAATTTTTACACTATTTAATTAGCATATTTTAATCACCTCGTTCTCAGCATGGAATATTCATCAAAGCTTCCTGGAATAATGGCACGGAAGATTTAAAATATTTCAGCAATTTTCCATGGAATGTTTCTGTAATATTCGTTGATTCTTCTTACATTGGAATATTCTATGGAATATTGTTGGAAAACTCCAAGAATATTTCATTGGAAGATTTGGGTCATCTCAAATCTTTCATTGAAACATTTTAGGAATCTTGCAGGAATATTTCATAAAATATTTCTTTGGAACATTCATGGAAGATTTTCGGAATATTGAAACGGAAGATTTGAAACATTTCATAAACCTTTCATGGAATATGCATGGAAGATTTGAAGAAACTTTCATGAAATATTCTATAAAATATTTTTGGAATATTTTAGAAATCCATCGTAAAATATCCCATGTAATATTCATGGAAGATTCGTAGAATATTGACACGGAAGATTAGGATTATTTCAGAAAACTTCCGTGGAATATTCCTCTAATATTCGTCTGTCCTTGATTCTTCTTACATTGGAATATTCCATGAAATATTCTTGAAAGATATCAAGAATACTTAAATGGAAGGTTTAGGTAATCTCACATCTTTCATGAAATGTTCCTGGAAGATTTTTGGAAGGTTTCGATAAAAGATTTAGATTTTCAAATCTACCACAAAATATTTCTGGAATATTTTATGAAAGATTTAGAAATGCTGAGAGAGGATAGTATATATAATATATAATAACACATTATACTTATATATCAATACATATAGCACATTATACTTATATATCAATGCATATACGCATACATAAACATTAACATTAAGTAATAAAATCGCATTTACATAATCGCTTCGACTGTACGCAACAAAGCGGCGATCCTTTCGCTTATATAGTGAGTAAGGTAGTGCCCAACCACTTGGGGATGAAACTCACATTCAACGAACATACCCCTATCGGCGTCACTGGAAATTTCCCGTAACATTTCGCGCAAGCTTCCAACGGAAACTTCGTGGAATCCTTCTAGAATATTTCATACAATATTCCACTGTAAGATTACTTAAATCTTTCCATAAAATATTTCGTGAAATATTACTAGAAGATTTATGTAATATTCCGCTGTATGATTTTGAAGTTTTTCGGAATCTTCCAGCGAAATATTTATGAAATCTTTCTGAAATCTTCCATAAAATAATGCAGTAAAAGATTACATAAATCTTTCTGTAAAATATTTCATGGAATATTTCTGGAAGATTTATGTAATGTTTCGCTGTACACTTTTAAAGTTTTTCGGAATCTTCCAGCGAAATATTTGTGAAATCTTCCTAAAATCTTTCATGAAATATTCCACCGTAAGATTACTTAAATCCTTCTGTGAAATATTGTATGGAATATTTCTAGATGGTTTGTGTAATATTCCGCTTTACAATTTAGAAGTTTTTCGGAATCTTTTAGCAAAATCTTTATTAAATCTTCCTGGAATTTCCCATGAAATTTTCCACTGGAATATTTGATAAACATTAAATGTAATATTTCATGAAATATTCCAGAAATCTTCCGTAAATATTTCATGGAATAATTTGAAAAAGTTTTCGAACATTTCTTTGAAATATTCCATAAATGTTCCTGGAAGCTTTCAATGGTAGATTTCAGTGGAATATTTCAAAATATTCTGTGAAGACTTCCTAGAATCTACATGGAAGATTCCATTGAGATATTTCAGTGAAAGATTTCGCAATATTTTAGTGAAATTCTTCATGCTGTGCTAGCTATAACTTTTGAATTAGGCAAGACTTTCTGATGCAATAAAGCTCAAATCAAAGTATTAAATTTATACTTCCTTTTTTTATATTTTGCTGTAAGAGTTTTAGTTCTTTGGTTAATCAAGGTTTTATAAGCGCTTCTTCTTATCATGTTTTCGAAAAATGGCTTTATCTTAGCCTCTGGGTTTATTAGACGAAAAGAAAGAACCCGAGTTCATTTTTTATCAAAGAATCATAACCTGCAGTATCAGCCAAATTTGTTTATTAGAGGTGAGGACCTCTCCTTGATAGTTAAGCAAGTTTTAAATTACGACTAAATTGCTTAAAATCTGACATGATATAAGCTTTAAAAAATTAAAGAATATATTAGAAGATGGCATCATCGATGTAAATATCTACTTCTTCTTTCATTCTTTGAATACTATGTATTCATACGTAAGTAGCTATAGAATTTTTTTGACAATATTTTAAATATTTGAGCCCAATAGCTCAATAACATAAGGCCAATATTCTTCAATTTTGTTATATTTTTACTGTTATACCTACGTTTCAAACACTTTTGAGCATTTTTTTATGAATAAAATAAAATTGTTTGGTTTTAAATTATTCTTTTTATTCCTATTTTTTTCCAAATCGGCCATGTAAACCGATTTTAAAAATGATGCCTAAATGTTCGCAAATCATTCTCAAAAAGAATTTTGAAGTGACATTAAATTTTTTATTTAAATTCACTCCGAAGCACCGTGATTGTCGAGATTGAACTTCTTGAAAAAAACTGACAAATGCATTTATTAGCATAACAAAAAAATATCATGGAAATGTGTCGTGATAAGAAGAATTCAAATCTTAAAATAATGCAAATGGAAATTGACAGTGACATATCAGATACAATTTTTTTTAAACGAAATGATGAATTCATGGATTTCGATGATATTCACATAAATTATAACGATATTAAAATTAAGACTGATGAGTTTACATCAAATGAAAAAAAAAGAATTAAAAGATATAGACGGACGACAAAGGAGCTTTATGTATAACAGGATTTAATATGAAAATGATAAGAGTACTGTCTAATGAATATAAAGAAAATTCATAAAAAGACATTATTATGAAAATGCAGAAAAAAATTAATAATAAATTAGAACTAAGGCGTATTCATAGTGTTTACGTAAAAGAAAATCATATGAAAATAAAAGAAGATAGACCATATAAATATGAAAAATATTAAATAATAATAAGATAATAAAAATGAAATTGAAAAAAAAATACTGATGAATTGGAACAAATACGTGCAATATGAGGCTTTAAGAAAAAAAGAAGCTTATATTTAAATGAA
This sequence comes from Anastatus disparis, assembly GCA_017163975.1. Taxonomy (NCBI): domain Eukaryota; kingdom Metazoa; phylum Arthropoda; class Insecta; order Hymenoptera; family Eupelmidae; genus Anastatus; species Anastatus disparis. The sequence goes on along the minus strand of JAFFSR010000370.1, from coordinate 1,831,002 downwards.
AATAAAAACAACTAAATAGATATAAAAAAGTAAGAAAACACAAGGATAACGAAATTAAAATTTAAGAAAGAAAAGAGTACTGATGAATTGGAACAAATGCGTACAAATAAGGCTTTACGAAAGAAAGAAGCTTATATTGAAATTAAAAAAGTACAATTGAATAAATATAAAGAAACATTAGAGAATACTAACAAGGAGAGTTCCCCACCTTCGGGAAACGGATTCGGCTGAAACTGCAGGTCATGATTTTTTAATGAAAAAAAAAAATGAATCGTGTTTTTGGATGGATTCTACTACAATTTTAAATATCTCCATAAAATTTCAAGTGAATCCAATGAAAACTCATGAAGAAACCTTGCGGTAAAAGGTTTTTTGTTCCAGACTTTCAACGAGAACCACCACTTCAATTCTCAAGATATAGAAAATGTTTTAAATCAAAAAAATGTTTGAAATTGAATGTATTTTTATATGAAATAAGTTATTTTTAGACATCAGCAATTTATATCAATATATCTCAGCAATATATTATAGCTTCTAATAGTATCTGGCCCCCTTAATATAATATAAGATTTTCTTTCTTTCGTAGTTTATGAGATGATCATGATTGAAAAAATAGGTCTTTTTTTAGAAAGCAATTGGAAAATGATTTTTTTTATATCAGACTTACTTTATTTCAAAGATTTTTGACCAATCTTTTAAACGATGTTTGGATTTTGAAGATGCGACTATTAGTTTCGAAGATATGAAACTTTTTATTTTAATAAATTTTACTCTAGGGTGGGCAAAAGCAATTGACCGGTAGTGTATGTATATACGCCAGTGGAAATCGAATCCGTGAATAATAGGGAATAACTGGAAATAACTGTTACAAAAGGTTCAGTTTGAGGCAGTAATAACAATTAACAGCAGTTATTTCCAGTTGTTCCAAGTTATTTCCAATTATTTACAGATATTCCTAGTTTCTTCCATTTGAGTTGAGAAATAATTGAAAAAATCAGAGACACTAATGACAAATACTCCCAGTTTTTCTCAGTTATTCCCAGTGTACCATGGCAATTTGTGCCATATTACTTATATTTAAAAAATCTTAATATTTAGAGCCAAGCGCGACAGAAGGAAGCAACATATAAGAAGCAAGCATGAAACCACCGAATTCAAATAACTTTCCACCTTAACTTGCCCGGCACAAATGCGCGCGCAAGGCTCAGCTAAGTTTCTATCTTACACGTACAAGGTATATTCTACGACTCTAGTAGTCAAGCTGGGGCCCTTAGTTGCGCACGCAGCGCGTACTAAAGAGGATTGAAGCCAGCTAGATAGACCCCGAGCGTGTTGTTACAATCGTATATTAATAAATATTAGTTTTATGTATGCTAAGAGTGTAATTTCCATAAAATCTGTTTAGATTCCTCATTACATTTATCTCGACTGTTGTTTGTGCAATTAAGGAGTGTGTTGTGCCTCCTTAGCAAACATTTATCGTGCCACGTGCTAGTGCGTGCTAGGCGATTGCGTGTGCGAATCCTGTTTTATTTTGCGCGTAAATTGTAGCGTGCCGTTAACTAAAACCTCTGTAGCTCTTCTCTTATTTTTGTGTGATTTCCTGCTTGCTTCTTATTTCCCTTTTGATTAGGTATACCAAAATCACGTCCGATAACGCGACTGGCGCCCTAAAATTTAATGTAGTTTATAGCTGTAAGTCTTAATAAATCATATGACGTTAAAATCTATCTTTCCCTTTTCAAATTATTTCTATTTTAGTTTGAAAATAATATAAATATCAAAGGAATAACTGTTATTAGTATCTCTGATTTTTAAATTATTTTTCAACTAAAATGAAAATAACTGAGAATATCTGGAAATAACTGGAAATAACTCGATATAATTAGGAATAATTGAAAAAAAAACTGGGAATAACTGTCAGTAGTATCTCTGATTTTTTAAATTATATTTTAATCAAACTGGTAATAACTGGGAATATCTGTAAATGACTGAAAATAACTGGAAATAACTGTTATTTCTGTCTCAAACTGAACAGTTTATAACAGTTATTTCTATTTATTTCCAGTTATTCCCACTTATTTTCAGTTATTTCCAGATATTTCCAGTTACTCACATTTTTTTCCGCTAGGGTATATATATACTAGGGGGAAAGCGCGCCAACCCCCCCTTTTTACTTTAGGAATGATTGTCAGCCAAGTTTTTTTGTCCTTATATACCTCTTAAGGGGTGTCCTAATACCGGCACAGAGATCTACCTTATCTACATTTGAATTATGCATTTTAATAAAAATTTAACTATTTTTGACTAAAATTCACAGAAGAGGCACATTCTTAACATTCTAAAGAATTTATTGCAACGTCAAAAGACAGAATAAAAGTGAAAATGAAGATAAAAACTGCATAATACGATTATTCATAACTACATTGAAAAGTTAATCGTATTAAGCAGTTTTCGCCTTTATTTTTACCCTTATATTGTCTTTTAACGTTGCAATAAATTCTTCAGCATGTTAAGAATGTGCCTCTCCTACGAATTTCAGTCATGAATAGTTAAATTTTTATTAAATTTCATAATTTAAATGTAGATAAGGTAGAAATCTATGTCGGTATGAGGATTCCCCTTACATAATAATATTTTATAAATATTTTTAAATATTTTTTTTAACATAATTTTGAAAAATAAATGTAATGCTTCAAAAATTTTTTTTTCTTACATTCTTTTTAGCTAATTTTTTTCAATTAAATTTTTATAGTACTTCATTCCATACAATATTTTTTATAAAATCTTGATCTTCATTATTATTTTATATAAAAATTTTTTTAGAATTCTTCGATCTCGAAATGGCTACATACAATTGTCCATGTGAAAATAAAAGCCTATTCATACATATTCCTACGCTCTCAAAACTTTATCTTTGGGCTTTATTAAGAGGAGGTTGAGTATATCCGTCCTTTTCTAATTAAAGAATTGATTTTTTCACAAAAATTAATAATTTCAGCAAAAAATAAAGAGAAAACCGCATCTTGTTTAAAAAAAAGGAATATTTTCATTGATGAGGACGAATTGATGTTATAGCTTCAATTACAAAAAAACTTTGAAAAACATAAAGGTAAGGGTAGACAATACGGTTTTTCAAGGTTTTCTTGAAAAGGATACAATAAAATCAATTCTTTCTTATCAAAGAAAATTTTGATTTTTTTGATACAAGATGCGGCTTCTCTTTATTTTTTGCTGAAGTTATTAGTTTTTGCAGAGAATTAATTTTTTTATTAGAAAAGGACAGAGATACGTGACCTTCTCTTAATGGACATTGCAAATGCTAGTAAAATAGAAAATTGCCCACTATAATATAAAAGGGAATGACGTATGCTTACCTGTATCTAAAGTAATTCTAGGTATAAAAACAATTAAGCCTTTTTTATTACCAGTAACAATTTCAGCTTTCACGTTAAATTTAAATAAATCAATTATATTTAATCTAGTACCATTACAAAGCCCGTCACTTACACTTAAATTTCTTATCAAAATTACGACTGCATTTTTTTTAAGTATTAATTTGTATGATGGAAAACCTGGGAATCGTAATAAATTTAAATATTCTGTTGGAGATATTAATTTAACGTCAATTTCAGCTCGATCGATACCTTTATGTTTAGCATAACCCACACAGCATGAAACCTTGCAGCAACCTTTCATGCTTTGTGGGAATCAATACTATAATATTCTACTGCACTTGAATTTATTTTATTCAATATTTCATCATTAATTTTCTATATATCTTCATTGTGTGAAGAAAGTATTATTTTATCGGATGAATCTTCATCTTTGTTTATATTATTTCCATATATTTTTGAACATATATCTATGGTCTTCTAAGACTTAGGAATTCTAGACGACTTAATTAAACCACTTCCAATTTTTAATAACAAATTTGAAAAATTTTCATCATTATTTCGCATATTTTTTGTTAATTTAAAAATTTTGAAATTTTTCCAAAATTCTGAAAATTTTAAAGTTTTATTTATAACAATTTGCTTAGTTCCATATTTAATAAATGGAAGGGTTTGCATATAATCATCTCCAAGAATAAGTATTTTATTAGCCAAAATATAATTCTCCATATTGTAAACATCTCTAACAAGTTTATCAACAAGTTTTAATGCCTTTTTGGGTACCATGGAAGATTCATCCCATAAAATAATATCACATTCTTTGATTTTCTTCTTATCTGCATCTAATTTAACAAGCAAACTCTCAGTACTTTCTAAACCAAAAGGTAATTTGAAAACTTTATGACTTGTGGCACCACCAGGTAATAATATAGATGCAATTCCTATCCAAGCTAATGCAAAAATTTTTTTATTTTTACTTAAAAAATAATGTATTGAAACATTATATAACAATGTTTTTCTCGTGCCCCCAGGGCCATTAATGAAAATACACTTTCATTATTATTTTTATTAACAATATAATCAAAAATTTTTTTTTGATCCTAATTTAGTAATGGCAATAAATTCTTAAACTTTTCATCATTGTTTTGCATAATTATTTTTAAGTCTAAATTTTCATTAATTTCTATAGGTAATGGCTTTTTAATCCAAAATCCGAACATTTTAAATTTTCTTCATTCAAAATATCATTAATTTCATTTAAAGTTCTATTTTCGTTATCATTCAAAAATCCTTCACACAAATATTTTTTATATTTTTCTCAAATATTTAATGTTAAACAACAGTTATTATCAGTAAGTATATACCATGCAAAATTTTTTCTCAACTGTTTTGGCAACATTATATCACAAGCTCCATCAAAAATTTTGTAAATTTCTTTATCACATTCTACTGATCCCATCGCTATAGCTGTTTCTCTAAAAGAATCATATTTTATTCCTTCATGTGTTAGTAAATTATTATAGCAAGTTGCTCCTCTTACCATGTGTAGAATAAGATTCAAATGAAACCGTTTAATATCTTTAGAAGTTAAGTTTATAAGTCTTCCAATACAGTTTGAATATTTTTTTCTCAGAACCCATTCTTTTTTATTTGAATAATAATAATATTCTGGTATATTCGCATATAAATATTTCCTAGAATTTTCATCATTCTTATTCAATCCAAACCAAGAAATTAAAGTTATCTTACATTTTTTATTGCTTTTTGAATATCATTTTCATAAAACACTATATTTTGTTGATTCTCTAAATAGACAGCTAAGCATTCCACTGTATGAGATTGCCCCGTTAATTGTAATTTTTTGATTCTCCAAGTAGCCTCCATTAGACTTACATACCTTGAATTTCCATAATTTTCAATTTCATCGTTAATATTAAAATTTTTATTTTCAGAAATTTTTTTTATTTTGATTATATTTTTTAAATAGTATCGAATTATATGGAACTACCTTTGAATTATCTACTTTTATTTGTTAACCATCAACTTTTTTACCATAATAATAGTTTTTAGATTTATTATTCTTTCTTTTATGTTTCGGAAAACCATTATCTTTAAAAGTAGTAAAATCACAAAACTTTTTTGGAAAACCTTTTGGACATTCATTATTTTCTACATCATAACAAGGTGTTTCAGGACCATGTGGTCCATGTAACATATGTTTTAGTACTAAATCTTTTAATTCATCGTCATCTTCAGAAATTTCAGCTGATATAAATTTATCGATCTCCTCAGGAGATGAAATTTTACATTTATAATCTAATGTGAAAATCATATGAATATGAGGAAAACCTCTTTTTTGAAATTCTATGATAAAAAACCAAGAAATTACTTTACCTAAAATTTTTCCAGATATGATGTCTACTAACATAGCTTTGAATTTAGCCTTGAAAAGACAAACACAAATATTTGGTATATCATTACAAGTCATTCCTAGTGGAAAGCTTTCCAATACTCTTCTTATTTCAGGCCAATTAGATTAAATGTCATTGTTATAAACTAATCAGGCTGACTTTTTCTTCTAACTATTGCCGTAGCATCTTGATAATTTTTATTCATATATCTAGGGCTACCTACATAATTGGCTGGCAGAATATACATATCACCCAATCTTTTTTTTCATAATTATTTGAATTATTAAATGCACTTCTAGAAGTATGATCAAACTAAGCCTTGTAGACATTCAATTCTTAATTTATTTATGTTATACTTTAAAAAAACTAAACGTGTATGTTCTATTATAATACATGCTTACACTATATATTTTTGTGTTAATCTTCTACAATATATTATTAGATTAAATTTTAATTCTGGCCTATATGCTAAACGGTGTGAGTAATATTAAAGAGGCGTTAAATTTTTTTTACCGTTTACATGTTTTAAATCTATACTTCAACCTCTGTCTCCGAATGGAAACATAATTGGAAACGTTATTGGGTCCAAATAGGATAATAATTTACTCATGTAAGAAATTTTTTTCACTTTTTTGGATGGATTCCGCAGATACAAACATAAATCAATATTATTTGGTATTTGTCCATCTTTAGATATTATCGAGCCCGCGCATTCAGAAATTTGAGGTATATAAATAATAAATTCTTAGACTGTCTTTTCAGTCAACGTTTCGGACATTTTTATTAAAAATTATGTCCCTCATCAGAAGCACTATAAACAAAAAATACAAAAATATAAATAAAATAACATCGCAACGGGATCGCAATACACAAACAGTAGAAAACCAGTAAATTAACTTACAACAATGTCACTAAGTACACTATTAGATCGTCAATGCTTTATAACAGGCTCAAATTTTCATTTATATAATCGCGAGATATAAACAAAACAAGAGAATATAGGCCATACATTCAAATTTAAACCGAAAACGCAAGCAACAATTATAATAAAATTTCACATTTTCTCAATCTTGATTTATATTTCTCGTCAAGCAAATTTATCTCGAATTGTTTATTCAGATGTTTTTCACCATGAATATGCATTGCCTCTGAAAATAGTCTTTTGTGTTTATTAATTTCAATATCTAAAAATTTAATATTGTCAAAATCTATAAAATGATTACTTTTACTAGCATGTTCATACAGAGATGAGTTATCGTCCTTTTTATTATATCTACTAACATGTTCATTGAGTCTAACACCTAATCGTCTACTAGTTTGACCTATATACGATGATTTACAGTTTTTACAATTAATTTTGTAAACAACATTAGCGTTATCCAGTTTTTTACTAGAATCTTTACCTAGTTTTATGATGTTGTTTAATTTATTTATCATCGTATATATTACATTAGTATTATATTTCTTAAAAAAGTTTTTTATAACTCTATCAAACTCACGAACAAAAGGCAAACATATCCAAGGTATACTATTATTAATCTTATCATTCAAGTTATTTTGAACAGTGTAGTTATTTATCTTTTCTAATCTAATTTTAATATGTCTGTTTATTACTTCTGGAGGATACTGGTTTTCAAAAAGTACTTTTTAAATGTAATTCAAATTATCTTGATGAAAACTACTGTGTTATAATTTAACTGCTTTGTCTACTAATGAATAAATAATAACAATTTTATTACTAATAGAATGGTGAGAACCATAATTTAAATATCGTCCTGAAGACGTAGATTTTTGGAACCAATTCGTAATAACTTTTTGACTTTTATTAATAATAATCTTCAAATCTAAAAAACTAATACTATTGTTATGTGAACGCTCTACAGTAAATTGTAAGTATTTATTAAAAGAATTAAACAACTTAAGCGTAAATTCGATCTTATCTTTAGGAACACATAATACAATATCGTCAACATATCTATGATAAAAAATAGGTTTAAAACCAAGATTTTTTAGTGACTCTATTTCCAGATCCTCCATCACTATATCCGATAGTATAGGGCTTATTGGGTTACCCATAACAAGACCAAATAGCTGTTTATAAATTTCCCATTAAATTGGAAAAAATTGTTATTGAATATAAATTTTATAAACTCCAAAAATTCACAACATATTCATTGTTTTAACAAATTCACAACATAGCTATGTGACAGGTAATTACCACACTTAAGGCGCGTTTCCACCTGGCCTTTTGATTTTATATATTTGACACGCGAATCTTAAACAGCTTATTATGCTACTTTTGTACTATATTACTTATTTCTTTTATATTTAATTCTAAATGTGATATACTTGGGCGGAGAGTTTCACAGGCCGGTTTTTATCTTTCATCATCAAGGACTGTTGCGCCATCTGCGGTTTCCCCGCTGATAATATAAGAGGGTCAAAAAAAATTAATACAGTGCTTTACATGCCGGCAGCGCTGCCATGTAAAATGTATGAAGCGCGTACCTCATGATAACGATGGTAACCCGAAATATAATTGTGAGAGATGTATAGTTGGCCGACCTATCGCTTCTCCCGCTGCCCCACTCACTGACACTGGCACTGGACCACGTGATGCCACTATGCGAGCAGCTTCTATAGCCCGACCTATCGTTGCTTCCACTCCATCTCGAGGATGCTCACCTGTCGCACCAATTACGAAAGCACGAAAACACTCTGTGATTATGAAGAAGACTGATTCGCGCTGTTCTACGGTGGTTGGAGGAGAACATAGCATAAGTATTAATCTAATTAATGAAAAATTTAGAGGTGGTTCTGCATTGGTCACCCCGGATAACAATATTAGTAAGGATAAAGATAGTGGTCTAAAGCAGAGTAATGATGGCGCTGATTCTTTCTCAGTACAGGCAGCCGTGTCTGCTTTGGAGAGCGCGCTATCCTGCAGGCGCGAGCTGATTCAAAATGATCTTAATCGACTTCCGGCTCTTGAGAGCCATATTATAAATACTGACTAGGGTCTGCAGGATATCGTGACTAAAATGGAGAGTCAAAATGAAATCATTAAGAATTTACATGCTGGGCAGACGCAGCTGCTAGAGGAGAATCGTAAACTCAGGGAAATGATAGGTGCTTTAGAGAGGGGATTGTTGTCTACTCTAAATGGCATGCATGAAAAGTTTTTCAAGTCTCTCACGACTAATTTTAAAAATATGCATGAATTTTTAGGTAATGCATTCAATATAGTGGACAGCAACTTTTCTCAACTTATGACCGGGGTGGCTGAGGTAGTGCAGACCGTTAGTGATCTCACGGCTTAGGACAAACACTTAATCAACACCAACACCAACACTAACACTGATATGCCTGTAAATTCGAATATAACATAATTATTGGAACGCACAGATAGTCGCTCTCATAACATAGTCACTGAAGCACCTGTTGATTCGAAGGATGTACGAATATTGATAACACATACAGATGATATCAGAGAGACATTCTGTCATGCTGTGAAGAGGTGTGGTTCTGGGAATAGTGTCTTGGTGATGTCCAGCGGACTAGACTGCTCTGCGGCTAATGTCGGGCTGGAGGATTATGCTTGCGCTGTTCTGGAAACCATACTTCCGACTTTTAAACGTTCAAATATTGTATCTGTTACTGAAATCTCTAATTCTGAAAATAAAAATAAGGACAGGATGTCGGCTGGGCGTGAGATCGTTAGTGGTCCGAGTGTTGCGTTCTCATTGCTGGTTAGACTTTCTGGAGATGACTTGGCGCAGAAGGTATTAATGGCTAGGCGTAGATTAACGGGTTTTTTGACAACAGATCTGGATCGGCAGTTTTTCTACCACCAAGCACCATTCTCAAATATATATAAATGAGTATCTTGAAAAAGATATATATATTAAATTTAAAAATCTTAAAAAGTATGCTAAAGGAAAAGGTTGCAAGTTTGTTTGGCATAGAGGTGGTAAATTTATGATGAGGGGGGAGAGAGGGGAAAGAGTACACAGATTTAAAAGTGAACATGATTTTAATGAAATATTAGATAAATCTAAATGTATTGTAAAGGAAAATATTAACGTAACTGATATTGGGAAACACGATGAAGTTCTAGCAAATAATGGATCTTCTGATAATGGTAAATTTCAACCTCACGATAGTGGGATGAGCTCGAATCAAGAATTAATTAAAAATCATGCAATATCCGTAGAAAGAGCCTTTTCCCAATGACTGCGTTGGTCCTCTTCGGAGAGTCGAATAGGGAGGAGGGGTGAACTGCGCGCGTGCTTCCTGAATGTGACCTCTTTGAGGGCTCATATTGGGCAGGTGCGTGTACTTTTAGGTGGTTATCATTCTTACAACATATTTGGAGTTGCTGAGACCTGGCTGGGTCTGTCTGTATCGGATGACGTCATTCGGGTCGGGGGGTACAAAGTGTTTAGACAGGATAGAAACTTGCGCGGTGGAGGAGTTGCCTTGTATATTGAGGATAATCTAAAATGCACTATTTTGGCCATTTCGGAGACGCAAACTAGTAATAGTAGCGGTAAGCCGGAGGTGCCTGAATATATTTTCTGTTTTGTGCAAGTTGGTGACTCCGAGCCTATGATGGTTTCTGTTATTTATCGTCCTCCTGCTGTTTCGTTTATTAGAAACTCAAACTTGTTGAATGATTTAAGAAATTTTTGCTCAGACTATTCTCATAAAATTATAATAGGGGACTTGAATGCCGATCTCCTTAAAGAGAGCAGTGATGCCAAGTTTCTTAGTAAGCTGGCGGCTGAGCTTTCGTTACAGTTGGTCCAGCACAGTGCCACGCATCATACTCCGACGTCTCCCACGTGGATTGACCTGATCTTTGTCGATGACAACAACGTGGTACTTGATGCACGGAACCTACCCGCAAGCTTTCACAGTTGGCATAATTTGATTGACGTCTGTTTGCCTTGCAACACTATAACTTTAGATCAAAAACCTATCATGTTTAGAAACTATAAAAATATTTTCCGAACTGCATTGGGAAAAAAAACTTGCCGGCTGTGATTGGTCGCCGCTTATGACTGACACAGTTGACCCTGAATCTGCACTTGGTTGCCTCTGTGACAATCTCACTACTGCAATCGAGAATTTAGCGCCGTTGAAAGCGTTTAAGCCTAATAAGAATAAGTTTTCATGGATAGATGAAGAATTGTCACAGATGCGGCGTAAGGGAGATGCTACATATCGTAGATACAAACGGAGAGAGGACGAGCAGTATCTCCTTGAATTTCTGCAGTTCCGTAGGGTGGTGGACGAACGCACGGACCATGCTAAGACTGCTTATATTCACAATAGTCTGTTTGATGCTCTTACGGGTGGTAATGTCTGGAAAAAATTGAGAGACCTGGGACTGCTGTCCGAACCTCAAGGGGATTTGAATGGATTCACTCCGGATAAGCTTAATGCGCACTTTGTTGGGGTGTCAGTCTCGCCGCAGGAGGATAGTGAAGAGCGATCGAGAATTCTTTCTCAATGCAATGAAAGTGGGTTTACCTTTAAACCAATTAGTTTTAATGATGTTGTTCTTGCAATTTCACATTTTTCCTCACAGGCTTGTGGTGAGGATGGCATTCCGCAAAGTGTGGTAGTAAAAGCTTTACCATTTATTGGTGGACATCTTGTAACTCTGTTCAACTCCTCTTTTGAACGGGGGATCTTCCCTTGCCACTGGAAGCAAGCGCGTATTATACCATTGAAAAAGTGTGCTGCACCTAAGCAGCTAAAAGATTTTAGGCCTATAGCCATCTTATTTTTTCTTTCAAAGGTTCTTGAGAAGATCGCCCATGACCAACTGCAGGAGCACATTACATCCAAAAAATTACTCGATCCTATGCAGACGGGCTTCAGGAAAAACCATTCTACGAAGACTGCTGTACTTAAGCTTACAGACGATATAAGGTCAGGTCTAGACAGGAAACTTGTCACGTTACTACTACTTTTTGACTTTAGTAAGGCATTCGACACGATCTCTCCCTCCAAACTTCTTGCGAGGCTTAGATCGATGGGGTTCTCCAGAGCCACACTCGAATGGATTAACTCCTATTTTCAGGTAGGAAACAAATAGTTCCCACACATTTGAAGGAGGAATGGAATTGGCTAATAACCAATCTAGGAGTACCTCAGGGTTCGGTGCTGGGGCCTCTGTTGCTTTGCGTTTACATAAATGACATACGTGACGCACTAGACTCTGGTTGTGTCGGGCATCTGCTGTATGCGGATGATCTTCAAATTTATACACAGGTCCCTTATGATGATGTGGATGAGGGGATTCGTATTTTACATAGGGCAGCCAGGGCGGTGTCGGGGTGGGCTGCTGGTGTTTCTCTGACTTTGAATGCTAGTAAAACAAAGCTGATCGTCTTTGGAAGTAATCGTTTTAATAAAAATTTTTATTCGGGTGAGCCAAGGACGATTGACCTGGGGAGCGGTATCGGTATTTTTTTCTCTGACACCGTTACGAGCCTTGGTGTTGTACTCGACTCTAAACTGCTTTGGGAACCGCATATTAATATGTTGACTAAAAAATTCAATAGAGTGATTTATAGCCTGCGGTTTTTCCGTCGGTACTCTACTGAGGCTCTGCGTAAACAGCTCGCAGCCACTCTGCTGTTCCCACATCTTGATTACTGCTCAGTGGTTTTGCTCGATGCTTCACAGGAGTTACGAAGACGGCTACAGACAATGCAAAATTCATGTGTGAGATATGTATTAGGCGTGAGAATGGGTGATCACATCTCTCCCCATAGACAAGCTTTGGGTTGGCTACGTACTGATTCGAGGAGACAGTATTTTATGGCTGTACTTATGTACAAAATCGTACGTATGAATACTCGTGAATATCTAGTGGGTCTCTTCACTAGATATAGGGATATATCTGAAACTTTTTAATTTTAAGAAATTGTCTTCACAACAATTGAAAAGTCTATAATACAAGTTTCTGGAGTGGCACACACTTCAATAAGGGCTTAAATTACTTGTTTCTGTAAGTAGAATATGTAATTAAATTTTGGTATCGATTAAGGGGAGACACAAGTAAAACACGAAAAAAATGAGGTTTTTTAGTTTTAACTTCTGATCCGTGGCACCTACAATGTTATCCATGCGTAGTGTTGTTCAAAATCATCTAAAGAATCTATAAAAAAAATTTCAGCTCGAAATATTAAAAACTGTGGGACTAGTTCCATTTTAACGACTGCTCGATTCAGTGATAAGTGAGGAAGCGTTAAAATGGAACTAGTCTCACAGTTTTTAATATTTCGAGCTGAAAATTTTTTTATAGATTCTTTAGATGATTTTGAACAATATTACGCATGGATAACATTGTAGGTGCTACGGATCAAAAGTCAAAACTAAAAAACCTCATTTTTTTGTGTTTTACTTGTGTCTCCCCTTAAAGAAACGTTGTTCAAGGTATATAATTTTATACATCAAAAATGATACTTTTTTCATATTTTCCTACGTGTATTTCTTGAGCAATAAAAAAAGTAACGTACTTTTGATTATTCTCAAATTTTCTGAGCATAATGAATATGGTAAAAAGAACAGTTTAAGTCTACCCTGGTACATGTGCCTCTGTTTAGGAAGCTGTTAGACTATTTTTAATGTAAGTGTAATTTTTAGGTGAAAATTACACTAACATTAAAAATAGTCTAACAGCTTCCTAAAGAGAGGCACATGTACCAGGGTAGGCTTAAACTGTTCTTTTTACCATATTCATTATGCTCAGAAAATTTAAGAATAATCGAAAGTACGTTACTTTTTTTATAGCTCAAGAAACACACGTAGAAAAATATGAAAAAAGTATCATTTTTGACGTATAAAATTATGTACCGTGAACAACGATTGTTCAATCGATACCAAAATTTAATTACATATTCTACTCACAAAAACGAGTAATTTAAGCCCTTATTGAAGTGTGTGCCACTCCAGAAACTTGTATTATAGACTTTTCAATTGTTGTGAAGACAATTTCTCAAAATTAAAAAGTTCCAGATATATCCCTATATATACCCAGAGCGACCACTGGGGGTGAGATTAAAGATCTTGCAGTGCCCTTCATGCGCACTGAGACTGGAAGAAATTCCTTTCAAGTTCAAGGTTCGCATTTTTGGAACTCCCTGCTTGCTGATATTAAAAATTTTTCATCAATTAGCAGGTTTAAAGCCGCTCTGAGGAGGTATTTACTCGACCTCGATTAAATGGTATTATTTTCGGACTATATCATATGTGTTAATTTATTATGTGATGTACCTTTTATAGATTTAAGGAATGACTGTATTTATTGGCGTGATTGTAGAATGTGTGTGCATAGAGTGAATGATTATATTTTCATCAGCTTGACTTGTATATTCTGCGATTTTAATTAACTGTATACTGCTAATATTTCGACTGCGCTCTTTACACGCCTGATTTTATGTAATTCTTTTGACTGATAGATATTTGAGACTGATTTTTAATTATATTATTTATACTCTTTGCGTGTATTTATTTGTATTATCTGTGATATCACTTTTATTTAATTCATTGACTTACTATTACAGTATTATTATCTCTATTATGTTTTATGACTGTGATATCATACTGTACTTTTTTAATTTTTTATATACAAGGCTATTTCAAGTATTTTATGTATTTTAACTTAATTTGTAATGTTACACGCTCTTTTTGTAATTATAATACAAAATAAAACAATATCTAATCTAATCTAAAATTAACATTATAAAAGTTTGTGGGTACGTTCGGTATGTACGCCGTGGGAGCAGCCAGTTATAGCCCGCGTAGAAAAATTTGAGTTCCGGAAATGTTTGTCAAAAGTTTAGTTTAGTTTAAGTTCATATTTGATTCGGCAAATGAGACAATCCCAAACTTTGTTGAAAAAATAGTAATGTTTCACAGACGTTTTGTAGAACTTGTTTTTAACTTTATTTAAATATTTTCGATCCTAATACGATAATTTGTTGAGTTTTGCAGATGTTTGGTAAATGTTTGGCAGAACTTATTTTTAACTTTGTTTAAATAGTTCTAAGATCAATAAAATAGTAAAGTTTTGCCGAAATTCTACGAAATTTATTTTGAACTTTATTTGATTGTTATTAATTTTTTTTAAATAAGTAGTGAGTTTTAACAAGATTTGACCGTACTTCTTTTAAACTTTATTCAAACTTGATAAAAGAAATAGTAAATTTTTGCCATTTTGAAATTAATCTAAAGTTTGGTACAGGTAAATATAAATTTTTTACAAGTTTATAATAGAGTGAGCTAATATTTTCTTCAGCTGTTAATAGTTAATAGATTTTATGTATTTTTTGTGTTTAAGAATGAAGTCAAATTTGAAGTTAAATTTTGCAAACTAGATAGGCTATATAAAGGATAGTTTGGAGATCTCATTTCACTCAAAAAATAAACGCAAAAAACAATCTATTTCTCATAAAATTTAAGCAGCTAATATTAAATTTAAGTTAATATTAAATTTAATGGTAATTCACATAAGAATTAATACATTTTATTGAAAATCTATCTTAGGATTGCATGGGATTCAATGCAAAAGTGATAAAAAAATTTATGTATTTAAATCAAAATGAGTACTAAATTGTAAGTTAATTAAAATTAATTTGCATGCATGCATGCATGCATATACATATATTATTTAAAAAATCGATGCACATTCATTTTCATGTACAGATGACGTCGAAAATTGCATTAAATTTCATTTCTATTCTAACAATGTATTTATTATATTTATCTCCAACAAACACTGCTATTTTAAATTTTTTAAACATTTATTTTTTTTATAAATGTTGAAATAACACTATTAGAGAAACACAGAAAATTTGATGCAAAATAAAAAAAAAATTCACGTCTGAATTTAAAGGTTACAAAAAGATAAACTAACTAAAATCCAAAAACTTCATATAAATTTTTAATCATATTTCATATTCCTCTCATATTACTCGTAAACATCAGACAAGAGTACAAAACGCTGGAACAGCAGAAGCCTCTTGTTGAACAAATAAACCTTAGTTTAGATAGGTAGCATTTTTCCAGCAGATAATTCCTGAAAAATAAGAAAAATTTTCAAAAAGAAATTATTCTTATAATGAATAAAATTGTAAATAGAAAATTAATTATTTCAGCAAATATAAAATAAATTTTGTAATAAAATTAGGTTATAATATTTACTCAATGTAATCATATAAAAAATGTAGGTATAAAATTAATATTTTTACTTATCTGATCGGATCTTCAGTAATTGCTGCTTTTATTTTTTATTTAGCAATATGATAATTAAAATTGTACATTTTATTTGATGTATTTTCTAAATAAGGTGAGTGAAGATCTAATTTCGATCGTGATTGTCTAAACAGAATGAAACTATTTGTTTATTGGTTATAGAAATTTGTTCACTAATCAATGTCTTCGTTGACAACAAATAAACAAACAATTTCGAAATGATTAGACAAACAAACATTTGGAACAACATCACTCACATTATTCCAAAAATACATGAAATTAAATATACAATTTAAAATACCATAATGGTAATTGAAAGTGAGAGGAGGTAATTGAATTGATCAGATAAGTATAAATATTAATTTTATATCTTCATTTTTTGTATAATTACATTCAGTAAATATAATAACCTAATTTTTTTCTACAAAATTCGTTTTATATTTGCTAAAATAATTAATATTCTAGTTACAATTTCACTTTTAATTAGAATAATTACTTTGTGAAAATTTTTCTTAATTTTCAGAATTAATCTGCTGAAAAAATGTTTGTCCGAATCTGAGATTTATAATTGTTTTACAAGAGGCTCCTGATGTTCCAGTATTTAGTACTCTAGCCTGATATTCACAGATAATATAGGAAGAATATACAAATTAAAAATTTGTATTGTTTTTGGTTTTTGGTTAGTTTATCATTTTATAACATTTAAATTCAGACGTGGACTTTTTTTTTATTTTGCATTAAACTTACTGTTTTTTCGAAAAGGATGGAATTGGAATAAAGTCACCACAGGAACTTCATAAGCTGCATCCTTCGAATGTTGCTATTATAAAAAAAAAATTAACCAAATATTTACATATATCTGATTCCGAACATATGTAATCTTTTGAACTAAATTTTAAGTTCAGTCAGTGTAATTATTCTGTTTAACATTGTTATTATAAAGTTTTGTTTAATACTTTTACGTATTTATATTAAAATTTTCAAGAACAATGAATTCAAAACGATCTAATAATAATAATGAAGAAAGTAAAAATAACCCTATAAAACGATCAACAATTGAATCAAAGAGTAAATCTAAAACTAAGTTTCCAGAATCTACTACAAACGAATTTTTTTAAAACCATTTAGTTATTGATGATAAATCTTTGTGAGTATTGGAACCGTGCAGAGCAGGTAACACCATCTGGTAGTTGAAAAATATGTACTTACTGAGGACGTTTTAGCTGCAATGTATACGCAGTGAACAAGAAAAAAAAGTATTGAAGTGAAATTAAAAAATAAATATTAATTTTAATTACGAATTATCATTTACAGTGTTAGTTATAATTTATATAAATACTTGAAAAAATAAGCATTACGTAAATATTATAATTATTTTAATAATATTCAGATTCAAAGGTTAGATTCTTAGGATAGGTAGATAATGTAGAAATTCATAGGTAGCAATAACAAATAATAAATATTATTTTGACTGAAAAATAAGTGAGATAGTATGTTACATATCGAAAATTATTAAATAATAACAAGAAAATAAAAAATTTATAAAATTAAGTCATAAATTTTGTGATAATAAAATATTTTTTTTGAAGTCTAATGAATAAGTTATATTACCTGATTCATTCTTTATAATGCGTTCATCGATTTTTTCCTTTGATCAAATTAATATTTTGCTACAGAAAAAGATTAAATGTTACGGTTACTATTTTTGCTGTTTTTTTGCAATTTATTGCGTAATAAATAACCTAAGCCATTATAAACATGATTTTGAATACAAAATGTATCAGCAACGTCCGACGTTAATGCATTATTTGGCCACCCCATACGCGTCGATCTACTTCCATATCCCCTCCAACGCTTTGCTCGGTTCCAATAATAAATTAAATTAATTTCTTTTTTTCCTAATTATTATGAAAAATTTTTCGTTTTTCCTTTTTTCTATTTTTATAAGTTTTTTTTGGATTTCACAAGCTTCTTTTTTATTTCTAAAATTAAAATATCTTAAGAGGCGATCGGGACTATTTGCCGCATGGGGGCGCTATGGTCAGGTAAGAACAAAATGTAAAATAATTTCTACTCAGTGATTTACAATTTACTCAAACAATAATATACCTCTAATGTTGTCAATAACTCTAGGCATGCTAATCTTGTTTGAAAAGTCTAAAATATTGTTGTGAAGCAAAAAATGCAGCGCGAGATAGAGTCGGCGTGAGCATATGTATTTATCATTCTTTAGTATTACTTTCTCTGTCACAAAAAAAAATATACATGTTTACATCGGCTCTATTACGCGCGGCATTTTTCGCTTTACAAAAATATTTTAGACTTTTCAAACAAGATTAGCATTGATAATTATTCTACATATATATGCCAAGAGTTATAGACAATATTAGAGGTATACCACTGTCTTAATAAATTGTAAATCCGTGTATAAAAAATATTTGATATTCTTCTCTCACCTGCAGCGCCACCAAGCGGCAAATCGTTCCGACCGCCTCTTAAAATATATTTATACTTTTTCACAAAGATTTTTCAATTTGTAGATCTGTTATTGGATACGTTAGCAATATTGAAATAAAAAAATTAAAAGGTAAAGATTAAAAGAGATTGAATCTTTTTGAATTTATCTTGAATTATAATGAAGGGACCAAGGTTCATTGTTTTGCATGGAGTGATAAAGCCATAGAATTTTCCAAACAAATTTTACATAACCAAGTAAAAATATTATTAATTATATTTTTTTCTGTATATTAATTTTACGTTGCTTATTATATGCATATTTTATAATTAGGTTGTTTTGTTGGAAATATTGACAGTTGAAGAACCATCTAATTATAATAATGGCAACTTCAATTTTGAATTACAATTAAAAAAATTTAGCGAAATTACATTTGGATTTTTATTTGAAAAATTTAATATCGATATTATGTCAGCAATTAGTTTTGAAAATTTATCTGAATCTCACGATACAATAAGTAAGTTTATGACTATATTTTCATTATATTTCAATAATATTTTATTATTCTGTTTCCATTCATATTGTCAATCATTCTTTTAAATTTTTTAAAATTCAATTCTACAATTGGAAGGTTATTTAAAAAAAGAATTTATTAATATTAAAAAAAATAATCCGATGGAATTTGTTGGCGTTTTGACTAATTTCAAATTTAAAATAGATGTAATTGTTTTTCAATGTGAAGAACAATTAATATTCAAAAGAGAACAAAAATTATCAATTATTGGTAACATTTTAAAAAACGTTAATATTTTTGACATTTCAATTTTTAATGTACATTCAGTTAAAATATTCACTTATTAATTATTTATTATAGAAAACAAAATCCTTTACATTAAAGTACAAAATCCTGAAAATATAAATGAAATAGACTGATCGCTAGTATCGTTTAATGACTTATTAAAAGGGAACATTGTTATTACACGAAATGACAATTGAAATATTATTTTTATATAAATATTTTATAATATGTACAAAAATATTATATTTTATTATATTACATTGTTTATAAATTTAAATATCTTAAATTAACTTGATTAACTATTTTAACTTTTATTTTTTTAATCTTAAATCATATATTTCTAAATTCAATAATAAGTTTATAGTTTCCAAGGAAAAAGAACAGAGATTGACAGTGGCAAGAGCCGCATTTAGCGAAATTTTAAGTGCATTAACTAAATTTTAACTGATATCAGCTATTTCCTTCATTAAATTTAGCTAACTTTAGCTAACTTGAGCTAATTTTTAGTTATTCCTACCAATTAAGTTACAAATTCAGCTAACTTAAGCTAACTTTTAACTGTTTTGTTTTTTAAATTCAGTCAACTTAAGCTAACTTAAGCTAGCTTTTAGATGTTTTTTCATTAAATTCAGCCAACTTAAGCTAACTTTCAGCTGTTTTTTAATTAAATTTAACTAACTTTAGCTTACTTAAGCTAAATTTTAGCTATTTCTACTAATTAAGTTACAGTCTCAAAGGGCAGAGGCTGATAGCGGCGGAATATTTTTAATATACATCAAGAAGCGCGGTAGCGCCTCGACGGCGAGTTAAGGTACGAATACAGAAACGTCGAGGCGCTCCTCTTATACTTTAAAATAGAGTTTCAAAAATTTTAAAATCAAACCCTATCAAAAGGCATCGATATATACGCATAAATACAATTAATTATATTTAAAGATTTTCATTATCTTTAATTTAAAAAAAAATTTGATTATAATCAGTTCACTCAATGACGAGAAAATGCAGTTTAAAATTTCGAAATGTCATATTCTCGTTATTTTTTTTTTCTTCTTCAGCCAGCCTAAACTGCGCAACCGGAAATGCGCAGTATCAACGAATATAGATAGATGCTTTATAATATATTTTAATGTTCATGGTACGTGCGCAGTGATATGTTTATATATATAAATATATATATATATATATATATATATATATATATATATATATATAAAATCATGACCGAAATGCGCCAAAGATGTTTATGTACTAGTTCTAGAAGATATTGCCTTGCACGCAGATAAAAAATAATGAATTAATGAATGAATTTTTTTATTTACATAAAATAATATTTTAAAATAAGAAAATTAATATCTCTGTTTGACATAAAAAAATCATCAAGATTAATTTTTTTAATTAGATATGTATTTTATATCGCTATTATTACTTTTAAGAAAAGTATAATTTAGGCAAATTTAAGTATTGAACAGTATAGTATTCATTAGAACATTTTTTCTAAATATTTTATTTTATTATTTTATTTTATTATTATTACTATATACATTATATTTTCATATTTTTATTCAGCTCTTGAAAGTAAATGAATTATTAAGTAATTATCATCATCATCAAATTTATACTTTTTATTTGATTTATCTATAATTTTTTTACTAAGAAAGTTTTAAAATCAATCAAGCAATCGTCGAATACTTCTGTATTCAATTCATTCTTTTTAATATAATATTAAATTCATAAAAATATCATAACACCATCTTTTTATTTTCAAATATAATAAAATTTCTTCAAAGCTTTTGAATATTATGTCTGTTATCGCTTTCTCATAGAGAAAGCATTGTATTGATGAAGAAAATTTTTTCTATTTTTTCATTAATTTGTACATATTTGAACTCAGGAAGTCGAAAAAAGTGGTTTCCAGAAAATATCTGTATATGTGTGTGTGTGTGTGTGTGTGTGTGTGTGCGTGTGTGCGTGTGTGCGTGCGTGTGTCTGTATGATGTCAGTTAGTAAATTGTATCTCGAAAACTACTCCATGGATTCGCTTCTAATTTTGCATGAAATTTATTTTTTTGTCTAACTTGCTGGGAAGCTATTGATAATTGGTTCTTCTAGCGTAGTTTAATAATAGTTTTTCATTTTTTTGGTTTTTTTGTTTACTACTCGATGAATTTGCTTTGAAATTTGCATGGAAATTATTTGCGATTGCTCGAATAAAATAAATTCCTAAAAACTGATTTTCTTGGATTAGTTTTAATTTTAGAGCATTTTGGAATGTTCATTTTTTTTTGTATTTTACATAAACTACTCGAAGAATTTGCTTGATAATTTGTATACAAGTTATTTGCTGCTGTCTTTATAAAACAAGCTTTTAAAAAATAATTTTTTTAGTGTAACTCTTTGATCACTTCTTTTGATTTCTGATCTAACGCTTTTAGTAACTCTTTTCTTACTTCCTCACTTCCTCTTTGTCCTTTTTTCTTTGAACTTATTTTCGACTGCCAAAAGATGAAAAACTTTTGGAAACTGATTTTCTTAGTTCACTTTTAATTTTAAAGCATTTTGAAAATTTTAAAAAAAATTTTTATTTTTAATTTTTTTCTATTTTACGAAAACCATTTGATAGATTTGCTTCAAAATTTGTATGCTAATTATTCGCTACTGTCTGAAGAAAACAAGCTTTAGAAAACTAATTTTCTCAGAGCAGTTTTAATTTTAGAGTATTTTGAAAATTTTCAAAAAAATATTAATTTTTAATTTATCTTTTATTTTGCGTAAACCATACTATTAATTTTCTTCAAAATTTTTGTACAATCAATTCGCTACTGTCTGAAAAAAATAAGCTTTTAAAAAGGAATTTTTTTAGAGTGGTTACGATTTTAGAGAATTTTAAAAATTAAAAAAAAATTTCGATTCTTTATTTCTTATTTTTTTTATTTTACATAAAGTGCTCAATAGATTTGTTCTAAAATTTGCAGGAAAATTATTTGCTACTGCCAAAAGAAGGGAAATTTTCAAAAATTGATTTTTATAGTGTAGTTTTAATTTTAGCGCATTTTTAAAATTTTATAAAAGAAATTTTAAAAAGAAAATGTTATTTATTTAGCCGATTAGATTTCGAAAATTACTCGATAGATTTGCTTCAAATTTTGCATACTATCTATGTTTTCGTATAAGTAGATGGGAAGCTATTGAAAATTGGTATTCATATAGTAGTTTTTTTTATAGAGCCATTTTAAGAATTTTAAAGAAAATTTTCGAGTTTTCATTTATTTTGTTTTATGTAAATTACTTGATGAATTTGCTTTGGAATTTTACATGGGAATTATTTGCAACTGCCAAAAGAAGTATGACTTTTAAAAACCAATTTCCTTAGCGCAGTTTTAATTTTAAAAAATTAAAAAAAAAATTTTTTTAATTTTCATTTTTCATTTCCTTTTCCATTTTACGTAAACTACTCGATGGATTTGCTCTAAAATTTGTATACAAGTTATTTTCTGTTGCCTTTATAAAACAAGCTTTTAAAAAATAATTTTCTTAGCGTAGCTCTTTGATCACTTCTTTTGATTTCTGATCTAACGCTCTTATTAACTCTTTTCTTACTTCCTCACTTACTCTTTGTCCTTTTTTCTCATATTGATCCTCATTTTTACCTTATTTTCATCCATCCTTGTCTCTCTCTTCCTATTTACTAATCTTTCTCTCACACTCACTAATTTTTCTTGGGTGGAAATTGTATTTTATATTGCAATCACATTTAAAAAAATAAAATTCAATTACTTTAACTCAATGAGCTCTATGAGAAAGCATTGCGCCAAAGCACTTGGCAGCGTTTGTTTTGTTTTATGTCATTATTCGAACTGATGAATACTATTTTATTATTTTATTATTACTCTTTAAAAGTATATTTTAGACGAGTTTAGGTATTAAATAGTATAGTATTCTTTAGAATATTTTTTCTAAATATTTCTTTTTTTTACTACATACATCATTTTTTTTTTTAATTTCAGCTCTTGAGAGTACTGAAATGAATTAAATAATTATTATTAAGTTTATACCTTTTACTAGGTTTATTTATAGTTTTTGCTTAAGAAAGTTTTGAAATGAATCAAACAATCGTCGAGTAATTCTGTATTCAATTCATTCTTTTTAATAATATAAAATGCATGAAATATTTACAGTTTTGGCTAAAGAAAGTTTTGAAATCAATGAAGCAATTGTCGAGTACTTCTGTATTTAATTCTTTCTTTTTAATAATATAAAATTTATAAAATGTTCAATTTATATTCTGTTTGATAAACGAATGTTTGGAAAAACTTTGCCAAATAATTTATGAAAAAAAGTGATTATTGAGATGAAGATAGCGATGATAGTACACATCAAAATTGAAAAAATAAAATGATATACCAGATCAACTTATTATTTCATTTCTGAGTGAATATTACTACTTAAACATTGATGAACTATACTTGATCTTAGTGATATATATTTTATTTTATTTCTGATGAAAGAAATATTTAATAAAAAATTTCCGAAACGTTTAACTTCAACGTTTCGGAATAATTTTTTATTTAATATCCTACGGTTAAAGATCAAAATTGTGCAATTTTATTTCTAAAAACTTGGCAGAAGAGCCATTAGCTTCTAACAACTTATATTTGAAAATTTGCTGCCATCAACTTCAAAATTATTTATGCCTTTTTAAAACTTTCAGGGAAGAAAGATACCCATTTTAATTGTAATACTTTTAATAAAATAAAATTATGCATTTTCTATCTCATTACACTATCTTTTTATTTTGAAGTGCTGTAAAATATATTAAATTTTACTAAATATCTACAAAATAACTTGCCAGGCCCGTGGTTTAATATTTTATGGTGTAGTTGAAAATTGTAAGGTTCACATAGTAAAGATAAGTGAGAGAAAACTAAGAATTTTTTTCGTATCACATAGCATGCATTATAAAAAATAATTTTCGAGCTCAAAATAGAATTTTGTATATTGTATTAGGATGTATACTTGTTCTTCATCTATGAATATTAAATAAAATATTTTCTATCAATATAAAACAGAAAAATCACACGCAACGTGATGTAATAAAAATATATCGTACAATATTTTGAGCAGGATGTTAATGTTCTTAATAATATTCTTTGAATATAGAAAACTGCTATCCATCGGATGTGAAAAATCATATGTATATATATATATATATATATATATATATATATATATGACTGATTCCATTCAGATTCATGCAGGCCGTCACTGATCGAATTTTTTTTTCTCTTTTGAGGGGAATCCTCATACCGACATAGAGTTCTACCTTTTCTACATTGAAATTATGAATTTTAATAATAATTTAACCATTCATGACTGAAATTCGTAGGAGAGGCACATTCTTAACATGCCAAAGAATTTATTGCAACGTTGAAAGACAATGTAAGGGTAAAAATAAAGGCGAAAACTGCTTAATACGATTATCTTTTCAATGTGATTATGAATAATCGTATTATGCAGTTTTTGTCTTCATTTTCACTTTTATTCTGTCTTTTAACGTTGCAATACATTCTTTAGGATGTTAAGAATGTGTCTCTTCTATGAATTTTAGTCAAAAATAGTTACATTTTTATTAAAATGCATAATTAAAATGTACATAAGGTAGATCTCTGTGCCGGTATGAGGTCACCCCTTAAGTGATAAAAACTCCTTCCAATATGTATATAAAGATAAAATTTACCTCATAGAACGCTCGAAAATATGCTTTTTCCTCGCTACAGCGTATTTAGTGTTGGGTGAAAAATTAAATATTAAAAAATTGAAAATAAACTCAATTTTTAAATGGCCGTAGCTCCGTCAATTTTTGACCTTTTTGGATACTTTTGAATATTTTTGATAAATTAACAAATGAAAGCATAAACGAATTGTAAAAAGACGTAATAGTTGGAAAAATGGCATGATGCGCGATGATATCAATGCTTTAAAATGGAAAATATAAAAAAAACATTTAAAAATCTGTTTAAAAAAAATAAGGCAAAATAGCATATTCTCACCTATCCTAAAAGTTAGTATTTTTTATGTATAAAAACATATAAAAATTTCAACAACAAAAAATATAGCTTTTGAGAAAATTGCGTTTGAAAAAAATCGCTTTTTTCGGTTTTTCATGAATAACTCAGAGAGATTAACTCGTATTGCAAAAATCAAAATGGCATTTTAAAACTAGACTAAATTTCGCACATTTTCATTAAGAGAACATCCAGAAAGGTCAAAAATTGACGGAGCTACGGCCATTTAAAAATTGAGTTCATTTCAATTTTTTAATTTTCAATTTTACACCCATCACTAAATACACTGTAGCGAGGAAAAAGCATATTTTCGAGCGTTCTATAAGGTAAATTTTATCTTCATATACATATTGGAAGGTGTTTTTATCACTTAAAAGAGAAAAAAAATTCGATCAGTGACAGCCTGCATGAATCTGAATGGAATCAGTCATATATATATCGAAAATACAAAAATTAGTAGATCATGTTAACCATTACATAATAATAAATAAGGATTGACTCTTAACATTTGAGATTTACTATATACAAATTAGTATTTATCCTCTTTTATTTAAAAAAGTCAGAACATAGAAAATTGAAAAAGCATATTCTACAAGACTAAATTTCTTTACTCCTTTACATTGATTGACAATATATTGTGACAGATAAAAATTGTACATATATACAATTGGTTTAGAGATTCATATTTTCACTTATTATTTAACACACTTGAATTAGCTAACAATTCAATTATAAAGCAGTACTTACTCACAGACATTGAGCATTTCACCAATAAAATATTAAACCACGGGCCTGGCAAGTTATTTTGTAGATATTTAGTAAAATTTAATATATTCTACAGCACTTAAAAACAAAAAGATAGTGTAATGAGATAGAGAATGCATAATTTTATTTTATTAAAAGTATTACAATTAAAATGGGTATCTTTCTTCCCTGAAAGTTTTGAAAAGGCATAAATAATTTTGAAGTTAATAGCAGCAAATTCTCAAATATAAGTTGCTAGAAGCTAATGGCTCTTCTGCCAAGTTTTTACATGGAATATTTCTGGAAGATTTATGTAATGTTCCGCTGTACGATTTTAAAGCTTTTTGAAATCTTCCAGCGAAATGTTTATGGAATCTTTCTGAAATCTTTCATAAAATATCCCACTAGGAGATAACTTAAATCTTTGTGTGAAATATTTCGTGGAATATTTCACTAAAGATTACTTAAATCATTCTGTGAAATATTCCGTGGAATATTTCTAGAAGATATATGTAATATTCTGCTGTACGATTTTAAAGTTTTTCGTAATCTTCCAGCGAAATATTTATTGAATCTTCCCAAAATTTTTCATGCAATATTTCACTGGAAGATTACTTAAATCTTTCGGTGAAATATTTCGTGGAATATTTTTGGAAGATTCATGTAATATTCCGCTTTACGATTTTGAAGTTCTTTGGAGTCTTCCAGCGAAATGTTTGTAAAACCTGCCAGAAATCTTCCATGAAATATTCTACTAGAATATTTCATAAACATTACATGTAATATTTCATGAAATATTTTGGAAATCTCTCGTGAATATTTCATGGAATATTTCGAAAAAGTATTTGAAGATTCCTTCGAAATAGTCCATAAATATTCCTGGAAGCTTTCAATGAAAGATTCCAGTGGAATATTTCGAAATATTTCGCGAAGACTTCCTTGAATCTGCATGAAAAGTTCCATTGAAATGTTCCAGTGGAAGATTTCGAAATATTTCAGTGAAATCTTCCATGGTGTGTAGGGACCGATGTATATAATTACGAACTGACGAAAGAATATAATAGAATAAATTAATTAATCCCTACTATAAAAACCTAAAATACAGATATAAAATGTCAATACCTAAAAAAAATATAGAATTGCGTGAAACTAAGAATTAAGGTAAATTTTCATGCTTTATTCACACTCGTAACAATTATCACATAAACTGTATCAATAATATTAAAATTACAAACGCAGATTTAAGAATAGAATACGACAAACAATCATATTCAAACTGTTCCTAATAATTGTTTTTTTTTTATTCTTATTTGAAGACCCCATCTTATATTGACGCCAGAAAACGTTTCTTTTTTTTATTACGTTTTAATTATTGTAATTTATGAGAAGAGAAATAATTCAGTTTAATATAAGGTACTATGTCTATGTGTTTATAATATTACAATGCTAATACGAAAATTTTAAATTTTTGTAAAATGAATAATATTAATAATACTTTTCAAAATTCAAATTATAATAATTTATAACATTAATAAGAAAAATGAATTCATATAATTGATTTTATTTTTATTTTTTCAGATTGTACATCATCCACATCATTGTAGTTTATACATTTTATATTTTTGTAGTTTACATGATTTTAGTGAATTTCGAAAACACAAGACATCTTTTAAATTGTGGGACAACAAAAATACTTCAGCTATTGATGAATTAGTAGAAGAAATTCAGATCTAATACAGTTAGAAATTGAACATAGTAAATTATTAGCTATTAATATGGTGTATGAAATGGATTAATTTTGTATATGGTAATAGATAAAAATTGATAAAATAAATATTCACTCACAATCATATATAAAATTTAATTAATATTCAAATATATTTACTAATTTGTAGGAAATAGTGTGTCCTTTTATGTAAATAACCTGTACAGCAATAGTGCTTGTTTGCATTTATAAAAAAATAAGAAATAATCAAAACAAACAATAAAATATTTCAATAAGAGCCGAAAGCTATCACAATCTATAATTATTTTGAATTTTATTCCCGCTAAATAAACATGAAATCGCTTTATCGCGTAGACGACCGCCAGGCACTCCAGTTCAAAGCTATGATAATTGGCTTCCACTGGCTAAAATAAAATACAAGTCTAAGTGTTTTATCACTTTGCCGCTGCAATAATATTGCGCCAAACCCTCTCGCGCTTGCGTCATAGTGAAGTTCGGTTTCAAGATTAGGTGAATAAATAGCAAGTACCGGCGACTTTGACAAACTTATTTTTAATGTTTCAAAACTTTGTAATTCTTGTTCATTTAACAAAAAGTTTTTATCTTTTTTAGACTTTATTAAATCGTAAAGAGGTTTTGCTAAAATCGAAAAATCTTTAGTAAATTTGCGAAAATAGCTTGCGAAACATACAAATCTGTATACTTCCTTTAAATTTTTCGGAGTAGGAAACTGCGTTACAGATTTCATGTGTGCGTCACCCGAGCGAATGCCTTGTTGCGTTACTGAGGTAATCGATCTCTGTTTTCGCAAATTCGCATTTATCTAATCGGAAACGCAAGTGGTTCTCTCCTGACAGTCTAAAAACATCATGCAAGACTTCTAAGTGACTTTCAATCGTCTCCGACGCTATTAAAATATCATCAGCAAAAAGTAACACTTTACCCTCTCTTATAAGACTAGAAAAAGTATTCGTAATAAATCGAACAAAAACTTTCGGTGCATTAGTTAATCCGAATGGGCATCTTAAAAATTCATATTGTCCGAGAGGCGATACAAATTCTGTATACTTAATAGAATTATCCGCCATTTTTACATGAAAAAATCCATCGCGAAGATCTAAGCCGGAGAAATATTTTTTCCTATTTTTTCTCAGTTTGTTGAGATTATCCTCAATTAGCTGGGTTGGCTAGTTGTCTTCAACCGTGATTTTATTTAGTTCGCGGTAATCCACGCACAATCTAACTTCGCCCGTTTTCTTACGCATTAATACTACGGGACTGGCATATGGAGATTTACTCAGTCGAATCACTTGTTTTTCCGAAAGTTCGTCTATAATAACTTGTAAATTTTCTTTGTCAGCGAAAGATAATCTTCTAGGCCTGAAACTGATTAGTTGTTCGTGTTTTAAACTTATTGACATTTCTAATTCGTTTAATCTAATATTTCTGAGATAGATTTTTAAATAATCGTTATAATATTCACGAATTTTATAAGCGTGTATCTTTTCTAAATTATTATTCATTTTTAAAATATCAGTTTCACGACACGGACTTTCCACATAATGAATTTGTAGAATTTTTTCTAAAAATGAAGCATTGTCATTACAATAATAATTATTTTGTTCAAAAATCTTTAAATTTCCTTCAACTTCCGGAATTGACAAAAAATCACGCACTAAAATAGCGGCAAATGTCATAGTACTATCTGGCACTACAAAGAATTGAATATCAGTTTTTAATCTAGAATTATTTAATCCGTAAAAATTACAATTATTTCGATTAATTAGAATTCAAACATTTATCGGCACAAAACTTTCTTTAATAAAACTAATAGGAGACCCTGAATCAAGCATAGCACTCACTACAAATTCACAAATGTCACCGTTCGTGTCGCGCGCAACATAAACAATATTTACCATATAAGGCGGCGCAAGATTTTCCGGTTGTATTGCTGCTAGCGCTATGGAATTTTTCTAAGAGCTACTCTACTATAACACGA
Organism: Anastatus disparis; assembly: GCA_017163975.1. Taxonomy (NCBI): domain Eukaryota; kingdom Metazoa; phylum Arthropoda; class Insecta; order Hymenoptera; family Eupelmidae; genus Anastatus; species Anastatus disparis. Next base: position 1,801,139 of record JAFFSR010000370.1, on the reverse strand, counting down.
GCTTGATTTTATAGCTGAAGATCTGTCACACCGTCAATTATGTAATCGACAAGCTCTTCCTTGCAGACGGGCACTCTGTTTGCTAATATGACTTTCTCGTGGTAATAATTGGAAAACGTCTCGGAGTGTTTCTACGTTCTTCCTCCGAACTCTTTTCGTAGAGCTAGCTTAGTCGGTCGTAAGTCAAACATGGCGCGCATATTTTTTAGGAGTTCTTGTATACCCGATGTGAGATTTTCAGCTTTGAGATTTTAAGGTGGGTTAAAGCAAATTTAGACACTAGGAGAGTGTCACACCTCCGGATCACGGATTTTGCTCAAACTTCGGGATTAGTTTTCAGATAATAAAATATGGAAAAAGCTAAAGTTATAGTCATAAATACTCAATATTTCCCTAGTTACAGGCAATTGAAGAAAATCACTAAAAAAGTTACTAGATTTTTAAACGCATATAGTTCTTTAGCGTCGATAGCTACAAGCTTGAAACTTTTTTTGAATTAAAGCTGAGCTCAAATCCTTTCGAAATAGTAGTTACAGCATATCAAAATATTATTTTTTCCCAAAGTTAAAGCGTAATAAGGATTGAACCTGATTTTTCTGTTAAAAACATTAATTAATAATAAAAGCTGAAATTAGGTCCAATCCTTATTACGCTCTAACTTTGGGAAAAAATAATATTTTGACATGCTGTAACTACTCTTTCGAAAGGATTTGAGCTCAGCTTTAATTTTAAAAAAGTTTCAAGCTTGTAGCTATTGATGCTAAAGAACTATATGCTAATCCGTTTGCCGGAGGCGGGGTGCTCTCCTTGTTAGTATTTTCGAGAATATAGTTACATGAGATTTTGGCATGAGATCTCACGTGAAACCTTACGTGAGATTTGTCAGTAGGGTTAAATTCCTTTTGGGTGTTGTAGTGTGATCCATTTAATTTTGATAGGTTGATCGTCCTTTCTTTAAAATATTACTTACATGATATGCTACATAATATACTCAAAATATGGAGTAAACAGTTGAATGACAAACTGAAATAATATTAGTGTAATAATGATTTTGGTATCAAAAATTCAACTATTATACACCCTTGCATAGAAAATTTTTTATGTGCATTTAAAAACTAAAAACTGAATTGAAAATCAACTTGTATAAACAAATATTTTAAAAGAACACTTAAAAAAATTAAGAAAAAAACATTCAAAAATACCTAAGTCTCCTTCGCAGGATTTGTGTATAAAATATAAATAAAATTCTTATTTATTATGAATATGAAAGTGAATTCATTAAAAATTGATAAAATAATGTTTTTATAATAAAACAACCTTACCTGAAACTGAATTACATTCCACAATACGCTATTAGCCTTGAATTATGAAGACTCTGAAACAGACTTCATTTGAATGAACAATATTTTTTTTTGCAATTACATTGATTCCGACTACTTTGGAAAATATTATGTATACCTTTTATGATCTGTAAAGAAGTCGTGTTTTAAGATTTTTTGACAAAAGAAATCGTAATTTGCATTTTAGCACGGGTTAATCGCTTAATTTAGGGGCTTTCACGGTCTAAATATCAGTTTTTCATGATAATTAAACGATCTAGGGGCGTCCAGTACAAAATATTACGTTTGGGAGATAAGTGCTACCCTAATATATATATATATATCTTCCTATATTATATAGTTATATTAGAAATTAGCCCTTGGACCCACAACACACCACCACACCCTCCACTCCCCTCTATAGCCCCTCCACAGCCACCCACAAAAAAACGTAAAATTGCTTAAAATATAACAATATTTTTTACTGTTGCTATTGGTCTTAGTACCCTCCGCACCCCACCACATCCCCTACACCCCACCACAGCCCCCCACGGCAACCCCACAGCACCCCCGCGATCTCCCCACTGCCCCCCCGCACATGAAATATTTATTAAGTATTAATAAATTAATAATATATTATATAAAACAGAAATTATAACAAAATAATCCTCTAAATCTTAAAAATCTTAAGTATACATTTAAATATATCAAATAATACTATCAATAAATTTTACTAAAAAATTTATGATTTAAAAATATTTCATTAGAAAATTTTCTTTTTCATTAATATTTATTATACATTGAAAATTAATAATAACAATAATATAAATCAAGAAAAAGTGAAAATATTCATAAATTCATCCTATATATATATATATATATATATAATTATTTCATATTAAAAAAATTTTAATTCAATTCACAATGATAAAAATCTAAAAGATTTAAAATGTAAGGTGGTGTGAGAACCAGCTTAGTCTATATGTTTTGAATAATGATTAAAATTCATTAATAATTTTTTTCAGATATTTTACATAAATAATTAATATGATGTATTTTTTTTCATGTTTCTATGTTAATAATAAAAATTTGATAAAAAATGTACAATTATATAATATTATGTATAATATAAAAATATATTATAATAAAAAAACTTTCATATAAAGAAATGCATAAATGTTACATTTTATATTGATATGATATTATACCTATAATGAGGATTGGTGAGCGGAGCGAGCAGGGGTTCCCCTAGTATGTATATATATATATATATATATATATATATATATATATATATATATATATATATATATATATATATATATATATATATATATATATATATATATATTATATATATATATATATATATCTATCTCTATATTATATAGTTGTAAGGAAAATTTCTACGACCAAGGTCCTCCCCTTCTCTTTTTTCCTCGTCCTCTTACCTAATTTTGATCCTCTTTTTTTCCCTTTTTTTATGTTATTTTACGTTATTTGTTCCTCTTCCTTTTCTTTTCCTTTTCCCTTCCTCCCCTCTTCTTTTTCTCTTCTCTTGAGTTTCCTCATGCCTTCATTTTCTCTTCCCTCTCTCTTCCTTAAAAAATCCATCTCTTTTTTCCGCTATTTTTACGTTATTTTAGGTCATTTTTACTCCTCCTCAGGTAAATCCTCAAATTTTACCTTTTTTTGTGTTATTTTACGTTATTTTACGTTTTTGTTGCTCTTCCTTAGCTGCTCCTTAGCTCATCCTCTTTGATCCTCAATTTCATTCAAATCCCATCATTTAAAAAGCTTTTTGTTAATTTTTATTGTTTGCACCTACTGCTTTTACTTTAAATATATAGAACAAACATATTAAGTTAATAATTTTTATGATGAATTTTATAAAATGTACAATTATTGCTTACAAGAATAAATGACATCAAACATAATAAAATGGAAATTCCGCAAGCCCCCTGTGTGCAAGCGCGCCAACCTCCACTACTAATTATTTTGTTGAAGATTTCAATGAAAATAAAGAATATAATGCTTTATTTGGACTTCATAATATTTTTATTAATGAACTTATATATTGTAAAGATTTTGGTTTACCTGAACCAAAAATAAATTTAATTACTTTGAACAATAATCATCATAATAAAATAGAAAGCAAAAAAAATTTTTAATTAATGTATTATTATAATAAATTAAACGATGAACAAAAATTAATTTTTTAAATTTTAACTGAAAAAGATAATAACAAAATATATTTTATTGATGGTCCTGGAGGAACAGGAAAAACTTTTTTATATAAGACTTTAATATTTTATTTTATATCAATTAATAAAAAAATTTTGTCTATGGCTTGGACTGGTATTGCATCTACTTTATTACCTAAAGGAATGACAAGTCTTAAGACTTTTAGATTACCTTTAAATTTAAATACAATTAAAAATGCATTTTTAGAATTAGAATCAGATAAAAAAAAATTAAGAGTAGCTGATATAATAATATGGGACGAAGCATCAATGATTCAAAAAAAAGAATTAGAAATAGTTAATAATACATTAAAAGATGTTTGCAATAATAATTGTCTTTTTGGTGGAAAATTAATTATTTTAGGCGGTGATTTTCGACAAATTTTACCAGTTTTTAAACATGGAAATAGAAATTCAATTATATAAGAAACAGTAAAAAGTTCATATTTATGGCAATTTTTTAGTATATTAAAATTAACAAAAAATATTCGATCTAAAAATGAAAAATTTGCTTCATTTCTATTACAAATTGGTGATGGCAAAATAAACCCTTTCATAATTCCAAACAAATTACAAACTAACGATATTTGTTCTAAAATTTATTCTAATATTAATAAAAATTGTTGCAACGAAAAAATTATATTAGCTCCTCATAATGAAGATATTAATAATTTAATGAAAAAAGTATTGAATTTATTAAATGGAAAAACTGAAACATATTATAGTATTGATTACGCTACGCATAAAGGTGTTGACCAAACTGATGATAACATTTATTTTAATTACCAAATTGAATTTTTAAATAAAATAAAAAAAGGTTTACCACCTCATAAACAAATTTAAAAGTAAATGCTATAGTAATTTTGATAAGAAATTTAAGTATATCGGAAGGATTATGTAATGGTACACGATTGAAAATTATAAATTTATATAAACATAATATTGAAGCTGAAATAATAACAGGCGATAAAAGTGGAAATAGAATTTTTATTCCAAAAATTACTTTACATACAGGAAATGATTCTTCATTACCATTTATTCTTTACAGAAAACAATTTCCAATTATATTAACATTCGCAATAACTATAAATAAATCAAAAGGTCAAAGTTTCGATAATGTAGGCTTATTTATAAGAAGACTATTGTTTTCACATGGCCAAATATACGTTGCTTTGTCAAGATCTAAAACTTTTAATGATATTCATATTCAAAATAATTTAGATGATACATCAAAAATAGATAATATTGTTTGGACGGAATTTTCAATAGATAATTTATTTAAATTTTTACTATTTTTATTAATTCATTTCATTTAATTTTAACGAATAATTGATTTTTAAATTTTATTTTGTTATGTAAATTTAATAGGAAAAATGGATGTATTTAAATGCCCGTTTTGCAAAAATTCTTATTCTACATCTGAATTTTCAAAAATACATATAAATAGAATTTATATTAAAACTATAAGTTGTAGAACATGTGGCTTATTTATTAAAATTAAAAATATTAGAAGACATGAAAGAACTCACGAACAAAAAAAGGAATTATGTATTTATTGTAAAAAAAATTTTAGTACGAAATCTAATTTAAGACATACATTAGCTAAGCATAAGAAACAAAAATTTACATGCTTTATTTGTAATAAAAAATTTTCAAGGAATGATCATTTAAAAAGGCATATAAAAAATCACGTGAATAATATTTTACTTGAAAATTAATAATTATAAAATTATTTTTTGTAACAATAAAATATTTATTTGCAGTAAAAGAAAATTTGGTTGATAAATTAAAAATTATGATTAGTTTATATAATATAAAAACATTAAAAAAGGTATTATATTTCTTATAATATAAATTTATATTGAAAATTTTTTTTTTATTATATTTTTAAAAATTTTAATTTAATATTTTCAATTTTTAAATGTTATACACTACTAACTACAAATATAGATAATTAAAAAATAATTTATTTTTATACAAAATATATGTATGAATTATGTATATATAATTAATATTACATATAAAAATTCCAAGAAATATTTTCGAGAAATATTATTTTTTATTTATAAAAGTACGTAAAAAATTATATAAAATTTTATAAACAATTATATTAAATAATTTTACAATATTTACAAAAATTAGAACAAAAAGATGAAAAAAATTCTAAGTATATCGACAAAAAAAAGGATAATACATAAAAATTTTTTATATTTCTGTTTTCAAAATTTTTAGTCATAATTTTTAAATGTTATACACTACTAACTACAAATATAAATAATTAAAAAATAATTTATTTTTAGATTAGATTAGATATTGTTTATTTTGTATTATAATTACAAAAAAGCGTGAAAAATTACAAATAAAGTTGAAAAAATACATAAAAATACTTTAAATAGCCTTGTACATATAAAATCAAAATAGTACAGTATGATATCACAGTCATAAAACATAATAGAGATAGTAATACTGTAATAGTAAGTCAATAAATTAAATAAAAGCGATATCACAGATAACACGAATAAATACACGCAAAAAGTATAAATAATATAGTTAAAAATCAGTCTCAATATCTATCAGTCAAAATAATTACATAAAATCAAGCGTGTAAAGAGCGCAGTCGAAATATCAGCAGTATACAGTAAGTTAAAATCACAGCAAGTTGAATGTACAGTAATATACAAGTCAATCTGATAAAAATATAATCATTCACTCTATGCACACACATCCTACATACACGCCAATAAATACAATCATGCCTTAAATCTATAAAGGGTACATCACATAATAAATTAACACATATGATATAATCCGAAAATAATACTGTTTAATCGAGGTCGAGTAAAAACCTCCTCAGAGCGGCTTTAAACCTGCCGATTGATGGAAGATTTTTAATATCAGCAGGTAGGGAGTTCCAAAAATGCGCACCTTGAACTTGAAAGGAATTTCTTCCAGTCTCAGTGCGCGTAAAGGGCACCGCAAGATCTTTAATCTCACCCCTAGTGGTCGCTCTGGGTATATATCTAGTGAAGAGACCCACTAGATATTCGGGAGTATTCATACGTACGATTTTGTACATAAGTACAGCCATAAAATACTGTCTCCTCGAATCAGTACGTAGCCAACCCAAAGCATGTCTATGGTGAGACATGTGATCACCCATTCTCACGCCTAATACATATCTCACACATGAATTTTGCATTGTCTGTAGCCGTCTTCGTAACTCCTGCGAAGCATCGAGCAAAACCACTGAGCAATAATCAAGATGTGGAAACAGCAGGGCGGTTGCGAGCTGCTTACGCAGAGCCTCAGTGGTGTACCGACGGAAAAACCGCAGGCTATAAATCACTCTATTGAATTTTTTAGTCAGCATATTAATATGCGGTTCCCACGACAGTTTAGAGTCGAGTACAACACCAAGGCTCGTAACGGTGTCAGAGAAAGGAATACCGATACCGCTCCCTAGGTCAATCGTCCTTGGTTCACCCGAATAAAAATTTTTAATAAAACGATTACTTCCAAAGACGATCGCCTTTGTTTTACTAGCATTCAAAGTGAGAGAAACACCAGCAGCCCACCCCGACACCGCCCTGGCCGCCCTCTGTAAAATACGAATCCCCTCGTCCACATCATCATAAGGGACCTGTGTATAAATTTGAAGATCATCCGCATACAGCAGATGCCCGACGCAACCAGAGTCCAGTGCGTCACGTACGTCATTTATGTAAAGGCAAAACAACAGAGGCCCCAGCACCGAACCCTGAGATACTCCTAGATTGGTTGTTAGCCAATTCGATTCCTCCTTCAAATGTGTGGAAACCATTTGTTTCCTACCTGATAAATAGGAGTTAATCCATCCGAGTGCGGCCCTGGAGAACCCCATCGATCTAAGCCTCGCAAGAAGTTTGGAGGAGAGATCGTGTCGAATGCCTTACTAAAGTCAAAAAGTAGCAGTAACGTGACAAGTTTCCTGTCTAGACCTGACCTTATATCGTCCGTAAGCTTAAGTACAGCAGTCTGCGTAGAATGGTTTTTCCTGAAGCCCGTCTGCATAGGATCGAGCAATTTTTTGGATGTAATGTACTCCTGCAGTTGGTCATGGGCGATCTTCTCAAGAACCTTTGAAAGAAAACATAAGATGGCTATAGGCCTAAAATCTTTTGGTTGCTTAGGTGCAGCACACTTTTTCAATGGTATAATACGTGCTTGCTTCCAACGGCAAGGGAAGACCCCCCGTGCAAAAGAGGAGTTGAACAGAGTCACAAGATGTTCACCAATAAATGGTAAAGCTTTAACTATCACGCTTTGCGGAATGCCATCCTCACCACAAGCCTGTGAGGAAAAATGTGAAATTGCAAGAACAACATCATTAAAACTAATTGGTTTAAAGGGAAACCCACTTTCATTGCATTGAGAAAGAATTCTCAATCGCTCTTCACTATCCTCCTGCGGCGAGACTGACACCCCAGCAAAGTGCGCATTAAGCTCATCCGGAGTGAATCCATTCAAACCCCCTTGAGGTCCGGGTAGCAGTCCCAGGTCTCTCAACTCCTTCCAGACATTACCACCCGCAAGAGCATCAAACAGTCTATTGTGAATATAAGCAGTCTTAGCATGGTCCGTGCGTTCGTCTACCACCCTACGCAACCGCAGAAATTCAAGGAGATACTGCTTGTCCTCTGTCCGTTTGTATCTACGATATGTAGCATCTCTCCTACGCCGCATCCGCGACAATTCTTCATCTACCCATGGAAACTTATTCTTATTAGGCTTGAGCGCTTTCAACGGCGCCAAATTCTCGATCGCAGCAGTGAGATTGTCACAGAGGCAACCAAGTGCAGATTCAGGGTCAACCGCGTCAGTCATGAGCGGCGACCAATCACAGCCGGCAAGTTTCTCTCCCAATGCAGTTGGACAAATATTTTTATAGTTCCTATACATGATAGGTTTTTGATCAAAAGTTATAGTGTTGCAAGGCAAACAGACGTCAATTAAATTATGCTGACTGTGAAAGCTCGCCGGTAGGTTCCGTGCATCAAGCACCACGTCGTTGTCATCAACAAAGATCAGGTCAATCCACGTGTGAGACGTAGGAGTATGATGCGTAGCACCGTGCTGGACCAACCGTAACGAAAGCTCAGCCGACAGCTTACTAAGAAACTTAGCATCACTGCTCTCTTTAAGGAGATCGGCATTCAAGTCCCCCATTATAATTTTATGGGAGTAGTCCGAACAAAAATTTCTCAATTCAATCATCAAATTAGAGTTTCCAATAAACGAAACAGCAGGAGGACGATAAATGACAGAAACCAGCACGGGCTCGGAGCCGCCAACTTGCACAGAACAGAAAATATATTCAGGCACCTCCGGCTTACCGCTACTATTACTAGTTTGCGTCTCCGAAGTGGCCAAAATAGTGCATTTTAGATTATCCTTTTTATACAAAATATATGTATGAATTATGTATATATAATTAATATTACATATAAAAATTCCAAGAAATATTTTCCAGAAATATTATTTTTTATTTATAAAAGTAAGTAAAAAATTATATAAAATTTTATAAACAATTATATTAAATAATTTTACAATATTTACAAAAATTAGAACAAAAAGATGAAAAAAATTCTAAGTATATCGACAAAAAAAAGGATAATACATAAAAATTTTTTATATTTCTGTTTTCAAAATTTTTAGTCATAATAAAAACAGGTACAATCTTTTTAATATTCTTAATTTATAAATTTAAAAAAATTTTCAATTTCGAAATACTGTTTAATAGTAAGTATAAGTAATATTTTTTTGTATATTTAAATATATTAAATTTAATATACATATTATTTCTAATATTTTATATTTCAGCGAACATATTTAAAAGATGTTATTTATTTTTAATATATAGATAAAAAAATTATTTTTTTCATTTATTTATTAAAAAAAAACATTTTTTTTAAATGTGAGTGGAAATAGCCCTCCTGGGGAAACCACTAAAAAAAACGCGCCTACATATATACCTCGGTACTTAAAAATACTAGGTGGTGTGGAAAATATAGAAATATATTTATAATACAAACATTATAAATTTAATAATTTAGGTAAAAAAACAAAAATTTATCAATGCTATGGAGATTTATAAGATATTAGTATTTATGAAAATTGGTTTTATATAAACAATAAAAACTATTGGTATATAACATCATATAAATAACGAAAACAAAAATAGGTTTGTAATAAATATTTAAATATATTTTTGAGTATAACTTAATATATTTTAATAATTATATTTTTTACAGTTAATAAAAATAAAAAAAAAGATAATGTAACTTAAATAACAAATAGGGGGTTGGCGAGCGGAGCGAGCAGGGAGGTACCCCCTAGTATATATATATATATATATATATATATATATTATAAGATTTCGCCGCCGCTGCCGCTGTCGCTGTCGGTGTATAAAAATTCGATTTGTCCTTGGTTAGCTAGAATTTAACTAGAATCTAGCTGAAACTGAGCTAAGAGTTAGCTAAAATTTAGCTAAAAATTAGCTAAAAGTTAGCTACATTAAAACAAAAGTTAGTTAAATTTATGCAATATTTCGATGAAAATTGGTTAAAATTTAGTTAAAAGTTAGCTAATATTTATATTAATTTTAAGCAATTTTAGATAAATTTTGGTTTGGTTTCAGCTGCATTTTAGTTGCATTTTAGATGTATTCATATGATATTCTCCCCATACTATTAAAAGTATATCGCCGCTGTCATCGCTGTTATCGTCAGAAATGTGCCCCTCATTTTTGGACCTACGTTACAGCGTTGAATTCAGCTGGATTTAAGCTTGTAATTAGCTAGGAAATAACTGAATTGAGCTCAATTTAAGCTTTAAAATAGCTGAAAATTAGCTGAATTTAAGCTTGTAGTGAACTTGGTAATAGCTAACTTTAAGTTTTGTATATAACGATATATGATAACATATAAATTTAAGATTAATAATGGATAAAACAAAAACCCTACTAAGTGCTTTGGCGCAATGCTTTCTCATAGAGCTCATTGAGTTAAAATAATTTTATTTTATTTTTTTAAATGTGAATTCAATATAAAATACAATTTTTATTCGAGAGAAATTAGTGAATGTGAGAGAGTGATCAGTAAATAGGAAGAAAGAGACAAGGATGGATGAAAATAGGGTAAAAATGAGGATCAATCTGAGAAATAAGGACAAAGAGAAAGTGAGGAAGTAAGAAAAGAGTTTGTAAAAGCGTTAGATCAGAAATCAAAAGAAGTGATCAAAGAGCTACGCTAAGAAAATTATTTTTTAAAAGCTTGTTTCATAAAGACAGCAGCAAATAACTTGTATACAAATTTTAGAGCAAATCCATTGAGTAGTTTATGTAAAACGGAAAAGAAAATAAAAAATGAAGATTTAAAAAAAAATTTTTTTAATTTTTTAAAATTAAAACTGCGCTAAGGAAATTGGTTTTTAAAAGTCATACTTCTTTTGGCAGTTGCAAATAATTCCCATGCAAATTTCAAAGCAAATTCATCAAGTAATTTACGTAAAACAAAATAAATGAAAACTCGAAAATTTTTTTCTAATTCTCAAAATGGCCCTATAGAAAAAAACCTTATTATGAATACCAATTTTCAATAGCTTCCTGTCTACTTATACAGAAACATAAATAGTAAGCAAAATTTGAAGCAAATCCATCGAGTAATTTTCGAGATCTAATTGGCTAAATAAATAACATTTTCTTTTCAAAATTTTAAAAATGCTCTAAAATTAAAACTACCTTATGAAAATCGATTTTTGAAAATTACCCTTCTTTTAGCAGTTGTAAATAATTTCCCTGCAAATTTTAGAACAAATCTATCGAGTACTTTATGTAAAATAAAAAAAATAAGAAATAAAGAATCGAAATTTTTTTTTAAATACATAAAATTCTCTAAAATTGTAACAACTCTGAGAAAATTACTTTTCAAAAGCTTATTCTTTTCAGACAATAGCAAATCAACTGTACAAAAATTTTGGAGAAAATTTATCGTATGGTTCACGCAAAATAGAAGTTGGATAAAAAAAAAATTTTGTTCTAAATTTTCAAAATGATTTAAAATTAAAAGTGCTCTAAAAAAATTAGTTTTCCAAAGCTTGTTTTCTTCAGACAGTGGCAAATAACTTGCATACGAATTTTGGAGCAAATCTATCGAATGTTTTTTGAAAAATAGAAAGAAAAATTAAAAATAAAAATTTAAAAAAAAATTTTTTAAATGCTTTAAAATCAAAAGAGCGCTAAGAAAATCAATTTCCAAAAGTTTTTCATCTTTCGCAGTCGAAAATAAGTTCCATACAAATTTTCAAGCAAATTCTTCAAGTAGTTAACGTAAAATACAAAACAAATGAAAAATCGAAGTTTTTTTAAAATTACTAAAATGGCTATAAAATCAAAACTACGCTAAGAAAACCAACTCTCAATAGCTTCCGCACCAGTTGATCGAAAAATTGAATTGCATGAAAAATTTGAAGTGAATTCATCAAGCAGTTTTTGAGATTTTATTGGCTTAATAAATATAAACATTTTTTTTAAAAATTTCTAAATGCTCTAAAATTAAAACTAAGCTAAGAAAATTAGTTTTTAGGAATTTATTTTATTTGGGCAATCGCAAATAATTTCCAGGCAAATTTTGAAGCAAATTCATCGAGTAATGAACGAAAAAAACCAGAAAAATGAAAAATTAAAATTTTTTTTCTTATAAGCGACTCTGAAATTGAAACAAAGCTAGAAGAACCAATCATCAATAGCTTCCCAGCAAGTTAGACAAAAAAATAAGTTTCATGCGAAATTCGAAACAAATTCATAGAGTAGTTTTCGAGATACAATTTACTAACTTACACACACACACACCTACACACACACACACACACTTACACACACACCCACACCAGCACACACCCACACACACACACACACACATACACACACACTTTATCGATACAATGCTTTCTCTATGAGAAAGCAATAGGTAATAATATCTTTTTTATAATTGGCTAAAAATCTATCAGCTACTCTGTAATTATCGTGAAGTTTAATCATATAAATAATAATTATTAATTTTACGATTTTATTTAAAGTGTAGGGTTGAAAATATCATTTTAAAAAAGCTAAATTGAAGTTTAATAAACAAATGATTAAATTTAAATTTTGGTTGAATCAAAATCAAACACTTAAATATAATTTTTATAAATTGAATTTAATTTTTATATAATTTTGTAGAAAATTCAACAACATCACAGTTTTCCAAATTTTTTATTCTTAATCTAAAAATGTTCCAAATATCTCTTTATTACTGTCTTCCATTTTTGCTGATGGAAAGCCTAATATGAAGAATTTAAAAAAAATTTTTCAAAAAAGATTAAAAATTTGGAAAACTGTAATGTCGGTAGCTATGTATAAATCACATACCTTATTAAATCCCCTTAAGTGATGTTTTTGATATGTGAAAATTTTATGAAATAATTTACATGTATAATTCATTTTGTCATAAAAACAATTAATATTAATTTGTATATCTAGAGACAAAAAAATTTAATCCTGTTTACAATGAAACATCGATGAAAAAAATTTTTTAATAAAAAGCATTAAAACATCGATAAAAAAAAAGAGAAAAAACAATGTTTGATTGATAGATCTATAGACTAATAGCACTATTTTTTAATTCATTATGTTACAGTTAATGTAGGTATTCTTTTTATTTAATAATCTACGTATCAGAATAAAAGTTATTTTTTCTGTAAACACATTTTTAGAAATTTGTGTAGATGTGTTACGTCACGACGTATCTTTTATTTAAAAAATTTTTATTCCAAATCATGCAGTTATTAATCAATCAGATAATGTGACTTAGTTAGCATATTGTAAAATTAAGTTATTTTTTATGAAACAAAAGAAATGTGCAATGCGATTTACAAAATCAACAAAACGAGAACAATGCGAAGGCTACATGAACCAGATTTACCACGTTAACCATATCATTCAATAAAAGTCAAAATGCATAATAAGCATTACTCCATCGATTGACATCAATTCTAAATTCAAATTACGGCTGATTCCATTTCAAATCGAACAGTCAGTATACACTCAAGTCACCAATTACTGCGCTAATGGAGTATGTTATTCTACCCTAAAAATAAGGGTATACGTATTTTTTTATTTTGCTGAAATATCAAAATTGCATCAGATATGCACTTTTGAAAATTGCATACAAAAACTAAATGTTAAAACTGAAAATGTTGAGAATAACTTTAGAGAGCTATCGTTTTACCAATTTCCAATGAATTTTGATAAACCTTTTTTTATTTTATTTCGTTTTGAGCCCTCTTCAACTCCGTGCAAGAAATTTAAAAAAAAACTAAAAAATGACTGAGATATATGCATTTTACCAAAAAATGCACTTTTTATGCACATGCATTTTTCTCGAAAAGGCCATTTTTTTTTTTGCTGAAATTTTTTTTGCTGATAGAGGACCAAAATACCTATCTAATAGTACTTGTTTGATCCCGGTTTTTTGGTTTGGAGCGAGAAAAAATTCACAAATTTTGTTGGTGAAAAATGCTTGTATATACGTTCGGAAGTCTTAAGCAGGCGACATTTAAATATTATCCTTCGTTTAGCATTATCCAGGAACAACGACGTGGACGTAGAAGGATTCTGTTCCCTTCGGGGTGCTTTTTTAGAGTGAATTCCCCTTGCCTCTCACTGTTGGGATGCGTCAAAAAAATAATTATAGATAATTATTTTTTTTTATTTTTGCGCTTATTATTTTTAGTTTTAAATGTAGTCTCAGGACGCTTGGCTTTTTTTTATTGTTTTTCACTTCATTTAGTGCATGTATAGCTGTCCTGCCAATAAATATATGTGATTTTAATTCCCCAAGTTTTTTTAACCACATATGACTTTTTTGAATTCCATTATATTTAGAAACCCCACTCCATTCAATATTTTTCTTTTTTCTAAATCTTTCAATCTCATTTATTGGTAGTAAAATAATTTTTATTGCATTGGTGTAACTTAGAACCCAATTTATAAAATCGTCAGCATTTTGTATCGATTCTTCATGAACTCTTTTCAAGTTATGTGAAGTAGCATAATGCTTTAGAAGCCCACCTATTCCATCAACGGCTCCTTTCCCATGACCAGTCGCAGAAAATAACCATTTCATTTCATAAAACCAATGTTTGAATTCATGTAGTTGAAAACGATTTTTAAATTGGCTTGGAGCTCCATCTGATATGATAGTGACTTTAGTAACTAAATAATTCTTTTTCATAAGATCGATAATTTTATTCATTGCTAGCAGTGCATATGCAGTATCATGCTTTTTGTCGTCACTAACTATCGCAAAACTTTGTGTTATCTCTCCTTGGTAACAGACTGCAGTAACGATAGAAATTTGGTTATTTACCCAATGATTTCCTTGAACCGCTTTATTATTTATTACAGACCAATTTTCTGCAAAGTCAACGTGGATGATTAACTTAGTAGGATCAGCTTTACCTTCTTCTTTTTCTTTTTTTATAGCTTCACGTTGAATATTTTTTATGTATATATGAGTACTTGCTTTCAATGCGCAGATTGAAAGTTTTTCTTTAAAAACTGTTAAGCTTATTGTTTGTTTAATAAGATTACCATTATCCCACAAAGCAAACGTAATTTCATCTTCACAATTTTGTTTCAGTTTTAACAATTCTAATGTGATACCCGCACCACCGGGACAATCTTTGCATTCTTGCAAGAAACATGAATCAGATGGTTCAGAACACAACATTGTGTTAGTTATTTCTGAACGAATTGAATCTAATTCGGAATTCTTATCGCCTCTAAAACGAATCAAACTTGTAAGAAACAGTTCAAAATTTTCGCAATGTACACAAAGACAAGCTTCCTTCACAGGGCTAATTAAGACGAAACTTGGTCTTAGACTATAGAATTTCGATTTTTCTATTTGTAAGTTTGGATTTTCTTTTCTTAATTGACTATATGTTTCTTTTAAGCTTCGAGTAAGAAACCGTTTGACTTTTTTAGTTTTTGTGTTATTAATTTTAACAGTTACGACATCAGATTTATTTGGACTTTGTCTACTACAATTAAAATCATCATTTAAAAAATATTCCATAACGATATTTTTTGTGCTTTCATCAATAGGATGACCAGTATATAAATCTGGCACCGAATAAACTCCTTTATTTTTCACGAGATTTCTTGATTTATTTATCATATACTCGCTTATATTCGGGAATAGTGAGCAAACTTTTATTTTGCTTAATTTTGAAGGTAGTAGAGTTAGAAGTTTTATTTTCTCCGAAATAGAAGAGCATTTTTCTAAAGCCAATTTAAAATTTTCTAAAAATTCATTCCAATAGTTTTTAGTGGAATTTTCGTCCGATTCTATTGATTCAACTGAAATGCCATACGCATCTTCTAATTTACTTCCAACAGTAGCAGAAAAAGCTGAAATTAAGGATTTTTTCTTTTTAGATACGTAATTTCCTCTAAAATTTTCAGGTATCGCAGTTTTTCTTTTTAGGGGTGAGATGCATTCAGGTAAAACTGAATTAATACTCTCGTTTAATTCCTCTATTCGTTCGGGTGTCTTCGGAATAAAATCATCATCTCTTCCGCTAAAAAGTTTAGTGATTTCGTTTTCAGATATAGACTCAAGATCACTTAAAATCATTTTTGATATGCGTTTATGGCAATTTTTACATACATTAGTAGATGGCAATATATTTAAATCTGGATAAAGCTGTGCCAAATTAATGGCTAAATCTTCCAACGGTCTAAAACGTGAATTACTGCTCATATAAACTACCTTTTTATGCATTTGAAAAAAATCGGGACATGAAATTCTTTTAGAAGAGTAAATTTCGGACATTGTTATTTCACAATTTTGTTGAATTTTTCACAAGCCCAAGAAGCACCTTTCAAAGCAGCCGTAAAAATAACTAGCTTCTATATAACAGTTCTAACATGCTGTTTTGGTTACGCGATGTATTTGTCCGCGAGTTAGCTTCCTATTGTTTGTACATCGAAACATACATAATATAGATATACACGAATAGAATTCTTTTTTTTCATGTTTAAATATTTATTTTTATATTACGAATTTACACACACACACACATATATATATATATATATATATATATATATATATATATATATATATATCACTATTGATGCTATATACATGCATACAAATGTAAACAAATGATGAGCCAAGCATACGACAGTGTTTGAATGCAGACTGCTTAAGACTTCCGAACGTATATACAAGCATTTTTCACCAACAAAATTTGTGAATTTTTTTCTCGCTCCAAACCAAAAACCTGGATCAAACAAGTACTATTAGATAGGTATTTTGGTCCTCTATCAGCAAAAAAAATTTCAGCAAAAAAAAAATGGCCTTTTCGAGAAAAATGCATGTGCATAAAAAGTGCATTTTTTGGTAAAATGCATATATCTCAGTCATTTTTTAGTTTTTTTTTAAATTTCTTGCACGGAGTTGAAGAGGGCTCAAAACGAAATAAAATAAAAAAAGGTTCATCAAAATTCATTGGAAATTGGTAAAACGATAGCTCTCTAAAGTTATTCTCAACATTTTCAGTTTTAACATTTAGTTTTTGTATGCAATTTTCAAAAGTGCATATCTGATGCAATTTTGATATTTCAGCAAAATAAAAAAATACGTATACCCTTATTTTTAGGGTAGAATAACATACTCCATTAGCGCAGTAATTGGTGACTTGAGTGTATACTGACTGTTCGATTTGAAATGGAATCAGCCTTACATTAAAGATTAAGAAGCACTTTTCAAAGAACATCTACGAGCACTTTTACCCGCATTTTTCAATAAGTACTTCCAAAGATACAACCATACTTCTCGCAATTTAAAATTATACAATTATTTGAGCAATATATTAAATTGCACTATAATTAGTTTATTATAAAAGTATCAAATAAAATCTCTATAGTTAAAATAATTAAAACAAGAGTATTTATTTACTGTCTGCATGTATCTACTTGGCTGAATCATGGTAATATTATTACAATTATATTTCTATATATTTCTTTCAAAATTCAAGTATATTTAATCGTGTAAGCGATTCAAATCAATTAAAATTAGTAGAGTCTTTCTACATCTAGACTAACATTTGATAAAACGTTTACAAAGCAATTACTAACTTTATTCTTTATTCAATATTATAATAAAACATATACACGTAGCCCTCATAACAGACAACATTTAATTATTAATTCTGTGCTGGTGTAAAGTCAGGACTTCACAGATGATTAGATTCATTAAAAGATCATTGAAGATTTACCTGAAGAAAACTTTTGAATAATTAAAATTAATTAGTATTTTAAATAAAAGTTATTAAGAAAATTGCAAATTCTTGGATATTTTTTTAAAGTTATAAAAGCAAGATGGGGGTTGGCGCGCTCGCCCCCTAGTATATATATATATATATATATATATATGGATGTAGACGCGTGTTGAAATTTCATCATTTGTTTAAGGAGTACGCTTTTATAAGCATCTGCATTCGTTGATAAAGTTACCTCCAGAAGACAAATCAGTATCCTTAGAAGCGCCATCATTTATAAAAATCCAGCATTTATTCACGTAAAAGTAGCGCCTTTGTACAATAGGCAAAAACGGGCAGATCATTAATATTAAGTTCTTTCCTAAATATATAAAATAAAAAATTTTCTCAGTTCAAAATAAAAACTCGTAAATTTAAAAAATTCTGCGCTTTCCAACAAAGAATTTCAAAATTTTCTTACGAAAATCGGCACTGTTTAATACGGCATTATTTATTACCATGATCCTAATTTTTACATCGAGTGATTTCCAATTTTGATAGAACAGAATACATAAATCAACAGAATAAAGCGATAAGTGAAAAAAATAGCTAGTGTATTTATTTGACAAATATAGCAGAAGATTACTGAAATTATGAAAATAATAAAGTTATTTGCCTTATATAAAATAATCAAAAACCGAAATCTTCAAAATATTTCGCGCGTTTTGATTCATTTTGTCCCAATGTGCGACATTTCCAGACAGTAATGCCAAAAGTGGAAATCACAAAGTGATAAATTGAAACATTCGTAAAATATGCATTGAATGTATGAAAAAAATAATTTTTATAGTTTGATAATTAGTAAATATTTGAAAAAAAAAATGTTACTACAGCAAAATTAATTTCTAATTATGGCTTCTATTTATTTTTGAATTTGAAATAATTAGTCTTGACGCACAAATTATTTGACTAATACACGGAGAGAAATTTGGCTATCCTACATTGACACCAAATATCATTCGTAAATTGCAAACTATACCATAACCTTAAATTGGATTAATGAATATATTCTATTTTCAAAATGTGAATCTAACAGTAAAGATGAACATTGCAAGTTTTATTTCAGTGCAATGTGAATGTTTCGTTGACATCGCTCGAATAACAAATGTTAATCGCTCATTCACATCATGTGTATAAAGATATTTGTTCAACATTATTGATACAGGGCTTAGCTGGCTGTGATTGGAGGCCATTTACAGTTGGTTTAATTGAACCGAAATCTGCACTTAACTGCCTCTCTGACAATCTTACGGCAGCAATACAAAATCTGGTGCCGCTAAAGACACTTAAACTTGGTAAAGACAAATTTCCATACACTGAAAAAAAGCCGATGTCACACGCTGCGAAATAGATTGTTGTGAATGATTCGGACAAAATTCGCAGCTATTAATAACGGAAAATCGCAATATACGAGTAACAATATCGCAGCCAATCATTCCAACTTTCTGTATAAAAGATTACATTGATCGGAGTAGAGCGCTGAGACTGAGCTGCGTTGTGGCTCGCTACGGCTCTCCGTAGTCAACGGCACAGAAAGTTGAATCGAAGCCCAGCGACTGAACTGCTTTGTCGCTCGCTACGGCTCTCCGTAGTTTACGGCACTGAAAGCTGAATCCGAACGCAGTGATTTATTGCGTGGTCGCTCGCTTTGAATGCCGATCTCAAGCATTGCGACAACGCTTTGAACACGCTTGCTTGATTAATAAATAACATTGAAAAAATGATAATTTTTACTTCCTTTTATATCTTTTTTTAATGTTCATGTAATTATGTAAATTCATAATTTTGAACTATTTTTAAAAATTTATAATTTATAAGTACAGTTATTAATGCTTTAGTATCTTTGATTAATTTTTTTTATTTTTAGATTTATTAGGACATATTTAAAGTTAAATAGTTAAAAAACTATACTGATAAATCTATTAACAAATCTGAAAATAAAACAAATAAAAAATTGAGAAAGAAAATTACTTTTTTTTAACAAACAATTTATGTGATTATGGATAATAACATTTATGAAGTTATTACTAAACATTAGATTACCTTAATTATATCGTTGTAAAGGGTACCCCCCATTAAGATAGGTAAAATGCCCCCTATCACGGAATTCAAATTTTCGTCCAAAATTAGTTAGTGTTTGCTCAAAAATGAAATTTTAAACTGCGACCTACTACCCCTCCCCCCTCCAGTACTCCTAACCTCAAAAAAACGTGTTTTTTTAAAAATAATTTTTTTCGGCACCTTATTGACGGTTAAGAAATTCGAAAAAAATTGAGCATATTCTATATAAAAATGCGCATTCACTGTAATTTTTTCAGCTATTTTTGACGTCAAAAACTAACCTAAAAACAATAAAATATTCTTAAAATTGCTCTAAAAACTTTAAAAAAAGGGGTGCCGTCTCAAAAATTTGTGGAAAGTTGAGGATTTGCGTCTTTAATGTGCCCTATTTTTCCCAGATTTTTTGGAGTGGGGCACCATATTTAAAAGTCGAAAAACCCTGTTTTTTAGCTATTTTTTTATCAATTTCTTGCTTTTTTTGCTTTGTCAGTAATAGTTACAACAAAACTAATGGCACCATCGGATTTCACGCCAAAAAATACATAAAAAATATGTATAATACTCCGTTCTAATATTTTTGGATCACTAGCTATAAAACAAAAATGGAAAAGAAGCTGCTATGAGCATGTCGGGGCAACTCACTTTTTCCGTGGGATTTGTGAAAAGTTACTTAAGGGGAAACCTCATACCGACATAGAGTTCTACCTTATCTACATTGAAATTATGAATTTTAATAAAAATTTAACTATTCATGACTGAAATTCGTAGGAGAGGCACATTCTTAACATGCCAAAGAATTTATTGCAACGTAAAAAGACAATATAAGGGTAAAAATAAAGGCAAAAACTGCTTAATACGATTAGCTTTTCAATGTAGTTATGAATAATCGTATTATGCAGTTTTTGTTTTCATTTTCACTTTTATTCTGTCTTTTAAAGTTGCAATAAATTCTTTAGAATGTTAAGAATGTGCCTCTTCTATAAATTTTAGTCAAAAATAGTTAAGTTTTTATTAAAATGCATAATTCAAATGTAGATAAGGTAGATTTCTGTGCCGGTATGAGAACACCCCTTAAAAGTATAAACAAAAATGATTACATGTATTTTTTCATATTTTTTGACGAAGAATACAGTGTTGTAGCTATATTTTCTATAACTTGGCTCTGGTCAAATATCAGAGCCAAGAAAACAACTTACAATAAGTCTTTTTCATTCAAATTAGTTTTAATATACATTATTGTAATTGTTTCATTTCTGGATCTACGATCCTAAAAAGATTGTGTCTTATAAATAATACATAATTTAATTGGTTTTTATGAAATCATTAAAATTATAATTTTAGTATCTTGTTATTACAAAAATTATTTACAATCTATACGTATATAATTCCTAGTTACAAAAGTATTTATTTAATAAATATATGGTTTTATTAGAAAATCGTTAATCTTCATCATCACTAATTTCTTCAATTACTGGCACAACTTCTTCAAAATCAAAAAGTTTAGTCAATATTGCAGCTGGTTTGATGATTCGTAATAAATAGCGGGCGTGACTTAAATAATAAATAACAGCAGCTAGATGTGAGCAGCAACCAACAGTTCTATTTCCATTCGCACAGTTACAACAGTACCATTTAATTCCATTGATACCACTAGTTTTTGAACAATAATCTATGTAACATTTGTACTTTTTACTGTTAATATGTCTGGACTGCACCTCAAATCTTAAAATATTTTGTTGTTCTTTTGCGTAACTTAAAGTTAATGAACCATTGTCTCCAATTATTTCTGCCAAATATGACACCGATTGAGATAATTGATACGAACCTGTAAAAAATACTTTCAAATCTTCCAAAGTCATTTCAGGAAAATATAATAGATCGTTTGATGACAACCCTGGTGAAAAAAATCAGGTGACAAGTCACCTGATTTATCAGGTGATTTATCATGCCAAAATATCATGTATTGATTTTGTTGGTTTTTACACGTTTTAAACCATGCTTAGTCAATTTAGAACAATTTTTGAAAAATTTTTGAAATTTTTGAACTTAGAAATTTTTTTGTGATTTAGTCAAAATTTTTTCTAAGACCAAATTATCTAAAAAATTTTCTAAGTTCAAAATTTTCCAAAATTTTCAAAAATTGTTCTAAATTGACTAAGCATGGTTTAAAATGAGTAAAGATCAACAAAATCGTTACATAATGTTTTGGCATGATAAATCACCTGATAAATCAGGTGATTTATCACCTGATTTTTTTTAATAGGGAAATGCTGAAACGGTACAGTTTTTCTGTTCCAGTTTTTTTCTTCAACTTCAATTGCTAGGGTGTTTTCTACATTATTTGTGAGGTTAATCCTACTTATGATTTTTTCTAAATTTCTTGCATCAGAATTCAACCTCTTACCAAATAAATTTTGTAAGAAGCAAGCGATTTTACAAAATAATCCAGCTTTTGTTAAAAGACCGTTATGAAGTTGGTGATGCAGAAGCTTATATTTTTGTCCTATAATTCCATGAATCGCTTCTACAACCCATCTAAGTTTCGTAACTCGTCGAGATGCATTTGATTCTTCAGTAGTAAGTTGCGATCGTTTACCTTTCAAAGCAGGCATCAAAGTTGTGAATCCTCGCTGATTCAAGTAGTCTATCACATCTCTAAAGCCTCTATCGAGAATGAAAATATCGTGTTTTTCGAGAATTTTGTTAAATCCATCGGACCTTTTTAACAAATTCTCCAAAATCTTTGCATCGTTGCAATTAGCTGTAAAAGGTCCTGCACAATCGACGATAAAACCATTTGTTGTACATATTGTGAATGGTTTACAGAGTGAAGCTTTTTTTTTTGACCCGAATATGATTTACGCTGATAAGCATTATTGCTGCTTTTTTGATGACGTAAATATGTTCCATCACATATTAATGCTAACTTGTTATCCATATTGTACAACATTTTTGCAATATCAGTTGTTTGTTCAAGTAAAAGTTCCCGAGAATAAGCATGAATCGGCATTCAGTGCTCAAATGTTTTGAGAATGAAATATTGCCAAAAAATTTCGGGAAATTTTTTGGCAATATTTCATTCTCAAAACATTTGAGCACTGAATTGATAGATTGTGCTACTTGCTTTTCTTCAAGACCAAAAATTGCAGAAATGCACTTGTTTGAATTCCCAGACTTCATTTTAAATGAAAAAAGTACTAATACTTGCATTATGTTTCTATTTTCAGAAGATCTCATTGATACCATCATGTTTTGTAGCTTAATAATGTTGTCCCACGTATATCCAGTGAGAGCTTTTATGCGTTTTTCCGTAATTGTGAAACTTCCAATTTGGTCACGAAGTTGTAAATGTGCACCATCTGATAATGCATCCATGAATTTTGCAAGTTCTGAAAATTTTATGCTACATTCATCTGAATAAGTTTCTATTCTCAAAACTTCATCGTCATAAAATCTTTTATTTATCAAATGAATCTTGCAGCATCTATTTCCATGAAGAATAAAAATTTTCCTAGAAATAAAAACTTGTAAGCGAGCTTCGAAAGGCACATCTTGAATTTCATTTGTCGATTTACATATAAAACATAATCTATGACTTACAATTACTCTAGGGAATGATATCGAAACGTATTCATCTGTTGGTTGAACTGTTGCAGCGTATATCGAAAAGTCATCAGATTCTTGACTATCTGGTGACTCGGTGAACGTTTAACTACTTGTTGGTGTTACATCACTGAAATAGTTGATATTTGATGAAGGATAAGATTGCTGGCTTGTAGGAGTTTCGTTAGAATCTGATACTTCTGACTGATTGTGAGGCGCTACCTACTACATCGTCAATCACTTCTTTTAATGGTAATGTAATAATTTCTTGAGATTCATAATTTGATGTCGATGCATTCTCTTTACTTTTTACTATTTTATTTCTTTTACTGGCTAGAAGACTTAATTGGTGACGACATTTATTACAAATCACGTCACCGCTTTGAACATAAAAATTGTATCAATTGTGAAATTCCATAACATCTTCGCGTTCATCAAACTGCCGGAAAGGACCATTTAATTTACGGATAAAGATTTTGCATCGAACACACTTTCTATTGTCTGTTTTTTTAGTCGGTGTTTCATAATCTACAGCCTCTATTTTGTTTATTCTGTTGCATGAAAAATTAATAAAATTAATAAAACAGTTTTATGAAAATTGTTGATAAGAAATCTGCCGTCCAAAGCATAAACAGTCTTAATCACATTCAAACAAAATTCGAGAAAAACAAAAAAAAATTATTTTTTCTAAAATCCATACAAAAAAATTTTATTTTTGGAAAAGGTTGAACTTTATAATTTTATTTCTGAAAATTCTCATGTTTTAGAGAGAAATTCATAGGAACATTTCTTCATGATTTTTTACAGACCTAATTTTTAAGTTTTTTGATTGGTTCTAATATGTAAAACATGGTAATTAAAATTATTTATTGTTCATTACTTCAGAAAATGCTTATTTTCTTTCTTTTTACATATACTTTAAAATAAATTTTGGATCATGTAAGTTAGAGCCATCAATAAGAAGTAATGACAGTTTAAAATAATTGTTATTATTGAAAATATCCTTTCGCAAACTAAACATAATCATCTGGTTTAAATAATCTAAAACTATTAAAATAAGTTTTAAAAACACATACTAGAATGTTATTTATCAATTACAAGCTAAATTATTAATTAAACAACAAGACAGAGTCACCAATAACTCAATTAATTATTAAATAATTCTTGTAACTACATATACAAACATCTTCTAAATACTTATATGAGTAGAATATTAATCAAAATTAATTTGACGTACAATAGCATCATTGACATGAATATCATTTGTAATCTTATATGTAAGATAATCTGATTTGCAATAAGTTGTTGGAACGAAGTTCTGATTAACTGTGATGACTTGTACCATCACGTTTTATAAAATCAGTTGATTAAAATACCAAATATATATTACACTATACTAATTTTCATTTCATAAAGAGAATTACCAGATGTAAATTATAAATAATTTTTAAAAATTTGGACAACAAGCAATACTGCGAACAAAGTTACCTTCATTAGGACTCACATAGTAAGTACTTCTATTGTTTCAAATAGAATAATTCATCCAATTCAAGTAAATAATTTTTCAATAAAAAATCTACTTATTTTAAAAAGTTGTTTTATTAATGAAAAAGAATAATCAAATATTTACTATTTCACTTGCATTAACTTTCTATGAAAATTACCTGTTCAATGGAAAATGATGATTCAATTTTGAAACACACACTGTTAAAAGAAATGATAGTGACTTCCATTACATTTAATGGAAGCCATTATAAATTCATTTGCTGTGAAAACCTATCTCAGCGACAATTTCAACTAATGTTGGAATGTAGAGTTTTTTGATAAATAAATGTCAAAAATTGTTAAATTTACTCCAACTGTATTTTTCATATTATATTAAAGTATAAAAAACTTGTATGCAAAGTCTCAAACCACTATTTATCATAGAACTAGAGATATGAGCAAAAATGTAATGTTCAATAACAGCGCTACCCCAACTTTTTATCAAACTTCATGCTCTTGAAGCTCGTTGATATGTATTCAAAGACTTGCAGTATTATAACTTCTTTTTTATTGTTAAGTTCAATTACATTCACCTGTAAAGTTTTAAGTCTATATCTTTAATAGAATAAAATGACTTGAAATGTAATATCTTAGCAGTGTCATAATTACATGTAATGGAAGCCACCATCATTTCTTATAACAGTGTGTGTTCCATAATTATATAATTATTTTCCATTTAACAAGAAGTGTTCCTATGAATTTATCTCTAAAACATCAGGATTTTCAGGAAAAAAATGAAAAAGTTGGAATTTTTCCAAAAATTTAAAAAACATGAGTTTTTTATTTTGGCTTTTTATAAATTCGTAATGTTTAAGAATTAAATAAATAAGCGAAAAGCTATACAAATGTATACCTAAATAGATGATTTGAAGGTCAAGCACTTCCATGGAACCACTACTTTGTCAATCCAAAAGGGTTTTTATGTCATATATAAAGTATAAATAAATATCTAATTTCAATAATATTCATATACTGGTTGCAAGATATCTAGAACCTAATGACAGAAATAGATTTGATTTTATTAAAAAATGTTTAATATTGTGAAAAGATATCAATTGTTTATAAACATTCAATTCTATTCTGTATCTACTAAAGTTCAATAATATTTACTTGATATGATAATTTAATGAATTCTAATTTCGGATAACCTAACGAATGATTATAATATTCTCATACTCACAATTAAAATTCAATTAAATCTACAAGGTTATTTTTATTTTTACTTATTTGTTACACACGTTGTTTTACTCTGAATTACCGATAACATTTAATAAAAAGTAAGTTTTTGAAGCTATATTATCATTAAAACATTTCTTTTCAAATATAAAACATTGTAAGAATAAATTAAGTACAATAATTATAATATGAAACTTCTGTTGAATAGATTCTGTTGTATACATCTATTTGCAACAGTTTCTACTGCTGGGATTGATTTTCAGTGTATTCTGTTAGGCTCTATTCACATAAAAAACATAAGGCTGGACACTGTTACGGAAAACTTGGTTCATGAACTCGCCAAATAAATCGACAATAGAGAATAAAAAATAGCAATGGTGTTTAATTTAACGTTACTATATATATATATATATATATATATATATATATAGTAACGTTTTTGTTTCATTTAAATATTATGACTTAATTATTAAATAAGAAAAACGATTTATCCTTCTTTGCCGAACGCTTCAGGTGTTACCTATTAAAAAGGACCTATTGTAAGTTGTTTTCTTGGCTCTGATATTTGACCTGAGCCAAGTTATAGAAAATATAGCTACAACACTGTATTCTTCGTCAAAAAATATGAAAAAATACATGTAATCATTGTTGTTTATACTTTTAAGTAACTTTTCACAAATCCCACGGAAAAAGTGAGTTGCCCCGACATGCTCATAGCAGCCTCTTTTCCATTTTTGTTTTATAGCTAGTGATCCAAAAATATTAGAACGGAGTATTATACATATTTTTTATGTATTTTTTGGCGTAGAATCCGATAGTGCCATTAGTTTTGTTGTAACTATTACTGACAAAGCAAAAAAAAGCAAAAAATTGATAAAAAATAGCTAAAAAACAGGGTTTTTCGACTTTTAAATATGGTGCACCACTCCAAAAAATCTGGGCAAAAAAGGGCAGATTAAGGATGCAAATCCTTAACTTTCCACAAATTTTTGAGGCGGCACCCCTTTTTTTAAAGTTTTTAGAGCAATTTTCAGAATATTTTATTGTTCTTAGGTTAGTTTTTAACGTCAAAAATAGCTGAAAAAATTACTGTGAATGCGCATTTTTATATAGAATATGCTCAATTTTTTTCAAATTTCTTAACCGTCAATAAGGTGCCGAAAAAAATTATTTTTAAAAAAACACGTTTTTTTGAGGTTAGAAGTACTGGAGGGGGGAGGAGTAGCAGGTCGCAGTTTAAAATTTCATTATTGTGCAAACAATAACTAATTTTGGGCGAAAATTTGAATTCCGTGATGGGGGGCATTTTACCTATCTTAATGGGGGGTACCCTTTCATACGCAAGTTGTATTCACTTGCCGTAAAAGGGAAAATATTTACAGATGATTTTTATGCTATTTTAAATTCTCAATTAATTTAGGTACATAATAAATAATTAATAAATATTTCGCAGTAAAAAATACTCAAAACCTGGTAGAACTAAGATTTATTGGTAATATTGTCACTACATATTTACACGTGATATCTGATAAAAATGTATTTGTACGTTTTCTTCAAAACAAAGTGCTTTATTTTTATTTTCTCATTGCATAACATTGTGTAAAAAAATTCTTTCTTAATTTCAAACAAATATTTTATTAAAACTTTATTTTATGAATGCAATTACATTTATATTTAAAAATTTTAGATTAGGTTTTTTAATTAAAACCTATGTCTTATAATTATTTATATTATTAGTTCAAACAATATAAATATTTAGTACTGTATAACAACATATATTTCTAATTAAATGCTTTATATATTTGATTCAGCAAAACATAGGGTCGAATGACCAGTTACCGTTTCTTTAAGGTTCAGGCAGATACATTTTCTTCAATAAAACAAATCGCAAGGTGTCTCAAGGTCTCAAATCTCAACCTGTCTCGTGGTTTAAATTATATTTAATGAAAGAACCTTCAAAAATTTGCTTTTTTCCGTGCCATTTATGCAAAAACCATTCATATCATTTTTCGAAAATGTTTGATACTATTAATGAAATTTTCAAGGTACCGTGCAATATAGCTTTTAAAAAAATGAATTTTGTTTCATAATTTCAAAAAAGAATAATTTATTCGCAAACAGTTGTGTATTTTTTAATGTAATAGAATAGTCACTGTTTAAAAATTGTTTGAAAAAAGTGATATTTAAAGTTTAAACTTTTAAAAATGTACCAATATATCTTTGAAATTTATTTAAAATTATTTTCGTTCATATATTATTTTATTCCATTTTATGAAATTTTAATAAAATAATACTCTTAGTTATAACATTAAATCCATAGAACTTGTAGATATATATATGTATATATATACATACGAAAAATTTCACATCAATTTACACGGCAAAATAATAAAAATCAATAAGTCTGGGAATATGTTCCATTTGGTTTCCAAAATAAAAATAAAAAATCTTGTGGTTAAAAATTCAAAGTAATGGAATATCTTTATTTACTCAAATTTTTTGGTTAAATTAATGTTTTAATAAATATTCTATTAAAAAGTATCAAACTATTGTAAAAACTAAATAGAACTATTTTTGTTGAAAATAACGTGTACAATATAATTGAATTTTTAAAAATGACAATATGTAGACTTTTCAACTTACCTGTTAAGTAAAAAATCACTATTGAATATATACAAAAACTGCCTAAGTTGATTTGGTATTTAATGACTTGACTTTATATTTTATTATAAAGAACGAATAAATTTCAGCGATAACGAAGAAAATTTCTAAAAACACCTGAATTTGCGGAAAAGTATATAAACCAGTCATTCTTAATCAATCATGAGATTTTCTTTCTTCAAACGCACTTTGTTTTGAAGAAAACGTACAAATACATTTTTATCAGATATCATGTGTAAATATGTAAAGACGATATTACCAATAAATCTTAGTTCTACCAGGTTTTGAGTATTTTTTACTTGGAAATATTTATTAATTATTTATTATGTACCTAAATTAATTAAGAATTTAAAATAGCATAAAAATCATCTGTAAATATTTTCCCTTTTACGGCAAGTGAATACAACTTGCGTATGAAATTAAGAACGATATAATTAAGGTAATTTAATGTTTAGTAATAACTTCATAAATGTTATTATCCATAATCACATAAATTGTTTGTAAAAAAAAAGTAATTTTCTTTCTCAATTTCTTATTTGTTTTATTTTTAAATTTGTTAATAGATTTATTAGTATAGTTTTTTAACTATTTAACTTTAAATATGTCCTAATAAATCTAAAAATAAAAAAAAAATAATCAAAGATACTAAAGCATTAATAACTGTACTTATAAATTATAAATTTTTAAAAATAGTTCAAAATTAGAATTTACATAATTACATGAACATTAAAAAAAGATATAAAAGGAAGTAAAAATTATCATTTTTTCAATGTTATTTATTAATCAAGCAAGCGTGTTCAAAGCGTTGTCGCAATGCTTGAGACCGGCATTCAAAGCGAGCGACCACGCAATAAATCACTGCGTTCGGATTCAGCTTTCAGTGCCGATAGAATATTTTTTTCTTGTGCATAGATGCTCATAATAATAATATCTATAGCGCTTAACCTTTAATTTAAAAATACGCCGATTGATACTTGAGTAAATAACAAAAAACTCAATTCTTACTCGGTCGGTGTCCGATTCCACTCCAGCCCGGACTTAAATAGTTTTTACCGAGCGCAGATTGTGGCCAAAGAATCTAGAAATATAGGAATAGCTTTGTAATTATATTAAGAATTTTCCTGATTTTTTTCAAATTTTCTTAGTCCGACATTTCCCTCTTCAAAGATATTTGGATTTTCTTATCGTATAAAGATAATATTTGGCCAAAACCTGAAAAGCTTGTTTTCATGTATTTTTTTCCGTACTTTCCAACGCCGTGGTCACCAAAATCATACTATGTGTTATGGGTATGGGACAATGGGTATATGGGTCGATGTGTATATAGATCTATGGGTATATGCCTCTATGGGCATATGGGTTGATAGGTCTATGGGTATATGGGTTCATAGGTCTATGGGTATATGGATCGATGTGTATATAGATCTATGGGTCCATGGTTATATGGGTCTATGGGTATATCGGTCAATAGGTATAAAGGTCTATGGGTATATAGGTCTATAAGTATATGGGTCTATGAGTATATGGGTCTATGGGTCTATGGGTATATGGGTCTCTGGGTCAAAAGGTATATAAATCTATAATATATTGTTCTATGGGTATACGGGACTATGCGTATATGGGTCCATGGGTATATGGCTCCATAATTATATGGGTCTATGGGTATATGGGTCGATGTGTATATGGATCTATGGGTATATAGGTCTATGGGCATATGAGTCTATAGGAATATGGGTCTTTGGGTAAATAGGTATATGAGTATATGGATCTTTGAGTATATACGTCTATAGGTATATGGGTCTATGAGTGTATGGGTGTATGGGTATATGGGTCTATAAGTATATTGGTTTATGGGTATATGGGTTGATAGGTATATGGGACTATTGGTATATGAGTCTATGGGTATTTGAGACTATGCGTATATAGGTCCATGGGTATATGGATCCATGGGTATATTGGTCTATGGGAATAATAAGTCTATGGGTATATGAGTCTATGGGTATATTGGTCTACAAGTATATAGGGCTATGAGTATATAGGTCCATGGGTATATGGGTCTATGGGTATATGAGTCGAAGTGTATACGGAACCATGGGTATATGGGTCTATGGGCATGTGGGTCTATGGGGATATGGGTCTTTTAGTATATGGGTCTATGAATATATAGGTCTATGGGTATATAGGTCTATAAGTATATGGGTCAATAGGTATATGGGTCTATGGGGATATGGGTCTTTAGGTATATTGGTCTATAGGTATATGAGTCTATGATTATATGGGTTAATGGGTATATATGTCTAAAGGTATATAAGTCTATAAGTACATTGGTCCATGGGTATATGGGTCCATGGGTATATAAGTCTATGGGTACATTGGTCTATAGGTATATGTGTCTATGGGTATATGGGTCCATAAGCATGTAGGTCTATGGATATATAGGTCTGGGGGTTAATGGGTCTATGGATGTACATGTTCATGGTATATTGGACGAAGGGTATTTGGATCTATGGGTATATGAGTATATGGGTTTATATGTATCTGGATCTATGGGTATATACGTTTGTAAGCATATGGGTTTATAGATCTATGGGTATATGGGACGATGTATATATCGATCAATCGGTCCATGGTTATATGTGTCTTTAGGTATATTGGTCTATGGGTATAGAGGTCTATGGGTATAATGGTCTATAAGTATATAGGTCTATAGGTATATAACTCTATGGGTGTATGTGTATATGGGTATATGGGTCTATGCGTATATTGGTTTATGGGTATATGGGTTCATGGGTATATGGGTCCATGGGTATATGGGTCCATGGGTATATGGGTCTATGGATATATGGGTCCCTATGTATACAAGTCTATGGGTATATGGGTCGATCAGTATATGGGTCTATAAGTCAATGAGTATATGAATCTATGAATATAGGTCTATGAGTATATGGGACTATGCTTATATGGATCTACAAGTATATGGTGCTATGTGTATATGCGTCTACGGGTATATGGGTAAATGGGTCTATGGGTATATTGGTCGATGTGTATATAGAACTATGGGTATATGCGTCTATGAATATGTGGGTCTATGGGGATATGGGTCTTTTGGTATATGGGTCTATGAATGTATAAGTCTATGGGTATATGGGTCTATGGGAATAAAGGTCTATAGATATATGGGTCTATGGGTATATGAATCTATGAGTATGTGGGTCTATAGGGATATGGGTCTATGAGTATAAATGTCTATGGGTACATAGGTTTATAGGTATATGGGTCTATGGGTATATCAGTCTATGGTTATATATGTCCGTGGTTTATGGGTCTATGAGTATGTGGTTCTATGAGTATATGGGTCTATGGGTATATGGGTCTATGGGTATATGGGTCTATGAGTATGTGGGTCTATAAGTATATGGGTCTATGACTATATGGGTCTATGGGTCTATGTGTATATGGGTCCATGGGTATATGGGCTTAAAGGTATATGGGTCTATAGGTATATGGGTCTATAGGGATATGGGTCTATGGGTATATAAGTTTATAGGTATATGGGTCTATGAGTATCAATGTCTATGGGCACATAGGTTTATAGGTATATGGGTCTATGAGTATATCAGTCCATGGTTATATATGTCCGTGATTTATGGGTCTATGAGTATATGGGTCTATGGGTATATGGGTCGATGGGTCTATGAGTATATGGATCCATGGGTATATGGGTCGAAAGGTATATGGGTCTATAGGGATATGGGTCTATGGGTATATAAGTTTATAGGTATATGGGTCTATAAGTATGAATGTCTATGGGTACATAGGTTTATAGGTATATGGGTCTATGGGTATATCAGTCTATGGTTATATATGTCCGTGGTTTATGGGTCTATGAGTATGTGGGTCTATAAGTATATGGGTCTATGGGTATATGGGCCTAGAGGTATATGGGTCTATAGGTATATGGGTCTATAGGGATATGGGTCTATGGGTATATAAGTTTAAAGGTATATGGGTCCATGAGTATAAATGTCTATGGGTACATAGGTTTATAGGTATATGGGTCTATGGGTATATCAGTCTATGGTTATATATGTCCGTGGTTTATGGGTCTATGAGTATGTGGGTCTATGAGTATATGGGTCTATGGGTATATGGGTCTATGAGTATATGGGTCTTTAAGTATATGGGTCTATGACTATGTGGGTCTATGGGTCTATGTGTATATGGGTCCATGGGTATATGGGCTTAAAGGTATATGGGTCTATAGGTATATGGGTCTATAGGGATATGGGTCTATGGGTATATAAGTTTATAGGTATATGGGTCTATGAGTATAAATGTCTATGGGCACATAGGTTTATAGGTATATGGGTCTATGAGTATAAATGTCTATGGGCACATAGGTTTATAGGTATATGGGTCTATGAGTATAAATGTCTATGGGCACATAGGTTTATAGGTATATGGGTCTATGGGTATATCAGTCTATGGTTATATATGTCCGTGGTTTATGGGTCTATGAGTATGTGGGTCTATGAGTATATGGGTCTATGGGTATATGGGTCTATGAGTATATGGGTCTTTAAGTATATGGGTCTATGACTATGTGGGTCTATGGGTCTATGTGTATATGGGTCCATGGGTATATGGGCTTAAAGGTATATGGGTCTATAGGTATATGGGTCTATAGGGATATGGGTCTATGGGTATATAAGTTTATAGGTATATGGGTCTATGAGTATAAATGTCTATGGGCACATAGGTTTATAGGTATATGGGTCTATGAGTATAAAGGTCTATGGGCACATAGGTTTATAGGTATATGGGTCTATGGGTATATCAGTCCATGGTTATATATGTGTCCGTGATTTATGGGTCTATGAGTATGTGGGTCTATGAGTATATGGGTCTATGGGTATATGGGTCGATGGGTCTATGAGTATATGGGTCCATGGGTATATGGGCCGAAAGGTATATGGGTCTATAGGTATATGGGTCTATAGGGATATGGGTCTATGGGTATATAAGTTTATAGGTATATGGGTCTATAAGTATGAATGTCTATGGGTACATAGGTTTATAGGTATATGGGTCTATGGGTTTATCAGTCTATGGTTATATATGTCCGTGGTTTATGGGTCTATGAGTATGTGGGTCTATAAGTATATGGGTCTATGGGTATATGGGCCTAAAGGTATATGGGTCTATAGGTATATGGGTCTATAGGGATATGGGTCTATGGGTATATAAGTTTAAAGGTATATGGGTCCATGAGTATAAATGTCTATGGGTACATAGGTTTATAGGTATATGGGTCTATGGGTATATCAGTTTATGGTTATATATGTCCGTGGTTTATGGGTCTATGAGTATATGGGTTAATGAGTATATGGGTCTGTAGGTATATGGGTCTATGGGGCTATGGGTGTACATGTCTATAGCTACATTGGTCTATGGGTATATGGGTTTATTGATATATGCGTATATGAGTATATAGGTCTTAAGAGATATAGGTGTATGCATATGTGGGTCAATGGGTATATGAGTCTATGGGCCTATGTGTCTATGGGTATACGGGTCTATAGGCATATGTGCTCATAGGTATATTGGTCTATCGGTATATAGGTCTATAGATAGTTACGTCTATGGGGATATGAGTCGTTTGACATGTGGGTCAATGGGTATATGTGTCTTTAGGTATATTGGTCTATGGGTATAGAGGTCTATGGGTATAGTTGTCTATAAGTATATAGGTCTATAGTTATATAACTCTATGGGTGTATGTGTATATGGGTATATAGGTCTATGGGTATATTGGTTTATCGGTATTTGGATTCATGGGTATATGGGTTTATGGGTATATGGGTCCATTGCTACATGGGTCTATAGATATATGGGTACATATGTATACGAGTCTATGGGTATATGGGTCTATCAGTATATGGGTCTATAAGTCAATGAGTATATGAATCTATGGTTATATAGGTCTATGAGTATATGGAACTATGCTTATATGGATCTACAAGTATGTGGTGCTATGCGTATATGGGTCTATGGGTATATTGGTCAATGTGTATATGAAACCATGGGTATATGCGTCTATGGATATGTGGGTCTATGGGTATATGAGTCTATGGGTACATAGGCTTATAGGTATATGGGTCCATGGGTATATTAGTCTATGGTTATATATGTCCGTGGTTAATGGGTCTATAAGTATATGGGTCAATAGGTATATGGGTCTATAGGTATATGGGTCTATGGGTATATAAGTCTATGGGTATATGGGTTTATAGGTATATATGTCTATGGGTATATGGGTCTAAAAGTATGTGGGTCTATGGGTATATGGGTCCATGGGTATATGGCTTGATGGGTATATAGGTCTAAAGGTATATAAGTTCATGGGTACATTGGTCATTGGGTATATAGGTATAGATACATGGGTCTATAAGTATATGGGTCTATGGGGCTATGGGTGTACATGTCTATAGCTATATTGGTCTATGGGTATATGGGTTTATGGATATATGCGTATATGAGTATATGGGTCTAATGAGATATAGGTGTATGCATATGTGGGTCAATGGGTAAATGAGTCTATGGCGTATGTGTCTATGGGTAAACGGGTCTATGGGCATATGTGTTCATAGGTATATTGGTCTATCGGTATATAGGTCTATAGATATTTACGTCTATGGGGATATGGGTTGTTCGGCATGTGGGTCCATGGGTATATGGGTCTATAAGTACATGGGTCCAGGAGTATATAGGTTCATGAGTACATGGGTCTATGAGTATATGGGTCTATAGGTACATGGGTCTATGGGTCTATGAGTATGTGGGTCTATGTGTATATGGGTCTATGGGTGTATATGTCTATAGATATCTGGGTATACAGGAATATGTATCTATGGATATATAGGTCTATACGAATATAGGTCTATAAGTATATAGGTCTAAGGGTATATGCGTCTATGGGTATATGCACGCAAAAAAGCAGGCACGCTCTAACGTCGTGCATATTCTTCACTCGTGCCACGTGCTGCTCCAAACCTTCAGAGGCGCGCGTACAACTCATTCTTTGACGTGCCTCTATGTCTTGAAAATTCCCGTGCTAAGATGCACGGCGTTTCACCGTGCATACACATCGTTTTGCGAGTACGCAGTTCATTAAAAGATATGTATGCACGGTGAAACGCCGTGCATCTTAGCACGGGAATTCCCAAGTCACATAAGCACGTTGAAAAATGAGTTGTGCGCACCCTCTGAAGGTTCGGAGCAGCACATGGCACGAGTCGAGATATGCACGGTGTTAGAGCGTGCCTACTTTTTTCGTGTGGGTCTATTGGTATGTGGTCTATGAGTATATCGGTCTATTAGTATGTAAGTCTATTAGTAAATGAGTCTTCATGTACATAATCATATACGTCTATCAGTATATGGGTCTATGGGTATATGGGTCTATGTATATGTGAATCTATAGGTATATGGGTTCATGGGTATATGGGCCTATAGGTATATGGGTCCATAGGTATATAGGTCTGTAGGGATATGGGTCTATGGGTCTATAAGTCTATAGGTATATAGTAATATGGGTCTATGGGTATATAGGTTTATAGGTAGATGGGTCTATGGGTATATAAGTCTATGGGTACATAGGTTTATAGGTAGATGGGTCTATGGGAATATGGGTTTTTGGGTAAATAGGTATATGAGTATATGGATCTTTGAGTATATACGTCTATAGGTATATAGGTCTATGAGTGTATGGGTCTATGGGTATATGGGTCTATGGGTATATTGGTTTATGGGTATATGGGTTGATGGGTATGTGGGACTATAAGTATATGAGTCTATGGGTATTCAAGACTATGCGTATTTGGGTCTATGGGTATATGGATCCAAGGGTATATTGGTCTATGGGTAGATAGGTCTATAAGTATATGGGATTATGGGACAAAGAGTATATAAATCTATGGGTATATGGGTCTATGGGTATATGGGATTATGCGTATACGGGTCCATGGGTATATGGATCCATGGTTGTATGGGTATATGGATCGATGTTTATATGGATCCATGGGTATTAAGTTTTATGGGTATATGAGTCTATGTGGATATGGGTCTTTGAGTGAATGGGTATATAAGTATATGAGTCTTTAAGTATATAGGTCTATAGGTATATGGGTTTATGAGTGTATGGGTCTATGGGTATATTGGTCTATGGGTATAATAGTCTATCAGTATATGGGTCTATGGGTATATGGGTCTATGTATATGTGAATCTATAGGTATATGGGTTCATGGGTATATGGGCCTATAGGTATATGGGTCCATAGGTATATAGGTCTGTAGGGATATGGGTCTATGGGTCTATAAGTCTATAGGTATATAGTAATATGGGTCTATGGGTATATAGGTTTATAGGTAGATGGGTCTATGGGTATATAAGTCTATGGGTACATAGGTTTATAGGTAGATGGGTCTATGGGAATATGGGTTTTTGGGTAAATAGGTATATGAGTATATGGATCTTTGAGTATATACGTCTATAGGTATATAGGTCTATGAGTGTATGGGTCTATGGGTATATGGGTCTATGGGTATATTGGTTTATGGGTATATGAGTCTATGATTATATGGGTTAATGGGTATATATGTCTAAAGGTATATAAGTCTATAAGTACATTGGTCCATGGGTATATGGGTCCATGGGTATATAAGTCTATGGGTACATTGGTCTATAGGTATATGTGTCTATGGGTATATGGGTCCATAAGCATGTAGGTCTATGGATATATAGGTCTGGGGGTTAATGGGTCTATGGATGTACATGTTCATGGTATATTGGACGAAGGGTATTTGGATCTATGGGTATATGAGTATATGGGTTTATATGTATCTGGATCTATGGGTATATACGTTTGTAAGCATATGGGTTTATAGATCTATGGGTATATGGGACGATGTATATATCGATCAATCGGTCCATGGTTATATGTGTCTTTAGGTATATTGGTCTATGGGTATAGAGGTCTATGGGTATAATGGTCTATAAGTATATAGGTCTATAGGTATATAACTCTATGGGTGTATGTGTATATGGGTATATGGGTCTATGCGTATATTGGTTTATGGGTATATGGGTTCATGGGTATATGGGTCCATGGGTATATGGGTCCATGGGTATATGGGTCTATGGATATATGGGTCCCTATGTATACAAGTCTATGGGTATATGGGTCGATCAGTATATGGGTCTATAAGTCAATGAGTATATGAATCTATGAATATAGGTCTATGAGTATATGGGACTATGCTTATATGGATCTACAAGTATATGGTGCTATGTGTATATGCGTCTACGGGTATATGGGTAAATGGGTCTATGGGTATATTGGTCGATGTGTATATAGAACTATGGGTATATGCGTCTATGAATATGTGGGTCTATGGGGATATGGGTCTTTTGGTATATGGGTCTATGAATGTATAAGTCTATGGGTATATGGGTCTATGGGAATAAAGGTCTATAGATATATGGGTCTATGGGTATATGAATCTATGAGTATGTGGGTCTATAGGGATATGGGTCTATGAGTATAAATGTCTATGGGTACATAGGTTTATAGGTATATGGGTCTATGGGTATATCAGTCTATGGTTATATATGTCCGTGGTTTATGGGTCTATGAGTATGTGGTTCTATGAGTATATGGGTCTATGGGTATATGGGTCTATGGGTATATGGGTCTATGAGTATGTGGGTCTATAAGTATATGGGTCTATGACTATATGGGTCTATGGGTCTATGTGTATATGGGTCCAGGGGTATATGGGCTTAAAGGTATATGGGTCTATAGGTATATGGGTCTATAGGGATATGGGTCTATGGGTATATAAGTTTATAGGTATATGGGTCTATGAGTATCAATGTCTATGGGCACATAGGTTTATAGGTATATGGGTCTATGAGTATATCAGTCCATGGTTATATATGTCCGTGATTTATGGGTCTATGAGTATATGGGTCTATGGGTATATGGGTCGATGGGTCTATGAGTATATGGATCCATGGGTATATGGGTCGAAAGGTATATGGGTCTATAGGGATATGGGTCTATGGGTATATAAGTTTATAGGTATATGGGTCTATAAGTATGAATGTCTATGGGTACATAGGTTTATAGGTATATGGGTCTATGGGTATATCAGTCTATGGTTATATATGTCCGTGGTTTATGGGTCTATGAGTATGTGGGTCTATAAGTATATGGGTCTATGGGTATATGGGCCTAGAGGTATATGGGTCTATAGGTATATGGGTCTATAGGGATATGGGTCTATGGGTATATAAGTTTAAAGGTATATGGGTCCATGAGTATAAATGTCTATGGGTACATAGGTTTATAGGTATATGGGTCTATGGGTATATCAGTCTATGGTTATATATGTCCGTGGTTTATGGGTCTATGAGTATGTGGGTCTATGAGTATATGGGTCTATGGGTATATGGGTCTATGAGTATATGGGTCTTTAAGTATATGGGTCTATGACTATGTGGGTCTATGGGTCTATGTGTATATGGGTCCATGGGTATATGGGCTTAAAGGTATATGGGTCTATAGGTATATGGGTCTATAGGGATATGGGTCTATGGGTATATAAGTTTATAGGTATATGGGTCTATGAGTATAAATGTCTATGGGCACATAGGTTTATAGGTATATGGGTCTATGAGTATAAATGTCTATGGGCACATAGGTTTATAGGTATATGGGTCTATGGGTATATCAGTCCATGGTTATATATGTGTCCGTGATTTATGGGTCTATGAGTATGTGGGTCTATGAGTATATGGGTCTATGGGTATATGGGTCGATGGGTCTATGAGTATATGGGTCCATGGGTATATGGGCCGAAAGGTATATGGGTCTATAGGTATATGGGTCTATAGGGATATGGGTCTATGGGTATATAAGTTTATAGGTATATGGGTCTATAAGTATGAATGTCTATGGGTACATAGGTTTATAGGTATATGGGTCTATGGGTTTATCAGTCTATGGTTATATATGTCCGTGGTTTATGGGTCTATGAGTATGTGGGTCTATAAGTATATGGGTCTATGGGTATATGGGCCTAAAGGTATATGGGTCTATAGGTATATGGGTCTATAGGGATATGGGTCTATGGGTATATAAGTTTAAAGGTATATGGGTCCATGAGTATAAATGTCTATGGGTACATAGGTTTATAGGTATATGGGTCTATGGGTATATCAGTTTATGGTTATATATGTCCGTGGTTTATGGGTCTATGAGTATATGGGTTAATGAGTATATGGGTCTGTAGGTATATGGGTCTATGGGGCTATGGGTGTACATGTCTATAGCTACATTGGTCTATGGGTATATGGGTTTATTGATATATGCGTATATGAGTATATAGGTCTTAAGAGATATAGGTGTATGCATATGTGGGTCAATGGGTATATGAGTCTATGGGCCTATGTGTCTATGGGTATACGGGTCTATAGGCATATGTGCTCATAGGTATATTGGTCTATCGGTATATAGGTCTATAGATAGTTACGTCTATGGGGATATGAGTCGTTTGACATGTGGGTCAATGGGTATATGTGTCTTTAGGTATATTGGTCTATGGGTATAGAGGTCTATGGGTATAGTTGTCTATAAGTATATAGGTCTATAGTTATATAACTCTATGGGTGTATGTGTATATGGGTATATAGGTCTATGGGTATATTGGTTTATCGGTATTTGGATTCATGGGTATATGGGTTTATGGGTATATGGGTCCATTGCTACATGGGTCTATAGATATATGGGTACATATGTATACGAGTCTATGGGTATATGGGTCTATCAGTATATGGGTCTATAAGTCAATGAGTATATGAATCTATGGTTATATAGGTCTATGAGTATATGGAACTATGCTTATATGGATCTACAAGTATGTGGTGCTATGCGTATATGGGTCTGTGGGTATATTGGTCAATGTGTATATGAAACCATGGGTATATGCGTCTATGGATATGTGGGTCTATGGGTATATGAGTCTATGGGTACATAGGCTTATAGGTATATGGGTCCATGGGTATATTAGTCTATGGTTATATATGTCCGTGGTTAATGGGTCTATAAGTATATGGGTCAATAGGTATATGGGTCTATAGGTATATGGGTCTATGGGTATATAAGTCTATGGGTATATGGGTTTATAGGTATATATGTCTATGGGTATATGGGTCTAAAAGTATGTGGGTCTATGGGTATATGGGTCCATGGGTATATGGCTTGATGGGTATATAGGTCTAAAGGTATATAAGTTCATGGGTACATTGGTCATTGGGTATATAGGTATAGATACATGGGTCTATAAGTATATGGGTCTATGGGGCTATGGGTGTACATGTCTATAGCTATATTGGTCTATGGGTATATGGGTTTATGGATATATGCGTATATGAGTATATGGGTCTAATGAGATATAGTTGTATGCATATGTGGGTCAATGGGTAAATGAGTCTATGGCGTATGTGTCTATGGGTAAACGGGTCTATGGGCATATGTGTTCATAGGTATATTGGTCTATCGGTATATAGGTCTATAGATATTTACGTCTATGGGGATATGGGTTGTTCGGCATGTGGGCCCATGGGTATATGGGTCTATAAGTACATGGGTCCAGG
Source organism: Anastatus disparis (assembly GCA_017163975.1). Lineage (NCBI taxonomy): Eukaryota > Metazoa > Arthropoda > Insecta > Hymenoptera > Eupelmidae > Anastatus > Anastatus disparis. Next base: position 1,759,404 of record JAFFSR010000370.1, on the reverse strand, counting down.
AGTATATAGGTTCATGAGTACATGGGTCTATGAGTATATGGGTCTATAGGTACATGGGTCTATGGGTCTATGAGTATGTGGGTCTATGTGTATATGGGTCTATGGGTGTATATGTCTATAGATATCTGGGTATACAGGAATATGTATCTATGGATATATAGGTCTATACGAATATAGGTCTATAAGTATATAGGTCTAAGGGTATATGCGTCTATGGGTATATGCACGCAAAAAAGCAGGCACGCTCTAACGTCGTGCATATTCTTCACTCGTGCCACGTGCTGCTCCAAACCTTCAGAGGGCGCGTACAACTCATTCTTTGACGTGCCTCTATGTCTTGAAAATTCCCGTGCTAAGATGCACGGCGTTTCACCGTGCATACACATCGTTTTGCGAGTACGCAGTTCATTAAAAGATATGTATGCACGGTGAAACGCCGTGCATCTTAGCACGGGAATTCCCAAGTCACATAAGCACGTTGAAAAATGAGTTGTGCGCACCCTCTGAAGGTTCGGAGCAGCACATGGCACGAGTCGAGATATGCACGGTGTTAGAGCGTGCCTACTTTTTTTCGTGTGGGTCTATTGGTATGTGGTCTATGAGTATATCGGTCTATTAGTATGTAAGTCTATTAGTAAATGAGTCTTCATGTACATAATCATATACGTCTATCAGTATATGGGTCTATGGGTATATGGGTCTATGTATATGTGAATCTATAGGTATATGGGTTCATGGGTATATGGGCCTATAGGTATATGGGTCCATAGGTATATAGGTCTGTAGGGATATGGGTCTATGGGTCTATAAGTCTATAGGTATATAGTAATATGGGTCTATGGGTATATAGGTTTATAGGTAGATGGGTCTATGGGTATATAAGTCTATGGGTACATAGGTTTATAGGTAGATGGGTCTATGGGAATATGGGTTTTTGGGTAAATACGTATATGAGTATATGGATCTTTGAGTATATACGTCTATAGGTATATAGGTCTATGAGTGTATGGGTCTATGGGTATATGGGTCTATGGGTATATTGGTTTATGGGTATATGGGTTGATGGGTATGTGGGACTATAAGTATATGAGTCTATGGGTATTCAAGACTATGCGTATTTGGGTCTATGGGTATATGGATCCAAGGGTATATTGGTCTATGGGTAGATAGGTCTATAAGTATATGGGATTATGGGACAAAGAGTATATAAATCTATGGGTATATGGGTCTATGGGTATATGGGATTATGCGTATACGGGTCCATGGGTATATGGATCCATGGTTGTATGGGTATATGGATCGATGTTTATATGGATCCATGGGTATTAAGTTTTATGGGTATATGAGTCTATGTGGATATGGGTCTTTGAGTGAATGGGTATATAAGTATATGAGTCTTTAAGTATATAGGTCTATAGGTATATGGGTTTATGAGTGTATGGGTCTATGGGTATATTGGTCTATTATAATAGTTTATAGGTATATGGTTTAATGGGTATATGGGACTATGGGTATATGGGTCTATGGGCATTTGAGACTATGCGTATATAGGTCCATAGGTATATGGATCTATGGGTATATTAGTCTATAAGTATATGAGTCTATGGGTATAGGGTCCTACAAGTATATGGGTTATCGGGTGAATGGGTATATGAGTATATGAGACTTTAAGCATATAGGCCTATAGGTATATGGGTTTATGAGTGTATGGGTCTATGGGTATATGGATCTATGGGTATATTAGTCTATGGGTGTATGAGTCTATGGGTATAGGGTTCTACAAGTATATGGGGCTATGAGTATATGGGTCTATGGGTATATGGGACTATGCGTATAGGGGTATATGAGTTTATGAATCCATGGGTATACTGGTCTACGGGCATATGAGTCTATGGAAACATGGGTCTACAAGTATATAGTACTATGCCTATATGGGTATATGGGTATATGGGTCTATGGGTCTATGGGTATATGGGTCGATGTGTATATGGAACTATGAGTATATGGGTCTATAGGGATATGGGCCTTTAAGTATATTGGTCTATGGGTATATAAGTCTATGGTTATATGGGTCTATGGGTATATGGGTCTAAAGGTATATAAGTCTACAAGTATATGGGGCTATGAAAATATGGGTATTTTCAAGACTATGCGTATATGGATCCATGTGGACATGGGTATATGGATCCATGGGTATATCGGTCTATGGGTATATGGGTCTACAAGGTTATGGGGCCATGAGTATATGGGTCTATAGGTAAATGGGTGTATGGGTAAATGGGTCTCTGGGTATACTGGTCTACGGGTACATGCATCTATGGGTCTATGGGTATCTGGGTGTATAGGTATATAAGTTTATGCGTACATGGGCTCATGGGGATATGGATTCATGGACATATTCGTCTATGGGTATATAGGTCTACGGGTTTAAGGGTATATGGATCTGAGGGTATATAAGTCTATAGGTATATCGATTTATGAGTATATAGCCCTATGGATAAATGCGTCTATGGGTTTATGATCATATGGGTCCATAAATATAGAGGGCTATAGGCTTATAAGTCTATGGGTCTATCGTTGTATAAATCTATGGGTATAAGGGTCAATGATTATATAGGGCTGTAGGTATATAGGTCCATGGGTATTTAATCTATGGGTATATGTGTCTACACGTATGTAGGTCTATGTGTTTATGGGTCTATGGGTACATGAGTCTATGTGTACAAAGGGTCTATGAGTACATGGGTCCATGGGTATATGAGTCTATGGGCATATGCGTCTATAGGTATATGCATTTATGGGAATATGGGTCTGTAAGTATATGGGTTTAAGCGTATTCGGGTCTATGGGTAAATATGTTTTTGGGTATATGGGTCCATGGGTCTATGGGTCTATGGGTATATGGATCTATAGGTATATGGGTCTAAGGGTTAATAGGTTATGATATACGGGTCTTCGGGTATATGGGTCTATGGGTAAGTGGGTCTATGAGTACATGGATCTATCAATATGTGGGTCCATCGGTGAATGAGTCTATTGGTACATCGATTTATGGGTAATGGGTCTATAGTACATGGATTTATAGGTATTGGGTTTTACGGTATATAAGTCTAACGGTATATGGGTCTACGGGTATATGGGTCTATCGTTATATGGGTCCATGGGTATATGGGTCTTTAAAAATATGGGTCTATAAGGATATAGGTCTATGGGTATATACATCTATGGATATATGCGTTTATGGGTCTATGAGTATATGGGTACATAGGTCTATGAATATATGCGTCATTGGCTACATAGGTCCATGGGTTTATGAGTATACGTGTCCATGAATATAAAATGCCATAGGCTTATAAGTCTATGGGTCTATGGTTGAAAAGTCTATAAATTTATGGGTTTATGGTTATATATGGCTATGGGTACATAAGTCAATGGGTATATAGGTTTAAAAATATATGGGTCAATGGGTAAATATGTCTATAGAAATATGGGTCTTTGGGTACATAGGTCCATGGGCATATAGGTTTATCGGTATATGGGTCTATGAATATATGGGTCTTTCAGTATATGGGTATATGGGTCTATAGCTATATAAGTCTGTGGGTCTATAAGTACATGGGTCCATAAATATAAAGGGCTATAGGCTTATAAGTCTATGGGTCTATAGTTAAATAAGTCTATGGGTGTATGGGTATATGGGTCCATGGGTATATGGGTCTATGGGTATATGGGTCTATGGGTATATGGGTCTATGGGTATAATGAGTCTTTGGGTACATAGGTCCGTGGGTATATGGGTCTCTGGGTACATAGGTCTAAAGGTATATAGGTCAATGGGTAAATGGGTCTATGCATATATTGGTCCATAGGTATATGGGCCCATGCGTATATAAGTCTATGGGTCTATGGTTAAATAAGTCTATGATTGTATGGGAATATGGGTACATAGGGCTATGGGTATATGAGCTCACAGGTATATAGGTCTATAAGTATATGGGCCAATGGGCATAAGGGGTCTATGGGAATATGGATGTTCGGGTACATAGGTCTATGGGTATATGAGTCAATGGGTGCATGGGTCTATGGCTTTATGGGTCCATGGGAATATGGGTATATGGATCCATGGGTGTAGGGGTCGAACGATATCTGAGTATATAGGTATATGAGTCGATAGGTATATGGTTTTATGAGAATATGGGTCTATAAGTATTTAGGTCTAAGGATTTATAGGTCTATGGACGTATGTGTCTATTCGTATGTGGGTCTTTGTATATACGGGTTTTTGGGAACATGGGTCCTTGGGTATATGGTTCTATGGGTATATGGGTCTATGGGTATATGGGTCTATGGGTATATGGGTATATGGGTCTATGGGTATATGGGTCTTTGGGCATATGGGTCTATGGGTATATGGGTCTATGGGTATATGGGTGTATGGGTATATGGGCCTATGTGTATATGGGTCTATAGGTATATGGGTATATAGGTCTAAAAGTAGATGGGCTTATGGGTATATGCGTCTATGGGTGTATGGGTCTATGGCTCTATGGGTCTATAAAAATATGGGTCTACGGTTCTATGGGTCTATGTAAATATGGGTTTGGGGGTATATGGGCCTATGGGTATAGGGGATTATGGATATTTGGGTATATAAGTATATGGGTCTGTAGTTATATGGGTCTATGAGAATATGGGTCTATAAGTATCTAGGTCTAAGGGTGTATGGGTCCATGGGTATATATGTCTATTGGTATGTGGGTTCATGGGTATATGGGACTTTGGGCACATGAAACCATGGGCATATGGATCTATGGATCTATGGCTATATTGGTATATGTGTCTTTGAGTATGTGGGTCTATATGTCTTAGAGTATATACGTCTATGGGTATATGGGTCTTTTGGTATGTGGGTCCATGGAAATATAGGTCTAAAAGTATATCAAATCTTCGGGTATTTTTGTCTATGGGTATATGGGTCTTTATGTACATGGGTCCAAGGGTATATGGGTCTATGAGTGTATGGGTTATTGGATATATGGGTCATTAGGTATGTGGGTCTATGGGTATATGGGTCTATGGTTATATAGGGCTACGGGTATATGGGTTAATGGGTGTATAGATCTATGGGTATATAGGTCTATGAGTAATTGGGTCCTTGGGTATATGGGTCTTTGGGATTATGGGTTTACAAGTATACGGGTCTAAGGGTATTTGGGTCGATGCGTATATAGGTCTATGGGTGTATGGGTCAATGGGCATATGGGTACATGGGTCCATGGGTACATTGGCTATGGGTACTATGGGTCTATGGGTATATGGGTCTATGGATATATCTATCTATGGGCATATGGGTCCATGGATATTATGGTCCATGGGTATATGGGACTATGGGTATATGCGTCTTTGGTTCATGAGTATATGGGTACATGGGTCTATGGGTATATGGGTCTATGGCTACATAGGTCTATGGGTCTATAAGTATATGGGTCCATGAATATAAAGGGCCATAGGCTTTTAAGTCTATGGTCTACGGTCAAATAAGTCTATGGGTATATGAGTTTATGGTTATGTGGGGCGATGGGCATATGGGTCCATGGGTATATAGGTCCATGGGTATATAGGTTTATGGGTACATAGGTCTATAGGTATATAGGTCTATGGGTATATGGGTTTATGGGTATATGGTATTTGAAATTTTAATGCATTCTATTACGTATAGTAGGAGAGAATTAATCAAAGGTTTTGGATTGTGTGTCAGTATGGAATCTGCTCCGGCCTGCCCTTAGAAAGTCCCCCTGTAGTCCAGTAGAACTTATCGAAATGCATAATCTAATTAGTATCAGGTGCAAATCACCAAAAAAGGCATTGTTGGATGATTAGAAATGATACTCTTGAGAGGCCTAAAAATCGTCAGGAATTTGTAAACAATGAGTTAAGGTGCAAAATTCGTAAAAATCACTGTTTTTTTGAGGTAGTTTGAAATCGTTTGCGATTTAGTATATGAAAATTATATTATTTATAGGTATTTTAAAGACGAAAAATTTGAGACGTCATTGATGAAAATCAGTTAATAAATTTCATAAATAATGATAAACAAACATCGAAAATGGCGAAATTTTAAAATATTTTTTATTTGATAGAAAAAGGATGTACATGATGGTAATTCAACAAAAATTTGCCTCTGATTAACCTTAAGTAACCAAAAAAATTTCTTTAAAAAATATTTATTATTTTACTAGATATTCTATTTGTTTATTAAAAAGAGGTCAAATACGTTAAAAAATTCACGCAAAAACGTCATGGTAGAGACTTTATGATAATCATATAATATTTTGATATTAACGTAGATTTCATGAATTTGATGTTAAATCGTGTCCATTTCATTATTTTTAACCTAAATATGGAAAAAAAAGTAATTTTTTTACTTAATGGTTTTTTTAATATTTTTGCTACTAATAAAAATATCAATATAGGGATTGGATATTCTTATTACTGGCAATTTTACGCAAATTTAAAAATAAAGAATGCCCTAGCTCAATTAGAAGCAGAGATAATTTTTTTTTAAAATTTGATAATCATTTATAAAGATCGAGGACTGAAATTTTCATCACAGCTAGTATAATACTTGAAGTTTATGATTCCATTATATCAGAGATGAAATAAACATTTTGCAATATTAAAAATTAATATTAAAGTAATCAAGATTGCTACTAGTTAAACAGATTAATTTTTCCTGTCTCGCAATAAAATTGATCTGCCGAGTTATAATTGAAGTTATATGGTTACAAACGATAAAGTCATTATTTTAAATATTTTTTTACTTAACAGTCTTAATATTGACTTTATGATAAAAAGAATAAAATAAAAAATTCTCTAATTGTTAAGATAAAAATACTTTTCTTTCAAATTTTTTTGCTAAAATAGAAAATTGTTAAAATATGTAAAAAATAATTTTTTTTTGCAATAACAATTGTTTAATTAAAATTGTTAAGAAAGCCAATACGATGGTTGTTATTTTCTTCACGCGCTACCCCGATTAAAAAAAAAACGTCGAAATCGGTCTGTAATTAACGAAGATACAATGAAATTTTCATGAAAAAGTAAATTAACGTTAAATTTCTAAACCAAAAATGTTTCCCAATTTGTTTTCCAAATTAACAGACTTAATATTGATTTTATCATGAAAACATTAAGATAAAGTATTGTTTATTTTCTTAAGACGAACAAACTTTATTTATAAAGCTTTTTGCTAAAATTAATATTTAAAAAAATATGTTCAAACAAATTTTTTTTTGCAATAATTATTGTTAAATAAATAATTTTTTTAGAACAAATACAACAGTTGTTATTATTTTCACGCGCTTCCCCGATAAAAAAAAAAAACGTCAAAATTAGTCAAAATCATAATTAACGGAGATACAACGAATTTTTAATCGGAACATGAATTATAACTCGCCAGATCAATTTACTTGCAAGGCAGGAAAAATTAATCTGTTTAACTAGTAGCAATCTTGATTACTTCAATATTAATTTTTAACATTGCAAAATGTTTATTTCATCTCTGATATAATGGAATCATAAACTTCAAGTATTATACTAGCTGTGATAAAAATTTCAGACCTCTTTTTAATAAACAAATAGAATATCTCGTAAAATAATAAATATTTTTATGGTAACTTAAGGTTAATAAGAGGCAAATTTTTGTTGAATTACCATCATGTACATCCTTTTTTTATCAAATGAGAAATATTTTAAAATTTTGCGATTTTCGATGATTGTTTATCATTATTTATAAAATTTATTAACTGATTTTCATTATTGACGTCTCAAATTAATCGTCTTTGAAATACCTATAAATAGTATAATTTTCATATACTAAATCGCAAACGATTTCAAGCTACCTCAAAAAAACAGTGATTTTTACGAATTTTGCACCTTAAATCATTGTTTACAAATTCCTGACGGCTCAAATTTTTAGGGTCTCTCATGAATTTCATTTCTAATCATCCAACAAAGCCTTTTTTGGTGGTCTGCACTGTTAATAATTACATTAAATTTTCGGTCTTTTTCGGCTGATTTTACTGGACTACTGGGCAACAAAAATTAAAAGAGTAAGGTGACATCACGTATCTCAATCCACAGCAACAAAGATACCCACTAGCAATAAAACAGAGAAGAAAAAAATATCTTCAATTACAAACAATTCTGATTTTTTGATATTTTTTATCGAAAACGTAGATCTAAAGCAAACCATTAAAAATTTGGTTTTATAGGTCATTTATTTTTGTCCTGTTCTAATCGAAATCTCAACTTTTTTATATATTGTGTCATTAAACGAATTTTTAAATTAGTGTTATTCAAAAACTAAATAGTAATAAAGAGATATAATTTTTTTATAAATTAATGATTTTTTCAATATTATAGCATAAAAGACAAAAATAATTTGACATTAGTAAGTAATAAAATAACCAATGATTGTTAACCGAAGTCATGTATTATTCGTAAGATATTAAAAGAAAACAGGCATATTTGTTCTGGATTTATCTTAAAGCAGGTCGCATATCTTTGTCCTTTCATAATAAGAATTGAAATTTTATTTGTAACTGCAAAATATTTAAAAAAAAGAAATCTTTATTTTTCACCATAAAAATAGTTATTATGCATTGTTTTGAAACGATACTAAATTAGTAAGTGTAAATCCTCCTTTTAAAATGGAATTTCATGAAAAATTTGTGACTACACAAAGAAAAAAGTTTTTTTAACTTTAAGGAAGGTGTTTTTGAATAGAAGAAATACAATGCAAAGAAATTAATTTCTTTGGATCAAAGAAAAATCATTTTTAAATTATTGAAATATTTTTGTAACTCAAAAAAAGCCTCGAAGCATTCTTCAAAAAAATATTATATTTGAAAAAAAAACATTTGAATTCAGAAAAATTACCATTACTACTATTATATTAATGTGAAGAATTAAGACTTTTTTTTCTTACGTGAATATCTTTTGCATTATTGTCACATACGTACATGCACAAACACACGTGCATCTTTAACATACACGTACACATACATACATACACATACACACATAGACATACACATACACACATATACACATATCTATACACACACACTTACTCATATACATATACACACATACACAATAACCGTCTCTCCGTCTCCGTCTTTCCGCCTCCGTCTCTTCGTCTCCAACTCTCTGTCTCCGTTTCTTCATTTTCGTCTATCTGTCTCCATTTATCCGTATCCGTCTCTCCATTTCCGTCTCTCCGTCTCCATTTCTCCGTTTCCGTCTATATGTCTCCGTTTCTCTGTTTCTGCCTATCTGTCTCCGTCTCTACGTCTCCGTCTCGCCATCTCCGATTCTCCGTCTTCGTCTCTTCGTCTCTGTCTTCGTCTCTCCGTCTCCGTCTGTCTGTCTCAGTCTCTCCGTCTCCGTCTATTTGTTTCCGTCTCTCCACCTTTGTCTCTCCTCCTCCGTTTCTCCGTTTTCGTCCCTCCGTTTCTGTCTGTAAGTCTCTGTTTCTTCGTCTCTTTCTGTCTGTCTTAGTCTTTCCGTCTCTCTGTTCCCATTTCGACATCTCGGTCTCTCCGTCTCAGTCTCTCCGTCTCCGTCTCCATCTTTTCTTCTCTGTCTCTCCGTCTATCTGTCTCCGTCTCTCTGTCTTCGTTTTTCCGTCTTCTTCCCTTCGTCTGCGTATTTCCGTCTCCGTCTCTTCGTCTCCGTTATTTTGGCTTCTTCCCACCGTCTCCGTCTCTTCGTCTCTCCGTCTTCGTCTCTTCGTCTTTCCGTCTCCGTCCCTCCGTCATTCCGTCTTCGTTTGTCCATCTTCGCCTCTGCCTCTTCGTCTCTGTCTCTCCATCTCTTCGTCTTCGTCTTTTGGTCTCTGTCTCCCCGTCTGTCTGTCTCTGTCTCTCAGTCTTCGTTTCCGTCTTCTTCTCTTCGTCTCCGTTTCTTTGTCTCCGTCTCTTCATCGTCAACTGTATGTCTCTGTCTCTCCGTCTCTGTCTGCAAGTCTCTGTTTCTCCGTCTCTCTGATCCCACTTCTACGTCTCGGTCTCTTTGTCTCAGTCTCTCCGTCTTTCCGTCTCCATCTTTTCTTCTCTGTCTCTCCGTCTGTCTGTCTCCGTCTCTTTGTCTACGTTTTTCCGTCTTCTTTCCTTCGTCTGCGTCTTTCCGTCTCCGTCTCTTCGTCTCCGTTTTTTCGGCTTCTTCCCACCGTCTCCGTTTCTTCGTCCCTACGTCTCCGTGTCGTTCTTCCGTCTTTGTCTCTTTGTCTCAGCGCTGAAAATAGCAACCGTGAATTCTCAATTACACAACGCTTACAATAGCAGCCACGTTTTTTCAACCACACCACGCTCAAAATAGCAGCTGCAAATTGGTAATTACGCAGCACTCAAAATAGCATCCGTGAACTCTTAATCACAAAGCGCCTTACATAGCAGCCGCGATTTTTTAACCACACAGCGCTGAAAATAGCAGCCGCGAATTTGTTATTAAACAGCGCTTACAATACTTGTTGTGTTTTTTAACTACACAGCACTCACAATAGCAGCCGCGTTTTTGTAACCACACAGTGCTTAAAATTGCTGCCACGAATTTTCAATTACACAACGCTTACAATAATTGTCGCGTTTTTCATCCTTAGCTCTTAGAAAAGCAGTCACGAATTTCTAATTACACAGTGCTTACAGTAGTTTTAGCGTTTTTTCTCATCACAGCACTTACAATAGCAGCCCCGTTTCTTTTAACAAAACAGTATTTAGAAAAGCAATCGCGTTTTTTCAATGGCACATAACTTAAAATAACAGCCGTGATTCTTAAGAACACAGCGCTTAACTCTAGTTTATAATTTTTAATTTTTTTATATTTAGCATTACATTAGATTTTTAAATATGTTTGATTTTATTTTCTTATTCATAATATTTAATTTTTGTATTGTGGTTTTATAATATTTCTCTGTAAACGATGTTTTTAGTATAGACCATTCCATTTTTAACTTTTCTTGATTTTTCGGTTAATAATATTTTCAATTCTTTTTTATTAGTTGTCCTTGAAAGTGCCACGTATAACTGCCCATGACTGAAAATTAGTGTTGGTAAATACACTCCTGCTTTTTTAAATGATTGTCCTTGCGACTTATTAATAGCACAGGCACACAAGAAAAAAGTCGATGTCCACAGAGGCGATCTTTGGGGTTCTATGTTTTTTGGGTCGCTGATTTCGAATCGTTTGTCGGTTTATTCAGATCAAATCGCTTTCAAGGTCATTTGAAGGTCAAATGAAGAAAATATTGCTGAAAAAATCTGGAAAAACTTATACGTGGGTTTTTTAGCATGCTGAATCCGAATCCGGTGTCGATTGACCTTCATGAGTTCAAGACTAAGGTCATTTGAAGGTCAAACCAACAAAATAACCTCAAAAGGATTTGGAAAAATTTATATATAGGATTTGAGGGTCGCTGAGTCCAAATCCAAGGTTGATTTGATCATATCTTATTATCTAAAAGTCATCTAAGGTCATTTGAAGGTCAAATTTGGAAAAAAGGCTCAAATAATCTGAAAAAATTTAATGTTGGTTTTTGAGTATGCAGAATTCGAAGCTGGTGACGGTTGACCTTAATTAATTCAAGGTCAAGGTCATTTGAAGGTCTAATCAATAAGGTGATATTATAATAATTTGAAAAAAATCATATATAAATTTTAAGAGTCGTAGAATCTAAATCCTAGGTCATTTTAACCATATCTAGTATTTTCAAGGTCATTGAAATAACAACCCATATATCAAGTTTGATAGACCTTCATCAATTCACGTACAAGCTCATAATAAGATAAAAAAAATTGAAAATATCTCATAAACAATTATGATAAACATATTTTTTTGTATCAACTTGTGTTCATGTTTTCCGTTCATACCGTACTCTCTTACTATCAAATGATCGACGTAACAGGTTTTTTCGCTCTTTACATGTAGTTTTACACTCTCTTTTCAGTGACCAGCAGTAATCAGTCATCATAGCGACATCCCATCTGCCTTGGTAGCGCTTTTCCATTTCTTCCATATCTTGATGGAAGCGCTCTCCTTGCTCTTCACTGTAATCGCCACAATTCTCTGGGAATCGATCCAAGTGATTATGCAGGAAGGGCAATTTGTATGACATTAGACACCCTATTTTTCCAAAGTTCTTAATCATTTTGGCTACTGAACCTTTATAATTTTCACTTCTTTTATTTCCTAAAAAGTTTTTCACAACTTCCTTAAAACTGAGGCATGCATCCCTTTGAATTTTTGTCATTGTTATTAAAAATTTATCATCTTGTAAAAGTCTCCTTATTTCTGGACCATCAAAAATCCCTTCTTTCAACTTGGCATCAGATTTATATGGAAACTTCTTTTCCAAGTATTTAAAACATCGACCATTTGCATCTAAGGCTTTCACAAATTGCTTCATGGCTCCTAATTTATTATTTCATGGAGGAATCAATACTTTTTTTGGATCAACCAGGGTTGATTCAATGATATTTCCTTTTCCTATTTCAAGTGATTTCCTTTCAGCCCACTTATGATTCGTGTTATGATATTGATTTGTGTTGTGAAGTATAACAGCTTTTAAGCTTCTTTTTGATGAGTCAATAAACAGTCTCCAATCATCATCTTTATAAGTATTTGGCTCAAGTTCTTCCATCAGTCCTTTAACATTTGAACGGTACACTAATTTGGTTTCATCAAAGACTTTTTCTTCGAAATACTGCTTAAAACTCTCATTTCTTTTTCTATAAAACATTAATTTCGTACCTTTTCCTAATACATTTTTACTTTTTAAAAATGAAGCTAAATCTTCCGCACCATCTTTAGGTAGTCTCAAATCTCTTACGAGATCATTAAGTTCAGAATGTGTAAATTTTTCAGGAATTCTATTGTTTGCTCCATCTGGTTTATAAACTTGGCCTCGAACTCATGAAGGTCAACCGACACCGGATTCGGATTCAGCATGCTCAAAAACCTATATTTAAATTTTTTCTGATTTTTTCAGCCTTTTTTCCGAATTTGACCTTCAAAAGACCTCAGATGACCTTCAGATAACCAGATATGATCAAATCAACCTTGGATTTGCATTCAGCGACCCTCAAAACCTGTATATAAATTTTTCCAAATTTTTTTGTGGTCATTTTGTTGGTTTGACCTTTAAATGACCTTGACCTTGAACTAACGAAGGTCAACCGACACCGGATTCGGATTCAGCATGCTAAATACCTACGTATGAATTTTTCCAGATTTTTTTCAGCAATATTTTCTTCATTTGACCTTCAAATGACCTTAAAAGCGATCTGATCTGAATAAACCGACATACGATTCGGAATCAGCGACCCAAAACACATAGAACCCCAAAGGTGTCCTCCGTGGACATCGACTTTTTTTTTGTGTGCCTGTGTAGTCAGTGCATGAGCAAGTTTTACAGGAAATTGTTTTCTGGTCATCTGGAATGGCAGTTCATCATTTGCTGATAAAGTCATACGTGGTAAGCATATATTGCTCCCTTTTTTACTTCCTGTTAATATTTGTGCAATAATAGTAAATTGTTTTATTTTCGTTTATCAGGTTGCGTTACAAAGTTCTTTATTCGAATTGAAGGCCCGGATGCAATAAGGGCATTTACGCTCGGAGCACGCAAAACTGAAGTCACTTGGTAGTAAAAATTTCATTTTCTTCAAATAAATTTCAAAAAATTTGACGTTGTAAAACTCATGATGCCGCATCTTTTTTATATTAACAGTTTTTTTATAAAATTTTTATTTTTCAAGAAAAAAATTAAAAACAAGAAAATTTTTTACATTAAATTTCAATACTTTTTTAAACTTAAATCGTTGTAATTCGAGTAAATATTAACCGATTTCGCTGAAATTTGAAATATATTTTCTAAATATCATAGCGAAACTTATGATAATTATAAAAAATGTTAATTCTCAAATTGTTAGTCGCAATTGTTTATTAATTAATACAAATTACAAATTGTGCGTTTATAATGTACTCGAGAAAAAAGTATCGAAGGAACTTTCAAGTATAAGAAACTTGTGGCGAGAAAGTTTTTGGTTTTTGTATAAAGAAGATTTGTGGGAAGTTTCGAATCGATTGATAAATAATTAAAAAAGATATAACAACATTTACAAGTAGCGCGCATGCGGTCGAGCGCTGCAGTTTTCTTATAAGTTAGATTCTCAGTGAATATTACGTCAACTGAATGACTCTTGGTAATATTATTTGGAAAAAGCAATAATACAAATATAACAATATGATATTCATTAAAAGTAAATAAACATATAAATAAACAAACAAATAAATAAATAAACAAAAATCTGTAATGTAATTATTTAATAATTAAATAATTACATTACAGATTTTTGTTTAATACTGATTTTTTGATTGTTTCAAAGGATTTTTTTTATTTTGTCTCTTAAAATCTTTTTTCTTTCGCATTAGTAATATGAGTTTTCTAAAAACAAAAAATGTCATATTTTTAATCAATATAATGTTGGGATTTATATTTATAAAAGTAAACATATATGCATATGTACGTTCACTTTTAGGAATATTTTGCTACCAGTCTTTAGTATAACGATTAGACTTGTAAAATTGTTCATCACGAGGAATGAAAATTATTTTATACTTATAATGGAATCAAAAAACGGTCGGAAAAGAAAGATGTATCATTTCTTGTTCTTTTTTGACCATTTTTTGATTCCGATATTCCCCATGGTGTACCATTTCACAAGTCTAAACGTTAAACAAAAGAAGACTGGTAGCAAAATATTCCTATATGTTAAGACCACAGCACTTGCCTAAATCGTATATATATATATATATATATACGAACAAAATTCATAATAATGTTTATATAAAAGAAGAGTGAACGTACACACGCATATATGTTTACTTTTATAAATATGAATCCCAACATTATATTGATTAAAAATATGACATTTTGTGTTTTTAGAAAACTCATATTACTAATGCGAAAGAAAAAAAGATTTTAAGAGACAAAATAAAAAAAAATCCTTTGAAACAATCAAAAAATCAGTATTAAACAAAAATCTGTAATGTAATTATTTAATTATTAAATAATTACATTACAGATTTTTGTTTATTTATTTATTTGTTTGTTTATTTATATGTTTATTTACTTTTAATGAATATCATATTGTTATATTTGTATTATTGCTTTTTCCAAATAATATTACCAAGAGTCATTCAGTTGACGTAATATTCACTGAGAATCTAACATATAAGAAAACTGCAGCGCTCGACCGCATGCGCGCTACTTGTAAATGTTGTTATATCTTTTTTAATTATTTATCAATCGATTCGAAACTTCCCACAAATCTTCTTTATACAAAAACCAAAAACTTTCTCGCCACAAGTTTCTTATACTTGAAAGTTCCCTCGATACTTTTTTCTCGAGTACATTATAAACGCACAATTTGTAATTTGTATTAATTAATAAACAATTGCGACTAACAATTTGAGAATTAACATTTTTTATAATTATCATAAGTTTCGCTATGATATTTAGAAAATATATTTCAAATTTCAGCGAAATCGGTTAATATTTACTCGAATTACAACGATTTAAGTTTAAAAAAGTATTGAAATTTAATGTAAAAAATTTTCTTGTTTTTAATTTTTTTCTTGAAAAATAAAAATTTTATAAAAAAACTGTTAATATAAAAAAGATGCGGCATCATGAGTTTTACAACGTCAAATTTTTTGAAATTTATTTGAAGAAAATGAAATTTTTACTACCAAGTGACTTCAGTTTTGCGTGCTCCGAGCGTAAATGCCCTTATTGCATCCGGGCCTTCAATTAACATTTCTTAGAAGCATTACTATAGCTCCTTATTTTAATTGTAATCTATGCGGAGGTAAACCGTTGAGCGTTAAAGAATTTAGAAATTCTTTTGCCAAAATTGCGTCTAAACTTTCGTCATTTAAATCTTTTGCAGAGTCAGTGTACTCAAGTACTCTATTACTAGTTCATTTATTTTTGATAAAATTTTTTCATTCATTTCTATTACATCTACGTTTTTCGGTACTCATATAATATTTTCATAATAGTCACAATTTTTAATATTTATATTATGCCCATAAATTTCATTAATGGGATTGCCCTCTGAAAATATTTCTTTTTGAATTTGTATAACTTCATTTTCCTTTTTCATAGTTTAAATAAAAATTACTATTTCCTATATTTAGTAACCAATTTTGAAATTTATCATCTGATTCCAATAAACGTTTATTTTCTTTCAAAGACATACATTGAAAATGTTCCCATAAATAGCTTTTTTTGACATAATTTTCTACAGGGTTGCGAAAAAAGTAATTAAAAATTATTTGAATCACGAATCATTTTTGAATTTGTAATTAAAGTTTTATTTAATTAACAATTCCTTTTAAATTAATAATTAAAAATATTTTAATTAACAAATCAAAATCTAATCGTGAATTGAAAAGGCTTTAATTAAAAAATCAAAAGGAATTCTCAATTAAATAAATTTCAATTAAGAAATCAAAATGTAATCGTGAATTGAAAGGGCTTTAATTCCAAAATCAAAAGGAATTCTTAATTAAATAAATTTCAATTAAGAAATCAAAATTTAATCGTGAATTGAAAGGGCTTTAATTCCAAAATCAAAAGGAATCCTTAATTAAATAAATTTCAATTAAGAAATCAAAATGTAATCGTGAATTGAAAGAGCGTCAGTTATGATTATGATTTGTGAATTCGAGGGCTTTAATTAAAAATTCCACAATTCCTTTTTAATTAAACGTACTAAGGAATTTTTATCATATATATGTATATAGAAAAACATATGTGGACGCGCACATACATACGCACCTAGGCTCATATATATGCAACATTTCATGTCGACCCACACGCACACATACGGACAAGTTGATATATATATATCTACCTATATTATATAGTTATATGAACCAAAATTCAGTCGTTGCCCCCCCCCACATCCCCCCACGACCCCCCACAGCCCCCCACAGCCCCCCACATGATTTTTATTAATTAAATAACGTAAATTTACGTTATTTTATGTTATCGATCATTACCCCCCACGTCCCCCCGCGTCCCCCCACAGACCCCCCACTAACCCCCCCCCCACAGACCCCCCCCCACAGTCCCCCCCACAACCCCCCCACAATCCCCCCCACAATTTATTATATTTTTGAAGAAGCATGTCAAGTTATGTTACCAATACAACTACGTAAATTTTTTGCATGTTTTTTACTATGTGAAAATATTCAAGGTAAAATTATTTGGAACAAATATAAAAAATTTTTTACAGAAGATTTTAAAGATAATAAAGAAAATAAAGCTTTATCACATATTAATCAAATATTAAATTTAGAAGATATGTCATGTGAAAATTTTGGTTTACCAGAACCAAATAAAACATACATTGAAGAAAATGAAGAAATTATAAATTTTAGTAAAAAAAAATTTGATAAAATGTATAAACAATTAAATAATGATCAAAAACAAATTTTTGAAAAAATAATAAATAATAAACAAAAAATATTTTTCATAGATGGACCAGGAGGTTCCGGAAAAACTTTCTTATACAAAACATTAATATATTATTATATAAGCATTAAAAAAAAATTTTTATTGATGGCTTGGACCGGAATAGCTTCAATTTTATTACCTAAAGGTTTAACAAGTCACAGAACTTTTAGATTACCATTGGATTTAAATAACATTGAAAGCGCATTTTTAAAATTTAATTCAGATAAAAAAAAATTAAGAGAAACAGATATAATTATATGGGATGAAGCATCTATGATTCCTAAAAAAGCTTTAGAAATCGTAGACAAAACTTTAAAAGATGTTTGTCATAATGATAAAAGTTTTGGTGGAAAAATAATTATTTTAGGTGGAGATTTTCGACAAATTCTACCAGTATTAAAATATGGAAGAAGAAATACTATAATTGAAGAGACTATAAAATATTCAAATCTTTGGCCCTTATTTCATATTTTTAAATTAAAAAAAAACATAAGATCTAATAATGACAGTTTCTCTTCATTTTTATTAAATATAGGAGAAGGAAACATTAATCCATTTATTATTCCAGAAGAATGGAAAACTAATGACGTCTGTGCCAAAATTTATAAAAACATTAACGAAAATTATTGTTTTTCAAAAAATGTCATTTTGAGTACACATAATGAAGATGTAAATATTTTAAATAACAGAATTTTAAAATTAATTAAGAATGAAACAAAAACTTATTATAGCATTGACTATGCAACATACAAAGGTGTAGATCAAACGGATGATAATATTCATTTGAATTATCCAATAGAAATGTTAAATAACATAAGAGAAGGATTACCTCCACACGAACTGAAATTAAAAGTAAATACCATAATTATGTTAATTCGAAATTTAAGTATAAAAAATGGATTATGTAATGGAACGCGATTAAAAATAACTAAATTATTCAAATATAACATAGAAGCACAAATAATTACTGGAGAAAATAAAGGAAATAAAGTTTTTATACCACGTATTACATTAAACACTAATGAATCATCATCTTTACCATTTATTTTATATAGAAAACAATTTCCTGTTATATTAGCTTTTGCTATAACAATTAATAAATCTCAAGGCCAAAGTTTCGAAAATATAGGAATATTCATCAAAAAACCTTTATTTTCTCACGGGCAATTATATGTTGCTCTTTCACGTTGTAAAAATGTAAATAAAATATATATTCAAAATGAATCGGAAAACAAAGATATTATACCTAACATAGTTTGGAAAGAAATATTAGAAAAATAATTTTATTATAATTTAACAAAAATTTAATGTTATTTAAATAAATTTTTTATAAATTATTTTATTAATTAAACTTTATTTTTTTCAGGTTATATTTATATTAATTATAAACATTAAAAATTTTTAATAATATATAAATAAAAAAAACATAATGGAATGGAATTCAATTAATGATGTTGAAATTGACAATGTTAATGATCAACAAATGATTGAATGGGATCCAATAGAAGGTCATTATGTTGAAATTAACAATGTCAATGATCAACAATTGATGGAAAATTTAAATGATCAAATTGAAGAACATTTAAATTTCCAAGAAGAATATGAATATTATTTAGAAAGTCTAGATAATAATAGTTCAATAAGCAATACAATAATTTCTAAATTAAATAATATTATTAATTCGTATATAGAGGAAAATAATGAACAATTTGAATTTAAAAATTGGAATGAAGTACCAGAGTATTATAAATATTATGCGAATGAAATTATAAAATATAAAATAAATATAAGCGAACCAATAGCAGAATATTACTTTAATCAAAGTCATGAAATTTATTCTAATTATTTATTAAGATTAGCTAACATTATTAATAAAATATGAAAAATTAAAATAAATCATAAATATTTAAATATATAATAATAAATTTAAAAAAAATTTTTAAATTATTAATATTATTAAAAACAAAAAAAATTAGAATATTTAAAAATTAACTAAAATATTTAAAAGTTATGATTATTTAAAATTTATAAAACGAAATTTTAATAAATAAATAATTTAACTAATAACAACAATAAATAAAAATTCATATTCATAACTTTTATACAGGTAAATATAGTATAAGTAAGTATAAAATAATTTAAAATTATTTTATTTATTTATTTGTTATATAAATAACTAAATTTTAAATAAAATATGATATAATGATCATGTAATAATTTCATTTACAATATCATAATAAATTTATAAATTTTAGTATGAATTTTTGATATATCTCATAAAATGTTTAAAATGAGAAAAAAGATATAAAAAAGGAATTATAACAAAATAATCCTATAAATCTTATAAAACTCAAAATCATTACGATATATCAAATAATATACTAAATTATCAACAAAATTTTCAATATATTTTAAACTAATGATCATTAATATCATAACAATAATAACACTATTTTTAAGTTATACTACATATAATTAAATATATTATAAATATTTAAAATAAAATATATTTTATAAGACTAAGTGGTTTTTAGGGCTACTGGCGAGGGTTTCCACTAATCAAAAAATCTAACGCGCCATCAAGGTACCTCTATGTTACACACCTTTTTAAAACTTCATATATTATATAATTATATTAACAAAAAAATTTTACAAATATTCTTTATTTAATTATTCAAAATTAATATTGATTTAAAAAATAAATATTTATAAGTTATATTGATAAAGGTTTGAAATGTAAGGTGGTGTGGAAAGCCGAACCTCAACACTATATATCTCTTCTTTTTTTATAAAAATAAAAAAATAATGAATTAATAATAATTATATATATCTCTTCTTTTTAAAATATAATGAACAAAATAGTGTTGAGGTATTTTTATATAAAGTAACATAAATAATTAATATTAATAGAAATAGTAAAAATATTTATTTAGAGTTTAGATAAAAATTATATTATATAATAAATTAAATAATATTACATTATATAATATAATATTAATAAAAAAAGTTTAATATATAATTATATTTATAGCATAACTGGGGGTTGGCGAGCAGCGCGAGCAGGGGGGTACCCCCCCTAGTATATATATATATATATATATATACATGGTCCGTTTCATGTCAACTTGCACCCGTTGACCCGTATATATTTTGGTTTATATATATGTATATATATATACATACATACTTACATACATGGGATATTTCATGTCGCTTAGCACGTACTCATGAGTACAGGTTTTCTTTATATGTGGTACATTTCATGACAACACGCACACACCCATTCGTGTACCTTAGATTTACATATATGGGACATTTTATGTCGATTCGCATGCATGCACACGCACGTTAATAAACATACAATTTTTCACGTCAATTCGAAAGCACACACACAGGTTTATATATATGGGACATTTCATGTCTATTAGCATGCATGCACACAGACTTTAATAAACATGGGATTTTTCACGTCAGTTGGAACGCACGCACTTACAGGTTTAGATATATGGGACATTTCATGCCAATGCGCACGCACACACACACACACACACACACACACACACACAGGATTATATATGGGACATTTCATGTCAACTCGTACATACTCATAATGACAGCCTTTTTTTATATATGTGGGACATTTTATGACAACACGCACACACCCATCCTAGTAACCTTAGGTTTATATATATATGGGACATTTCATGTCGATTCACATGCATGCACACGCACGTTAATATATATAGGATTTTTCACGTCAATTCGAACGCACACACACAGGTTTACATATATATGGGACATTTCATGTCAATTCGCATACATGCACACAAACTTTAATAAATATTGGATTTTTCACGTCAATTGATACGTACGCACATACAGGTATATATATATGAGATATTTCATGTCGTTTACAGGTTTATATATATATATATATATATATATATATATATATATATATATATATATATATATATAGGACAGTACATGTCGTTGCGCATGCATGCACACACACGTTAATATACATGGGATTTTTAATGTCAATTCAAACGCATACAAACACACAGGTTTATATATACTAGACATTTCATGTCGATTCGCATGCATGCACACGTACGTTAATATACATGGGATTTTCCATGTCAATTCGAACGCACGCACACACACACAGGTTTATACATATGGTACATTTCATATCGATTTGCATGCATGCACACACGTTAATATACATAGGATTTTTCACGTCAATTATTACCCACGCCCATACAGGTTTATATATATGGGACATTTCATGACAACTCTAACACACCTATCCAAGCGCCCTTAGGTTCACATATATGGGACGTATCATGTCAACACGCACGCACCAGTTTTCATATATTTGACATATCTTGTCAACTCGAACACGCAAACACATCTAAACATGTATTTGAAATTTGTATTTATATATATGGGACCGTTTCTGTCAATTCGCATGTACGCACACACATGGGCTTATGAATATATATATATATATATATTCATATATATGTGTATATATATATATACACATATATATGTGTGTATATCTGTGTACACATATACATGGGATATTTAATGTTAATTCACACGCGCGCACATACACACAGGTTTATATACACGGGACGTTTCATGTCAATTTACATGCATAACACACGTACTTGAGTTTGTATATTTTTTTCTTAATATATATATATATATATATGGGGCTGTTCCTGTCAAGGCGCATGCACGCACACGCATGGGCTTACGAATATATGTATATACATATACATGGGATATTTTATGTCAATTCACATGCGCACACACACACAAAACAC
This sequence comes from Anastatus disparis, assembly GCA_017163975.1. Taxonomy (NCBI): domain Eukaryota; kingdom Metazoa; phylum Arthropoda; class Insecta; order Hymenoptera; family Eupelmidae; genus Anastatus; species Anastatus disparis. Next base: position 1,736,980 of record JAFFSR010000370.1, on the reverse strand, counting down.
AGGTATATATATATATATATATATATATATATATATATATATATATATATATATATATATAGAGTGCTACCAGATTTTTTTTAAACAAGTGAGCAGTTTTTAATCAGTTACACAAACAGGTTATTTTTTCTATGTTACTTAAAATAAAAAAAATTCTAATTTAGGAAAAATTGCTAATATTAATACTGATAAAAATCTTAAAGATTTTTAAGGAATGGTTTTACTTTTTAATGGATAATTTGATTATATGATTTTATTTTCAAAAAAGTTTTTCCCATAATAGTTATCTGTAATAAAAAAATTCTTTTACAATGTTAATTACTTTTTCCTGACATTCGTTTTGAAAGTTTATGCTTAGCAATTTTAAAATTTGGTTGTGACACTGATGATGCTGCTATAAATTATTTTGGATGTGTTATAATTAGTGTGCTGCCTCAATTTTCAACTGAAGGATTATAAATTAAGGATATTTTGGATTGAATCGCGGAAATAAAATAAATGATTAAAGAATTACAATCAACAAATCAATAAATTCAATTATTAATAGTTAAAAAAAAATGTTCCCATGTCAGTGAGTTTTTTCAACAGGGTTATACATAAATTAAATTAATTAAAATTAATATTTTCAATCAATCATATACTGTAACGTTTGGCTTTTCTGGATGAGCTGCGGTTGCATCAGACTTTTGTGAGGATGATCTACGGCGGTGGATAAAAGCCAAAGTTCGAACTTAATAACTAAATTGATTTTACTGAATTAATTTAATAATGAAAAGAAAGAAAAAAAATAATAAATGTAATTTAAGAATTTATCTTTGTAAAGAAAAGAAATAATAATTTATATTAATATTGAAATTTAAAAGCTTAAAACAAAAATAAATAAACTTAATACTAGAGATATAAACGGCGGGTCGGAATTACAGGAAAGGTTTTGCGGAACTAGGTAAATAAGTATATTTGGTTTAAATTAAACTTTTGTCCATTTATTAATAATAAAGCAAAGGAGCGTTTACAACGACGGCATAAATATATAAAAATGCAAACATAAAAATCTATTCTTTAATTTAATTAAACTGAATAAAAATAAAAAAAATAATTTCTTTTGACCGTCGGTGTGAAAGAAATAAATAGTGTTAAGGTTCCTTGCTTTCACCGGCAGATGGTGTGGTGTTTAGTAGCCGTCTGTGAAAAAAAAAAATGAAGAACAAAAGAAGTTACATTAATATCTACAACGCAAATATTATTAACGATTAACTACGGCGGGTAAACGCGGGATCTATTTTATCGACGGCGGTTACGGCTGCGGTAGGTGGAGGAGTATCTATGCAGTGGAATCCCCCGACTACATAGATAGGATAAGGATAGAGGTTTTTACTATGTAAAGCATAACTTCTTTACATAGTAAAGAGAGAGAGGAGTCTGTGTAGTGGAATCCCCCTACTACACAGATTGAAGGAAAAGGATACAGGTAAGGGTACTCTTACTGTGCAGAGCATAACTTCTCTACACAGCGAGAGCGGAGAGAGGACTGGGCTGAGCCGGCTGCCGGCTGGTTATATATGCTATGGAGCTCGCTATTCCCGTTGCGGGAGTAGCGCCTCGTAGCGGCTGAGCCCGGGTACTAAGCTTTAAGCGCGATGCTTGAATTTGCATCGTCGCAATACCTATTTTTTTTATTACAAGTTTTCTAAACTTCATAAAATAATGAATAGCGTACTGTACATATTGTTCTTGTAGCAAAAATTCTACATGTAAAAAATGTAATAAGATTAAAATACAAATAACGATTAATTAAACGTATTTATAAATTATAACATAAATTTAGCAAATGAAATAAAATTTTAGGAAATCCTATTCTAATCTCTGCTGCACTGTAACAATAGTCTCATTCTAATAAGAGAAATTGAAAAAAATTATGAAACTTATTCTTTTTTATAACTTTGGCATGAAAATTGCATGAAATAAGCGACAAAATCTTTTTTATTTGAAAAATAGACTTTTCAAATTTTTGGAAATTATATCATACAAATTTTCCTGGACATTTTCCGACTTCACCCCCTTTAAATTAATGTTTAGTGACAAAATATATAAAAAAAAATTTTTGGAACCGTGGACTTTAATGTTACTATAGCAATCTCCCCTATTTTCCGACCTGACTTTTTCATGTGAGCACCGTTGCGCGGTACTTTCTGAATAAGCGGTTCAATTATTCATGAAAAATTAAAGGAAGACCGCAACCAGCCTAAACCATTCTTTTTTTATCAACAGTTGGTGGATTAGAGAATAATTTTAGCTAATTAAAATGTAAAAATTCTTAATTATATTGGTCACCAATGATTAGTGCAATAAAATAAAAAAAATCATTAAAAATGGCAAAATGAGTTTTTTTTATATTTATGATGTTTTTACAGAGAAATGGTGCAATGTACGGCAAAATTGATAAGAATATTTTCGACTTAATATTTGATGAAAAACACGAAAAATTATGTTTTTCTGCGAAGAATTAACAACCAGAAAATTTACTTTAGAGATTTTCCTAACTATTTTCCAGCTATCCACCCTCGAAATTCGTGTTCAAGGCACCAAAATACATAGGAAAAACTTTGGTGGAGCCGTGGATCTCCATCGGCTACGGAAACTCTCCTAGCTACCTATATTAGTTATAAATGTCCTCCGTATTCAGGTGAAATACCCCGGTGAACATGTACATTAAGGTTTGGAAAGATTCTGATGTAAAAGAACCTTTCTAATTTTTTGCGGTTTTTGGTACCAGTCCATAATACAACTTTGTGAACTCTTATGAAAAAAATTGTCATGATTTTCGTTGATACCTTCTGAACTTTTTTGATTCATTAAGTTTTACTAAGGAATAGTAACCTTAATTTTATCGTATTCACAATTAATGAACAATTAAGATCGCTTTAGAATTGAACAGCACTGTAAAGTTTTCAGGAGAATCCTTCTAGATTGTATTTTAAAAAATTCTTCAGAAATATTTTTCACGTTTTATCATCGTATGAATATATTTATTAAATTATTGGTAAATAAATGATTATAAATCTATGAGATCATTTTTTTTTTTTTTTAACGTCGCTATATTTATGCTATGCTATTATTGCTATGCTAATCAGCGACGGAGCTCGTAAGTGTGTTTGTAAACAAAGCACATGTAACGTACAGTGGTGCTTGTATCAATCGGCCAAGAGCGGGATTCGAACTCGGAACCTCGAGATTACGAATCCAACGCTCTACCGAATGAGCCACAGACCGACTCCTATGAGATCATTTAAGAATACGGATGAATCTTTATAATTTCTGTATATTGATTGAAAGGTTAATGAAACTTCACGAACTCTGTGGAAGTAAATCGAGATGAATTATTACAATCTTGTAAAGAGTTTAATAGCTATTAAAGATCCTTAAGAGGAGGTCGAGTATATATGTCCTATTGTAATCAAAAAATTGATTTTTTTACAAAAACTAATAATTTTAGCAAAAAATAAAGAAAGCCCCATCTTGTATCATAAAAAGCAATATTTTCTTTGATTAGGAAAAAATTTTTTATCGATTCCTTTTGAAAAAAACCTTGAAAAACATAAAATATCGAGGTTTGGATGGACAATTCAGTTTTTCAAAGTTTTCTTTGAAACGGAGCGATAAAAATAATTTTTTCTCATAAGAGAAAATATTGCTTTTTAGTATACGAGATGGGGCTTTCTTCTTATTTTTTGCTACAATCATAAGGTTTTGCAGAAAATTGAATTTTTTTATTATAAAAGGATAGAGATGTACGACCTGCTATTAATAAAATACCGTGAAAATTATTTATGAGTCTCAGTAACGATCTTGAAGTTATAAAAAAATATACATATTATTAAATTTTTTTAACTCTTGAAATAGTTAAGCATACCATGGAATTGTTTGATAGTGAAAATAAAGCCATTTTACACGACTAAGCTATAAATTTTTTTGTGAATAAATACAATAAATCGCACTAATTTATTTATACTAGGCAATTTTTCAGTTTATTAATAAGTTAATTTGATTAATACTATGATATGCCCTTCAAAAATCACTATTCAATATATTAGAAATTCATAAAGAATCTGAAGAAGTCATAATCATATTTTTTGATATATGGGGATATCCACAAAACTTTTAATTGTCTAGTAACAGGTCATATTACAGCTGTTACTGGGTTACCGCATGATGCACATTGTTTAAACTAGGTTCAAATCTTTTGTGCTATCCTGTAACTCTATTTCTGATGTATTTTGTAAATGTTTAACAAACGGCGCAGTAGATATTTCTATGAAACATTCATTTTTACACATAAAAAATTACCGTAATTTATCTTATGTGTAAATTTACTTTTTATAGAATTATCTGCTGCGCCGTTTGTGATTTACAAAATACATCAGAAATAGAGTTACAGGATAGCACAAAAGATTATAACCTAGTTTAAATAATGACCTGTTACTAGAGAATTTAAAGTTGGATGGATATCCCGATATAATACCATAGTGGTACACATGAAATTGGAAAGGTTCTAAAAATATATAAATTACAATAACTTTTCTGATGAGGATATATTATTCAGATTAATATTATTTTTTAAATTAGATAACATCATTTTTATTTTTAAGAGCATGACGAAGCTTCCAGTCTTCTAATAATATTTCCAATCCCAAGTTATGAATAAACAATGCGTTTAATAACATTTTTTTGCGACAAAGAAAAAATTTGTAAGATTCAACTCGAGTGCGGACAACTCAAGAAACCCACGAAAATACTACATAAAAAGTAATAATACAAACTTTCAATGTAACGTATTTTAAGATTAGGTTTGTCGAGCTTGATATAATTTCCAATCCAAGTTCATAAAAAATTTACAAGTTTAAATGATTTTTTATTTTAACAAAAATTATTGTATTAACATAGCTTTAGTGCGGACAAGTCATTATATTTGTTTTTTTCATCCGTGCTGAGTAAGCGGCCTATAGCGCATGCGTTTTCGGGGTAGTAAGTAGCTAATAGCGCGCGCTGCGTGTGTTGTTTTTTGAGGGCGTGTGTTTCACAGCTATGTATAATATTATTTTGTATTAAATCACGTAAATACGTTACATTCTGTAAAATAATGTCACGCAAAAGCGTTAATTAATGTAAAATCGCAAAGGTTTATACAAGCGCAGCGCCCTCATACTGTATCTCATCGACCATATGATGAATTTTATACTCTATCTCGCTTTAACATCTGATAAATTAAATCGTATCATCTATTCTTGTATTATTTTTACATTAACGAAATCGTAATTATTCCGTATAAACGTGAAATTGGTGAACTAAAAGTATGTAATTTAATTACAAATAATAGTACCAAAAAGTATTGAAATATACTATTGCGAGTCAGTCGTACGGCAGATATGAGAGAGAGAGTGTCCGGGCAATGGCGCTATTCGCTACGCTCGTGCGCCAACTTGCCCTCGTGCGCAATAGTCAACTAAACCTTACTCGTTACACAATATACTATTAATTAACGAATTTAAAATGATATTAATGAAATAAAAAAAGCAAAACTTGATTGCTGTAGCTCCAACATCAGATAAATATTACGGAAAGAAACATAATGAATCACCCAAATTCACAATTTTATAAATTACAACTGAATCACTGGAAAAATAGTTGCATACAATAGACTTTTCCAAATTTTATGAGTAACGGCTTGTAATTGAAATTTCAATGTCGGACCGATTCGGAAAACTTGAAACATTTATCAATTTTCATTTCATAATAGTTCTTAAACATTCTTTAAAGACCGGAAAAATATTTGTTCCGATTCTTTTAGAAATTTTCGGGTCATTTTATCGAGGATATAACTGATGGTGATGTAACAAAATTCAACTGCAATAATCACAAATTTTCCAATCGAAAACGTTTCCATAAATAATTTCCATAACTTTATAATTTCCGCGAAAATAATCATAATCTTCATAATTCTGCAAAAATGACGATTTATATTGACTTTTTCATAAATTTAAGTAACTTATAGAAATTTTCTCAAATTCAATCTACTTGTTTTTGTCATAAAAAACGAAAGATAATTAGTCTCAAAGCAGACTTAACGTAGGTAAATATTATTTTTTTATATACGCTTTTCTTATATTCGCCTTCATGTCTGTTTGCATGTTTGTCTGTCTGTAATCAAATCTTGCGCGCTCGATTTCAGGCACTTTTTGACAGATATAAATTCTGACAATTGGCATAGACTTTGGTCTTGGATGACAATACAATAATCAGTTGTCATTTTGGTACCTGGACATCCAGGTCGATGATAATGGGTGTGAAAAGTCATCTCCGAGGAAGTATAAATGGATAGGCTTTCTTTGGGTCAAGGCGAGTTTCTCGGGGGTTTTCAGGGTTGCTAAAACCGAATTTGAGATCAAACAATTGCCACAAAGTGATGCACGTTGTCCAGAATACGCATGGACGTCGTCTCCGAGGAAGTACAAGTAGGGAGGCTTTCTCTGGGTCGAGCTGGGTTCCCCGGGGGATTTCGGGGCTGCTAAAACCTAATTCAAGGTTTGAAAGTGAATCTATAAGGCATAATAATGATTTAGGATGAAGAGGTCGAACTGGAGTACCAAGTCGCCGATAACGGATGTACCTGAGTGTAATCTTCGGAAAGTCTGGTTGCAATGTAACTCTAAATGATAATAAAAACAATTTTAACTTAAAAATAGAAAATACAAAATTTTAAAAACATGCTTTAAAAATAAAATACAATAATTGAATAAATAGACTAAAAAGTATAAAATAAATAAATTAACTTTTTTTAAATTTTTTAAATAATAGTGCTTATTACCTGTATATCGGAATGATGTTAGATGAAAAAATGTTAAAATTATTCACTAATTACAATAGTAATATGCTTTCTCGAAGTTAAATTTCGCTGGCATTATTCGAACGAAAAATTCATAAATTAGTAGGGATACTACCGCAAATTTATATGCGAGATGATTTGTATGAATGATCTTTATATATGGGTATCGACTACGAGTAAATCAACATATTTCATGGAACTTGCATGAATCTTAAACAATTGTTCTTTTAAAATCTTTTTATTTCCGAGTATTCTCCGACCTAATCAAACAACCTTAGAATCGAAATCTAAAAGAATCTCCAAGTTTCATTTGACGTAGTCCCTGCAAATATCTGTAAACTTCATAATCGGTATGGAAAATTTCAAAATTCATTTATATAGACGATTTCCAGGTAGCCAGGATCACCTGGATATTGTAAGATGTCATCTCGGGAAACGTACATGTTATTAATAAATAATGGCTAAATTTCAAAAGATATTCTTGTAGACAATGTTTATCTTACTCGGAACATCCATGTTTGGCTAGATAACATTTGAAACAACTTCAAAGTAGTTATTAAACTATAAGTTGAATTTCAAAAGTTTTAGCTGTAGATGATGTTTAAGTTGTCATTAACACCTAGGTATCCAAAGACGACGATCGTGGGTACCACAGCATAATAAATAACTATTTTTTAAATATTGTCTACATCGATAAGGTAAAGTATGTATATATATATATATATATATATATAAAGTTAAATATGTGTTTGTATGTGTGAGCGTGTGCGTGTGCGTATGAGTTGAAATTAAATGTTCCATATAAACTTGAATAAACCTGTGTGTGTACGTGCGATTCTACATGAAATGTCCCTTCTGTATATATATATATGTTTATATCATGCTTGTAAGTCGACATGAAAAGTCCCACGTACATGAACGCGTGTGTGCATGCATGCGAATTGACATGAAACGTCTCATATATATAAACCTAAGGGTACTTAGATAGGTGTGTACAAGTTGTCATGAAATGTCCCATATATATATAGAAAAACCTGTGCTTGCAGTACGTGCAAGTTGACATGAAATGTCCCATATATATATATATATATATATATATATATATATATATATAGAAACAAAAAAATTGCGGGTGAACGTGAGCAATTTGATATGAAATGGACCATATATACATATGCAAAAACCTGTCAGTAAGGTCGTACATGAGTTGACATGAAGAGTCGCATGTATATAAAAGCGTGTATGCATGAATGCAAATTGACATGAAACGTCGCATATATGTAAACCTGAAGGAACTCGGATAGGTGTGTGAGAGTTGACATGAAATATCCCATATATATATATATATATATATATATATATATATATATATTCCTGTGTGTGTGCATGCGCATTGGCATGAAATGTCCATGAAAAATCCCATGTATATCAACGTGTGTGTGCATGAATGAAAATTGACACGAAACGTCCCATGTATGAAAACCTGAGAACTCGGATAGGTGTGTGAGAGTTGTCATGAAATGTTCCATATATATAGATAAGCCTGTGATTATGAGTATGTACAAGTTGACATGAAATGTCCCATATATATATATATATATATATATATATATATATATATATATATATATATATATATAATGCTGTGTGTGTGTATGTGTGCGTGCGCATTGGCATGAAATGTCCCATATATATATAAACCTGTATGTGTGTGCGTTGAAATTTACATAAAAAATCCCATGTATATTAACGTGTGTGTGCACGAATGAAAATTGACATGAAACGTCCCATTTATGCGAACCTGAAGGAACTCGGATAGGTATGTGAGAGTTGTCATGAAATGTTCCATATATATAGAGAAGCCTGTGATCATGAGTACGTACGAGTTGACCCGAAATGTCCCATGTATATATATATATATATATATATACATATATAATCCTGTGTCTGTGCATGCGCATTGGCATGAAATGTCCCATATATATATAAACCTGTCTGTGGGTGCGTTCTAATTGACGTGGAATGTCCCACGTATGTATGTATGTATGTATGTATATATACATATATATATATATATATATATATATATATATCAACTTGTCTGTATGTGTGCGTTTGGGTCGACACGAAATGTTGCATATATATGAGCCCAGGTGCGTATGTATGTGCGCGTCCACATCTGTTTATCTATATACATATATATGATAAAAATTCCTTTAAAACGTTTAATTAAAAAGGAATTATGGAATTTTTAATTAAAGCCCTCGAATTCACAAATCATAATCATAACTGACGCTCTTTCAATTCACGATTACATTTTGATTTCTTAATTGAAATTTATTTAATTAAGGATTTCTTTTGATTTTGGAATTAAAGCCCTTTCAATTCACGATTACATTTTGATTTCTTAATTGAAATTTATTTAATTAAGGATTCCTTTTGATTTTGGAATTAAAGCCCTTTCAATCCACGATTAAATTTTGATTTCTTAATTGAAATTTATTTAATTAAGAATTCCTTTTGATTTTGTAATTAAAGCCCTTTCAATTCACGATTACATTTTGATTTCTTAATTGAAATTTATTTAATTAAGAATTCCTTTTGATTTTTTAATTAAAGCCTTTTCAATTCACGATTAGATTTTGATTTGTTAATTAAAATATTTTTAATTATTAATTTAAAAGGAATTGCTAATTAAATAAAACTCTAATTACGAATTCAAAAAGGATTTGTGAATTAAAACTTATTTAAAGCCCAAAATGATTTAAATATTTGCAACCCTGATTTTCTACTATCTGTGTTCTATTTCCATGTTTTACTATTGGTGATATTTGTCTAAAATCACCTGAAATGATAAATGTTTTCCCTCCTAACAAGTAATTATTATCACATACATGTTTAAACATGCGATCGACGGCTTTAAAAGCGTATTTTGATGTCATTGTGATTTCATCCCAGGTAACAATTGAAACATTTTTCACTTTTTTACCTATTTCGCTGTTTGCACTAATATTACATATTGTGTCTTTAGATATGTTCAACGGTAATTTAAATGCTGTATGTACTGTCAAACCGTATTGTAATAAATTAGCCACTATACCTGTCCATGATACAACTACATAGTTGATTCAATGAATTTTTAGATAAGTTATAATTGTATTTAATAAGTAGCTAATAAGACTATTATACTTTTCAGTGCAGTTTGTATTTAATGAATTTATTACTGTATTAAAGATAGCCCTTTGAGCATTTGTTAGACCATTGATAATTGACCAAATATTATTAACACTATTTACTGTACTATATTCAGTTTCGTTATTTTCAATATAGTATTCTAAAGTAGGTAAAATTAATGTCACTTAATTGGAATCCATTATTAGTTAAAATATCATTAATTATGCCTAATGTATATTCTTTACCTTTTTGTTGATTTATTTTTGGTAATATGATAAAAATAGATTTTATATTTTTCATGTAATTCTCGAGCATTAATTGGATTGTGAAATGTACAAATGTAATTAAATAATTGACAAAGAGCTTTTGGAAATCGAGATTCACATGATTCTTCTAAGCATTCATCTCATTCATCATCTATTTCAACTAAATTTCTTGCTTTTACTGCTTCAAAGTATGTGATTCCATCAAAAGTTTCGAAGCTTTCAAAAGATATTGCAGCTTTAACGTGAAGCAGAAGTAAACTTAAAAAAATCTTTCTCTTTGTTTTGGATTAACTGACTAGGAGAGTGTCACACCTCCGGATCACGGATTTTGCTCAAACTTCGGGATAAGTTTTTAGATGATAAAATATAGAAAAAGCTAAAGTTATAGTCATAAATACTCAATATTTCCCTAGTTACAGGCAATTGAAGAAAATCACTAAAAAAGTTATTAGACTTTTAAACGCATATAGTTCTGTAGCGTCGATAGCTACAAGCTTGAAACTTTTTTTAAATTAAAGCTAAGCTCAAATCCTTCCGAATTAGTAGTTATAGCATGTAAAAATATTATTTTTTCCCAAAGTTAGAGCGTAATATGGATTGGACTTAATTTCAGCTTTTATTATTAATTAATGTTTTTAAAAGAAAAATCAGGTCCAATGTTTATCACGCTCTAACTTTGGGAAAAAATAATATTTTTACATACTATAACTACTAATTCAAAAGGATATGAGCTCAGCTTTAATTTGAAAAAAGTTTCAAGCTTGTAGCTATCAAGTTAAAGAACTATATGCGTTTAAAAATCTGGTAACTTTTTTAGTGCTTTTCTTTAATTGCCTGTAACTAGGGAAATATTGAGTATTTATGACTATAACTTTAGCTTTTTCCATATTTTATCATCTGAAAACTTATCCCGAAGTTTGAGCAAAATCCGTGATCCGGAGGTGTGACACTCTCCTAGTGAGAACATTCTGGTTAGAAGAGGTTTTATAGTTTTTATTCTTTTCGTCCATGTTTTGTGTATTTGATTAAAAAGATAATGTTGCGGTACATCAGAATAAAAGTAATTAAATGCTAAGGCGTTATTATATAATCTTAGGCATTTTTTAATTATTACTTATGATAGAATTTCCCATAAGTAATTTCTCAATCTCTTCAAAGTATTCTGGGTCTTCTTCTAATGTTATATTTCCTTGTTTACAACATTATGTAAATTCCTTATTGCTTGACATTTCGAATGCAAAATGTCTAGTACCAAAAAAATCACAAATAAAATCCAAATCACCAATATTATTTTCCATGATATAATTTTGACTATTTTTTTTTTTTTTTTAATTAAAATTTTATAGTTGTGTTACGTGGGATTTAATCGATACGCACTCCTATGGGGAGTGTGAGGATGCAAATAAATTAACGAGAGAATTAATATGAAGTTGACTGATATTTATTATAAAGCAATTACAGTGAGAGAGAGACTAGTTACTACTGTGTTCTAGCGCGTCCGATGATTGTCTCACGCTCGTCGTTGTCTAAAACGACGATATAAGTTGCCCGCGATGAAGTGCCGAATCAGCACTTTGCGCACCGTGCAACTTTTGGTCCGGAAACTCGGAGTCGCATTTCTCTAAGTTTCTACATTATTTTATGCTTTATACTTTAATATATGTACAATATAATATACGTAGCAGTTGCATCCTCCTGGTTAGAGTATTAGCAACCATAGGTACGTTATTGAAATTACATATTTGCTTACAATAATTGGCTTACAATAGATACATATATATGTTATTTTATAATTTAAACATTATACATTATATATTATTTTTTAGATTTGTTGAGTCTATCAACTTGATAACTTTCTTAATTTGATTGTTATTGTTCAATATTTCTATTACATTATTTTTTATTTTTAATATTTTTCTAAGACCACTGTATTTGGAGCACTGTATTCTATCTTATCGATAACTGATTGATGTGCTAGTCTGGTGTCGCCTATGCGTAGTCTGGTGATGAGTACTTGATTTTTCCTATTTAGTTTGGTGGTTGAGTTTTTTTCATAGATGTCGTTTCGTATTTTATTGATAAGGCTATTTCCTTTTTACCGCTGATTGTTCCATTTTTTAAGTATATTAAGTTTGATTTTTTTTTGTAGATCTTCCTTTGTAATTTTTTTGTTTATGTTTGAGTGTATTAGTTGGCTCGCGTTTTTTGCTGTTTTTGTTGTTTCTTGTTTTATTGATGAATTGGTTTTGTAGTGGGCGATTTTAATTTTGCCTTCTGTGTTTATTAGTTCTCTATGGATATTGTATTTTATGGTATTGTTGCTTTCTTGGTTTCTTAGTCTATGGATATTTTCTATGTCTGTGTAAATTATTATTTCGTTTTTATTACTTTTTTGCGCATTCTATAGCCATGAATCAATTGATTGTTTGAAGGTTGTTGTTATTAATCCATTTGGGGTATTTATACAATATTTGTTCACCATTAGGTAATACTATTGCACTTCCGGTTGCGTTGTTATTTTTATAAGTTGCTGTATATATTTTGTAGTCACTTGTGCTATTGCTCAGAGTTTTATTGGTGCTTGATTCTGGTTGGTCCAGTATGAATGAGTTGAAGTCTTGTTTTTTTGATCTGGGGCACAGACAAGTTTGTTCTATTGGATATGTTTGGTATTCCTCTATTTTATATTTTTTTGCATTGGTGCTGAATCCGTAGTAGAACGGTTTTTTTGTATTTTTTTTAAAGATTATAGTCTATTGTGTTGTTTTGTTTTGTTAAAATTCCATATACTTGATTTTTGGGTGTCGTTAATATTTTTGTGCCATAGTTGAGTGTGTTTTGGATTTTTCTGTATTCTACTGGTATCATGTTGCATTCACTTAATATACTATTGATTGGGCTGGTTATGTATGCTTCTGTAGCGATTCTCATACTTGTATTTAAGACTGTGTCTAGTTTTTTAAGTATGTGTTTTTTGGCTGAGCCGTATACAATGCTACCATAGTCAATTTTACTTTGGATTATGGCTTTATATGTGTTTTTAATGATGTTTCCGTTAGTTCCCCAGTTTTTGGCCGATAGTGTTTTGAGTATGTTTATTTTTTGTATGCACTGTGCTTTTAGATTTACTATGTGGTTGTTCCATGTTAGTTTGTTGTCGAATATCAGTCCTAATATTTTAATTTCTTTAACTATTTTAATTGGATTTTTTTTAATATATAGTTTGGGTTCTTCTAGTTTGTGTTTGTTGCTGAATAGGATAGCTTTAGTTTTATTTTTTGAGAATTTAAATCGAGTTTGGTCAGCAAAATCATTTATTTTTTGTAGGGTGTTTTGCATAATTATTTCACTTGTTTTAATATTTTTTCCTTTAATAAAGAGTGTTATGACATCTGCGAATATGGTAAAATTGACCGGTTTTTGTATGCAGTCTCGTATATCGTTTATTGCTATTAGGAATAAGATTACACTTATTACGGATCCTTGTGGTACACCATTGTCAATGAGTACTGACTTAGATAGTTCGTTTCCTACTCTGACTTGAATAGACCTATGTTTTAGGAAATTTTTTATAAAGTGGAACATTCGGCCGTTTATTTTGTGTTTTTTTAATATTTTTAAAATTCTATCTTTCCATACTAGGTCATATGCCTTTTCTAGATCCAGGTAAACTGCTAATAGGTGTTGATTACTTGCTAGTGCTTCACATATTTCTGATTCAAGTGTAACTAAACAGTCTGTGGTGGAGTGGTTTTCTCTGAAGCCACTTTGTTCCTTACATATGATGTTGTTTGCTTCTAAGTACCATTTGAGTCTTTTACTTATTATTCTTCACTCATTTTGAAGTTTAAAAATGTCTGATCATAGTTGTTGTTACTGGAGTTTTCTGAAAATTTATTGGCTGAGGTGTTTGCTATGTCTTTGGGTTTGTTTAGGATCGTGTCGTTCTCTATTAAATATACTGATATCTGTAGTTGTTTATGTCTTCCGTTAATGGCTTGAATCTTGTTCCATATATCTTTGGTTTGCGTTTGGTGGTTGATTGAGTTTAAATATTCTAACCAGGCATTGCGTTTGCTATTTTTTATGGTTCTTTTGACTATTGCTTTGAATTTTTGGTGTTCTATTTTATTTTCATAAGTAGGTTTTTTTTATATTTGTTGTATGCTTTTTTGAGTCTTTTATTCCAGTTTCACATGAATCACTCCACCACGGTGTATATTTAGTCTGTTTAGTGTCTGTTGTTTTAGGTACGCATTCATGGGCGGTTTCTATAAGTATGTTTGTGAATGTAGTTACTGTGTGATCTATATCTATACTATTGTCTTTTTTGTGCTTTTGTATGTAGTTGAGGAGATATTCTATCATTTCTAAGATTGTATTTTAATATTTTGTCCAATTAGCTTTTTGATATTTCCATCTAGGTGTATGCACGTTTTGTTGTGGATTGGTGTATGTAATTGTTATGCTGATCGGGAAGTGATCGCTGCCACAAAGATCATTGCTAACCTCCCACTCTATTTGATGTGCTATGCAGCTTGAACATGACTTTAAGTCAATTGCATTAGTTCTATTGCTGTGTACGTTATAGTGAGTTGGGGAAGAATCATTGAGTAATACTAGGTCATTGTTGTTGATGAACTCTTCAGTTGTTTGGCCTCGGTTGTCTAGTTTATATGATCCCCATGTTTGGCTGTGGCTATCGAAATCACCTATTAATATGTTTGCTGTAGGTAATTGTTCTGTTAGATGGTTTAGAGAGATTATGTTGAGTTTATATTTGTTGCTTAAATAGATATTGCATATACATAGTGTTTTTCCACCTATTATGGTTTTGATTTGAATTTCTTGACTGTATAATGTGTTTTTGATTAGTATTGCTACTCCACCACTGGCTGCTGTACAATCTGTTCTTTCGTTTTGACGTAAGCTTGTCTTCGTGAGCTGATGACATGGTCATATCCCTCTTTTTCTATTCTAGCTTTTAATATCGAGACAGATGCATTTCGGTTGACTTTTAGTTCGTCCAATAAGTCTTCAAATACGATATTGGGGATATTTGGTGATACGTTGGAGAATATAACTTTTTTGTATTTGCCTACAAGTGGTCTAATAAATAGTTTTTTCTCTTGTATAATTATAAATTCTCTATCATCTGTTAGTTTGTCTACTAGTTCTTTTGATGCTAAATAGATACAAATACGATTGTTTGAAGTTTTTGTTGATGCTATTACATTTTTTGGGCTGACAATATCTCCTATCGCACAGGTATAATCTGTTAGGTTGAGTTCATCTACACATACTAATATTAATCCTTGGTTTCTTTTTGGGTCACATCTGCATAACTGATATTTTCTACACTTTTTGCTTGGAACGTTGGTATTTCACTCCTGCCAGGAGATGCTTCTCCCGCAGTCATCTTCATTAATTACGCCGAAGCGCAATTAAAGGTATAAATTTTAATCACTATAGACTGTTGTGTTTTCACTATACTATTGCTTAACTTCGTTGAGATACACGGATTGTTTGCAAACACGTGTGTTCACGACGAGCTCTCGTCGAAGACCAAGCTTAAACCTTATTTTAAATGAAAGCTGAGTTCAAATCCTTTCGAAATAGTACTTATAGCATATCGAGATATTATTTTTTTAAATTTCCGAAATTTTATCCATATAAAAATTTACATTTTATAGAAATATCTACTATACTGTTGGTGGCACATTCACTGGATACATAAAAAATAGAGTTTCCAGATTGTACAAAAGGTATGAACCTAGTTTCAATAGTGTGCATCATTGGGTGACCCAGTAACGCATGTAAAATGAATTTTCAAAAACATCATAAAAAGATTAAAAATTGTAGAGATATCCTCATATATATCATTACTAATGAAAATTTCTCCTTTTCTCGCTACTAAATAATTCACAATTTTCACACTCCTATATATATATATATATATATCATTACCAATGGAAATTTCTCCTTTTCTCGCTACTAAATAATTAATCAAAACTCACGAATTTTACAGAATTTTAACGCGTACACTCAAAACAATTATTATACCGCTTACACTAATTATCACTAATTTCAAAAAAAAGTTCATAAAATTAATACTTCAAAATAGGACTTTATAAAATCAACTACGCGCAATTACATTGTCTTACAAAAAAAAAGAAACGCGCAAGCACACGTAGAGGAAATCAATATTTTTTTTAAATTATACCTTTTTCGTGCTCTTTCTCTTTCTTTACCTCGCTCCGTTTTTCTTTAATTGGCTCTGCTCGGTCGTCTCTGAAGTCCTGCTGATTGGCGCTACTCGTTGTGAGAGAGAGCGTAATAGGCTGGGCTTAGATAAAAATCAGCAAAAGTAATATTAGGAATTTCTAACAAAGCAGCGCTAATAAAAGAAGACACTTCACAAAAGGCGCTACTAAATACACTCAACAAAATAATTTATTTTCCTATTTGAATTTACGATCGGAACAGAGAGAGAGAGATTGATTGATTGATTGTGGGGTTGGACCCCGTATGCCCTTATCGATTAACAATAGTGTTCAAAGATTTATATGTAATGCAAAATAGTGAATAACATAGATAGAATTTCTAATAAAAGAACAATAAAAATAATCCATCGTAGATCACCACGAGTGCCCTGGTGAAAAAAATCAGGTGACAAATCACCTGATTTATCAGGTGATTTATCATGCCAAAACATCATGTAACGATTTTTTTGGTTTTTACACGTTTCAAACCATACTTATTCAATTCAGAACAGTTTTTAAAAATTTTTGAAAATTTTGAACTTAGAAAATTTTTTAGATAATTTGGTCTTAGAAAAAATTTTGACTAATTTTACAAAAAAATTTCTAAGTTCAAAAATGTCAAAAATTTTCAAAAAATGTTTTGAATCGACTAAGCATTGTTTGAAACGTGTAAAAACCAAAAAAATCGTTACATGATGTTTTGGCATGATAAATCACCTGATAAATCAGGTGATTTATCACCTGATTTTTTTCAACAGGGTGTACAGTCAATTGAGGTCCATTATTACTATAGATCATGGTAGAATGTGTTTTTGCATACGCATAAGCCACATTCATTGGTACTCAGTGTACTCTGCCACTCTGAACGCTCATCTGTTATTAGTTTGTTATATAGGCGTAATTTAATGTACAAGGTATGCCCCGGGTGAAAGTTCATAAATTGATCACTGTTGTCATTGATGTATGTAGATGCTGTGTAAGTAAATGAATTTGACATAGCAGCTGTTCGTACAACTGGGCGCACAAGTGATCGAGGAGGTAGCCTACTTGACGACTTAACAGCTGTATGAACATTTGCACGAACAAACATTGTAGCAAGATACTGTGGATTTTGGTGTGATATAATAGTGTGGGCAAGAACTGCTTTGAAATAAAGCTGCCTATTCCTGACTGATAACCACCCCAGTTCTAGTCGAAAAGGAGTGACCCTTTCACGTCTGCCAATGCTGCTAAACACAAATCTGATGCAGGCATTAAGAGCGCGATGAATAGATAAGGACAGATATACTTGACCTGCTCTTAAGCGACAATTTGAAATAAGTCTTTAAAATTCTTTTAGCGACAACAAAAAATTAATCTGTAAGCTTCTTTTAAGGTGGCATGAGCGGGCTAAGATCGTAGTTAATGTAGAATGCGACTTATTTTATTTCTAACCCTAGATCTGTCAACATTGTTATGTTAACGTTTCTAAAAACTGTATGTTCTGTATGATTCCATATGTTATCCATGTGTTCTTCTCGCATTCGATCCAACCCCAACCGTGAAATGTTGACAGAACACAAAAACATATGAAATTTTTCCCATTCAATCATAAATAAATCTTTTTTTCAGTGGTTAACCCAATTTAAAAGATAGCTCATTTGAATCTTAACTAAAAAAAGCTAATGATTGATCACCATTTTATACGTGTCTATATTTTTATTTGAAAATAATGAATAATTTTGCATTTAATTCCATAAGGTTACATGTTTAAGTTACGAATTTTTAATTTAATTTTACTCATTTATTTGATGGTTTACCCCATTTGTTTTTTATACCATTGTAAAGCTCTGAGTTTCTACTTTTATTTGTATTAGTTTCAGATAATCCTATATTTTTAGGCGTGACCCGCGCATGCCTCCTTAATGACAGTAAATAATGAATTTGTAAGCTTTTTTTGGCGACAGTGACAAAATAAATCTGTAGATAGATAGATAAGCATTTATTCGTATAAATATACAAAAAAGTGTGTAACACAATGTGTAAATATAAATATTGCACTTAGGTATATATATCAAAGTCGAATAGCTAATCCTAAAAGTAAGTCACTATAAAAAGTGATATCATAGAATAATACAAACAAAAATTAAAATGATAAAAAATAAATGCAATAATACAATTAATTAAAAACAGTCATTCCTTATCCATCAGTCAAAATGTTACAATTTAAGTTTAATAGAGTATAACAATATTTAAATGAAATAAAACAATAAAAAGCGTATGCAAAAGCATACGACGCAGTCAATACAATAAAATAAAAAAAAACATTCACTCACTAATCATTCAGTCATAAGTCACACAATAAATACATTCATACCTTAAGCCTATGTATGGGACAATACAAAAATAAATTAACATATGAATTAAAAATATGAAATTCAATCAAGGTCCAGAAAGTACTCCCTCCCTGCTGTCTTGAACCTGCTGAGAGATGGAAGGTGTTTAATCTCAGCAGGTAGAAAGTTCTAAAAATGCGCATCTTAAACCTTGAAGAAATTCCGGCCAATTTCAGTACGCATGAAGGGCACCACTAGCTTCTTTATTTCTCCTCTAGTAGTTGCCCTAGGTACACATCTAGTGAAGAAACAGATGCTCCAGAGTATTCATGCGAACGATTTTGTACATAAGTACGGCCAAAAATACAGTCTCCTCGAATCAATACGCAGTCAACCCAATGCCGTTCTATAAGGCCATTTTTACGCCCAATACATATCTCACACACGAATTTTGGAGTCTTTGAATCCTTCTTCCTCCTCAACTCCTGAGTAACATCAAGCAGAACCACTGAACAATAATCGAGATGTGGAAATAGCAGGGCAGTTGCAAGTTGTTAACGCAAAGCCTCCGTGGTGTAACAACGAAAAAACCGCAAAGCATATGACTCTGTTAAATTTTTTCGTAACCATATTAATGTGCAGCTCCCAAGAAAGCTTAGAGTCAATCACAGCACCAAGGCTCGTTTACAGAGTCAGAGAAAGGAATGCCGACACCTCCCTCAAGATCAATAGTCCTTGGTGCCCTAGCATAAAAAGAATTAATAAAACGATTACTACCAAAGACGGTTACCTTAGTCTTAACAGCATTTAAAGTGATGGTAGCATCAACCGCCCACTCTGACACCGCTTTGGCCGCACTCTGAAGGATAAAAATACTCATCCACATTAACACGAGGAATCTGCGTATAGATTTACAAGTCGTTTGCATACAGTAGGTGCTCAACACTACCAGAGTCAAGAGCGGCACGTACGTCATTAATATAAAGGAAAAACAACAGAGTATCTAGTACCGAACCCTGTAGAACTCCTAGGTTGGTTATCAGCCAACTCGATTCCTTATTTGAATGTGTGGAAACCATTTTTTTGCTCTCTGATATATAGGAGTTAATCTACAAGAGGACGGCCCTGGAAAGCCCCATCGATCTCCATCGTAAATAATTTGGAGGAAGAGATCGCGTCGAATGCCTTACTAAAGTCAAAAAGCAAGAGTAACGTGACGAGTTTTTGTCTAGACCTATGTCGTATGTTACTTTAATACCAGTTAGTACCTAAAATCTGTCTGTTTAGAATCAAGTATCTTATTTTTAGCAATATACTATCGCAATTGGTCGTGAGCAATCTTCTTGAGTACCTTCGAAAGAAAACACAGAATTACAAAAAGCCTAAAATCCTTAGGCGATTTGGGTGCAGAGCACTTTTTCAAAGGCATAATGCGTGCCTGCTTCCAAAAGCTAGGGAAGACCCCTCGCGAAAAAGAGGAGTTGAACAGAGTCACACGATATTCTCTATAATTTGTTTAAAAGTGGAACCACTTTCACTACATTCAGATAGAAATGATGATGATGATGATGATGGGCGTCTCGCGACGCCCATCATCATCATCATGCGGAAAAACCGACACCCTAGCAAAGCGCAGACTCGAGTCAACTATATCCTCTGTTAATGGTGTCCAATCATAGCCGGTCAAGTCTTCTAATAATATGTTCTGACAAATATTTTTATGATTTCTATATTTAATAAATATTTGATCAACAGTGTGTTTAACATAGACAATAGCAACGGCAATTAAATTGTGCCAACTATGAAAGTTTGCAGGCAAGTTACGTGTGTCGAGTATGCAGTCATTGTCACCCACAAGAATCAGGCCAATCCACGTGTGAGACGCCAGTGCGATATACGTGGCACCGTGCTGGACCAACTGAAGTAAAAGCTCTGCTGATAGTTTATTAAGAAACTTTGCATCACTGCCTTCTCGTAGAAGATCGGCATTCAGATCACCCATTATAATTTTATGTGAAAAATCACATGACAAATCTCTTAAAGTGTCTAATAAATGCTTTTTAGTTAATGCAATGGCAGGAGGACGATACATGATAGAATCCAGCACAAGTTCAGAGTTGCCATCTTTAATAGAGCAGAAGATATACTCTGGGACTTCAGGTTTACCACTGGTAGTATTTGTTGTGGTATTTGATAAAGTTAATACATTACATTTTAAATTATCCCTAACTTAACGTGCAACCCCTCCTCCATGAAGGTTTCTGTCCTGCCGAAATATTTTAAGCCCTTTGATCCAAATAACGTCATCCGAGACAGTCGGTCCCAGCCAGGTTTCAGCAATTATAAACAGATCATAAGAAGGACCGTCACATAGGAGTCCACGCACCTGTTCAATGTGAGCTCTTAAGGAGGCCACACTCTTAAGGAGTCACATTAGTTAAACCAACGTCATCATTGTTCAAGCATCCACTAATTACTTTAGACTCGTCATTATTAATATTCATGTTTAAAATTATATTATCAGAACTGCGCATTTTGTCTATATCATTTTATGAAGCGGAAGTATAAGCTTTCTCTCCACTTTCCCGTCTTGCCAGAAATCTATCATTTCTATGCCACACAAACTTAATGCCTCTGTCTTTAGCATATTTTTTAAAGTTTTGAAGATTTTATATTAATCTTTTTGGAGATAATCATTAATAGATATATGATAATAGTTTTTTATGGGAAATAAACTAGCAAAACGAGAAAGATCAATATCTGCAGTTGAGAAATTTGTAATTTTCCTTTTTTTAATGTGTATTTCTCTCACCAGATTCGCCTCCGAGAGTCTAACCAGCAACGAGATGGGACCCTCCAGACCGTCTCTGATCGCACTGTTTTTAGTGTCAGGTGATGTTAACACAACGACCAATAATATATGTACTGGCGATATGTTTGGATGTATAGCACTAAGGATGCCAAATGCATAATCTTCCAAACGAACATTAGCCGCTAAGCAGTCCATTCCGCTAGAGATCACCAAGTAACCACCCTTGGCACCACGATCAGATTGTCTGTTTTGTGGCAATGTAGTGTTAGGGTCAGGAGTTTCAATTGTGTTTGCGTTTGCGTGTGGATTACTTTCATGCTCCTCCACACGCTCTAGCACACTGAGATCAAAGACAGTCTACACCACGCATGCTACCCCCGACGCAAGATTAGAAAGATTCTTGTCCACTCAATTAAATTAATTTACTTACCCTCTGAAATGCTGGCTCTTTCCTTTAGTTTAAGATTTTCATCCAGCAGCCCCGCCTGAACAGCTGTGAAATGCTTAATTACTTTATTTTGGCTGTCAAGTTTTTCTAATATATCTCGCAAGCCATCGCCAACACTTATGACACTATTCTCAAGACCCAGTCAAGAAACCCCCTCAAGAAGTCTATCGTGAGCACCCAGTACTCACAGTACTCAAGCTTACGAAACAAAAAGCCTTCCATTGCAGACAGAGCAGCAAGGACAAGAGAGAAGTCAACATTGTTATTTAAATTTTCATAATTATAATTTGTATTCATAATTTTATTATTATTATTTGTAAGTGAGGTAGTGGGGGCATCACGCGCAGCGCAACCTCTATTACGCATAACTAAAGCAAAATTAATACTTAAATTAAATTTCTTCTTCTCTGCTGTGCCACTATCCTTCTGAGATGCCTTAGCTTTCGGTTGCCCCGGTATAGCGATGACCAGTGTTACTTGTGAGTCAGGCTTTGAAGAAGTAGGTGAGCTAAGAGGTAACTTCTTTTGATCTTCATAGATACCGAGTATCTGACTACTATTATTACCAGCGCCAAGTACGTGAGCAGTGGAGGGGATGTTCTTATCTTCTTTTGCCTATACGCATTTTCTGCAAACGTAGTTTGCGCTGTTCACTGATTGTACTCGTGACATACGCTTAGCATGACAGCGTTGACGACAGGTGACACAATTGTGTAACATCTTTGCTTTACGATTATCTGATATCGGTTGCTCACGTATATAATAACGCTCTATAGTAGCGACCTCTTGCGGCAAATTCCAAAAGCTACGTCGCTGAGCGTTTATCAACAAGTACTTGCCGCTTCCCTCCAAAAATTTATGTATGTGTGTTTGTATATATATATATATGTATATATGGCAGTTAGACACTAACCTCAAAAAGTACTCGGGTCCAAAAATTCACAATCACGGAGCAAGTACAGCATCACTCCTCTGAAATTCAATATTGAAGCTGATTTGCATTAGGGCGCCTGCAAGTAACGTGCCACGTGACCCCCATCTGTAAGCTTCTTTTAGCGATAATTAAAAATAAATCTGTAAGTTTCTTTTAGCGACAGTAAAAAATAAATTTGTAAGCTTCTTCAAGCTAGAATGAAACGTAAATGTGTCAGTTTCTTTTAGCGACAATAAAAATTAATTTGTAATCATTTTAGCAGCAATAAAAATAAATTTATAAGTTTTTTTAGTGACATTAAAAAATAAATTTGTAAGCTTCTTTAAGCGGCAATCAAAGCTTTTAATATAGCCATATATTTATATGCTGGTCTCAAGCTCAGAAATCCTTTATTAAGATAAATATATACATATCTCATTTCCAGTTTAAGAAAAATCATGTTTTATTGAAATAAAAGTGTTAGTAAATGGACTATAGATATTAAGCTAAATTTTCATTTTGCAGTTTATAATTTTCCATTCTAATTAGTAAATTTTCTTAATAATATAAATAAATATACAATGTATAGAAATAAAAATATCACTATATTAATCTGAGTAAAGGAAATGCAGGGAGGAAGCCTTATATTATCAATTGGTTGTAATTCTAGTTATATTAATCAAATATTAATAATGATAATTTTTTTTATTATTGAAACACAATATCAGAGTGTACATGAAATACAGCGTACACGGAAAAACTTTTGCAATTGATTTGTGCTCGAAAAAACTTGAAACCGATTTGAATGCGCTAAAGACTTACTAATACTTTCATTATTGACATATTTTTACACTCAATAGTTATGATGTAAATATATTATCTATTTAGTTTGCAAAAAATGATCAAGTATGTACGTTGACTACATTCGAGACAGTCGAATAGCCTTTGTATTCAGACTTGATCGGGATTTAGCTTCAACTCGAACTGAAAAAGTTAACAGTAACCAAGCGCGTGTTTTGAAAGGAGGCAGGGGAAAAAGAAAAAGAGAGTAACCAAAATACATTCTTATTATGATGGTAAAATAGTAATTTTTAAAAAAATTAATAAATGTTAAGATTTTAATATAATTAGTGAGTCTTTAAAACTATTAAAAAAATATTTCAACTCCAAATCTAATTATTTTAAACAACTAGGGGGCAGATGAGCATGTATCATTTCATGTCAATAATATTTTGAAGCAGGTTTGGTCGAGTGCGCAACGTTCACGCTTTTCCTTTTGAGTGTGCAAGTTCAACTCTTGGTCAGGATCACGTTTTTTTTTTAATTTTTTTTTATTAATTTTTTTATTTATATTTTTTTTCTTATAATATTAAAATCTAATTCTTCACGAGTATATTTAGTATACTCGTTTTTTCAATGAACTTTTTTTAAAAATAAATTATTTCTTAGACGTAATGATGAAAAATATTAATAAATAAATAATAATAATGTTTATTTTATAATACTATAGTTTAATTTATTCATAATGTAATTTGTAAAATTTACATAATAAATAAATTAGACTATAATATTAATTTATTTATGTTAGAATGTATATTACATATTAATATATATCTTAAGACAGAATTTAACATTAAGTATTATAAACCTAACTATTATTCATTTATTAATAATTTTAATTATTACATCTAAGGAATAATTTATTTTTAAAAAATATTCATTGAAAAAATAAGTCTACTTAAAATATAAAAAAATTTTTTTTTATTATACTATAATACTATATAAATACATTTAGAGAAATATTGATGGTTTATTTGATCTATGACATAGTTAGACCTTCTCTAAGGGTACTACAAAAATTTTACATTTAAATTTTGTTATTTATATTTTTTTGAGCTGTGTAAAGTAAAAAAATTTGATCCTAAAAATTCAATAAATTTTTGATAGATTTCTTGACGTCCGTTAAAGTGATCATTATGCTGTTAAAATTTCAAATAAATAAAAGGTACAATTTTTCATTTTTTTTTTTGAACTTTCATTATAAATTACACTTTATTATATTAAATGCATATATACGACACGTATTTATTATTACATAAAAGCTTACCTTAAAGGTATATGGTGGTCAAGTATGCTAAGCGTTTTTTTTAATTAATAATTTTAACCATTTTGATGTCTTTAACATATTATAAAATATTTTTAGTAATAAAATCAAACCATGATATTAGAATTTCATGAAATAATGAAACAAATGTCAAGTATTTTATTTTTATAATTGAATTTTGCATTCGTTCACAGAATTAATCTATTTATTTAGTATTTGAAACTATCAAATCTTCACATTAGAATTTAATGAAATCACGAAGCAAATGTCAATTATATAATACGGATGATAAAACTATGGCATCTTATACTATAAATTTTAGCAAAAAATTTTTCAAATTTTTTTCTTTATAAATAAACGTTTAATCTCACTAACTGCATTACTTTTTGTCATCATTTCTTCTATCATTTATTTAAAAGTGTTCTGAAATTTTTTTAATCTTATTAAATGCTTACAAAATTACTTGCCAAACCCGTGTATAAATATTTTATTGGTGAAATGTCTAATGAATGTATGTTCTAACATTTGAACCAGAAATTATAATAGATGTAAGATATAGGTAATATGAAATTGTACTAAGATAAAATACGCTCCTAAAAAATACTGAATACAAAACACCATATTACGTAAAATAATGAAATTAGAAAATTACAATTTTAAAATTAAACAATATTTTTATGATTACAATTTTTTTTTTAACTAAATAAAAATTTAAAAAATTTATACACACGGGCCTGGCAAGTAATTTTGTAAATATTTAATAAAATTAAAAAAATTTCAGAACACTTTTAAATAAATGATAGAAGAAATGATGACAAAAAGTAATGCAGTTAGTGAGATTAAACGTTTATTTATAAAGAAAAAAATTTGAAAAATTTTTTGCTAAAATTTATAGTATAAGATGCCATAGTTTTATCATCTGTATTATATAATTGACATTTGCTTCGTGATTTCATGAAATTCTAATGTAAAGATTTGATAGTTTCAAATACTAAATAAATAGATTAATTCTGTGAACGCGTGCAAAATTCAATTATAAAAATAAAATACTTGACATTTGTTTCATTATTTCATGAAATTCTAATATCATTGTTTGATTTTTTTACTAAAATATTTTATAATATGTTAAAGACATCAAAATGGTTAAAATCATTAATCAAAATAAATCGCTTAGCATACTTGACCACCATATACCTTTGAGGTAAGCTTTTTACAGCATTTAGTTGGTTGGTTACAGAGATTAAATAAAAAAAAACAGTTGCAGTTGTAAAAAACACTTCAATAGCAAGTAGAAAATAATCGCTGATGAAGTAGTGATTTAATTTTAGTAGGAAATTATAACTATTCATTATTAATAATAAAACATAATAAAGTATGAAATAACAAAAAGATTTATTTTACAAAAATTATATCATAGAAATCAAAAGTTTTGCACCAGCGATTATTTTTTACTTGCTATTGAAGTGTTTTTTACAACTGCAAAAGTATTAGATCGATAACTTTATATGCTTAAAACTTGACAAAAAATAATTTAAAATTTTTTGTAAAAATAGCTTCAAATAGCATTTTTTTAGCGCTTTTCAAATCTTTTTTCAAATTTTTTCTAGCTCAATTATTTAAAAAACTACAGCTGATTAAAGAAAAATGCAAAATTGAAAAAAATTTCAAAATTGCCAAAGCGATTATTTTTTTTTAAATATTGTTAAAAAAATGTAAGTAAGCTAAAAAGAAAGTATTTAAAGAATACTTTAAAATGCTTTTTTTAAATTTTTTTCTAGGATGAAAATTGAAGAAGATACGCTTTTACAAAGTCGGAGCAAAAATTTGATAACCTGCTTAGAATTATTGCCCGGTACTATACTATCAAATTCTATTAAACCATTCGAAATGAAATTGAATAAAACAAATTATTATATTACAAATTTAAATAATGCATTTAATATTTGCCATCTGTTCAATGATTTCATTGGCATTTTAATATCAAAGTTTCATAGTTTTATATGGCCAATGTATTTAAGAAATTCTCTAAAACCATTATATAAATTCAATTTGTAAAAACAAATTAGTTTTAAACTTTTATTTTTTTTCTAAGGTAGTCGATAAAATCTCCCTTTTGGTTAAAAATTATGATTTTATTTAATAAAAATAATAGTCTAAAATATGAAGTATTGAATACGAAACGAATTATTGAAAAAAAGATAAAAAGTTAAAATCATTAATTAAAATAAATCGCTATCCTGGTAGAAATTTACTCTAGATCTGTCTAGTTTTGTATGTTAAATAATCGAGGCCTCAATAAAACTAGACAAATTTTCTACCAGGATAAGCGTACTTGACCACCGTATACCTTTTTAAAGGTAAGCTTTTATATATAATAATAAATACGTGTCGTATATATGCATTTAATATAATAAAGTGTAATTTATAATGAAAGTTAAAAAAAAAATTAAAAATTGTACCTTTCATTTATTTAAAATTTTAACAGCACAATGATCACTTTAACGGACATCAAGAGATCTACCAACAATTTATTGAATTTTCAGGATCAAATTTTTTTACTTTACACAGCTCAAAAAAATATAAATAACAAAATTTAAATGTAAAATTTTTGTAGTACCCTTAGAGAAGGTCTAACTATGTCATAGATCAAATAAACCATCAATATTTCTCTAAATGTATTTATATAGTATTATAGTATAATAAAAAAAAAATTTTTATATTTTAAGTAGACTTATTTTACCAATGAATATTTTTTAAAAATAAATTATTCCTTAGATGTAATAATTAAAAATATTAATAAATGAATAATAGTTAGGTTTATAATACTTAATGTTAAATTCTGTCTTGAGATATATATTAATATGTAATATACATTCTAACACAAATAAATTAATATTATAGTCTAATTTATTTATTATGTAAATTTTACAAATTACATTATGAATAAATTAAACTATAGTATTATAAAATAAACATTATTATTATTTATTTATTAATATTTTTCATCATTACGTCTAAGAAATAATTTATTTTTAAAAAATATTCATTGAAAAAACGAGTATACTTAATATACTCATGAAGAATTAGATTTTAATATTATAAGAAAAAAAATATAAATAAAAAAATTAATAAAAAAAAATTAAAAAAAAAACGTGATCCTGACCAAGAGTTGAACTTGCACACTCAAAAGGAAAAGCGTGAACGTTGCGCACTCGACCAAACCTGCTTCAAAATATTATTGACATGAAATGATACATGCTCATCTGCCCCCTAGTTGTTTAAAATAATTAGATTTGGAGTTGAAATACTTTTTTAATAGTTTTAAAGACTCACTAATTATATTAAAATCTTAACATTTATTAATTTTTTTAAAAATTACTATTTTACCATCATAATAAGAATGTATTTTGGTTACTCTCTTTTTCTTTTTCCCCTGCCTCCTTTCAAAACACGCGCTCGGTTGTCCGCACTACTGTTAACTTTTTCAGTTCGAGTTGAAGCTAAATCCCGATCAAGTCTGAATACAAAGGCTGTTCGACTGTCTCGAATGTAGTCAACATACATATTGAGTATATATTGAATGCATAGAAGACTAGTTTCCAATTTCATTTCTTCTGAGGGAAACATCATCTCAATTTGATTTTAATCTTTTTTCAAGAATGATATTAAAATTATTTCAATAATAGTAGATGTGAATTTATATGCAACATTTAAACGTATTTTATGTGCAAAAGTTTTTCCGTGTAGAAGCTTTGTATTATCAATTGGTTATAATTGTAATTAGTATAATGGAATATTATTAGTAATGAAAATATTTTTTTTTCCAAAACATAATATCAGAAAAAGGCGGGCCGAGAGAGGCTAAAGAATTTAAGGGGGGGGGGGCTGAGAGGGGCCTCAGCTTTTCAAAACAACGTAATTACTAAAAATAGCTATTTAAAAAAAGAATTACAACAAAATTTGAGGGGGGGCTATATCGAGGGAAAGGGGTTATTCTTGGTCTTACAACTATATATCGATTAATAAATGTACTAGGGGAACCTGCCGTGCTCGCTCCGCTCGCCAACCCTGGTATATCACTGCCATCATTCAATTTTAATTTAAAACTAATATATATTTGTTAACATATTGATCGGATATGTATTTTAAAAAATTAAATAACACTTTAGAAGATATAAAAATATAGATATAAAAATGAATCATGGATTTTAAATGATATAAGAATTTAATATTTAATAATAATAAAATTTTAAGTCAGTTATATAAAATTATTTAATACTGTATCTAAAAGTTATGATAATAAACTTAAAGTTTTACTTGTTAATAATGTATCAAAAATCAAAAAGAAAAGATAGTTAAAGGTGATATTCAAAAGTTTATAATAAATCAAATTTATATATTTATAAATACGGAAAAGATATAATAGAAAGATACGATATATACCAATATACGATATATTACACGCAAAGAGTATAAATAATATAATTAACGATCAGT
Organism: Anastatus disparis; assembly: GCA_017163975.1. Taxonomy (NCBI): domain Eukaryota; kingdom Metazoa; phylum Arthropoda; class Insecta; order Hymenoptera; family Eupelmidae; genus Anastatus; species Anastatus disparis. The sequence continues at coordinate 1,707,308 of JAFFSR010000370.1, read as the reverse complement.
CTCAAATATCTAACAGTCTAAAGAATTACATAAAATCAAGCGTGTAAAGAGCGCAGTCGAAATATCAGCAGTATACAGCAAATTAAAATCACAGAACGAGGTTTAATGTACAGTAACATACAAGTCAAGCTGAGAAAAATATAATCATTCACTCTATACACACACATCCTACAATCACGCCAATAAATGCAATCATGCCTTAAATTTATAAAAGGTACATCACATAATCAATTAACACATATGATATAGTCCGAAAATAATACTGTTTAATCGAGGTCGAGTGAAGAGCGCCTTTGAACTTGCTAATTGATGGAAGATTTTTAATGTCAGCAGGTAGAGAGTTCCAAAAATGCGCACCTTGAACTTGAAAGAAATTTCTTCCAGTCTCAGTGCGCATGAGGGGTACCGCAAGATCTTTAATCTCACCCCTTGTGGTCGCTCTGGGTATATATCTAGTGAGGAGACCCACTAGATATTCGGGAGTATTCATACGTACGATTTTTTACATAAATACAGCCATAAAATACTGTTTCCTTGAATCAGTAAGTAGCCAACCCAAATCATGTCTATGGGGAGAGATGTTATCACCCATCCTCACGCCTAATACATATCTCAAACATGAATTTTTCATTGTCTGTAGCCATCTTCGTAACTCCTGCAAAGCATCGAACAAAACCACTGAGCAGTAATCAAGATGTGGGAACTGCAGGGCGGTTGCGAGTTGCTTACGTAGAGCCTTAGTGGTGTACCGACGGAAAAACCGCAGGCTATGATTCACTCTATTGAATTTGCAGTCAACATATTATTGTGCGGTTCCCACGACAGTTTAGAGTCAAGTACAACACCAAGGCTTATAATGGTGTCAGAGAAAGGAATACCGATACCGCTCCCCAGGTCGATCGTCCTTGGCTCACTTAAATAAAAATTTTTAATAAAACGATTACTTCCAAAGACGATCACCTTTGTTTTACTAGCATTCAAAGTGAGAGAAACATTAGTAGCCCACCCCGACACCGCCCCGGCCGCCCTCTGTAAAATACGAATCCCCTCATCCACGTCATCATAAGAAACCTGTGTATAAATTTGAAGATCATCCGCATACAGCAGATGCCTGACGGAACCAGAGTCCAGTGCGTCACGCACGTCATTTATGTAAAGGCAAAACAACAGAGACTCCAGCACCGAACCCTGAGGTACTCCTAGATTGGTTGTTAGCCAATTCCATTCCTCCTTTAAATGTGTGAAAACTATTTGTTTCCTACCTGATAAATAGGAGTTAATCCAACCGAGTGCGGCCCTGGAGAACCCCATCGATCTAAACCTCGTAAGAAGTTTGGAGGGAGAGATCGTGTCGGATGCCTTACTCAAGTCAAAAAGTAGCAGTAACGTGACAAGTTTCCTGTCTAGACCTGAAGATCAAGCAATTTTTGGTATGTTATGTACATTTGGTCATGGGCGATCTTCTCAAGAACCTTTGAAAGAAAACAAGATGGCTATAGGCCTAAAATCTTTTAGCGGCTTAGGTGCAGCACACTTTTTCAATGGTATAATAGGTTCTTGCTTCCAACGGCAAGGAAATACCCCCCGTGCAAAAGAGGAGTCGAACAAAGTCACAAGATGTTCACCAATAAATGGTAAAGCTTTAACTATCACGCTTTGCGGAATGCCATCCTCACCACAAGCTTCTGAGGGAAAATGTGAAATTGTAAGAACAACATCATTAAAACTAATTGGTTTAAAGGTAAACCCACTTTCATTCCATTGAGAAAGAATTCTCAATCGCTCTTCACTATCCTCCTGCGGTGAGACGTCGGAGTATGATGCATAGCACCGTACTGGACCAACTGTAACGATAACTCAGCCGACAGCTTTCTAAGAAACTTGATATCACTACTCTCTTTAAGGATATCGTCTTTCAAGTCCCTCATCCTAATTTTATGGGAATAGTTCGAACAAAAATTTCTTATATCATTCAACAAGTTAGAGTTTTTAATAAACGAAACAGCAGGAGGACGATAAATAACAGAAACTAGCTAACTTACAAAGAACAGGAAATATATTCAGGCACCTCCGGCTTACCGCTACTATTACTAGTTTACGTCTCCGAAGTGGCCAAAATAGTGTATTCTAGATTATCCTTAATATACAAGGCAACTCCTCCACCACGCAAGTTTCTGTCCTGTCTAAGCATTTTGTACCCCCCGATCAGAATGACGTCATCCGTTACAGACGGACCCAGCCAGGTCTTAGCAACTCCGAATATATCGTAAGAATAGTAATCACTTAAAAGTTTACGCACTTGCCCAATATGAGCCCTCAAAGACGTCACATTCAGGAAGCACGCAGTAGTTCACTCCTCTTCCCTATTCGACTCTCCAAAGAGGACCAGCGCAGTCATTGGGGAGAAACTCTTTCTAAGGATATTGCATGATTTTTAATTAATTCCTGATTCAAGCTCATCCCACTATTGAGAGGTTTAAATTTATCATGACCAGTAGATCCACTATATGTTAGAACTTCATCGTGTTTCCCAATATCAGTTACGTTAACATTTTTCTGTACAATAGATTTAGATTTATCTAATATTTCATTTAAATCATGTACACTTTCAAAACTGTGTACTCTCTCCCCTCTCTCCCTCCTCACCATAAATTTACTACCTCTATGTCAAACAAACTTGCAAACTTTTTCTTTAGCATACTTTTTAAGATTTTCAAATTTAATATATTTATTTTTTTTAAGATACTCATTTATATATATTTTAGAATGGTGCTTGGTGGTAGAAAAACTGCCGAGGAGGGAGGGATCCAGATCCGCTGTCGAAAAATCCGTTAATCTACGTCTAGCCATAAATACCTTCTGCACCAAGTCATTTCCAGAAAGTCTAACCAACAATGAGAACGCAACACTTGGACTGCCATCGATCTCACGCCCAGCAGACATCCTGCCCTTATTTTTATTTTTAGAATTAGAGATTACAGTAACAGATACAATATTTGAACGGTTAAAAGTCGGAAGTATGGTTTCCAGAACAGCGCAAGCATAATCCTCCAGCCCGACATTAGCCGCAGAGCAGTCTAGTCCGCTGGACATCACCAAGACACTATTCCCAGAACCACACCTCTTCACAGCATGACAGGATGCCTCTCTGCTACTATCTGTGTGTGTTTTTAATATTCGTACATCGTTCGAATCAACAGGTGCTTCAGTATATGTGTTATGAGAGCTACTATCTGTACGTTTAAATGATTGTGTTACATTTAAATCTACAGGAATATCAGTGTTAGTGTTGGTGTTAGTGCTGATTAAGTGTTCGTCCTGGGCCGTGAGATCACTAACGGTCTGCACTACCTCGGCCACCCTGGTCTTAAGTTGAGAAAAGTTGCTGTTTACTCCATTGAATTCATTACCTAAAAATGCCTGCATATTATTAAAATTAGTCGTGAAAAATTTGAAAAACTTTTCATGCATGCCATTTAGAGCAGACGACAACTCCCCCAACAGCCGGAAGTCGATTAAGATCATTTTGAATCAGCTCGAAGCTGCAGGATAGCGCGCTCTCCAAAGCAGACACAGCTGCATTTACTGAGGAAGAATCAGCACCATCATTACTCTGCTTTAGACCACTATCTTTATCTTTACTAATACTGTTATCCGGGGTGACCAATGCAGCATCACCTCTAAATTTTTCATTAAGAGCAGGTCGTATATCTCTGTCCTTTTCTAATCAAAGAATTAATTTTTATGCAAAAACTAATAATTGTAGCAAAAAATAAGGAGATAGCCCCATCTCGTATAATAAAAAGCAAGATTTTCTTTAAAGAGGAAAAATTATTTTTATCGATTCGTTTTGAAGAAAACCTTGAAAAACTTAAAAAATAGAGGTTAGGATGGACAATTCAGTTTTTCAAGGTTTTCTTAAAAACGAAACAATAAAAATAATTTTTCCTCATAAAAGAAAATCTTGCTTTATATTATACGAAATAGGGCTTTCTTCTTATTTTTTGCTAAAATTATTAATTTTTGTGAAAAAATCAATTCTTTGATTAGAAAAGAACAGATATACTCGACTTCCTCTTAATCAAATTAATAATTACGCTATGTTCTCCTCCAACCACTGTAGAACAACGCGAATTCTTGATCACAGAGTGTCCTTGTGCTTTCGTAATCGGTGCGACAGGTGAGCATCCTCGTGATGGAGTAGAAGCAACGATAGGCCAGGCTATAGAAGCACCTCGTATAGTGGTATTGCGTGGTCCAGCGCCAGTGCCAGTGAGTGGGGCAGCGGGAGAAGCTATAAGTCGGCCAGCAATACATCTCTAACAATCATATTTCGGATCACCATCGTTATCATGAGGCACTCGCTTCATACATTTCACATGGCACCGCTGGCGGCATGTAAAACTCTGTATTAATTTTTTCAACTCTCTTATATTATCAGCGGGAAAACCGCAGATGGTGCAGCAGTCCTTGATGGTATTTTGTGACATGGTTTAAGCTGTATAATATGTTAAGAGAAGTGAGAGAACCAAGCACGAAGCAGAACTTATGATATAATAGAAAAGGAATAAAAGATAGTAGCAAGAGCAGCGTCAGAGAAATAAAAATAATAATGAAAGCAAAACAAAACAAAGATGGCCTATGAAAGTCTCCACCCAAGTATATCACTTAGAATTAAATATAAAAGAAATAAGTTATATAGTAAAAAAAAGCAGCATAATAAGCTGTTTATAATTCGCGCGTCAAATATATAAAATCAAAAGGCCAGGTGGAAACGCGCCTTAAGTATGGTAATTACCTGTCACTTATCCATAGAATAGGTAAGACAGTAGACAAGGTAACCCATAGATGGTGCTTCTAATGACGCACTTGAAAGATTTCTCTAAGAGATAGTCAATTTATCGCCAAAAATATTGTAGGTTATGTAGCATATGCATAACCTATATGCGACACATGCATGAACCATGAAGATGCAACTGCATCCCCCCACTGCACCACCACTCAACACTTCACTTCACAGTCAAAACAGCAAACCAGCAATGCTCCAAACATTTCTCAACCATCAGCAACAGCAACACAAACAACAACAAAATGACAATGCTGGGTAGAGTGTTGCACGAAGACAGAAAAACGTCCAGGGTCCGAGAAATGCAAATGCACAAGTGCAAACAAGTCAAGCCAAGCCTTGAGGACCCCCAGCTGGACGATTCTCTGTAAAAAGATTCACTCGGCAGAGTGAAATAAAAATATGAGAACACAAAAAGACAGAGCCGAAGCAGCGTGTCAGTGAATACTTACAAATTTTTTTACATGTTTTGGGTAACAAAAAGAATATATTTTCAGAGTTTCAGCGATTTTTATTTTTTTGTTCTCTCAGTTGGCGTGAAATGTCCCTTATATATATATATAATAGGCATTTCATGACAATTTGCACGCACGCATACTCATACACTCACATGCACGCACACTTGGGCTATATATATGGGACATTCCGTGCCAAATCTCACGTGCGTCTAGTCAGGTTTATATATATATATATATATATATATATATATACAGTACCCTGCAAAAGTTTTCGGAAAATTTTTTTAAGAAAGGTAATTCTTTAAATAAAAATATCTCTGGTCCTATTGGTCGTAGAATAAAAAACGAAAAAGGAAATTGAAGTAGAGATCAAATACTAACTTTTTATGGATCGCAAAATTTTTTAAGGTGTTTTTTCTAATTTTTATACCGTTTTGAAAATTTTGAAAATTTTTGAAATTTTTAAATTTTGTTCAATCACTTGTATCTTTTTAAAATATAAAGCTATGTGAAAAATTCAAACGAAAATTGAAAGATATCGACGAAATCTAAAAGTTTTCACAAAGGTTATTTTTTGCTAGGATGACTTTTTAAAAAGTTAGATGTGATTGAATATCACCGTTTAGTAATTAAGAATGTTTAGTTTTCTGTATAATTCAACATTTTTTTTCTAGACAACATATAAATTACATTAATTTCTATATTTATATAATACTTAATGTGTTAGTAACAAACTTCAAATTAAGTGAATTTTTTTATAAAATTGTTAATTTGCGTTCTATTACAAATTATATAAAAAATGTTAAGAGTTGTTTAATAAATTAATTTTTTACTATGTCTATATTCAATCACGTCTAATTTTTTTTAAATTATCCTAGCAAAAAATAACCTTAGTGAAAACTTTTAGATTTCGTCGATATCTTTCAATTTTTGTTTGAATTTTTTACTTAGCTTCATTTTTTAAAAAAATACAAGTAATTGAACAAAATTTAAAAATTTCGAAAATTTTCAAAACGGTATAAAAATTAGAAAAAACGACTTAAGAAAATTTTGCGATCTATAAAAAGTTAGTATTTGATTTCTACTTTAATTTCCTTTTTTGTTTTTTATTCTACGACTAATAGAATCGGAGATATTTTCATTTAAAGAATTACCTTTCTTAAAAAAATTTTCCAAAAACTTTTGCAGGATATATATATATATATATATGGGGCATTCTTTGTGAATCGGTATCCCCTCTTCTCCAAAATTGTAGTGAACTAAAATAATTTTATGACAGCTTAAAATCTTCCTTTCTTCATTTAGTTTTAGATGCAAAGTGGCGTTTTCGAAAATTCAATATAGTGGCTCCAATAGGGTGGCCAAAACTTAGGACTCAAGGTCAAACGGAGGTCGAGCTCATCGATTCAAATGATATGATTTTTTTACTTCTGATTCTGAATGAACAGAAAAGGGTACCATCGATTTTATAAAGTGAAATACACTTCATTTTTTTCGTTTTTATATCCAAAAATGTGTTTGTTGGGGCACAATATGAGAGTAAAATGTGATTCGGGATTCAAAAAAATTTTTTTGGGTCCCACAGGACAAAAACAGTATTTTTTCAGTTTTATTTTTTTATCCACAGAACATGAAATATTTATGGAAGACTAGCAGAATATTGGCACAACAAATACTTTAAGGATCTTTTATTCAATATTCGTATGTTCTTGATTTTTCTTATATCGGAAAATATTCCAATATAAGAAAAATCAAGAACATACGAATATTGAATAAAAGATCCTTAAAGTATTTGTTGTGCCAATATTCTGCTAGTCTTCCATAAATATTTCATGTTCTGTGGATAAAAAAATAAAACTGAAAAAATACTGTTTTTGTCCTGTGGGACCCAAAAAAATTTTTTTTGAAATATCATGAAATATTCTTGAAAGATTCCAACAATATTTCAATAAAAGATTTGGGTAAACTCAGATCTTCATCTCAGCGGAATATTTCATGAAATATTCCGATGGAATATTTAAGGAATTTTTCGTGAAATATTTCATGGAATACTTATGGGAAATTCCCAAAATATTGACATGGAAGATTCGGAATATTTTATGAATCTGACACGGAATCAGTGATGGATTTCGAAGATGCTTATATGATATCCAACAGCCAACTTCAAAGTACATACTACAGAATAATATATTCTGCTTATACTCTAATTCTACGGTATACTCTGAAGTTGGCTAAAGGATATCCTAATATATAGATATACATAAATGTATAAAGCATCCTCGAAATCCATCACTGCACGGAATATTCCTGTTATATTACAAATTGGAATATTCCTGAAATATTACACAATATTTCAAGAATATTCTAGGGATGTTTCATGAAATATTCCGCTGGAATATTCATGGAATATTTACATTTTGGGTGGTAAATATTTAATATTATATAATAACACATTGTATCATCAATACGAACCGGCATATATAAACAATTACATATAGTTATACAGTCGCACTTACATAGAGATCGCTGCAAGTGAATACACAAAACACCAAACATTAGACTTATATAGTAAGTGAGGCATCTTCCAACCACTTGGGGATAGAATTTCCATTCAACGAGCATCCCCTTATCGGCGTAACTGGCAATTGAACAGATAAAGCTATTGAAATCTTTCAGTAGATTATTAATGTAATATTTATGAAATTTTCCGTAGAATATTCCGCTGAAAGATTCTAAAAATCCTTCAGTATTCCGTGGAATATTGCTAGAAGATTTATGTAATATTTTGCTGGAAGAATTTAAAGTTTCTTATTAATTTATTCTTAATTCTCTTTATTAAAAAATGTCACCAAACATTCTCCAGTCTATTATTTCTTAGAAATCATTAATTTTTATAAAAATAACACACGATTTAAACATATTTTTATACGCGATATTAAAGAAAGATATTAGTTTTTTCATTCTGTGCAGTAAATGTTAAGAAAAATACCAAAAAATGGTGAAAAATATAGATTTTCGCATTTCAGGTAATGTTGCACTAATTATAAAAAGATATTATTCAGACGAAAAAGTTTTATTTTTTCCGTACTTTAAGATGCAAAAACTAAATCTAACGCTCTCGACTCCAATTATGGTCATATTTACATTTTTAAGTTTCATGAATGATTTTTTAGGTTATGTTGAGCTTCGATCATTTCCAAAAGAATTGTACTAAAACTTAATCACTGATAAATTTTTTTTAAAGAATTCGTAAATAACGTAACGAGAAAAAAAATTAAAATAAAAAAATGCTGTTTTTAGGCCTGTGGGACCCAAAATAAATTTTTTCGATCACGGATCACATTTTTCTCTTATATTGTGCCCCAACAAACACATTTTTAGGTATAACAACGAAAAAAAATAAAGGGTATTTTACTATATAAAACCGATGGTACTCTTTCGTGTTCATTCAGAATCAGAAAAAAAAATCAAATAATTTGAATCAAGATGTTTGACCTCCATTCGACGATAACCCAAATATGCCAGAATCGTATCGACATCAGGATCGAAAGCGGCGATCTCAAGAACGTGAGGGCTTACTGATTCAAGATCTGTTATCAGCCGAAATATCAGTCAAGTATATAAAAATAACGATTGACAAAAAAATAACCTTTGAAATGCAGTTTGACCATGACTATAATACCATATTTCAATGTAGAATTTGGTGCTCTATTCATTGTTAGTGAGAGAAGAACGAAAAATTCAAAACTGTACGAGTTATAAAATTTTGAAAAATTTCTACAAACTTCCTAAGTTTTGGCCACCCTACTAGAGCCACTATATTGAATTTTCGAAAACGCCACTTTGCATCTAAAACAAGATGAAGAAAGGAAGATTTTAAGCTGTCATACAATTTTTTTAGTCCACTACTATTTTGGAGAAGAAAAGGGTAACCCATTCACAAAATTCACAAAAAAAAATATATATATATATATATATATATATATATATATATATATACGGCAATTTATATATATATATATATATATATATATATATATATATATATATATATATATATCATTCACATTGATTCTAGAGTACTGTATTTCCCTTGATAGGGTGATAGAGGACATTATTCTGAACAAACTTTATATTGTAATTGTTTTTCTATCTCGTATAGTTTTTAAACTACGGCACTTTGAAGTTAGATAGATAGATAGATATTAATTTATTTTGTAAAAGAGTACAAAAAGGCGTGTAATACATCAGATTACATTACAAGCAATAAATAATAATTCTGTATAAAGTATTGCACATAATATGATAAGATATCACAGTCAAATATTAAATTAATATATAATACTGTATCAGTAAGTCACTATATAAAAGCGATATCACAGACTACTCTAAATACACGCAGGAAGCATAAAAACATAAATTACAATAAAAACAGTCTTAAATATCTATCAGTCATAAAATTAAAATCATATTAAAATCAAATAACACAATTTAAAAGATAAAGCATAAAGCATAGTCATGACATCAAATAAAAATAAAATTGGACATAACAATGCAACAATAAATAAAAATAATATAATAATAAAATTCAAAAATAAAAACTTGATACCGAAGATGTCATGACTACAAATAAAAAAAAAACAGAATCACTCATTCTTTCTACATTCATTCAACCATCATTCGCGCTAATAAATACATTCACACCTTAAATCTATATATAAGACAAAACAAAATAAATTAACATAAAATTAAAATACTGAAAATTAAGATCACTCGAGGTCGAGTAAGTACCTCCTCAAAGCCGACTTGAACCTGCCGAGCGATGGAAGATTTTTTATATCGGCAGGCAGGGAGTTCCAGAAATGCGCACCTTGAACTTGAAAGGAATTTCTTCCAGTCTGAGTACGCATGAAGGGCACTGCAAAGTCCTTAATCTCTCCCCTAGTGGCTATCCTAGGTACATATCTAGTAAAGAGACTCACTAGATACTCTGGAGTATTCATGCGCACGATTTTGTACATAAGTACAGCCATAAAATACTGTCTCCTTGAATCAGTACGCAGCCAACCCAGAGCAGCTCTATGAGGAGAGATATGATCGCCCATTCTCACACCCATTACATATCTCACACATGAATTTTGTAGTCTTTGTGAGCGTCTTCTCAACCCCTGCGAAGCATCAAGCAAAACTACTGAGCAGTAGTCGAGGTGCGGAAACAGCAAGGCGGCTGCGAGTTGTGTACGCAGGGCCTCAGTGGTGAACCGACGGAAAAACCGCAAACTATACATTATCCTATTAAATTTTTTAGTCATCATATTAATGTGCGGCTCCCATGACAACCTAGCGTCAAGCACAACACCAAGGCTCACAACGGTATCAGAGAAAGATATGTCGACACCACCCTCAAGCTGAATCGTTCTCGACTCACCAGTATAGAAGTCATTAATAAATCGACTACTGCCAAAAACGATTGCTTTAGTTTTGCTTGCATTTAATGTGAGAGAAGCATCGACAGCCCACCCCGACACCGCCCTGGCCGCCCTCTGCAAAATACGAATACCTTCATTCACATGTTCATAAGGGACCTGAGTATAGATTTGGAGGTCATCAGCATTTAATATGTGCTCGACGAAACAGGGGTCGAGTGTGTCACGTATATTATTAATGTAAAGGCAAAACAACAGAGGCCCCAGCACTGAACCCTGTGGAACTCCTAGATTGGTTGTTAGCCAATCTGAATCCTCTTTTAAGTGTGTAGAAACCATTTGTTTCCTACCTGATAAATAGGAGCTAATCCATTCAAGTGCAGCCCTGGAAAGCCCCATCGATCTAAGCCTCGCAAGCAATTTGGAGGGGCAGATCGTGTCGAAAGCCTTACTAAAGTCAAATAGAAGTAGTAACGTGGCAAGTTTCTTGTCAAGACCTGATCTTATGTCGTCTGTAAGTTTAAGTATGGCAATCTGCGTAGAATGGTGCTTTCTGAAACCAGTCTGCAAAGAGTCAAGTATTTTGTGTGTCGTAATGTACTCTTGCAGTTGGTCATGGGCAATCTTCTCCAGAACCTTTGAAAGAAAGCATAATATTGCTATTGGCCTAAAATCTTTAGGCATCTTAGGTGCAGGACACTTCTTCAAAGGCACAATGCGTGCACGCTTCCAAAGGCAAGGGAAGATCCCTTTCGCAAAAGAGGAATTGAAAAGAGTCACAAGATGCTCTCCAATAAACGGTAGTGCTTTGAGTATCACACTCTGCGGAATGCTATCCTCGCCACAAGCCTGTAATGAAAAATGCGAAATCGCAAGGATTACATCATTAATATTAATTGGCTTGAAGGCAAAGCCACTTTCACTGCACTCTGAAAGAATCTTCTTATGTTCCGCAGTATCATCATGCGGCGAGACTGACACCCCCGCAAAATGTGCATTAAGCTCATCAGGAGTGAATCCATTCAAGTCCCCTTGAGGTCCGGACAGGAGTCCCAGGTCTTTTAACTCCTTCCAGACATTACCTCCAGCAAGAGCATCAAACAGTCTATTATGATAATAATTTGTCTTAGCATGTTCTGTCTGTTCGTCTATAGTTTTACGCAGTTTCAAGAATTCAGAGAGATAACACTCCTCCTTCGTCCGTTTAAACCTACGATACGTGGCATCTCTCTTGTGCCGCATCTGCGACAACTCTTTATCTATCCAAGGAAATTTATCTTTACCAATTTTAAGTGACTTTAGTGGCGCCAGATTTTGTATTGCTGCCGTAAGGTTGTCGCAGAGGCAGCCAAGCGCAGATTCCGGGTCAACTGTACCAACTGTAAATGGCGTCCAATCACAGCCGGCCAAACTCTGCACCAATAAGTTTGGACAGATATCTTTATAATTCCTATACTTAATTATCTTTTCATCTGTCTTCATAAAATTACAAGAAATGCATACATCAATTAAATTGTGCTGACTGTGAAAATTCACCGGTAAGTTGCGTGCGTCAAGTACTGTGTCATTATCGTCCACAAGAATCAGGTCAATCCACGTGTGAAACGTCGGAGTGTGATGCGTGGCACCGTGCTGAACTAACTGTAACGAAAGCTCAGCCGATAATTTATTAATAAATTTGGCATCACTGCTCTCACGCAGGAGATCGGCATTCAGGTCTCCCATTATGATTTTATGAGAGTATTCAGAGGCAAAATTTCTTAAGTTATCCAAAAAATCAGTATTTCTAAAAAAGGAAATTGCAGGAGGTCAATAAATAACAGAAACCAGCGCGGCTTCGGAGCTGCCCAATTGCACGGAACAAAAAATATATTCAGGTACCTCCGGTTTACCTTCACTATGATTAGTTTAAGTATCCGAAGTAGCCAAAATAGTGCACTTTAAATTATCTTTAATATACAAGGCAACTCCTCCACCACGCAAGTTTCTGTCTTGTCTGAATACTTTATACCCCTTGACCCGAATGACGTCATCCGAAATAGATGGACCCAGCCAGGTCTCAGCCACTCTAAATATGTCGCAAGAGGGACCATCACTTAGAAACTCACGTACTTGCCCAATGTGAGCCCTTAAAGAGGTCACATTCAGAAAGCATGCTCGCAGTTCACCCCTCCTCCCCGTACGACTCCCCGAGGAGGCCAGGCGCAGTCATTGGGGAGAGGCCACACTTGACATTACTCCATTATTCGCCAGTATATTTCGTTGATGATCAAAGGCTTTAGTAGTATTAGTATCACATTTATTATTATTGCACTTGACATTTGATAGAATTTCAGAATTGTCTTTATTTGCATTTACACCGTTATCTAGTTTCTTGCTATCTATCAATAAATTATCTAAGTATTTTCATTAAAAAAGTTGTGTGCTCTCTCCCCTCTCTCCCTCCTCACCAGAAATCTGCCATGTCTGTGCCAAACAAATTTAAAGCCTTTTTCTTTGGCATACTTTTTCAATTTATTAAAATTAGCATATTTCTCTCTAGGCAAAAATTCATTAATAAATATCAAGCTGTGATGTTTGATGGAAGAAAGACTGCCAAGGAGGGAGGGATTAAGATCCGCCGTCGAATAACCCGTGAATTGTCGTTTAGCTTCAATCACCTTTTGCACCAGATCCTCCTCAGAAAGTCTAACCAGCAATGAGAATGAACCCCTCAGGCCGCCACTGATCCCACGATCTGCAGACATCTCGTTTACATTGTCATGTTTAGCAATTTTCTTAACAGAAATTATATTCGTACGCTTGATTGTCGGGAGAATGGTATTAAGAACGGCACAGGCGTAATCATCCGGCCCAACATTGACTGCTGAGCAGTCAAACCCGCCAGAGATCACCAATGTACCACTCCCAGAACCACACTCCATCTCAACTTGACGAGGTGCTTCCTCACTAATTATATTATGTGTATGTGGTGCTTGTGTTATTTCTACAGATTCAGATGCGTGTAAAGTGTGCTCATTCATTTCCGTGAGATCCGCAACGGCCTGCGCTACGCCAGCTACCCCAGTTGTAAGGTTAAAGAAATCCCTGTTCACTCCGTGAAACTCGTTGTTTAGAAAAGTTTGAATATTATCAAATTTATTACTGATGATTTTATTACACGTTTCAGTTTTATTGTTTAGAACAGACAGGAAATTCCTTTCCGAAGTGACTATTATTTCCTTAAGTTTTCGATTTTCCTCTAACAGCTGCATCTGCTTAGTTTCTAAATTTTTAATAAATTCATTTTGTTTTTCAATTTTGGACACAATATCCCGCAGGCCCTTGTCAAAATTTTGGACTTGGCTTTCAAAAGTTAAAAGTCGATCAAATGAATTAAATAATTTATCAAGCCTGCCAGATAGTGCGCCCTCTAGAGCAGATACAGCTGCCTGCAATGAGGAAAAATCTAAGTCACCTTGGACCACATCAAAATTATTATTATTCTTACAATTATTACTATTATTATTATTCGGGGCAGCGTGCGCAGCGCCACCTCCCAATCGCTTATTAGATAAATGTATACTTAAACTACTTCTCCCTCCATCCGCCGTGGCACCGCTGTTGTTGTTGATGGTCGAAGTTTGCAGGCTGACAGGTGTCACTTTCGAGTCAGTTCGTGAAGGTGTTGAGGCACTGATGGGCTGATTGGAAACAGCTTTGCGTGCGATCTGCGAAACTCCATTGACCTTGATGCTACCACTGACTGATGATGTTGAATTATTTTTTATTTTTTCAATGCACCTTTTACATTCATACTTTGTGCCATTTTCCATTTTTGAACGAGTCATGCATTTCGCATGACAACGCTGCCGGCACGTGAAACACAAATGGAGCTTTGCCATACCCCATTTATCATTGGTGGATAACTTACAAATCGCACAACTGTCCATTACTCCGACCTCTATTGTACACTACAGTAACTAAAACTGATCTCCTTATAGGGTAGTGTAGACTTCTATTTTATCGGTCGGAAAAATTAGCCACCAGGATCTCTGCCTGCAGATGAAAAATTGCCTCCAAACTAACCTCAAAACTGCGATGATTCTAACCTCCAAGGAACAGCACCCTGATGTAAAATACCAGATAAAATGCAAGGACCGCTGATAAAACTGATGATTTATAACTGAGACGGTTCCTTGCAAATTGAGCGTGCAAGAGTCTGTAAGAAAAACGCCCTAGGGCACAAAAATGCAGTACCAGAACAAAAATAAGAAGAGTGAAAAATAAAACGTGTTTAACTACTTACAGATGGAGGGAGAACCCTGAAAAAGTTACGCTTTTTCAGCCAATCAGAGAGCGAAATTTTAAACGTTCGAAAACAGCAACAAGTGTGTGCCCATTCTGCCCCGGTAGCAACAAGCTTATTGATCGCTTGCATAGTTACCAAATAAATAAACATTTGTTTGTTATTGTCCCTGACATATAACCCAAAAATAAAAATTTGAGTATTCTAATGTTTACAATCGTCGTACGTAATGTTAAATAATGTATGGCAATGCTAATTTTATAATGAAGATACAAGTTGTTGGTTTATGTTATTTTATAACTAAATAAATGATTTTATTTTATAACTAATAAATTCAATAAAAATAATAATTTGAAATTTCAAAAATATCAAATTACTAATTGAATAAATTATTAGTAATAATGATTAATTATTAATAAATAATTATTATAATTACTAATGGATTATAATAAATAATTTAATTTTGAAATATTTCTGTCAAAATAGTCTTTTGAACAATATTGCCCTAAAAAAAATATTCAACTTCGGTGTTATTTCGTATACCGAACCGTATTTTTGACTACTATGATACTTCCATTCATACGAAAAATTCATTCAGTGTACGAAATAATAACGAAGTTCGATGTTTTTTTCGTAAGCGTGTTGCAAATATGATAATTCGTAAAAAAGCAGGCGTAAAAGTAACGATAATAATTAAATATTCATTTCTTTCGAATATTTAATAAGATATACTTTTTCTTCTAATTACTGAAAAAAGTTAAGTAACTTCATGATAATATCGTTGTTTTGCACAAAATGAATTTTTTTATGATTATTCTTATTTTAAAAATGGGTACAATCAGATAATTCTATTCAACAAAACATGTTTCAATATGCTTAAGCTTGACAGCGTTATAAAGAATTTTTTGTTTATAATTACAGTTTTTTAAGGTAACTCCTTTGGGTTGTACACATCATGCAGAACATAATTATAAAATTATTTTTAGTTAGCTTTTTCATGAATTCTATGCATTAAACGTACAATTACCTAAGAAAGAGATACTTTAGGGTGCAAATAAAAAGTATTTCATAACAATTGCAACCCTAGTCCGTTGAGATATTAATAATTCAAAAAGGGATACAAGAAATGTTCTAAAAACACAGAAAACTTCTTATGATTGGAACGCAATAAAGCTCATTTTGTGCCTTAAAAAATGTCAGAGGGAGTTACCCACGTAATTTCAGTGATAGTGCTTACAGTTTAAACGTAAATTACAATTGTTTATTAATACACTTTATAATTTTTTCAAACAATTGTAATTTACGTTTAAACTGTAAGCACTATCAATGGAATTCCATGGGTGACTCCTTTTGAAATTTTTTAATGCACAAAATGAGCTTTATTACGTCCCAATCACATGAACTATGAAAAAGTTTCCTGTGTTTTAAGGAAATGTTTCGTATCTCTTTTTGAATTATTAATATCTTCGCGACTAGGGTTGCAATTGTTATGAAATAATTTTTTTCTTCACGCTAAAGTATCTCCTTCTTAGGTAATTGTACGTTCAATGCATAAAGTTTATGAAAAAGCTAATTAAAAATAATTTTCCAATGATGCTCTGCATGACGCTTATAACCCAAGGGAGCTACCTTAAGTTTCACGAATATTCATTTTTATAAAGAATATTTTTTTTCAGTAATATATCTATAAATTTTTGAATCAATGTGCTAACAAAATACAATAGATATTATTCATGTCTGTTAAAAAGTCTAGCAGAAAGTCTGGTAGAAAGTCTAGCAGCAAGTCTAGCAAAACGTCTTCCAAAAAGTCTAGCAGAACGTCTTGCGAATAGTCTCACAAAAAGTCTTGCGTAAAGTCTGGCCAAAAGTTTTTCAAAAAGTCTGGTGAAAAGTGTTGCGAAAAGTCTGTCGAACAGTGTGGCTAAAGGTCTGGCGATGAGTCTAGGAAAAAGTCGGGCAAAAAGTCTAGCTAAAAATCTAGTAGAAAGTCTTGCAGGAAGTCTGGCAAAACGTCTTGCAGAAAGTCTAGCAGAAAGTCTTGCGAATAGTCTGGCAAAGAGTCTTGCGGAAAATCTGGCAAAAAGTTTTTCAAAATGTCTGTTGAAAAGTGTTGCGAAAAGTCTGTCGAACCGTGTGGCAAAAAGTCTGGCGGTGAGTCTAGGAAAAAGTCGGGCAAAAAGTCTAGCAAAAGATCTGGTAGAAAGTCTTGCAGAAAGTCTGGCAAAACGTCTTGCAGAAAGTCTAGCAGAAAGTCTTGCAAATAGTCTGGCAAAAAGTCTTGCGAAAAGTCTGGCAAAAAGTTTTTCAAAATGTCTGTTGAAAAGTTTTGCGAAAAGTCTGTCGATCCGTGTGGCAAAAGGTCTGGTGGTGAGTCTAGAAAAAAATCTGGCGATAAGTCTAGCAAAAAGTCTGGTAGGAAGTCTTGCAGGAAGTCTGGCAAAATGTCTTAAGAAAGTATAGCAGAACGTCTTACAAATAGTCTGGCAAAGTCTTGCGTAAAGTCTAGCAAAAAGTTATTCAAAAAGTCTGGTAAAAAGTATTGCGAAAAGTCTGTCGAACCATGTAGCAAAAGGTTTGGCGATAAGTCTAGCAAAAAATCTGGTAGAAAGTCTTGCAGGAAGTCTGGCAAAACGTCTTGCAGAAAGTCTAGCAGAAAGTCTTGCGAATAGTCTGGCAAAAAGTCTTGCGGAAAGTCTGGCAAAAAGTTTTTAAAAAAGTCTGGTGAAAAGTGCGGATTAAAGTCTGTCGGAACGTCTGGCGGAAGGTATAGCGATAAGTATAGGAAAAGGTCGGGCAAACAGTCTAGCAAAAAATCTGAGAGAAAGTCTTGCTGGAAGTCTGGCAAAACGTCTTGCAAATAGTCTGGCAAAAAGTCTTGCGTAAACTCAGGCAAAAAGTTTTTCAAAATGTCTGTTAAAAGGTGTTGCGAAAAGTCTGTTGAACCGTGTAGCAAAAAGTCTGGTGGTAAGTCTAGGAAAGAGTCTAGTGGAAAGTCTAGCAAATAATCTGGTAGACAGTCTTGCAGGAAATCTGGCAGAACGTCTTGCAAAAAGTCTAGCAGAACGTCTTGCAAACAGTCTGGCAAAAAGTCTTGCGTAAAGTCTGGCCAAAAGTTTTTAAAAAAGTCTGGTGAAAAGTGCGGATTAAAGTCTGTCGGAACGTCTGGCGGAAGGTATAGCGATAAGTATAGGAAAAAGTCGGGCAAACAGTCTAGCAAAAAATCTGAGAGAAAGTCTTGCTGGAAGTCTGGCAAAACGTCTTGCAAAAAGTATAGCGAAACGTCTTGCAAATAGTCTGGCAAAAAGTCTTGCGTAAAGTCAGGCAAAAAGTTTTTCAAAAAGTCTGGTGGAAAGTGTTGCGAAAAGTCTGTCAAACCGTGTGGCAACAGGTCTGGCGATGAAAAAGTCTTGCAGGAAGTCTGGCAAAACGTCTTGCAAAAAGTCTAGCAAAACGTCTTGCAAACAGTCTGGCAAAAAGTCTTGCGTAAAGTCTGGCCAAAAGTTTTTTGAAAAGTCTGGTGAAAAGTGTGGATAAAAGTCTGTTGAAACGTCTGGTGGAAGGTCTGTCGATAAGTCTAGGAAAAAGTCGACCAAAAAGTCTAGCAAAAAATCTGAGAGAAAGTCTTGCTGGAAGTCTGGCAAAACGTCTTGCAAAAAGTATAGCAGAACGTCTTTCAAACGTTCTGACAAAAAGTCTTGCGTAAAGTCTGGCCAAAAGTTTTTTAAAAAGTCTGGTGAAAAGTGTGGATAAGAGTCTGTCTAAACGTCTAGGGGAAGGTCTGGCGATAAGTCTAGGACAAAGTCTGGCGAAAGTCTAGCAAAAAGTCTAAGAGAAAGTCTTGCAGAAAGTCTAGCAAAACGTCTTGCAAAAAGTATAGCAGAATGTCTCGCGGATAGTCTGGCAAAGTCTTGCGTAAAGTCTAGCAAAAAGTTTTCCGAAAAGTCTGGTGAAAAGTATTACAAAAAGTCTGGCGAAAAGTGTTGCACAAAGGTTATCGAAACGGCTGGCAAAGGGTCTGGTAATAAGTCTAGGATGAAGTCTGGTAGAAAGTCTTGCAGAAAGTCTAGTAGAACGTCTTGCGAATAGACTGGCAAAAAGTTTTTTAACAAGTCTGCAAAAAGTGTTGCAAAACGTCTGTCGAAATGTCTGGCAAAAGGTCTGGCGATAAGTCTGGCGAAATGTCTTGCAAAAAGTCTGGTAGAAAGTCTTGCAGGAAGTCTGGCAAAATGTCTTGCAAAAAGTCGAGCAGCACGTCTTGCGAATAGTCTGGCAAAAAGTTTTTGAACAAGTTTGGTAAAAAGTGGGGCAAACAGTCTGTCAAAACGTCTGGCAAAAGGTCTGGCGATAAGTCTGTCAAAGCGTCTGGCAAAAGGTCTAGCGATGAGCCTGTCGAAACGTCTAGCAAAAGGTCTGGCGATGAATATAGGAAAAAGTCTGGCGAAAAGTCTAGCATAACGTCTATCTTATAGTCTGGCGAATAGTCTAGCGTAAAGTCTTGCAAAAAGTTATTCAAAAAGTCTGGTGGAAAGTGTCGCGAAAATTATGTCGAAACGTCTAGCAAAAGGTCTGGCAATAAGCCTGTCGAAACGTCTCGTAAAAGGTCTGGCGATGAGTCTAGGAAAAAGTCTGTTGAGAAGTCTAGCAAAAAATCTAGCAGAACGTCTATTTAATTGTCTGGCGAGAAATCTAGCGTCAAGTCTTGCGAATAGTCTGCCAAAAAGGTTTTTAACAAGTCTGGAAAAAAGTGTCTAGGATAAAGTCCGGTAGCAAGTCTTGCAGGAAGTCTGGCAAAACGTCTTGCAAAAAGTCTAGCAGAACGTCTTGCGAACAGTCTGGCAAAAAGTCTGGTGTTAAGTCTGGTTAAAAGTGTTGCGAATAGTTAGGCAAAGTCTTGGGTAAAGTCCGGCAATAAGTTCTTCAAAAAGTCTGGAGAAAAGTGTTCCAAAAAGTTTGTCGAACCGTGTGGCAAAAGGTCTGGCGATGAGTCTAGGAAAAAGTCTAGTAGCAAGTCTTGCAGGAAGTCTGGCCAAACGTCTTGCAAAAAGTCGAGCAGATCGTCTTGCGAATAATCTGGCAAAAAGTTTTTCAACAAATTTGGTGGAAAGTGCGACAAAAAGTCTGTCGAAACGTCAGGCAAAAGGTCTGGCGATGAGTCAGGGAGAAAGTCTGGCGAAAAGTCTAGCAAAAAATCTTGTAGAAAGTCTTGCAGGAATTTTGGCTAAAGGTCATGCGTAAGGTTTGGCCAAAAGTTTTTTAAAAAGTCTGGTGAAAAGTGTTGCGAAAAGTCTTGCCAACTGCGTGGTCTTGCGATGAGTCTAGGAAAATACTAGGGTAAAGTCTAGCAAAAAGTCTGGTGAAAAGTCTTGCATGAAGTCTGGCAAAATGTTCGCGGTGAAACTAATAAAAAGTCTGGTAAATAGTCTGGCAAAAAGTCTCAAGTAGTTTAAAGTGTTTCTAGTCTAGCAAAATGTCCGCTAAGAGTCTAATAAAAAGTCTAGCAAAAAGTCTTGCGTAAAGTCTGAGAAAAAGTCTGGTGATAAGTCTGGCAAAAACACTAGCGAAATTTCTCGCTAGATATCTGGCAATAAGTCTTGCTACAATCATGGCCAAAAATATAGCAAAGTCAGACAGAAAGTCTTGGAAAAAGTCTAGCAAAAAGACTATTAAGAAGTCGGGTGGAAAGTCTAGCAAGGAGGCTATCGAGACCACTGACGAAATATCTTGCTAGGAATTGGAAAAAAGTTTTGCTACAATCATAGCTAATGGTATAGCAAACTATCTGGCTGAGATTCTACTTAATAGTCTTGCGATAAGTCTAGGAAACAGTCTAATGAAAAGTCTTGCAAAAAGTCTGGTAGAAAGTCTCACGAGAAGTCTGGCAAATTTTTTTGCGGGAAGTCTGGCAGAACGTCCTGCGAAGAGTCTAGCAAAATGTTTGATAAGAGTCTGATTTGATAAGTGTCTGATGAAAAGTCTGGCAATAGTCTGGCAGAAAGTCTGGCAAGAAGTCTTGCAGCAAGTTTGGAAAAATATTCGCTAAGAGTTTGCTGAAAAGTCTAGTAAAAAGTCTGTCAAAAAGTCATGCGTAAAGTGTGGTTAAATGTCTGGCGATAAGTCCGGCAAAAACACTAGTGAAATTTCTTGCTAAAAATTTTGCGAAAAATCTCGCTTCAATCATAGTGATAAGTCTAGGAGAAAGAGTAGCGTAAGGTATAGCAAAAAGTCTAGTGAAAAGTCTAGCAAAAACACTAGCAAAATATCTCGCTAAAAATTATGCAAAAAATATATCAAAACGTCAGACTGGGATTCTGGTATATAGTCTAGTCATTAGTCTATTAAAAAGTCTGGCAGAAAGTCTAACAAAATGTCTGGCGACAAGTGTGGCAGAAACACTAACGAAAGGTCTTGCCAAAAATTTGGCGAAAAATCTTGCTTCATTTGTGGCAAAAACTATAGCAAAATTTCTTGCAGTGATTCTAGTTAACATTTTGGCGATAAGGCTGGTAAAAAGTCTTGGGTGAAGTCTGGCAAAAAGTCTTGCTAGAAATTCGCAAAAAAGTCATGCTACAATCATGGCAAGTCTTGTAAATACTCTGGCGATGAGTGTAGAGAAAAGTCTGGCGAAAAGTCTTGCTACAAGTGAGGCCAATAATCTTCCGAAATGTCTGCAAAGAATTGTAATGGAAATTCTATAAAAATGTTGAGCTAAGAGTCTGATGAAAATTATGACAAATAGTCTGGCAAAAAGTCTTGTGTAAAGTCTGGCGAAAAGTCTAGTGATAAATCTGGCAAAAATACTGGCGAAATGTCTTGCTAGGAATCTGGCAAAAAGTCATGCTGAGATTATTTTAAAATGTATAGCGAAATGTTTCGTTAAGAGATTTTTTAATAATCTGGCGATAAGTCTAGGATAAAGTCTGGCAAAAAGTCTATAAAAAAGTCTGGTAGAAAGTCTTGCGAGAAGTCTGTAAAAACATCTGGCGATAAGTCTGGTAAAAAGTCTGGTGAAAAGTTTGATGGAAAGTATCGCGATAAGTCTGGCAAAAACTCTGGCAGAAAATCTTGCAATAAGTGAGGCAAATAATCTGGCGAATAATCTAGATTAAAGTATAACGAAAATTATGGCAAACTGTCCGACTAATACTCTGATGAAAAGACTGGCACAAAGTCTGGTGAAAAGTATCGCGATAAGTCTGACGAAAACTCTGGCTAAAAGGTTTGCAAAAAGTGAGGCAAATCATCTGCCGAAAAGTCTGGAAAAAAGTGTAACAGTTTTGGGAAAGTGTCGTGTTTCTTTTTTGGAAAATCTTATTTGTATTTAATTTAGCGTCTTTAAAATGGTAAAATCTTCATTATTGCAGGAAGAACAAGTAAGCCTTCAAGTAAAACTTCTTATTCAAATAATGATAGTGAAACCCTTTACAGATGTTGCTTTTTCGAAAATATAATCAACAGTTGAGCAAACACCGTTATTCAGTTATTTATTTTTTGTCGAAAAGACTAAACAGTGATACGTTCAGAAAGACCCTATATCTAAACGAAAAAAACATAATCAAATATTTTGTTCTGAAAAACTTTATTCCTAAATAATTAAGCTTTACCCGGAGCATTATAACTGATTATGAGCAATAATAGTATATTAGATTTCCAAGTATAAGACTATTGATTTAACTAAAGATCGTTTTGTCATGATTATATTTTGCTCTTCTGGATAATATATCTGTTATTAAAAATACACTAAGTCAGCGTAACTAATACTGTTTTTTGTCAAATAGGCTATTTAGCGAAAAGTTTAAGACTAGATATCAGAACTAAACAGTTCTTGGAAACTGTTGTGTTTTTTTTTGGAAATTTATATTTTGATTTAATCCTGCATATTTGAAATACTAAAAACTTCTTTACAGCAGGAATAACATGATAGGTTTTCCATTATTAAACAATTGAAAAAACACCTACTTTGCTTAACTGGCATATTGTCAAAACGATCATAACGTAGAAAATTGACTAAAACCTCATTTCTGAATTGAAGAATTCTAATAAAATACATTGCTCTCTCAGAAAAATCCATATTTTATTTAATTAACCTTTTTTGGAACTATAATAACTGGATTCTGGCAATAATGACAGATTAGATTCTCGAATATGAGACTACTCATTAAACTAACGATTGTTTTGCCATAAATAGATGTTGCT
Source organism: Anastatus disparis (assembly GCA_017163975.1). Taxonomy (NCBI): domain Eukaryota; kingdom Metazoa; phylum Arthropoda; class Insecta; order Hymenoptera; family Eupelmidae; genus Anastatus; species Anastatus disparis. Next base: position 1,684,097 of record JAFFSR010000370.1, on the reverse strand, counting down.
TTTCTGGATAATGTATCTTTTATTAAAAATACACTGAGATAGCATAACTTGTACTGTAGTTTGTCGAATAAGCTATTTCGCGATTAATTTACTAAGACCAGATTCCAGAAACAGTTCTGGAAAAGTACTGAGTTTATTCGGAAAATCTTATTTGTAACAATTGATCATTTCAAAATGATGAAAATTTCTTATTAACAACAGTCAGATTTTCGAGTATTAGACTTTTAATTTACCTAACTCTAGTTTCATCCTATGCAGATGTTGCTTTTTGTGAAAATTAATCTACGATTGATAATACACCTGCATTTTGTACCATTTCTCGCAAAATTTACCAAGACCAAATTTCAGAACTAAACAGTTCTATGAAAGTATTGCGTTTCTTTTTTGGAAAATCATATTTGTATTCAATCAAGTATATTCTCAATAGTGAAAACTTATTTTATAGCACTGCGGGACCTAAATCCGCACATAGGTAACGCTCCACTGTTACCTGAGGGGTACTTTTTTAAACAGTATAAAGCCGAATTTACTTACGTCAAGTACACATAATAAGCGATACTTTGATATCTAGATTATTTTTCAACGTATTTTCGTTGTTGATAAAAAGATTTAAATTATTGCAACTCTTTCATATCATTTTTCAAATTAATTACAACTAGCTTCAATTACCTCGCTCTTAACGTCGCTCGGTTTGATTCTGACCTTTATAAAAAATATTTTTCAATTTAAAATATTTTAAATTTCAAAGTATCCATTTTTAAATGTATTTATGTATGTAATTATATATATGTATATATAAAACCTTTTAAAAACGAATTTCATGGAATAAAAAATGTTACATGTTAAGAAAATATAGAAACAGGAATAATTAGAAGAACAGATATAATGAACAACGTCGCTATCATTAATATACGTATGTTAAAAATTTATCATGAATAGATATGAAAAACGCTGCCAAGTGCTTTGGCGCAATGCTTTCTCATAGAGCACATTGAGTTAAAGTAATTTGATTTTATTTTTTTAAATACGATTTTAATATAAATGTCCCTATCCTCTGTATTGAAGACTGACTTAATACCTACGAAAACTATATGAATTTTACTCTTTCTTAATTTTGCCATTTGCATAGTGTGATTTTATGATGCTCTAAAATTAAAAATGCGTTTATAAAATTAATTTTCCCAAGCTTGTCTTCTTAACACTATAACCAATAACTTGCATACAAATTTTGGAACATTTTCATCGAATAGTTTACAAAAAATACCAAATAATTGAAAAATAAACATTGTTTTAAAATTTTCAAAACGCTTTAACGTTACAACTACGCTAAGAAAACTAGTTATCAAAAGTTCATTTTATTTAGGCAATCGTAAATAATTTCCATACATAATTTTAAGCTACTTCATCGAGTAGTTTACGAAAATACCAAAAAATAAGTGAAATTCTATTAAAAATTTACAAAATGCTCTAAAATTAAAACTGCACTAAGAAAATAAGTTTTTCCAAGCTTGCTTTAATGAGGCAATAACAAATAATTTGTATGAAAATTTTTGAGCAAATTTATCGAATGGCTTTTGTGTAATAGTAAAAAAATGAAATATGAACATTTTTTCCAAAATTTTCAAAATGCTCTAAAATTAAAACTGCGCTAAGAAAATAAATTTTCCAAAGCTTGATTTATTCAGATAATAGTGAATAATTTGCATACAAATTTAGAAGCAAATCTATCGAATAGTTGTCGTAAAATAAAAAATAAATGAAAAAAAAAAATTTTTTTCAAAATTTTCAAAATGCTCTAAAATTAAAAGTGCGCTAAGAAAAATGAAGAAAATTAGTTTTCAAAAGTTCATTTTATTTTGACAATCATAAATAATTCCCATACATAATTTGAAGCTCTTTCATCGAGTAGTTTACGTAAAATATAAAAAAAATTAGAAACATTTTATTAAAAATTTTCAAAATGCTCTAAAATTAAAACTGCACTGAGAAAATAAATTTTTCAAAGCTTGTTTTATTTAGGCCATTGTAAATAATTTCCATTAAAATTTTCGAGCAAATCTATCGAATGGTTTTTGTGTAATAGAAAAAAAATAAAAAATAGAGATTTTTTCCAAAATTTTCAAAATGCTCTAAAATTAAAACTACGCTAAGAAAATAAGTGTTCCAAAGCTTGTTTTCTTTAGACAATAGCAAATAACTTGCATACAAATTTAGAAGCAAATCTATCGAATAGTTGTCGTAAAATAAAAAATAAATGAAAAAAAAAAATTTTTTTCAAAATTTTCAAAATGCTCTAAAATTAAAAGTGCGCTAAGAAAATCAGTTGGTAAAAGTTTTTCTTCTTTTGGCAGTCGCAAATAATGTTCATACAAATTTTCAAGAAAATTCTTCGAGTAGTTTACGTAAAATATCAAAAAAATGAAAAATCAAAATTTTTTTAAAATTCTTAAAATGGCCCTGAAAAAAAAACTGAGCTAAGAAGATCGATTTTCGATAGCTTCCCCCCAGTTAGACAAAAAAAAAAATTGCATGCAAAATTTGGAGCTAATCCATCGAGTAGTTCTCGAGATCTTATTGGCGTACTGAATACATACACACATACACACACACACACACACACACACACACACACACACATACATACAGTCATTTTCTGGAAACCACTTTTTTCGACTTCCTGAGTCTAAATATGTACAAATTAATGAAAAAATAGAAAAAAATTTTTTTTACCGATACAATGCTTTCTCTATGAGAAAGCAAAAAAAGAAAAAAAAAATTTAAATAATTACTATTAAAACAAATTTTACAACATAACAAAATAAATATTAAAATTTGTTATAATAATAATTTCTTTAATTTGTTTTCATTTATTTTCTATGAATCATGTATTATAATCTTACATAAATTGGTATGCGCTACTTGCAGTGCAAATGAAATTTTCATAAAAACAGAAGAATGAGAAAATACTAAAATTACTACCACTTTGACACGATAAGAACAGTGAAGTTATTTTTTATAATATTTCCTGGGAGATTATTTGTTAAGCGTCTTATTCGAGACATAAACTGTATTGACCATTCAGAAAGCTTCTTTAGAGTTATCTTACTCGTGAGACAGTTAGAGCTTTTGTAGGGAAAAGGAATATGAAAATACATTACCAGTATATCTATATACGCGAGGAATAACAGATAAAAGAAACTTATTCCCTCTTATTACTTACATACATATATATATGGAACGTTTCACGTCAACTCACCTAACAAAAAAATAGAGTTCGTCGAAAATCTGTGAAAATGTTCTATTTGATACCCAAAATATACAAAAAAAATTTTAGAGGTCCAGGTCAAAGGGGTCAGGATTTAAACGTGATGGAATTTTTCGAATTTTCCAAATTTTTTGCTAAATAAATATTTTAATGAATTTTTTCCTCAAAAACTATCAATTTTTCGTTAAAACTTAATAGAATACTTTTTCTTGGAAATTAGATGTAGAATTCACCTGAATTTTTGCAAATTATAATATACTGATTTTCATGCTTACTTGATCGATTTAAACATACTATTTAGTATATCTAAAAATCGAGCAGGTTAAATTGGCTTTTTAAAGTTTTATTTTTTTTGTTTTTTTATGAGGAAAAAATATACGAGCCTTCAGTTGGGCAGCCTTCTCAAAGTTACTTAATTGTGCAAAAAAGTCTGAATAAATCGTTATTTTGGATCAATGATGAGATTCGTGATTTTTTTTCTGAAAAAGTATTGATTTTTGGGACAAATGTATGAAAATGTTTTCTATTGGAAATTGTATGTAAAATGTATGTAAATTTTTGTAAACCATTATTTGTTAAACATCACAAATTATAAATGAAGTTTTGAAATTTTAAAATTTATCTTTTGTTAAATTTTTAGTATATATGGTTCATAATGTCTTAAATTACAATTTGTAAAAATATGTTCATATTCTACACATGATTTTCAATAAAAAACATTTTTATACATTTGTCCCAAAAATCAATACTTTTTCAGAAAAAAAATCACGAATCTCATCATTGATCCAAAATAACGATTTTTTCATACATTTTTGCACAATTGAGTAACTTTGAGAAGGCTGCCCAACTGGAGGCTTCGTATATTTTTTCCTCATAAAAAACAAAAAAAATAAGACTTTAAAAAGCCAATTTAACCTGCTCGATTTTTAGATATACTAAATAGTATGTTTAAATCGATCAAGTAAGCATGAAATCAGTATATTATAATTTGCAAAAATTCAGGTGAATTCTACATCTAATTTCCAAGAAAAAGTATTCTATTAAGTTTTAACGAAAACTTGATAGTTTTTGAGGAAAAAATTCATTAAAATATTTATTTAGCAAAAAATTTGGAAAATTGGAAAAATTTCATCACGTTTAAATCCTGACCCCTTTGACCTGGACCTCTAAAATTTTTTTTGTATATTTTGGGTATCAAATAGAACATTTTCACAGATTTTTGACGAATTCTATATTTTTGTTAGGTGAGTTGACGTGAAACGTCCCATATATATATATATATATATATATATATATATATATATATATATATATATATATATATATATATATATATATATATACACTGGCAATGTTTTTTCTTATTCCTTATGTCTTCTTCTTTTAACCTGCAAAGGTCTTGACTAAATACGTCCCTTTTAACTTTCCTTATTCCGATATTTTGTTTGCATATGAACGGCATATCTCCTATATACTAAATAACCTCTTTCACGCGTGAAAAATGCTTGAAAACAAATTTCATATGTATATCTAATGAAAATATTTTAACATTTTTATTTTATATACATACATATAAATATATATATCGTAGGTTTTGAGGACCTTTGATAGATACAACGTAGACTTTGGTGATCTTTTGAGAGAACGAGGACCAGGTCCTCAATCTCTCAATGTTATTTGTATATCTATATATATGAATTAAGGTCCTTACACGAAATAAGAAAAATTATTTCTTTAGGTGAAATTAAAAAATTCTTGTATATTTCGAAAAATTTGTTGTGAAATGACCTTAAGGTCCTTTATTTTAAGGGTTACATACATTTCTATAAGAAAGGAGGAATGATTTCTTTAGTTAAAAGATAGAAAATTTTTGTAAAAAAAAAAATGAACTGTGAAATGACCTCAAGGTCCCCAATCTCTACGTTACATACGTTTATATATATTTATATACATATCTATATATATAAAAATGAATTAAATTTGAATATTCAATCATATTAAATATTTTATATAAATACAAACAAGGTAAATAAGTTTAATTAATTTTTAATTTAAGTAAGGTTAAGTACCGAGTCCGTGAAATGTCACCAATGAATGAATAGATATAGATTCAATTCCAAATATTAAGCATTATAAAAAAATATAGTTTCATTTATCAATCTCATTTGAAAGAATACATTTCAAACTTTAATTTTGATATTACATGTTAAACGATAAATTAAAAATGTATCTAGAAAAAATTACATGAATTACACAATTATTTCTGAACAAATCAGAATTAAGCATAGTTTTTAAAACAGTACAATCACGAACAAATTATTATGATTGCGGCGTTTTTGCAATTGCTTTTGCTGTTTCAGTACCTTACAATTAATGTCCATGTTGCTTAAAATACGATATTTCCCAAATGCGATTACATTTATTGAAAATTTTTGAAACACAGTAAATAACAATGTTTCCAATTTTACATAATTATAATAATGCAGCTATCAATTACAATAATCCACCGGACATGATAAGAAGAAGATTTTGTCATGAACCTTGTTTAAAAAAAATACCATTAAATTTAGATAACGCTGAGATTGAACTTCTTGAAAAAAAATTACAAATGCAGTTATTAGCAGAACAAAAAAAAAATGATGCAAATGTATTGCAAACCAAAATATTCTAATCTTGAAATAATTCCAATGGAAATTGACAATGACTCTTAAGAAAAAAATTTTTTAAGACAAAATGATTATTTAGTGTATTTTGATGATATTAGCATAAATTATAACGAAAATTAGGAATAATGAGATCAATCTATGAAATCAAGAAAGAAAAGAATTAAAAGGAATAGATAACAAGGAATCTTCATGTATAACAAAATTGATTAAGAAAATGGTGACAGAAAAATCGAATGAATATCGAAAAAATGCAATAAAACAGAAAATTACAAAAATGCAGGAAAAAAAAATGAAAAATTAGAACAAAAACGTGTCAATGATGCTTTACGAAAAAAAAGCTTATTTAAAAATGAAAATAGAACAACCAAATAAATATAAAGAAATGTTAGAAAATACTAAGAAAACGAAATTAGAATTCAAGAAAATAAAAAGTAATGATCAATCAGAACAAATACGTTCTGATGAGGCTTCACGTAAGAAAGAAGCTTATATAAAATTAAAAAATTCTGAACCAAATAAATATATAGAAAAGTTAAAAAATACTAAAAAAAACAAAACGGAATCCAAGGAAAAAAAAGTAATGATGAATTGGAACAAATACGTGCGAATGAGGCTTCACGTAAGAAAGAAGCTTATATAAAATTAAAAGATTCTGAACCAACTAAATATATAGAAAAGTTAAAAAATACTAAGAAAACCAAAATGGAATCCAAAGAAAAAAAAAGTAATGATGAATTGGAACAAATACGTACGAGTTAGGCTTCACGTAAGAAAGAATCTTAAATAAAATCAAAATATTCTGAACCAAATAAATATATAGAAAAGTTGAAAAATAATAATAAAACCGAAATGGAATCAAAAGAAAAAAAAGTAATGGTGAATTGGAACAAATACGTGCGAGTGAGGCTTCACGAAAGAAAGAAGCTTATATAAAATTAAAAAAAGAACAATCACATAAATATGAAAAAATATCAGAAGAGAATAGAATAGCTAAAGTAAAATCAATTCAAGATATAAGTACTGATGAATTAAAACAGCTACGTGAAAAAGAAGCATTACACAAAAGTAAAACTTATAGAAAATTAAAAAATGAACATTATGTTGAATATGATTAAATGGAAATAATTGAAAAAATTGATGATCAACAATTGGAAATTTCAGATGTTATTGACAAAACGCAAATAAATAATGATTTTTACTAATTTCAACATTTTAATTATAATATTGGAATGCATAAACCAACAGATTAGAGAAAGCGAAAATATAAATATGATTCTTATCAATTAAAAACGTTACTTATAAAGTGTAAACGCCTAAAAATTGAAGACATTAATTATTATATTAAAAATAACAATAATAATATTTGTAATAACAATAATAATGTCATGATAAACAAAAAAAATGAGAAAATTAAGGATATAATGGGAAAAAAATTGAAGAAATCGAATGAAAAAGTTCTAGAAGAAGAAAGTAATTCTAAACTCATTGGTTGTATTGCAAATATATATTTTGATGAAAATGTTATATCTGAAAATTACATTGGCTCCACGACACATACATATGTTTATTGTGATGCAAAGCATTTTGCTTTCGAATATAGTAAAAGTAAAGATTTCTCCGATTGTTTTCATAAAGGTAAGGTGGAATTGTTAGACAATCCTCCTTACCCAGAACGATTAAAACTTTTAGCAACCGAACGTACAAAAGAAAGTATTGATTTTCGACAAAATGTAAGATTGTTCAATAATGCTTTAGCGTTCGCAAGTTTTAGTGCTAATTTTGATAAATTGACAGGTAAAAGACCACAATTTATGAAAATATGTGGACAAATTTATCATAATGTGTATGCTTTGCATCCTAATAAAGATGAAGCACGTAAATATGGACAATTATATGTTTTAGATAATGAAATTGCAACGATTGAACGTAATAAACTCAATACAAATTTAGTATTATTGAAAGAATTAGATAATTTGATAAGAAACATTAACCTTTATGCAAAAGCCTATAAAATGATGCATGAAGTAGAAAAAGAAGAACTACAACGATGTGCAAAAATCAATTGTCCTCCAAGAACAGTTACAATGTCTATTGTCCGCAATAACAATTTGGATAAAAATAGATATAATGTACCTACCTGTAATGAAGTCGCGATAGTATATGTTGGAAAAGATGATCTTCCTTTTATCGAACGTGATATTGTCATTTACTCTAAGTATGAAAAACCAATTACAGTGGACTCTCGATACAAGGGATCGCGATATAAGGGAATCCGAGCTGTTTCTCCACCGAGTCTAAGTATGTCAGTTCCCCCACCAACTATGTAAGTGAGAGAGACACAGTATAGCAATAGAATAAGACATGGCTAAACAAAAAAACCCTAGTCTATTCCACACGCATCAGTAGGCGTGGCTACTGCGTCTACTTCGTATACACGCACGTTAAATTAAACTTACACTACGAGACAGTGGGTGGAGCTGTAACTCTTAACTCGAACGTATTGGGGACTCTTCCTATAAGAGAATTTCCAAGAAATTTCCTCTCCTACAGCCCCGTCGATACCCTTGTATCGAGAGTCTACTGTAGTATACCAACAATTAGCAAACATACAGACCCTATGACATCCGCTAATTCATCCTAATGGTGGTTATGGATGGATGCCAAATATGAAAAGTGAATTTGGAAAAACTAATATTTCAAATTTGCAATTTTATAACTATAGATTTAGTATTAGAAATGAATTTAATCCATACCTCGAATTGGGGAAAATATCTCATCAGGCAATCATTGATGCATTTTTAAAAGTTGAAACCTCTAGATTATATTTTATACGAAAAAATCAAAATATATTAAGAAGTGATTGTTACAAAGGAGTAATGGACTATTTACATAACAAAAAAGAATTAGAATCGTCAAAAATTGGAAAAATGGTCATATTACCATCAAATTTTACAGGCAGTCCACGATTTATGAAACAAAATTACATGGACTCGATGACACTTGTAAATTATCATGGTAAACCTGATCTTTTCTTAACTATAACGTGTAATCCACATTGGAAAGAAATAATTGAAAACTTGGAAAATTATGAGAATTCAATAGATAGGCTGGATATTATAACAAAAGTATTTCATCAAAAAATAGAAGAATTTAAAGATTTAGTAATTACAAGAGGAATATTTGGAAAATGTGTTGCGTATAGTTACGTAATTGAATTTCAAAAACGAGGATTACCACATATGCATATGTTATTATTCTTAGATAAAAATGATAAAATTAACACTCCCGAAAAAGTTGATGAAATAATAAGTGCAGAAATCCCAAACAAAGATATTTATCCGAAGTTATATAGTATTGTTAAACAATTTATGATACACGGTCCCTGTGGTATGCAAAATATAAATTGTCCATGTATGGATAAAAATACGAAACAATGTGCAAAAAGTTTCCCAAAAAAATTTAATGATTCAACAGTATTTAAATTTAATGGCTATCCATTATACAAACGTAAAAATGATGGCGTCAAAATAATTTTTAAGAATAAATTTACAGAAAAAGTAGCATATGATGGATTTGTTGTTCCTTATAATCCTTACTTATTATTAAAACTTAATGCAGATATAAAAGTAGAAGTATATTCCACTGTACGATGCATTAAATCTTTATTAAAATATTGTTATAAAGGTCATGATTGTGCATACATTAAAATACGCGAAGCAAATGTTGATTTCCAAACAGCAAAGAAAGACACTTTTCAAAACGATAATGATGGAAATGTTGAATATGAATATGATGAAATACAACAATACATAAATACACGATATTTATGTCCGCCTGAAGTAATGCACAGATTATTAGAATATCCTTTACATGTTATTTCACATACTATAAAAAGACTAAGCGTTCATGAAGAAAATCAACAAAATGTATTTTTTAAAAAAGGAAAAGAAGAAACGATCATGCAGAAAAATGTGGGAACAACATTAACAGCATATTTCGAATTGAATCGGGAAGATTTAGAAGCTCGAGATTACTTGTATACAAAAATACCGCATTTTTATACATTTGACAAAAAACTAAAAAAGTGCAATAAAAGAAAAAAATAAGGAAACCAGTACTTAGTAGAATGCATTTGGTAAATCCAAAAGATAGAGAACGCTACTTTATTAGATTATTACTATTACATGTTAAAGGCGCCACATCTTTTTAAGATTCACGTACTATTGATAATGTAATATATACTTCGTTTTATGAAGCAGCTAAAGCTAAACAATTAATGAATGAAGATGAAGAATGGGACCGATGTTTAGAGGAAGCATCACTAACAGAATTCCCTCATGCTCTTTGTGAATTATTCGCTTTTATTTGCATTTTTCATAATCTCATAAATGCACGAGATTTATACGAAAAATATAAAGATAAGTTTTATCATCCTAAATACGAAAAAGATATAGGCGAAATATTGGCATTGAATGTTATTCAAAATAATTTACATATCAATGGATTTTCTTTAAATAATTTTAATTTACCTAACATAAGCACATACATAGAAGATAATGATGATGAAACAATTTTAAATTATAATGATGATATTATAAATGAATTGGAAACAAAAATAAATTCCTTAAAAGAGAAACAAAGATAAATATTTGACTCTACTATAAAAAGTTTAAATCAAAATAAACAAAAATGTATTTATATTGATGGACCAGGTGGAACAGGAAAAATTTATTTACTTAACGTTTTAATAGCTTATTTTAAATATCATAATATACGTTACTTATGTGTTGCTTGGACAGGTATAGCAGCGAATTCATTGATTGCTGGAAAAACAGTGCACACAACATTTAAACTACCGTTGAATATAACAGATTGCACAACATGTAATAATAAGCCTAACTCTGCAGAAGGATGAAATATCTATGACTTCCAAATTTGCTTTTGAGGCAGTTGATCGTCTTTTTCAAGATTTATGCGATGTACAACACCAACCCTTCGGTGGTGAAACTGTAATTGTATCAGGAGCTTTTAGGCAAACATTTCCAATTATTCGACATGGAAGTCGTTTTAATATTATAGAAAAATTCGGTTAAATTTAATTCATTATGGCAAAATTTTATGTGTACGACATTAAGTGGAAATCTGCGAGTTTCAGATAATGATAATAATTTCAAACAATGGTTATTAGATATCGGAGAAGGAAAACGTCGTAATCTTTTTGAAGATGATGATACACTAAGTGCTATACCAGAAAATCTTATCATTAGAGAACATCTTGTCAAAGAAATATTTGAAAATAAAATAAAAATAAATAGTAAAAATCTAATAGATAAAGTTATTTTGGCTCCTAAAAATAATGATGTTATTCAAATCAATAATGACGTTTTGAATATAATAGAAGGAGACTATGTTGAATATTTAAGTATTGATACTGCCGAAGATGATAACAAAGAAAATTTAGATGTTATATTACCTACAGAATTTTTAAATACATTTATTCCTACTGGACTTCCACCACATAAATTACATTTAAAAGTAGGAGCTATTATAATTCTTTTGAGAAATTTGAATGTAAATGATGGACTTTGTAACGGGACAAGGTTAATAGTAAAAACCTACTAAGATATTCTATCCAAGCTAAATTGGCAAGTAGAAAAAACAAAGGTAAATTAGTTTTTATTCCAAGAATAATTTCATATCCATCTAAAAAAGATTTCCCTTTTAACAAGAAGCAGAGAAAACAGTTTCCTATTAGATTAGGTTTTGCAATGACTATTAATAAATCCTAAGGACAATCTTATGAAAAATTTGGTGTATATTTGCCATCGCCCGTTTTCAGTCATGGACAATCATATGTTGCCCTTTCAAGGACAAAACATAAGAATAATTTAAAATTATTTTTAAGCAAAAGCGCAATAGTCAACGGAGAAAATAAGAATGATCAAGACACAATTTATACAAAATACATTGTATATAAAGAAATATTATAAATAATATTGTAAATATTCATATAATAAAGATATTATATCTAATATAATAATATTTGATATAATATTCAAAATCATGATGCATTTTAGAAAGCGCGAATGAATTGACTGTACACGGAAATGCGCAGTAATATAGATTGCATTTCAAAATTTACAGTGCAATCGGCTGCATATGGGGATGCGCTGTAAAATCGGCTGTATGTGCACAGAAAGAAATTTGGCAATAAATAATTACCATATTTTGTTCGTGTACGATTTCAGAAATAATCGAAACAATAGCAAGATAGAGTAAGAAAAAGAACAAAGAAAAAACAAAAAGCGACGGCAAGCGAAAAAGACAGCAAGAGACAGAAAGAAAGAGAATGCATGGGAGAACAAAGAAGCATAAGGGAGCAAGACGTGGGAATGCGCAAAAAAGCATGAGAAAGCGTGAGAAAACGTAGAAAATCGAGAGAGAATGTAAGAGAGCAAGAGAGAGAGAGAGAGAGACCTAGTTTGGTACTTATAATAAATGCTTATAAGGATTTATTTACTCATTTACAAAAGAAAAAATTATTGGGCCCAAAAAAATAAAAGGCACAAAAAAATATAAGGCTCAAAAAATATAGAGAAGGAAAAATTATTGGGCCCAAAAAATGTAAGGCCCAAAAAAAGTATAAGTTCCAAAAAAATATAAGGCTCAAGAAAATATAAGACCCAAACAATATTGGGCACAAAAAATTTAAAGGCCCAAGAAAATATAATACGCAAAAAATATAGAGAAGAAAAAATTATTGGGCCCAAAAAAATATAAGGCTTAAACAATCTAGAGAAGAAAAAATCATTGGGCCCAAAAAAATATAAGGCTAAAAAAATACAATGCTCAAAAAACATAGAGAAGAAAAAATTATTGGGCCCAAAAAAATGTAAGGCCCAAAAAATATAGAGAAGAAAAAATCATTGGGCCCAAAAAGTATAAGGCCCAAAAAAGTATAAGTCCAAAAAAAAATAAGGCTCAAGAAAATATAAGGCCCAAAAAAATATTGGGCCCAAAAAATATAAGGCCCAAAAAAATGTTTAAGTCCAAACAAAATATAAGGCTCAAGGAAATATAAAGCCAAAAAAAATATTAGGCCCAAGAAAATATAATGTTCAAAAAATATAGAGAAGAAAAAATTATTGGGCCCAAAAAAATATAACGCTCAAAAAATATAGAGAAGAAAAAATTATTGGGTTAAGAAAAATGTAAGGCCCAAAAAAATATATGGCTCAAAAAATATAGAGAAGAAAAAATTATTGGGCCCAAAGAACATAAGGCCCAAAAAAAATTGCTACTTTTATTAAAAAAAGAATTAGACACATTTGAAAAGAGCGGAGAACCGGAGAACCGGAGAACCGAAAATCTGGAGAAAAATGTGGTTTCACTTTAAGATAATATAGGATTATAAGCTCTTAAAATACGAATAAAACTAAAGTTAGTACTAGCGTAACACGCGGAGCGAAGAAGTATAGTTAGTTCGGCGCTCCAATATAAGTTTACTCTGTGATTCCCCGCGCGATTGCTAATAAGTTACCTACTCACCGCTCCTGCGATGCTAATATATGTTTGAAGTAACATTTAAATTTATGATCTGACAGAAGGTAATTTAAACTGATAATTTCAAATAATATCAATAATATTGATAAAAAATTAGTATTAAACGTATTAAGTATATACACGTTTTAAGTATATTTTTAAGATTACACGTTTTAAGTATATTTTTAAGATTATAATTTTTTCTTTTCTTTTTTTGATTTATCATTCATGGAGTGTTTACTTTTTGTTCATTTATAGTTTTCTCTTTTCTTTTTCGATCTATTATTCACGAAATGCGAAGTTTTTGGTTTTTTATAGTTTTCGCTTTTATTTTCGAATTATCATTCGTGGAGTGCATAGTTTTTTTTTATTATTGATTTTTAAAAGTACAGATTTAATATGGCGGATTTATGTCCTACGTGCTACAAAATAGTATACAATACTCGTGACCTTAGTGAAACTTTATTATACGGCACTACGTTATCGCCCGAGCGCAGCGAGGTTGCACAAGTTATCGTGCAGCGATAACTCCTACCGTGTAATAAAGTGCCACTTAGGTCACTTGTATCTTAATGTACTATTTAGCAATACTACCATGTTATATTTTATAGTGTTAGATTTTAAATTTAACCAACGATAGTTTTACCCTATATAGATGTTGCTTTTTCGGAAATTAAATTGTTAATTTATAATACACCTGTATTGTGTAGCTGTTCAATTGATAAAAAGACTATGCCTGTCATAATATCTATTTAATTCAGCTTTCTTGTAACCGTAATAACTCCATACTAAAAAAAAATGACTTGAGATCTCATATGCCAAAAACTATTATTTTTTATCCGATCTTACGTGAGATCTCATGTGCCTAAAAATATTATTTTCCTCAACACCTGATCTTACATGATATCTCATGTGCCAAAAAATTATTTCCCGTGAGACCCGATCTCCCGTGAAATCTCATGAGAGATCTTATGTGGTAAAAAATTATTATTCTCCAACACGCAATCTCATGTAAGATCTCACGTGAGATCGGGTCTCGCAAGGAGTGAAATTTTTAGGCACATGAGATCTCATGTAAGATCTCGTGTCATTTTTTTCAGTAGGACTAGTTTTTTGAAAGAATGGTAGGTTAGAATCTGAAGTATAAAACTACTTATTTAACTAAAGATAATTTCACCTTGAATATATGTTGCTTTATTGGAAAACCTAATTTCTAGTTAATTAAACTTCTCCGAAATCATAATAACTGGTTTTTGACAAGAATGGCAAATTTGCTTCTTGAGTCTAAAGCTTTTAAAACAAATAATTATCGTTTTACCATCAATAGATGTTGCTTCTAAGAGCATGAAGCAGCCCACCTTCTAATAATATTTCTAATCGTAGTTTATGGGTAAACGGTACGTTTAATAGAGTTGTCGTTACAATAAATTTGTAAGATTAGTGCGGAAAACTCAAGAATCCCACCTTAATACTATACATAAAAATTTATAATACAAACTTTCAATGTATCATATTTTGAGGTTAGATTTGTCAAGCTTATAATATTATAACAAGTTATAATACGTAAAGCTAGAAAGAATAAGAATTTATCAAATAAAATGGTAACTAATGTAACAAATAATCTGACAAACAAGAAGGTTAAAAAGTTTGAAAACAATATTATAAAAAGTTATTGAAAAACCTGATATAGAATCTAGCGTGGTCTGCTTTCTTTTTTCAGACTCTCAATTAATTATAAATTATTCTGATATTAAGAATATTATATAACTATATATTATTATAATTTATAATAAATACACTAAGAATGTCTATTTTTACATTCAAATGACTTCTTAAATGTATACTTTTTGGAAATTAAAATACTATCTAAATAGTGAATATTTAATCGTATAAATAAAATATTATCACTCAACAGATTCTTGAATTTTATTTAAAAAATATTTTCACTAATGTACATAGTGAAAAAAAAATTTTTAATTTCAACACACATAAGTGTCACAGATGAAACACAAATTTTTCTGTTAAAATTTACAAATTTTATTTCTGTAATTTACAAAGTTAAAATTTTAACAAAATTTGTAAATTTTGCAAATTTATTTGTGTTAAAATATAATGATTGAAATGATGATTAGATAGTAAATAATGACTTTCTCGTATTTTTTTCTGTTAATATATTTAAAAAAAGAGAGAGATAAAGAAATATAAGAAAAAGGATAAAATGATGGATGTTGGCGTGGATTAATGAAATCATAAACAAACTAATCTCATTTGACAATATTACATTGTCGTTTAAAGGCGAACGTAAACGAGTGATCCCGAAAAGAGCCGATCATTTTTTAATATGAGTATATCATAGAAATAGAGCCAGTTAGTGGCTCAGTCGGTAGAGCGTTGGATTCGTAATTTTGGGGTTCTGTGTTCGAATCCCGCTCTCGGCAATCGATTGATAGAAGCACCACTGTACGCTACATGTGCTTTGCTCACGAACACACTTACGAGCTCCATTGCTGATTAACATTACAAATAGCATAAATATAGCGACGTTAAAGAAGAAAAAAAAGTATACAAATTTTTGGACTTACAATAAGAGTCTATGACGTTTAAGTTTCAGATTTTCTCCTAAGTTTGAGATATTTTTTCTTATATAAAATTCTGAAAAAAGCCTTGTGCTATAAGCCAATTAATTTTTCTGTGTAAAAAAAAACAAATATTTATTTGTACTTATTTATACTTCTTCAATAATATTACAAATGAAAATTTATGAATGAAGGTGAATTTAATGCACATTTATTTAGTACGAAATTATTCCTATTTTGTGATGCAATATGGGTTGCAATCATTAAGTCAACACCAACAATTTTGCAAGGGCCACAACCCAAGTGGCCACAAGCAAACCAAGATAAATAGCAACTTTACTTCCTGATTCCTAAAAGTTAGTATGTTTTAAGTATATAATCATATAAAAATTTTAAAAAAAATATATAGTTTTTGAGAAAATCGTGTTTGAAAAAAATCGCTTTTTTTCGGTTTTTCGTAAATTACTCAGTAAGATCAAATTGTATTGCAAAAATCGAGATTGTATTCAAAACTAGACAGAATTCCTCACACTTTCGTTAAAAGAACGCCCAAAAAGGTTAAAAGTTGACGGAGCTATAGTCATTTTAAAAACGATAATTTAAAATTTCAAAAATTTCAAATTACTAATTGAATAAGTTATAATTTAAACGTAAATATTCAACAAAATTATGATTGATCATTATTAAATAATTATAATAATTACTAATGAATAATAAAGAATAATTTATTTTTGAAATATTATTAAAAGTAAGTTTTTGATTAATATCATTATCGTAAAAAAGATGATATATTATAAAAATATTTAATTAACTACTCGTCAATTGATATTAATAAAAATTTAATTTTAAAATAGTTCGAACAGTATTGTTGGAAGTATGATAATTCTTTAAATAGCAGGCATATAAGTAACAATAATTATTGAATATTCATTTCTTTCAACTATTTAATAAGATATACTTTGCCTTCTAATAACTTAATAAACTCAGGTAACTTTAGGATAAAATGATTGTTTTGTGAAACAAAAACAGTTTTTGTATGGTTATTCTTATTTTGAAATTGGGCGCTATCAGATAATTCTATTTAACAAAACATATTTCAATATGCTTAAGCTTGGCAGCGTTATGATAAAGTAATTTTTTTTTATAATTAGAGTTTCTTAAGGTGATATAAAACGGACGCTTCACCAGTACTTTGGAATATTTGCTATCTTTTTATTTTATTCCAAAATTTCAGAAAAAGAAATACATTAGTTTGTAGTAAATATAGTGATTATTTTTTATGTATAAAATCAAATAAAAATTTAAAAAAAAATATATAGTTTTTGAGAAAATCGTGTTTGAAAAAAATCGCTTTTTTTCGGTTTTTCGTAAATTACTCAGTAAGATCAAATTTTATTACGAAAATCGAGATTGCATTTAAAACTAGACAGGATTCCGCATACTTTCATTAAAAGAACGCCCAAAAAGGTTAAAAATTGACGGAGCTATAGTCATTTAAAAGTAGAGGTTCATTTTCAATTTTTGAATTTTCGTTTTTACATCCAACACTAAAATTGCTGTAGTAAAAAAAAAAATTTTGAGCGTTCTACGAGGTAAATTTTATCTTTATATACATAATAGAAGGTATTTTTATTACTTAAAAGAAAAAAAAAATTCGATCAGTAACGGCCTGCATGAATCTGAATGGAATCAGCCATATATGGGTAAATCTTTCATAATGTTAAAATTTCACCTGCAACAAATTAAAAAAAAAAAAATACAGGCACACGTGTAAAACTAATTTTCTCTGAATGTTGACGTATTATAATGAAAGAAAAAAATCGTGTTACTCACTTTTAAGGGTAGTCTTTTTAACAAACATCAAAAGACAGATTTTCGAGTAAATTTTTCATAGTGTTAAAATTTACTTTCAATAAATTAAAAAAAATTAAAGACACATGTATCAAATTTATTTTTTTTAAATGTTGATATATTAAAATGATAATAAAAGAAAAAATCGCATTACTCACTTTTGAAGATAGCTTTTTTTAATATAAGACATTTAAATATATTCATTATTATCACACCCAGGTATAATATTTTACCTATCTCAGATCAGTTTTTTAAGTATTTTGGGCTATAATAGATGATTTTCCATTGAGCTTTTTCATTTTTACATGTTTAATATGTTACAGAAAATATTTAAATACGCAATTTACATTAATAATTACAAAATTTTTTGTAATAAATAAAATATGCCAGAAATGGCAATTTTTTTGGAAAATTCATTTTTGGCGATTCGGGTATTAAAATTGAGTGATATTAGTTACCCAATGGCTTTTGAGATTCCTGATTACAAATCATAAGTGAGTGGAATTTCAATTTATTTTTGCTAAAATTGTCAATCTTAGGGTATGAAATTTGACATAGATTTGTGTAGTTTATGTTTTCGAATAAAAATACTTATATTCCTTTTAACCAAATATTTTAGTTTATTTAATAAACATTAAATCTAAAAATTTTAAATTTAAAATCTAGAAATTTCAGTGATGTTTCAACTCAACGTTCTAGGTGTAAGCTATTAAATACATACTAAAACTGAGCTTTTTAAAGTTTAAACTCTTTAGAATTAAAACATTGATAGAAACTAGGTAATCGATGTAAATTTGGAAAATTTAATAGCCGGGAAAAATTCAATGATTTCCAGAATACTCGAAATAATACTTCAAAAGCAACTTAAAGATTACATTGAGTATTATAAAATAGTAAATTACAAAGTTCACAACAGAGAAAAGATGAATCAAAGCTTAGGTTTTCATATTAGTGGATAAAAACCTATTTTCAAAAGTGAGTCACGTTTTTTAAGTATAATTTCAAACGAACAAAGAACTTTATCTACACTAGGCACACGTTCCTAATAAAAAAATTTCTCTTTGTGATTCTAAATATTACCTTTTGATGTAGTTTAAAATGTCACCGCTGAATAGTCTTTTTTACAGCATCGTATTTTCCAGAAAAAAGTAAAATATATAAATTTTTGGTAACATTTTAATAACCTTTCAGAAAGTACTTTTGTTAACAGGCACACACCCATGCTCTTGATTTTCCAAAAGTATGTGTATAGATAAAGCTTTGGTGTGAATTTCAAATAAAAAAAGCAGTAGTCATTTTTTTTATAGCGGTAATTTATCATTTTACATGGCCTGGTAACATTTAAATTTCAAAAAAAAAACCTCTTTTCCCCATCCGCCATAAAATGACACGTCTAATTATCATTAAAAATATAACAAAATTAGTTTCTAATAACTCAATAAATCAGTGAACATTTGCTAACAAGATGTGCTATCTCATATTTAGGAGAAATGACGCAGTAACATGATTTTTAAAAGTATGAAAGAATTACCCATATATACTTGTAAAGGTGCACGTGCAAATTGACATGGAATGTTCCATATATATAGCCCAATGTGTGTATGAGTGTGGGTGTGTGTATGTGTGTAAGCAGGTATGTATATGTGCATGTACGGGTACGCTCGGCAAAAAATAGGAAAGAAAATGATCCTTTTAGTTATTAGTTACTTGATGTTTAATTAATAATCAAATATTTTAAAGTCATATATTTTAAACCCCTTTATTGAAAATAATCATGTAATTTTTTATGTGAAATTTTCATATGATTTATGTTTTATTTTATTACATGATTTTTTTGAGTGATTTATTTAGGTGATTTTTTCGGCGATTAAAGTTTTCCAAGAAATATAAATTTTGAAGTGAAATTTTTCAAAAATTAGAGAATTAGAAATATAATATGCTGTTTAAAATTTTTAATTTAAACTTTAAATTAATTAATTATCATTACTATTATGTTGTTTATCTCGAACCATCATAGTTACCAAAAACCTTTCCGAAACGTTTTGAGGTACATTTCGGAAAGGTTTTTTTAGAAACATTTCAAAAAGGTTTTTTAGAAAAATTTCGTAAAAGTTTCACAAATTATTTACTAAATGTGACATGAAATATTTATAAAATTCATAAACATATTTCACGAAATGTTATTGTAATGTTTTGAAAAAATTTCGTATAATGTTTCTCGAAATATATCAGAAACATTTTTTTTTTAAATTTCATGATTTATTTTTGAAATAATTCTAAAATCTCTCTTGAAACGTCCCTATCGTGATATTAAATTATTCAAAATAACGTTTCCAAAACATTTCAGAAATGTTTTATGAAACGTTTTAAGTAACGGTCCCGATGGTATCAGGAGAATAAGCTCAATGTTGAATTATACTATATTCCTAAACAGCATATTACAAAGTGCGAGTGAGCACGCATATGAGAACACAGTTAGTGAGAAAGAGAAAGGTTGTTCACTTCTTGTTTCCTTTTCAGTCCCTAAACGAACAGTCTAACACTGTAAAAAAAATAGCGGAAAATCACAACGTTGGTCGACGATTTCAATGTGACCATGCACCCTCGAGGTTATTTAACTTCGTTTAACAGCGACATTTTAACGTACTTTGCGTGATTTCACGTAAACTCAACACAAGACTTTTAGGTTAAATTAGTTAGATGTCACGCTTTAACGATGTTAAATAACATCGACGGTGCATGGTCGCTTTAAAATCGTCGACCAATGACCTAATTTCTCGCTATTTCTTTTACAGTGTATTCTCTCACACTAAGTTTCCATACCCTGTTAAAAAATCTCAGGTGAGATCTCAGATGAGATCTCTTGCCAAAATATCATCTGCCGCAAAATTAAATTCACATAAGATAAATTTTTTCTAAGATTGTCAAATCAAAAATTTATTAAGAAAAATATATATTATGTTATTTTATACTATTCTTAGTGAGTACAAATAGCACTGGCGATTAATTAAAAAATAAAAATCTTTTTGTTACTTTAATTAACTATAATCGATAACCTAAGTGAGCTATAGTCTAGGATTTTAGTGATACTATATTCATCTATTATAATATATTATAGTAATAAAGTATAGTTTCTTTAGAAGTTTCTAAAGAGAATATATTAATCATAATGTTGAGATACTACAAGTCTATAGTTGGTCGTCTTATAGTGCATTGATAGGTTTATAGTTTATAGACTCATCATTTATGGGTTTATAGACTCATCATTTATGGGTTTATGGTTTATAAGTTTATGGGTTTATGGTTTAGAAGTTTATGGTTTATATGTTTATGGTTTATGAGTTTATGGGTTCATGGATTAATGGTTAATAGGTTTATGGTATATGGATTTATGGGTTTATAGGTTTATGGGTTTATTGTTTATGGGTTTATCGTATTTGGGTTTATG
This sequence comes from Anastatus disparis, assembly GCA_017163975.1. NCBI lineage: Eukaryota > Metazoa > Arthropoda > Insecta > Hymenoptera > Eupelmidae > Anastatus > Anastatus disparis. The sequence goes on along the minus strand of JAFFSR010000370.1, from coordinate 1,662,749 downwards.
GTTTATGTGTTTATGGGCTTATAGTTTCTAAGTTTATGGTTAATGGGTTAATAGTTTATTATTTATGAGTTTATGGGTCTATCAATTATGGTTCATAGGTTTATAGTTCATATGCTTATATTTTATAGGTTTATGGTTTATGGTTTATTACTTATAGATTCATGGGTCTATCAATTATGGTTCATAGGTTTATGGTTCATGTGCTTATGTTTTATGAGTTTCTGGGTTATAGGTTTCTGGCTAATAGATTTCTGGTTTATGGGCTAATGGTTTATGAATTGAAGGGATTTATGGTTTATGGTGTTATAGTTTATGGGCTTATGGTGTCTGGGCTCATGATTTATGGGTTTATGAGCTTATGTTTTATGGGTTTATGGATTATGGGTGTATAATTTATAGGTTTGTGGTGTATGAGTTAATGTTTTATGGGTTTATAGATTATGGGTTTATGGTTTATGGATTATGGGTTGATGGTTTATGGGTTTATGGTGTATGGGTTTATGGCTTATAGGTTTATGGGTTTATGGTGTATCGGTTTATGGTTTATGGGTTTATGGTTTATGTGTTAATGGTTTATGGATTTATGGTGTATAAATTCATGTTTTATAGGTTTATGGATTATGGGTTTATGGGTTTATGATTTATAGGTTAATGGTGTATGGTTTATGAGTTTATGAGTTTATACGTTTATGGTTTATGGGTTCATAGTTTAAGGGCTTATGGTTTATGGGTTAATGGTTTATGGGTTTATAGGTTTATAGTTTATGGTGTATTGGTTTATAATTTATAGGTTTATGGTTTATGCGTTCATGGTTAATGGAATTATAGTGTATGAGTTCATGTTTTATGGGTTTATAGATTATAGGTTTATAGGTTTATGGGTTTATGGTTTATGTGTTTATGTTGTATGGCTTATGAGTTTATAAGTTTATGGGTTTATAATTTGGGTTTATGGTTTATGAGTTTATGGTTCATGGGATTATGGTTTATGGGTTTATGGTTCATGGGTTTAAATTTATGGGTTTATGGTTTACGGGCTTATATTTTATAAGTTTATGTTTCATGGGTTTATGGATTATGGGTCTATGGATTTATGGAAATATGGTTTATGGGTTTATGGTCTACGGTTCTTGAGTTTATGAGTCTATGGGTTTAGTGTTTATGGGTTTATAATTAATGGGTTTATAGTTAATGGGTTTATAGTTTAAGGGTTAATGGTTTATTGGTTTATGGTGTATGAGTTTATGTTCTATGTGTTCATGGATTATGGGTTTATGGGTTTATGGGTATATGGTTTATGGGTTTATGGCCTACGGTTTTAGAGTTTATGAGTTTATGGGTTTATTGTTTATAGGTTAATAATTAATAGGTTTATGGTTAATGAATTTATAGTTTAAGCGTTTATGGTTTATGGGTTTATAGTTTAAGGGTTTATGGTTCATGGGTTTATGGTGTATGGGTTTATGTTTTGTGGGTTCATAGATTATGGGTTTATAGGTACATGGTTTATGGGTTTATGGTCTATGATTTTTAAGTTTATAAGTTTATGGGTTTATCGTTTATGGGTTTATGGTTCATAGGTTTATGGTTTATGAGTTCATGGTTTATGGAGTCATGGTTTATGGTTTTATGGTTTATGGGTTTATAGTCAATGGAGTGATGGTTTATTAGTTTATAGTTTATTGTTTAAGGGTTTGTAGTTTATTGTTTATAGGTTAATAGGCCTGTTAATTATGGTTTATGGATTCTGGTTCATGTGCTTATGTTTTATAGAGTTCTGGTTCATGGGTTAACGATTTATGGGATTATGGTTTATGGATTAAGCGGTTTCATTGTTTATTCTTTTATGGTTTATGAGCTCATGATTTATAGGTTTATGGTGTATAAGTTCATGGTTTATAGGTTTATAGATTATGGGATTATGGTTTTATAGCTTTATGGTTTATGTGTTTATCGTTTATTGTTTATAGGGTTATGGTTTATAGGTTTATGGTTTATAGGTTTATGGCTTATAAGTTTATGGTTTATGGGTTTATGGTTAATGGGTTTATGGTTTATGGGTTCATGGTTTATAGGTTAATAGTTTATGAGTTTATGGTTTATGGGTTTATGGTTCATGAGTTTATGGTTTATGGGTTTATGGTTCATGGGTTAATAGCTAATGGGTTTATCGTTTATGGTTTATGGGTTCATGGTTTATGGGTTTAGTGTTTATGGGTTTGTGGTTTATGGATTTATATTTTATGGGTTTATGGTTTATGGGTCCATGGATTATGGCTTTATAGTGTATCAGTTTATGTTCTATGGGTTCATGGTTATGGGTTTATGGGTTTATGGGTATATGGTTTATGGGTTAATGGCCTATGATTTTTCAATTCATGCGTTTCTAGGATTATCGTTTGTGGGTTTATGGTTCATAAGTTGATGGTTTATGGGTTCATGGTTTATGGGTTCATGGTTTTTGGATTTAAAGTGATGGTTTATTAGTTTATAGATTATTGTTTATGGGTTTGTAGTTTATAGTTCATAGGTTAATGTGTTTATTAATTATGGTTTATGTGGTTATGTTCTATAAAGTTCTGGTTCATGGGTTTATGATTTATGGATTAAGCGGTTTTATGGTTTATTGTTTTATGGTATATGGGCTTATGATTTATAGGTTTATGGTGTGTAAGTTCATGGTTTATGGGTTTATGGATTTTGGGATTATGGTTTTATAGCTTTATGGTTTATGTGTTTATCGTTAATGCTGTATAGGGTTATGGTTTATGGGTTTATGGTTTACAAGTTTATAGCTTTATAGTTCATGGATTCATGGTTTATGGGTTATGGATTTATGAGTTAATGGGTTTATGATTTGTAGGTTTATAGTTTACTGGTTTATAGTTCATAAGTTTATGGTTTATGTGTTTATGGTTTATGGGTTTATGGTTCATGGGTTTATGGTGTATGGGTTTATGTTTTGTGGGTTCATAGATTATGGGTTTATAGGTACATGGTTTATGGGTTTATGGTCTATGATTTTTAAGTTTATAAGTTTATGGGTTTATCGTTTATGGGTTTATGGTTCATAGGTTTATGGTTTATGAGTTCATGGTTTATGGAGTCATGGTTTATGGTTTTATGGTTTATGGGTTTATAGTCAATGGAGTGATGGTTTATTAGTTTATAGTTTATTGTTTAAGGGTTTGTAGTTTATTGTTTATAGGTTAATGGGCCTGTTAATTATGGTTTATGGATTCTGGTTCATGTGCTTATGTTTTATAGAGTTCTGGTTCATGGGTTAACGATTTATGGGATTATGGTTTATGGATTAAGCGGTTTCATTGTTTATTCTTTTATGGTTTATGGGCTCATGATTTATAGGTTTATGGTGTATAAGTTCATGGTTTATAGGTTTATAGATTATGGGATTATGGTTTTATAGCTTTATGGTTTATGTGTTTATCGTTTATTGTTTATAGGGTTATGGTTTATAGGTTTATGGTTTATAGGTTTATGGCTTATAAGTTTATGGTTTATGGGTTTATGGTTAATGGGTTTATGGTTTATGGGTTCATGGTTTATAGGTTAATAGTTTATGAGTTTATGGTTTATGGGTTTATGGTTCATGAGTTTATGGTTTATGGGTTTATGGTTCATGGGTTAATAGCTAATGGGTTTATCGTTTATGGTTTATGGGTTCATGGTTTATGGGTTTAGTGTTTATGGGTTTGTGGTTTATGGATTTATATTTTATGGGTTTATGGTTTATGGGTCCATGGATTATGGCTTTATAGTGTATCAGTTTATGTTCTATGGGTTCATGGTTATGGGTTTATGGGTTTATGGGTATATGGTTTATGGGTTAATGGCCTATGATTTTTCAATTCATGCGTTTCTAGGATTATCGTTTGTGGGTTTATGGTTCATAAGTTGATGGTTTATGGGTTCATGGTTTATGGGTTCATGGTTTTTGGATTTAAAGTGATGGTTTATTAGTTTATGGATTATTGTTTATGGGTTTGTAGTTTATAGTTCATAGGTTAATGGGTTTATCAATTATGGTTTATGTGCTTATGTTCTATAAAGTTCTGGTTCATGGGTTTATGATTTATGGATTAAGCGGTTTTATGGTTTATTGTTTTATGGTATATGGGCTTATGATTTATAGGTTTATGGTGTGTAAGTTCATGGTTTATGGGTTTATGGATTTTGGGATTATGGTTTTATAGCTTTATGGTTTATGTGTTTATCGTTAATGCTGTATAGGGTTATGGTTTATGGGTTTATGGTTTACAAGTTTATAGCTTTATAGTTCATGGATTCATGGTTTATGGGTTATGGATTTATGAGTTAATGGGATTATGATTTGTAGGTTTATAGTTTACTGGTTTATAGTTCATAAGTTTATGGTTTATGTGTTTATGGTTTATGGGTTTATTGTTGATGGGATTATGGTTTGTAGGTTTACGGCTTGTAGGTTTACGGTTAATTGGTTTACATTTTATGGATTTATGGTTTATGAGTTAATGTTTAAAGAGTTTATGGGCTATGGGTTTATGCGTGTATGGGTTAATAAGATTATGAGTTAATGTTTAATGGGTTTATGGGCTATGGGTTTATGCGTGTATTGGTTCATAGGTCCATGGGTTTATGAGTTTATGGTTTATAGGTTTATGGTTAATAAGTTCATCGTTTATTGGTTTATGGTTTAGGGGTTGATCGTTTATGGGTTTATGATGTATGGTTTCATCGTTTATAGGTTTATGGTCTATAGGTTTATGGTTTATGGCTTTATGGTTTATAGGTTTATGGTTTAAGGGTTTGTATTTTATGGGTTTATGGTTTATGGGTTCATGGTTTATTGGTTCATGGATTAGGGCTTTATGGTGTATCGGTTTATGTTCTATGGGTTCATGGTTATGGGTCTATGGGTTCATGAGTATATGGTTTATGGGTTTATGGTATATGATTTTTCAATTTAGGAGTTCATGGGTCTATCGTTTGTGGGTTTATAGTTTATAACTTTATGGTTTATGGGTTCACAATTTATGGGTTCGTGGTTTTTGGGTTTATAGTCGATAAAGTGATGGTTTATTAGTTTATAGTTTATTGTTTATGGGCTTGTAGTTTATCGTTTATAGGTTCATAGGTTTATTAATTATGGTTCATGTCCTTATGTACTATAAAGTTCTGGCTCATGGGTTTATGATTTATAGGTTTATGGTGTATAAATTCATGGTTTATGGGTTTATGGATAATGGCATTTGGTTTTATAGCTTTATGGTTTATGTGTTTATCGTTAATGCTTCATAGGGTTATGGTTTATGGGTTTATGTTTTATGGGTTTATGGGTTTATAGTTTATGGATTCATGGTTTATAGGTTATGGGTTTATAAGTTAATGGGTTCATGGTTTATAGGCTCATAGTTTACTGGTTTCTAGTTCATAAGTTTATGGTAGATGTGATTATGGTTTATGGGCTTATGATTTATAGGTTTATGGTGTATAAGTTCATGGTTTATAGGTTTATAGATTATGGGATTATGGTTTTATAGCTTTATGGTTTATGTGTTTATCGTTTATTGTTTATAGGGTTATGGTTTATGGGTTTATGGTTTATGGGTTTATGGTTTATGGTTTATGGGTTTATGGTTTATGGGTTTATGGTTTATGGGTTTATGGTTTATGGGTTTATGGATTATAAGTTCATGGTTTATGGGTTTATGGTTAATGGGTTTATGGTTTATGGGTTCATGGTTTATGGGTTAATAGTTTATGAGTTCATGGTTTATGTGTTTATGGTTTATGGGTTAATGGCTAATGGGTTTATCGTTTATGGTTTATGGGTTCATGGTTTATGGGTTTAGTGTTTATGGGTTTGTGGTTTATGGATTTATATTTTATGGGTTTATGGTTTATGGGTTCATGGATTATGGCTTTATAGTGTATCAGTTTATGTTCTATGGGTTCATGGTTATGGGTTTATGGGTTTATGGGTATATGGTTTATGGGTTAATGGCCTATGATTTTTCAATTCATGCGTTTCTAGGATTATCGTTTGTGGGTTTATGGTTCATAAGTTGATGGTTTATGGGTTCTTGGTTTATGGGTTCATGGTTTTTGGATTTAAAGTGATGGGTTATTAGTTTATAGATTATTGTTTACGGATTTGTAGTTTATAGTTCATAGGTTAATGGGTTTATTAATTATGGTTTATGTGCTTATGTACTATAAAGTTCTGGTTCATGGGTTTATGATTTATGGATTAAGCGGTTTTATGGTTTATTGTTTTATGGTATATGGGCTTATGATTTATAGGTTTATGGTGTGTAAGTTCATGGTTTATGGGTTTATGGATTTTGGGATTATGGTTTTATAGCTTTATGGTTTATGTGTTTATCGTTAATGCTTTATAAGGTTATGGTTTATGGGTTTATGGTTTACAAGTTTATAGCTTTATAGTTCATGGATTCATGGTTTATGGGTTATGGATTTATGAGTTAATGGGTTTATGATTTGTAGGTTTATAGTTTACTGGTTTATAGTTCATAAGTTTATGGTTTATGTGTTTATGGTTTATGGGTTTATTGTTGATGGGATTATGGTTTGTAGGTTTACGGCTTGTAGGTTTACGGTTAATTGGTTTACGGTTTATGGATTTATGGTTTATGAGTTAATGTTTAAAGAGTTTATGGGCTATGGGTTTATGCGTGTATGGGTTAATAAGATTATGAGTTAATGTTTAATGGGTTTATGGGCTATGGGTGTATGCGTGTATTGGTTCATAGGTCCATGGGTTTATGAGTTTATGGTTTATAGGTTTATGGTTAATAAGTTCATCGTTTATTGGTTTATGGTTTAGGGGTTGATCGTTTATGGGTTTATGATTTATGGTTTCATCGTTTATAGGTTTATGGTCTATAGGTTTATGGTTTATGGCTTTATGGTTTATAGGTTTATGGTTTAAGGGTTTGTATTTTATGGGTTTATGGTTTATGGGTTCATGGTTTATTGGTTCATGGATTAGGGCTTTATGGTGTATCGGTTTATGTTCTATGGGTTCATGGTTATGGGTCTATGGGTTCATGAGTATATGGTTTATGGGTTTATGGTCTATGATTTTTCAATTTAGGAGTTCATGGGTCTATCGTTTGTGGGTTTATAGTTTATAACTTTATGGTTTATGGGTTCACAATTTATGGGTTCATGGTTTTTGGGTTTATAGTCGATAAAGTGATGGTTTATTAGTTTATAGTTTATTGTTTATGGGCTTGTAGTTTATCGTTTATAGGTTCATAGGTTTATTTATTATGGTTCATGTCCTTATGTACTATAAAGTTCTGTCTCATGGGTTTATGATTTATAGGTTTATGGTGTATAAATTTATGGTTTATGGGTTTATGGATAATGGGATTTGGTTTTATAGCTTTATGGTTTATGTGTTTATCGTTTATTGTTTATAGGGTTATGGTTTATGGGTTTATGGTTTATGTGCTTATGGTTTATAGGTTTATTGTTTATGGGTTTATAAATTATGGGTTTATGGTTTATGTGTACCTGATTCATGGGATTATGGTTTATGGGTTTATGGTATATGGTTTAACGATTTATGGGTTTACGATTTATGGGTTTATGGTTTATGGGTTTATGGTTTTTGGGTTTACAATTCATGGGTAAATAGTGTATGAGTTTATCTTTTATGGGTTTATGGATTATGGGTTTATGATTTTATGGCTTTATGGTTTATGGGTCAATTGTGTATAGTTTATGAATTTATGCGTTCATGGGTTTATCGTTTATGGGTTCATGCTTTATAGGCTAATCGTTTATGACTTTATGGTTCAAGGGTTTATAGTTTATGGGTTAATGGTTTATGGGTTCATGGATTATGGGTCTATGGGTTTATGGGTATATAGTTTATGGGTTTATGGTCTACGGTTTTTGATTTAATGAGTTTATGGGTTTATTATTTATGAGTTTATAATTAATGGGTTTATGGTTAATGGGTTCATAGTTGAAGGGTTAATTGTTTATGGGTTTATGGTGTATGAGTTTATGTTATATGGGTTTATGGATTACGGGTTTATGGGTTCATGGGTATATATCTTATGTGTTTATGGTTCATGGGTTTATGGTTCAAGGGTTTATGTTTTATGGGTTTTTTTATTATATGGGTTTATTGTTTATGGGTTTATGGTTTATGGGCTTATGGTTTTTGTGTTTATAGTTCACGGGTTTACAGTTTATGGGTTTGTGGTTTATAAGTTTATGGTGTATTGGTTCATGGTTTATGGGTTTATGGTTCATGGGTATATGGTTTATGGGTTTATGGTTTATAAGTTTATGGTTTATGGTTTATAAACTTATGGTTTATTGGTTTATGGTGTATGGGTTTATGGTTTATGGGTTTATGGTTTATGTGTTTATGGTTTATGGATTTATAGTGTATGAGTTTATGTTTCATGCGTTCATATATTATGGGTTTATGGTTTTATGATTTATAGGTTAATGGTGTATGGTTAATGAGTTCATGAGTTTATGGGTTAATGGTTATTGGTTCATGGTTAATGGGCTTATGGTATACGGGTTAATGATCTATGGGTTTATGGTGTTTTGGTTTATGGATTATGGGTTTATGGTTTATGGGTTTATGGTTTATGAGTTTATGGTTTATGGGTTTATGGTTTATGGGTTTATGGTTTATGGGTTTATGGTTTATAAGTTTATGGTTTATTGGTTTATGGTGTATGGGTTTATGGTTTATGGGTTTATGGTTTATGTGTTGATGGTTTATGAATTAATAGTGTATGAGTTCATGTTTTATGGGTTTATAGATTATGGGTTTTTGGGTTCATGATTTATAGGTTAATGGTGTATGGTTTATGGGTTCATGGTTTATGGGCTTATGGTATACGGGTTAATGGTTTATGGGTTTGTAGTTTATTGGTTCATGTTTTCTGGGTTTATAGTTTCTGGATTTATGGTTTACGGGTTTATGGGTTTATGGTTTATAAGTTCATGGTTTATGGGTTTGTGGTGTATTGGTTTATGGTCTATTGGTTTATGGTTTATGTGTTTATGGTTGATAGATTTTTAGTTTATGAGTTGATGTTTTATGGCTTCATACATTATGGGTTTATGAGTTTATGGGTTTATGGTTTATGGGTTAATGGTGTATGGTTTATGAGTTTATAAGATTATGGGTTAATGGTTTGTAGGTTTATGGTTTATGGGTTTATGGTTTTTGGGTTTATGGTTTATGGGTTTATAGTCAATGAAGATATGGTTTATCAGTTTATAGTTCATTGTTTATAGGTTAATGGGCCTATTAATTATGGTTTATAGATTCAGGTTTATTTGCTCATGTTCTTTAAAGTTCTGATTCATGGGTTTATGATTTATGGGCTTATGGTTTATGGATTAAGCATTTTCATTGTTTATTGTTTCATGGTTTATGGGCTTATGATTTATAGTTTTATGGTGTATAAGTTCATGGTTTATGGGTTAATGGATTATGGGATTATGGTTTTGTAGCTTCTTGGTTTATGTGTTTATCGTTTATTGTTTATAGGGTTATGGTTTATGGGTTTATGATTTATGGGTTTATGGTTTGTAGGTTTATGGTTTATGGGTTTATGGTTCATGGGTTTATGGTTAATGCGTTTCTGGTTTATGGGTTTATGGATTATGAGTTTATGGTTTATGGATGTATGGTTAATGGGTTTATGGTTTATGGGTTCATGGTTAAGGGGTTAATAGATTATGTGTTTATGGTTTATGGGTTCATGGTTTATGGGTTTATGGTTTATGAGTACCTGGTTTATTCATAAGTTTATTGTGTATACTAGCGAAAAATTCGTCGCTCCTAAGGTCGCTCGGTTACATTTTCATATATGATATTATCATGTATAAATTATCCAATTCTAAAATGAAAAAGAATTCCCGCAACTTATAAATTTTGATATTGTAGTTTCGTACTAAATTAAATTTCCATATTTCTATAAAAAAGAATAATTAAAGTTACAATACGCATAAAAATTGTTTAAATACAAATCATATCATGTTGAATTTAGAACTTGCTCTACTAAATTGCATTAGAATCAATAAAAAAAAAAGGAATTTATTCTTTTTAATCACGTGTTTCAATAACGAACCATAAAATAATCGAAAACAGTATTTGACGTTCACGAGTACTAACAACTACACGGAGAAAGGAAAGTATTGTTAAAATAGGTTCCAAGTCAAGTATATCTAATTTATGTACTAAGGCACTTAAAAAAAGAGTGGCGATATAATTTCAGTTAGTACTATTGCTCGAATTTTAGGGACCAATGTTGGTACTATTATATTATGATGTAAGAGCATAAATTTGCGATGCTTACTGTCTTTTATTGGCACTTAGACTGATATTTCACTTACTCGATTCAAGGGCAATATTTCGCAGAAAATGTAACTATTTGTTTTTTTTCGGGCGGCTTTTCCTGTCACTAAAATTAAAAATTAATAAATCTAAAATTATTTACATAATCTATAACACTTTAAAATTGCTAATAATTAATATTTTGATTCGTGATATTTAAGGAATAAAGCGATACATGTTTATCTTCCATATTCCGTTTTAGAATAGTTACTTTTGAGTTTCAAATTAATTATTAGTAATTTAAAATTAATATATATATATATATATATATATATATATATATATATATATATATATATATGATTTACATTATATTTATTAACTGTTGAAAATTGTTGCACAATTTAATGAGTTTTACGTTAATAGGTATTAATTCTATTGAAGTTTTTCGCTCATAACGTCGCTTGGTTGAATTTTCTTTTATTATATTATTATGTATTAATGACTAATTTTAAGTAGATAAGACTTTATTAATTTAAGTTAATTTCAAGTACTAAATGAAATTGAAAATAATATGATGGAACATAATATAAAAATATATGAACACATGTGCTTAAAGTAAAAAAGCATATAATTTATTTCATCAAGTGACTATTTCTCACTTTACTTCCATAAGAAAAACAAAGATAGTACGATATTTGATATAAATAAACTGAGAACTGGGAACCGAGTAACGACTATAATTTTCAGACCTTAATATATGACCATGAATTTGATTTATAAAATTAATTTTTACGTGAAACATGCTTAAAAAAATTTTGTGTTCATTTCTAACAAAAATATCTTCACAAATGTATTTTTAGGCACGACCGCTATACGGAAGTGCCTTATATTTTCGACATTACGAAAAATGTAACTTTTTAAAATTCGTTATTCTATGATGAAAAACTTATTTTTATGGCAAAATAAAACTACTACGAGGCTTCCGTAAAATGTATGTATGGATGTACGTGTGTGAGAAATTAAATTTATGAATTTTCTCGCCGAATTTTTATCCGATCTGAATAATTCGAACGGGAAATCATTTCAAATAACAACATAAGTGAAAGTTTCTATTTTGAAAAAAATCGTTGAAATCGTTTTTCCTCTTCAATGGTAAAAAAAATGCATTTTTGGTAATAACTTGAAATATACGATTTTCTAAAAAAAAGTATATGAAATAAAAGTTATAGAATACAAAAAAATTAATGATTTTCATGTTATGCATTTTTCTCTAAAGTTAATATTTTTCAAATTGTTCATGAAAAACTTTAAAATTGAAGGCTTTTTAATGATGATTTGATTAATATTATTTAAAAAAATATATATATAATACTAAAAAGATGGATCTTATTTTTTTCTATTAATTTTATTTCATATACTTTTTTTCAAAACTCGTTTTTTTCAAGTTATCACAAAAAAATCATTTTTTTAACCTCTAAAGGGATAACTGTTTAACAACCGCTCAAACGATTTTTTTTTTAAACTGCCAATATTTATTTGTATTATTGTTTTGAATTATCATCCGTCAAAATGATTTAGATCAAATAAAACCTTTATACAAAACTTTACTTTTAAGCTACTGAACTATAAAATAATTTTTTTACTTGTAACTTTTGATAGATTATCCTATTGAAAACTTTAAAAAGTATACATGAAAATATGTCTTTTTCACATAACATAAATTTCTTCGAAATCAATCAACTTAATTTACAAGAAAAATTTAAATAATTATAAATTTGTTTTTTTAAATTAATACAATAAATTCAAACCTCCTGTTGAAAGTTGCGGTTAAAAATACAATGAAAAAAAAAATAAGATTAACATTTAATGCGAGGGGCTACGCACTTCTTGTCCTCTCGGGAGGACAAAAAAGAGTACATTGAGAGACTAAAGAGGACTTTAAAGAGGACAAGATCACAAATAAACTCTTTAATTTTTTAGAGTACATGGGCGAAGTTGAGAGGACTCAGGAGGACTTGAGAGGACTCGGGAGAACTTGAGAGGACAAGAAAGAAAACTTAAGATGATATAAAAGGACATAAAAGAGAACTCAAGAGAACTGAGGAGTCCTCTTTTGTACTCTCACTGTCCTCCATAGTTCTCTTATGTACTTACATTGTCCTCTTCATTCTCTTATGTACTCACATTGTCCTCTTCATTCTCTTCTGTACTCTTGCTGTCCTCTGCAATTTTTTTACTTTTCAAAATAATCGCGAGTACATCGAAAAAAAATTCAGAGGACATCGGAGAACATGAGAGGACATGAGAGTACACACTTTCAATTCAGAGGATTTTTTGAGAGGACATGAAGTGCGTAGCCCCTCGATTTAATGCTTTTGCGTTTGTAAATGTTTTGTTTTAATATTCTTTGAATTTCAAATAGCGAGTGCAAAGCGCGAGCGTTTTCGGCCGTGCCTTATATGCAAGAAGCGAAGCTTTTTGCATGCCTTGCATCGCGTCGGGATGCAAGGCCCAAGGTCATTTCAGAGCTGAGCATCGCTCAGCTCTGAAAGGACCGAAGTGCGAGCCACAGCGGCCCCAAAGGGCCGCTGTGGCGAGCTAGTATATATATATGAAATACAAAATTTAAATAAAAAAAACCATAAGATTAAAATACACATTTTTGGTTAATTTTAAATTTAAATATTTCAGAATAATAAAATAACTATTTGCAATCACTTAACAATCCTTTTGACATCTAATATAAAATATTAATAAGATACAAATATTAAAAAGTGTATGTATCACAAGTAAGATTTGCATATCATAAATATTATAATTTTTAGAAAATTCTTGATATTAATAGATTAATAATTTAAAAAATTATATATTTTTTCATTGATGACAAGTAACTTTTTAAATTTAGTTAAAATAATACTGTAAATGTCAATCAAATAACATTTTCATCAAAATAAATTTCAACGCTATAATTATTAAAATAAACATATTTATTTAACTACAATCTATTGTAATAATTATTTTTTTAATATATATATTAAAAAAATAATAATTTCATTTGATGAACAGTTATATAAATATAATATATTTATAATTGTGTAACTAAATTCATTAAATAAAAATTTTATTCAGTTATCATTTAGAGAATAAAGTATTTAAATTAATTTTCATGAAAATATATTATTTAAAAAGTTACTTGTTAACAATTTTTTATAAATAACATCCATTTAACCTTAATTACATTTTCATTTGTACACGTGTTAGTATTTAAATGAATTGTCATTTATATAAAAATTGTTAACAATTAAATATATTAATATTACATATTAATATATTAAAATTACATTTACCTTAATTACATATTCATTTGTACACGTGTTTGTATTTAAATGAATTGTTATTTATATAAAAATTCCCTGGTAGAAAATGAAACGCTTTGTATTACCATTTTATGACCAGTAGAAATAGAAAGGCTTTTTTTAACATTTTATGGCCATTTCTTTGGCATTATTATTACTAATAACCTTAAATTTTTATAAACACCATTTCTAATGGTCAAATTTCTACCAGGGTTGTTAACAATTAAATATATTAAAATTCATTTCATTAAAGCAATAATATTTTTAATAAGAAAAACATATTAATTTTCAAAATACATCAAATTACCTCATTTAAAAAATTATCATTACATGATATAAAAATATTTTTTTCAATATCGTTCAAACATAAATTTTATGAAATACAATATAAAAAAATTATTTCTTTGATATTAAATTTTTTTTAATAGTCAATTATAAAGATAGGAAAATATATGAAATACTAATAAATTTTTCTGATTATGTCTATAATTATGAATTTATATTTATGAACTGTCTAGATAGAAGGAAAATTTCCCCTAAAAAGTAAACATTTTGAAAAAAAATTTACTTATTATTTGCGAATTTTATTATAAATGCGGAAAAAAATAATATTCTGTAATATCACTCTAAAATTTGTATTAAATATAATCATTGAAAGTACAATTATTTCATTATGTTGTATTTGTTGTCAAAGTTTGATTATATTTTACTATAAGAAGATATAAAAATTAACTGTCATATTTAACTGTCTTCCCATTCTATTGTTGAATTTCCATAAAAGGAATGTTTTAACTTGTAGTATGTACCATGATGATTATTTATTTAAATTTTCAAATTTTTCTAATCATTAGTTTTCAAGATATTTAGATTTCTGATTCCAAATAGAAAAATACTAGTAAATAATATTGGAACCCAAACTCCTCCATAACTAATGAATAGATTTATTTAAAAATTTAACTAAATAATTTTTGTGATACACCCGAATCGTTAATGCATCTCTTTATTTAAAATTTTGAAATACAATGGAAATATAGTCAATATTTATGGGCGCAAGTGTACTGTCCATTTGACATCTCCTTAAATAATTTATACTTATAAAATTTACATAATATTTTATAAAAACTATTAAAATGATAATCATATACTTAATATTATTTCAAACTATGAATAAAAATTATCAATAAGTGATAACTTATAAATAGTTATATTATTTTATTAAATACATTTCCAACTTGAATAATTATCTTCATCCCCAGCGGAAAAAAATAAATGAAACACTTGAAATCATTCGAAAAGTTTTAGAAGTAATCAGAAAGAAAATGAGGGAAACTGAAAGAAACAGTAAGAATTGAAATCGGTTGTAGAGACTTTGGTAAAATTGGGACGAGACATTCAAAGTATTCAAGTTTGTTTCCGCTTTATCCAGTATATTTCATTTATTTTCATTTCTTTTCATTTTTTTACAAAATATCTTAGATTCTTTCCATAATTAAACATTTATTTTCTATAAATATTCAGAATATTTCGGAGTCTCTCCGAAATTATCGGATGGCTTCAAAATTTTTCAAAATTTCTCAGAAGTTTTCAATTTTTCTTAGAACTTAATGAATTTTTTCATATTTTTCCAGAATCTTTTAGAATATTAATTGAAATAATCAGAATATTTTAGAGTATTTTAATTAATTTCTAATTTTTTCCAAACTTTTCAAATTTTTCCAAAAGTTTTCCCTATTTTTTTTAAGTTTTTGGATTTATTCCAATTATTTAAGTATTCCAATTAGATTATTAAAAAATTTGTAAAGAAATTGTTAGAAATTTTCAGAAACTCTCGAAAACCCTCGGAAATTTTCAGAAATTTTCGGAAAAATTCAAAAACATTCCGAATCTTACCAAAACTTTTTAAATTTTACGAATAATATTAGAAAATAACATTTATTGATAATAATAATTTGAAATATATACTTAACTTGTTAAATAATTTAATATTTCAGTATTTAAAATTCGACTTAATCAAAAATTTCAAGCTAAAAACTCGATTTTGAGCCCACTTAAAAAAGGAATCGAGCTTGAAATTGTAGACTGGGAAATCGTTAATACTCAACTATTTCAACAGACATTTTTTTGTTAAACAAACATATCACAAAACTATGATCTAGAAAATTATTTTTATTATAAATTAATTTTACAAATAAAGTTTTGTTTATACATACATAAAAAATGAAATTTTTGTTTTTCAACTTAAATTTATATTTTTGAACGTCCACAATAGCATATCTGAAAACTTTAACCTCCTCTTTTAAATAAAGTTAGAATTTGCTGTGTAATAAAACTTTGTAATAAAACCCAAACAGATAGAGACAAACTGAAAAAATCGGAATTTGTATGAAATCTAATATTTTCCATATTTACTTTTAACATTGAATAAAATGAAAAATACCGAAAACTTGTAATAATTTTAAAACAAATTCAAAATGTTCCAATTATTTTATAATTTTACAAAAATTTCCCGTATGTTTCATTTTGTTTCAGTTTTCACAATTCATTACTTATTTCCAAATTTAAAATTAAATAATCTGATTAATTACAAGAGTTTTGGAAATATTCAGAAACAAACTGAATTAGTTTAAGGAAAAATGAAATAAAATGAAACAAACTGAAATTAAATGAACAAAAACGAGAGAAATGAAAACGAATAGAAAGAAACTGAAACCAAAAGAATGAAACTGAAACAGTTTAAAAAAATTGAAATAAATTTAAAAAAAACTAAAATGAACCAAAATGATTATGACAGCTGATTTTTCTATATCCACTTAGAAAATTATATAAAATGAGACATTCAGAAAACTTCCGAAAATTTCTGAAACAGTTTAAAATGTACCAATTGTTTCGTCCCAATTTTCATAAGAACTTTCCGTTTCTTTCAGTTTCTTTCAGTTTCTTTCAGAAATTTTCAATTACTTTCGTTTATTTTTTCCGCTGGGGATGTTAAAACTAAATTTAATTAGCATTCAATTCCACAAGTTATTTAAAAAATTTACCAATATTCAAAGTTATTAAAAAGTTAATTATAAAAAGTATTCCCATATCAAAATTTCAAAATTCTATTAATTTAATTTTTTATTCTTTACATTAGAGAATTAGTTTTGATGTTAAAATTTTTTTGTGATATGCAGCATATATATATATATATTATCTTATAGTAAAATATTTTATCACCTCGTATAAAAATTATTTTTAAAAAGTAGAATAATACTTTGAATAAACAAATGATTATAAAAAAATATTGAAAAGCACAAATAACAATAAAAAAGCGTTAGGCTGGAGATAAATAATGATTGTTTATTATCATTTATATAGTTTTTAAATGTAGATACTGCGAATATCCGTGAATAACTGTAAATAAATTGAAGAATACAATTATTAGAAATGACTCTGAATAATTTTCATTTTGGTTTTTTTTACAACAAACTTTTTTTAATGATTTATTATATATATATGCGACATTTCACACCAACTGGAAGAGAAGAAGAATAAAAATCCCTGAAACTCTAAGAATATATTCGTTTTGTTATCCAAAATATGTGTAAAAATTTTCAAGAATTTAGATTTGAAGGATCAAGAGCTATAGCTCCTTGAAATTTGGAAAATTATCAAAATTTTTGGAAAAGTCCCAACTTAATCATTTTTTTCCTGAAAATCCTGATGTTTTAGAGAGAAATTCATGAGAATACTTCTTATTGTAAATGAAGAGCAGAGTTCGCATGATTCTTTACAGACCTGAATTTTGAAGTTTTTTATTGGTTCTTATATGTATTACATGGTAATTGAAATTACTCATTGTTCGCCACTTCAGAAATTTCTTTTCGAGGGCTTATTTTTTTCTATTTTACATGAACTTTAAAATGAATTTTTGATCATGTAAGTCAGAGCCATCAATAAGGAGTTAAGGCAGTTTAAAATATATATTTTCATGTATCATTTATTTTCAATATAAAAATTAATCATACATTAAAATATACATTTATATTCAATATGAAAAATGAATCATACATGAACATATATATTTCAAACTGTCATAACTCCTTATTAGTGGCTCTTTCTTAAACAATCAAAAATTTATTTTCAAGTTGGTGAAAAATAGAAAAAAATAAGCCCTTAAAAAGCAATTTCTGAAGTGGCAAATAATGAGTAATTTCAATTACCATGTAATACATGTGAGAACCAATAGAAAACTTCGAAATTTAGGTCTGTAAAATTTTATGCTAACTCTTCTTTTCATTTGCAACAAGAAGTATTCTTATGAATTTCTCTTTAAAACATCAGGATTTTCAGAAAAAAACCATAAAGTTCAAACGTTCCAAATATTTAAAAAAATTTCCGAATTCCAAGGATCTATGGCTCTTGATCCTTCCAATCTAAATTCTTGAAAATTTTTTTGAACATTTTAGGCAACCAACAGAATACATTCTTAGAGTTTCAGCGATTTTTATTTTCTTGCTCTTCCAGTTGGTGTGAAATGTCCCATATATATATAAATGTATAATTGCCGAAAATAACCATTTTTTATCGTTATATGATTTTTACAAATTCTATTATTATTTATTCATCATATAACAATTTATTCATAGCATTTTTCATAATTTCTTTTATTTTTCAGCTTTTAAAGTAAAAAGGCAGTAAATTAAATTAGTTAATATAAAAGCAATTCTTTTGTGAATATCTTTGAAAAAAGTTCATTAAAAATGAATTAAAATTCTGAAAAGAATTTAAATTTTCAATAATGGTTTTGACAGAGAAAGAAAAATTGATTGTTAAGGGACAGGGAATGTATAGTTGAATTGCTTTCATGTTATCTGATATTCATGTATTAAAATTTAATAATATTTCAAAATGGTGCACCTCATTCAACATGCAATTAACTTCACTAATTCAAAGACCATAATATATTAATTCAGTACCGATTAATGGAGAATTAATACAGTTATTATTTTCTGGAAATTTAGAAAAGGGTCACCGGATTTGTGTGTATTATAATAATAGGGTGATTCATATATATGACAGTTTAAATCTTAAATATCTACAAGATGAGCGTAAGATTTATATGAACAGATTATTTCCAAACAATTCAGAATTGAGCATAGTATTCGAAACAGTACAATCACAAACAAATAATTATAATTGTGGCGTTTTTGCAATTGTTTTTGCTGTTGCAATACTTTATAATTTAGGTCCATGTTGTTTAAGATATGATGTTTCTCAAATGCGATTACGTTTATCAAGAATTTTTAAAATGCAACAAATAAGAATGTTTCCAGTTTGAAAAAATTATAATAATGCAAATATTAATTACGATAATCCGCTGGACATGATAAGGAGGAGTATTTGTCTAAATCAAATACCATTGAATTTAGATTTTGCTGAGCTTGAACTATTAGAAAAAAACTCACAAACGCATTCATTGGCAGAACAAAAAAAGATCATGGAAATGTATCGTAAACAAAAGAATTCGAATCATAAAACAATTTCGATGGAAATTGACAATGACATTTCAGATACAAATTTTTGAAAACCAAATAATGATATAATGGGAATCGATGATATCCACTTAAATTATAACGATAATAAAATTAGGACAGTTGAGATTAAATAAAATGAAGAAAAAAAGGAATCAAAAGAAATAGATGGAAAAGATGCTTTATTTGTAACAGGACTTTGGAGCATGACAAAGCTGCCAGCCTTCTAATAATATTTCCAACCCTAACTTATGAATAAACGATGCGTTTAATCAAGTTTTTTTGCTACAAAGTAAAAATTTGTAAGATTGAACTCTAGTGAGGACAACTTAAGATATTCACCAAAATATTATACATATAAAGTTATAATAAAAACTTTCAATGTATCGTATTTTATGGTTAGATTTATCTAGTTGGATATCTAATTTCCAAACCAAGCTCATAAAAAAATAACAAGTCCAAATGATTTCTTATTTTAACAAAAATTATTTTAATAATATAGCTTTAGTGCGGACAAGTCATTATATTTGTTCAATTTATAAATTTAAAAAGATATTGATAAAATAAAAAAAGCAAAACTCAATTGCTGCAGCTCCGACTCCCGTTAATAGGAAAATGGTAAGAGAAAAATCACATAAATATAAAAAAATTTCAGAAAAAGACATTATTATGAAAATGCAACCAAAAAAAGGTAATGATAAATTAGAACTTAGACGAGTTCAAGAAACTTCACGTGAGAAAAAAGCTTATATGAAAATGAAAAAAGGACAACCAAATAAATATAAAAAAAATTGAAAATATTAAGATATAAAAAATAAAATCATTTGAAAATAGAGATACTTATAAATTGAAAAATTGCATAAAAAAGAAAAATTACGCAGAAAAGATACTTATAGAAGAGTTATTAGTGAGCAATACAGGGTAATTGGATAACATCGGTACATATATATATATCGCTGGATTCAGCGCAATAAGATGATCCCGAAATAAATAATATAAAATTTTTTTAAATTCTACCAATATATTGCCAATATATTCGCAACGTGTTGGTAAAATTTTCTCTAATATCTACAATATATTAGCAATATATTAGTCAAATTTAAAATACATTCTTATCATTTTTTCGGAGTCAGCGTATTGCGCTGAATTCAATGATATAAATATGTATCGATGTTATCCAATCACCATGTATAATGAATATGAGAGAGAGGTACAAATCAAAAATCAAAAATTGGAAAATGCCGATATTATTAAGAAAATACAAGTAAAAAATGATTGTTACCAATTAAAATAATTACGCACAAGGTGTAAACAAATAGAAATTGATGACAATAAACATATTAATAATGATACTAAAATAAATAAACTGATAGATGAAAAAAAGCGAAAACATAAATATGATTCTTATCAATTGAAGACATTATTTATTAAGTGTAAACGATTAAAAATTAAAGAAAACAATTATAATGAAAATTATAATAATAATAATTATAATAACAATCATAATATTGTATTGAACAGAGCTATTAATAAAACAATAAAGGGCAAAGTATAAAAAAAATTAAAGAAATTAAATGAAAAAAATATTAACTGAAAAAATTAATTCGAAACTGATTGGTTGCATAGCAAATATATATTACGATGAAAATCTCATTTCTGAAAATTACGTTGGTTTCATGACAAACACATGTGTTTATCGTGATGCGAAAGATTTTGCTTTCGAATATACTAAAAGTAACGATTTTCCCAATCGTTGTCATAAAGGTAAAGTAGAATAGAAAATCTTCCTTACGCAGAATAATTAAAGTGTTTAGCAACTGAATTAACGGAAGAAATTATTGATTTACGACGAAATGTTAGGTTGTACAATGATGCTTTAGCATTCGCAAATTTTAGTGTTAATTTTAATACATTGCCGGGTAAAGGACTAAAAGTTATTAGAATATGTGGAAAAATTTACCATAATGTATGTGCGTTACATCCTAATAAAGATGAAGCACGTAAATATGGACAATTATATATTTTAGATAATAAAATGGCAACGATTGAACGGAATGAGTTTAATATAAATTAAACATTATTAAAACATTTAGATATCTTGATAAGAGACATTAACCCTTATGCTAAAGCCTATAAAATGATGCATTAAGTAGAAGAAGAAGAACTACAATGATGTGCAAAAATCTATTATCCTCCAAGAACTGTTACTATGTCTATTGTCCGCAATGATATTTTAGATAAAAATAGATATAATCTTTTTACCTGTAATGAAGGTGCAATAGTATATGTTGGAGAAGACGATAAGCCTCCTATTGAACGTGATATTGCCATTTACTCTAAGTATGATAAACCAATTAGTATATCGACAATTAGCAAACATACATATCCTATGACATATCCACTTATTCATCCTAATGGTGGTTTTGGATGGATGCCAAATATGAAAAGAAAATTTGGAAAATCTAATATTTCAAATTTGAAATTTTATAATTATAGATTGAGTGTTAGAAATAAATTCAATCCATTCCTTAATTTGGGAAAATTATCTCAACAGTTCATTGTTGATGCGTTTGAAAAAGTTGAAACCTCCAGATTATATTTCATACGAAAAAACCAAAACGTATTAAGAAGTGATTGTTATAAAGGTGTTATGGACTATTTACATAACAAAAAAGAATTAGATTCTTCAAAAATTAGAAAAATGGTAGTATTACCGTCAAACTTTACAGGAAGTCCATGATTTTTAAAACAATATTACATTGACTCAATGACACTTGTAAATTGTCATGGTAAACCTGACCTTTTTGTAACTATGACCTGTAACCGGAGGAGGATTACCGCATAGGCGTATGTTGTTACTCTTAGATAAAAATGATAAATTTGACATTCCCGAAAAAGTTGATAAAATAATAAGTGCAGAAACCCCAAATAGAGATATTTATCCAAAATTATATAGTATTGTTAAACAATTTATGATACGCGGTCCCTGTTGTATGCAAAATATTAACTGTTCGTATATGGATAGAAATACGAAACAATGTACAAAAAATTTTCCAAAAAAATTTAATAATACAACAACATTTAAATCAAATGGATATCCACTATACAAACGCAAAAATGATATCCTCAAAATTATTTTCAAAAATAAATTTACAGAAAGAATTGCAGATAATGGATTTATTGTTCCTTACAATCCTTACTTATTATTGAAATTTAATGCACACATAAACGTAGAAGTTTGTTCTACTGTACAATGCATTAAATATTCATTCAAATACTGTTATGAAGGTCATGATTGTGCATACATTAAAATACATCAAGTAAATGTAAATTTTCAATCAGAAAATAAAGACACTTTTCAAAATGATAATAGTGAAAATGTTGAATATGAATCTGACGAAATCCAACAATACATTAATACACGATATTTATGTCCACCTAAAGCAATGCACAGATTATTAAAATATCCTTTACATGTTATTTCACATACTATAAAACGTCTAAGCGTTCATGAAGAAAATCAACAAAACATATTTTTTAAAGAAGGAAAAAAAGAAATGATCATGCAAAAAAATGTGGGAACAACATTAACAGCATATTTTGAATTGAATATAGAAGATTTTGAAGCACGAAATTACTTGTATTCAGAAATACCAAATTTTTATACATTTGATGAAAAACTGAAAAAGTAGAATAAAAAAAAAAAAAAAAAGAAAACCAATACTTAGTAGAATGTACTTAGTAAGTCCGAAAGATAGAGAACGTTATTTTATTAGGTTATTACTATTACCTGTAAAAGGAGCCACGTCTTTCGAAGCTTTGCGTACTGTTGATGATGTGATGAACAATTCGTTTTATGAGGCAACTAAGGCAAAACAATTAATTAATAAAGATGAAGAATGGGATAGATGTTTGAAAGAAGCATCTTCAACAGAATTCCCTTATGCTCTTTGTGAATTATTTGCTTTTATTTGCGTTTTTCATAATCCTATAAATGCAAGAGATTTATATGAAAAATATAAAGATAAATTTTAGCACCCTAAATACAAAAAAAATATAGGTGAAGATCATGCATTGAATGTTATTAAAAATAATTTACAAGTCAATGGATTTTCATCAAACGATTTTAATTTACCGAACATAAGCACATTTATAGAAGAAGATAATCAAACAATTTTAAATCATAATAATAATATTCTTAATGAATTGGAAATGAAAATAAATTTGTTAAATGATAAACAAAGGCAAATATTCAACTCTACTATAAAAAGTTTAAACAACCAAAGTAAAAAAAAAATATATTTTTGTAGATGGACCAGGTGGAAGTGGAAAAAGTTATTCACTTAACGTTTTAATAGCTTATTTTAAATATCATACCATACATTATTTATGTGTAGCTTGGACAGGTATAGCAGCGAATTCATTAGTCGATGGAAAAACCGTGCATACAACATTTAAACAACCGTTAAATATAACAGATTGCGAAACTTGCAATGTTAAGTCTAATTCTGCAGAAGGCAAACAATTAAAGAAAACACAAATAATTATTTGGGATGAAATATCCATGACTTCAAAATTTGCTTTTGAAGCAGTTAATCGTTTTTTTCAAAACTTATGCGATGTAAACCAACTCTTTGGTGGTGAAACTGTAATTGTATCAGTTTCAGTTGTAGGAGATTTCAGGCAAACATTACTAATCGTACGACATGGTAGCCGTATGAACATTATTAAAAATTCAGTTAAATTTAGTTTATTATGGCAAAATTTTAAGCAAATGAAGTTAAATGAAAATCTGCGAGTTTCGGATAGTGATAATAATTTTAAACAATGGTTATTAGATATCGGAGAAGAAAAATGCCGCAATGTTTTTGAAGATGATAATGAACTAAGTGCTATACCAGATAATTTTATCATCAAAGAAAATCTTGTCGAAGAAATATTCGGAAAAACAATAAAAATAAACAATACGAATCTAACGGAAAAAGTTATTTTGGCTCCTAAAAATAATGATGATATTGAACTGAATAACAATGTTTTGAATGTAATGGAAGGAAACCATGTTGAATATTTGAGTATTGATACAGCTGAAGATGATAACAAAGAAAATTTAGATATTATGTTACCTACAGAATTTTTAAATAAGTTAACTCCTAATGGACTTCCACCACATAAATTACATTCAAAAGTAGGGGCTGTAAAAATACTCTTAAGAAATTCAAATGTCAATGAGGGACTTTGTAATGGAACAAGGTTGATAGTGAAAAAATTGCCTAAATATTCCATTCAAGCGGAATTAGCAACTGAACAAAACAAAGGTTAATTAGTTTTTATTTCAAGAATAAGTTGATCTCCATCTACGAAAGAAATTCCGTTCAATATGCAACGAAAACAATTTCCTATTAGATTAGGATTTGCAATGACTATTAATAAATCACAAGGACAATCTTATAAAAAAGTTAGTGTTTATTTGCTGTCACCAGTTTTCAGTCATGGGCAATTATATGTTGCTCTTTCAAGGACGAAATTTAAAAATAATTTAAAATTATTTTGAGATGACCACGCTATTGTCAACGGAGAAAATAAAAATGATCAGAACACAATATATACAAAAAACATTGTTTATAAAGAGATATTATAAAGAATATGTCAACAGATGTTGTAGATGTTGTTGTGTAATAGTTGAACTCGAAATATAATAAAAAATATAATATTTACTAAAATATATATATATGATATCAACTGACGCTTTCAAAATAGTTTGATATGATGTTGAATCAGCTATATAAAAGGACGCGCTGTTAAATCGGCTACATATAGGGATGCGCTGTTGAATCGGCTGCATCTTGGGATGCGCTGTTGAATTGGCTGCATATTGGGATGCGCTGTTTAATCGGCTGCATACTGGCTGTATATTTATAGAGCTAAATAAAATATAGGACCTGAAAAATTATTGGGCCCAAAAAAATTTGAGGCCCAATAAAAATAAGGCCTAAGAAAATATAAGGCCCAAAAAAATATAAAGCCTAAAAAATATTGGTTCCAAAAAATTACACAGGCCGACAAAATTTGGTGAAAACATTTTACCAGAAACCGGAGTATACTGTTCCGAAGGTTTTTGACTCGCTGAATTTAACTCTGGCCTCAGAAATGCTCATTTGGCCCAGGTTTCGGAGATATTCTAATCTAAAAGTGCTAAAAACGCTATTTTAGCCTATATTTTAAGTCTTGCAGCATAGAGGATTTTTTTTCTCGGAAAACTATTGAAAGTTTCTTGAAGTATAAGCCTTAATCTTCCAAATGCCGTTGAGTTTGTTCAGATATCTTTTTTTTTAACCGGGTTATGTTATTTTGAATATTTCAAATTATATGAATTTTTTAATAACCCTTTATATTGATATTTTACACTTATGAATGATTGATCTTTGAAACTGGAGATACTACTACTGGAAATATTTCTGAATATTATAGACCGCACTTGGGGAGTCCTATACCCTCAGATTCATAACCTCAAAACCTTGTAACTCGCAAACTTAGTGAGCGAAACCTTTGTACGCCTTTGAACTTTGCATTGGAAGACGGTTCAGAGAGGAACAGCCTTCATGTAGATTCTTTATGCCACCAGAGCTCCATAACCTCAAAACCCCATTATTGCAAAACGCAGTGGACTAGAAACTTATGCGTGATCGGTTTCCGGAGTTGAAGATGTTTCAGCCTTAAACGCTTTACAATGCCACAAACCTTGAAATAATATAATTTTAATAAGCCGTTTGAGCTCAAAAACTATGAAAGCATCATAAAACTAAGATCTAGAAAATCAGAAACTCATAAACGAAAGATCTCCAAGACCAGAAGAATCTGTAAAAACCCTATACCTCAACCCATAAACTCTTCAAATCAATCAAAAAGACCTCAACTCCTTCGAGAGTAGGCTTCAGCTCCCCAAACAAAGGATTGATAAGCTCTTGTTATTACCGCACTTAGCCGAACCCAGAGTCACGAAACGAGGACGTGGCGGTATTGACTCCATTTCTTTTGTATTTTTTGTATTTTTTAATTTTTGTAATTTTTATGTATTTTTTGATTTTTGTAATTTTTTTTTGTATTTTTTAATTAAAATTTTTTTTTGTATTTTCTTTCTTTTTTCTCAATGTTTATAATTATTCTTCAGTTCCCTCACATTTGCGAATTTATTCAATATTTGCCATCGTCTTTGAAATTCAACTTTAAACTACTTTTTTTTCTTATAGAATCGTTCTCGGCTTAATTCAAACGAACGCTTGAGAGTCTTACGTCTATGGTTAGATGAATTGTCATGTCTGAGCAGAGACCAGTTATAGTCTGCCATCATGTGGACAGTGTTTCCACCTTGGTAATGACGTTTCTTTTTCTTCAAGTCTTGATGAAAGCGCTCACCCATTTCTTCACTAAATGCACCAACATTCTCCGGAAAGTAATCTAAATGAGAAAATAAGAAATGTAGTTTCATGCTCATCAAGCAACCCAATTCTTTGAAATTAGTTAACATTTTCGATACCATAGTTTTGTATTCCTGATCTCGATAGTTTCCTAAAAAGTTTTCCGTAACATCCTTGAAACTCACCCAACCCTTTTTTTCAGTCCTTGTCATAGTTTTAATAAAATTATCATCTTTCATCATTTTTCTAATGTCTGGCCCAGTAAAAACCCCTTCTTTAATTTAAGCATCAGATAAATGAAGAAATTTGGATCTAAGATATTTAAAACAATCTCCCTTAGTATTTAGAGCCTTCACATATTGTTTCATTAGTCCCAATTTGATGTGAAGAGGAGGTAATAAGATTTTTTCTCTATCAACAAGACTTTCATGCATAACGTTTTCCGAGCCAATTTCCCAATTTGATCTTCCTTTCCACACCTTTTTTACCCAATGTTGATTTCGATCACGACTATCCCAAAGGCACATGAAGCAAGGATATTTGATATTTCCACTTTGTAATCCAAGTAAAAGATTAATTATTTTAAAATCGCCACAAATTATCATTCATGAGAATTATAATTCATTTTTTCCAGAAGAAATTTTTAATTTTCATATGTTTCTTTTAATGTAATAGAATGTGCAATTGGAATTGCTGCATATGTATTTCCATTGTGAAGCAAAACTGCTTTGAGACTCTCTGTGGAAGAATCTATAAAGAGCCGCCAGTCATCTGAATTGTATAACCCTTTTTTATACACATTCACGAGTCCCTCAATGTCATGACAGTATACAATAGAATCTTCATTAGTGAAATATTGCACAAACTGTTTCTCTCTTTTTTTACATACAGTAATTTTCGTACCAGGCAATAGCAAATTTCTTTCTTTCAACCTGGAAGCTAGTAGCTCTGCTGACTCTTTGGGGAGATTAACGTCTTGAACGAGATCATCTAAGTCATCTTGGTTATAAAGTATAGAAATTGTATCATCGGAAGAATCCTCATAGTCAGTACGCTGCTCAGTTTCGACAGCATCCATTTCTTCGGCATCATGCGTATTAGATACTATTTTTTCTGATCTTTCTATTTTACCTTTCTTGGGTGGTGTCACACTGTCTAAGATGGGATGAACAGTATTTTTTCCTTTCTGTTTATTCAAACCCGTTATATCGTACGCGCAGAAATAACAGTCTTGATGATGATTTAACGGCTCACGCCAAATGATTGGTTGAATGATGACTTCGTTTTTTATTTTATCCCATCTATTTAATGTGTTTCGACAAGAAGCACAAATCGATGTGGGTACCCACGATTTGTCTAAATTTGTCATAGATATTTTATAACATTTTAAATAACTATTCTTAATAGTATCGTTGATATATCTACGATTACTTTCTGTCTCAAAATTCCCACAAACGTAACAAAACTTATCTTTTTTAGTTATGCAAGGAGCTCTTGAAGACATCTTGATTGAATATTGATAGGAGATAATATAAGAATGGTAGTAGGATATTATATTGACGTATGTGAACAAATTGTATTGTTTAATTTCAAAATCAATTCCAATAGAAAATGTAATATAATTTCAATCAAATGTAAGATGTGATTTCACTATTTACATCCAATAGAAATGTAATGTTTTCTATATTTGTAATTTTGAATTCGACTAGTAATTGATTGGCAATTTAATTATTATCAAATCTGAAATTCAGTTATTAATTCAGAAGTTAATCAGCACTTTCCTTGATTGCTCATCTATTTATACACTTATTAATTTAGTGATTAGCTTCAAACGCTAGAAGCTTCATGACAAATTTTATGAGACTATAATACCTTATCCAGGATGAATAAATTATGTCCGACGAAGACGATTTTCAGTGATACAAAGTCAAGCGGGTAGAAAAAACTAAACTATTTCCTATATACTATTATCCTATATACAAAAATGGTAGTAAAATGAGAGAAATGAGGAATGACAATGTGAAAAAACGAAGAGCAAAACTTGTTAGAGACGTACATACAAAAATACATTACTCTAAAACATTTATCGAAAATAAGATCAAACTTCTTTGGATTTTCACCAAATGATTCCCATACTTTTGAATGGGATGAACAATAACAGTTACATCCACCAATGCTTTTACAGATTTAAACTTGAACAGCTTAATTAAATTTTATTATTTCATCCAATTCTTACCTATATCAAATTGGAGACGTTATTCAGAACCCCACAGAAAATTAGGAAAGACAATTCATTAGAACTAAAGTTGTTACCACAAGAAACGCCTCTTAACCTCATAGACTGTGATATCAGAACATCATCATTACATAACAAGAAGAAGAGAATAGATTTAACATCTAACTTACTGAATTTTTTGGAAATGAAGTTCCGACCTTATGTGGCTATAACTTAATGAGGTCATAGTTGAGTTATAGTTCAAAAGCTTACGAAATATCTTCTTTGATATTCAATAGAGTAAAAATCAAGGTTTGTGGCACTGTGAAGCGTTTCAGACTGAAACATTTTCAATTCCAAAAACTGATCACGCATAAGTTTCTAGTCCGCTGCGTTCTGCTATAATAGGGTTTTGAGGTAATGTTTATTTGAGGTTATGAAGCTTTGGTCTCATAAAGTATGAACTTTAAGGTTGTTCCTGCCTGAAACCTCATCCAATGCAAAGTTCAAAGAAGTACAAAAGTTTCGCTCACTAAGTTTGCGAGTTACAAGGTTTTGAGGTTATGAATCTGAGGGTATAGGACTCCCCAAGTGCGGTCTATGATATTCAGAAATATTTCTAGTTGCACTATCTTCAGTTTCAAAGATCAATCATTCATAAGTCTTAAATATCAATAAAGGGTTATTACAAAATTCATATAATTTGAAATTTTCAAAATAACATACCCCGCTCAAAAAAAAAAGATATCTGAATGAACGCAACAGCATTTGAAAGATCAAGACCTATACTTCAAGAAACTTTCGATAGTTTTCCGAGAAAAAAAAATCCTTTATGCTGCAAGATTTTAAATATGGGCTGAAATAGAGTATTTAGCACTTTAAGGTTAGGATATCTTGGAAACCTGAGCCAAAGGAGCATTTTTTATGTCAGATTTGAATTCAGTGAGTCAAAAACCTTTGGAATAGTATATTCTGGTTCCTGGTAAATTTTTTTATTGGCCTGTGTTATTGGGCCCAAAAAATATAAGGCCCAAAAAAATTAAAAGCACTAAAAATATAGAGACCAAAAAAATATTGGGCCCTAAAAAATATAGAACCAAAAAAAAATAAGGCACAAGAAAATATAAGGCCCAAAAAAATATAGAGCCCAAAAAATATAGAGACCAAAAAAATATTGGGCCCAAAAAAATATTGAGTCCAAAATAATATAAAGTGCAAGAAAATATGAGGCCCGAAAAAATATAAAGCCCAAAAGAATATAAACCAAAGAAAATATTGGATCCAAAAAATATAAGACCCAAAAAAATAAGGATCCAAAAAATAAAGAGCCCAAGAAAATATAGGGATAAAAAAAAGGGCCCGAAAAAATGGGCATTTAATAAAAATATAGGGCCCGAAATAATATAAGACACAAAAAAATATGGCCCAAAAAGAAGCTTCTGACTTATGAGTAATAATTATACAGGGCCCAATAAAAAATTGCTACTTTTATTCCCAAAAAATTAGACATATTTAAAAAATGCGAAGAACCAGATAACTGGAGAACTGGAGAACCGGAGAACCGGGGAAACGGAAATAAAAGTGGTTTCGCTTTAATATAATATAAGAAGTTTATGGTTTATTAGTTTATGGTTTATGGGTTTATGGGTTTATGGTTTACGGGTTTATTGTTTATGAGTTTATGGTTTATGGGTGTATGGGTTTATGGGTTTATAAGTTTATGGTTTATAGATTTATGGTTAATGGGTTTATGGTTTATAGGTTTATGGTGTATGGGTTCATGGTCTATGGGTTTATGGTTTATGGACTCATTATTTATGGGTTTATTGTGTATAAGTTTATGGTTTATGGGTTTATGGGATTATGGTTTACAGGTTTATGGTTTATGGGTTTATGGTTTATGGGCTTATGGTTTACGGGTTTATGGTTTATAGGTTTATAGTTTATGGATTCATGGTTCATAAGTTTATGGTTTATTTGTTTATGGTTTATGGGTTTATGGTTTATGGGTGTATGGTTTATGAATTAATGTTTTATGGGTTTATAGATAATGGGTTTAATGGTCTATGGTTTATGGGTTTATGGTTTATGCGATTATAGTTTATAACTTTATGGGCTTACGATTTACGGTTTTATGGTTTATAGGGTAATGGTTTATGGGGTGGTAGTTTATTGTTTATGGGTCTATCGTTTATGGGTGTATTGGTTTATAGGTTTATGGATTTATGGGTTGGTAGTTCATGGGTTTATGGTTAATAAGTTTATCGTTTATGGGATTATGGTCCACAAGTTCATCGTTTATAGGTTTATGGCTTATGGGCTTATAGTTTGTGGGTTTATGGTTTATGGGTTTATGGTTTATGAGTTCATGGAATGATGGTTTATAGGTTTCTGGTTTATGGGCTCATGCTTTATGGATCAGAGGGGTTTATGGTCTATGGATGATGAGTTTATCGTTTATGGGTTAATGGTTTATGGGTTTATGGTTTATAATTTTATCGTTTATAGGGTAATGGTTTATTAATTTATAGTTTATTGTTCATGGGTTTGTGGTTTATTGTTTTTGGGTTAATGGGTTTATTGATTATGGTTCATAGGTTTCTGGTTTATGGGTTTATAGTTTATGGGTTTATGGTTTATGATCTTATGTTTTATGGGCTTATGATTCATGGGTTCAGAGTAAATAAGTTTATGTTTTATTAGTTTGTGGATAATAGGTATATAGTTTATGGATGATAGGTATATAATTTATGGGTTTATGGTGTATAAGTTCGTTTTATAAGTTTATGGATTATGGGCTTATGGTTTATAGGTTTATGGTTTATAGGTTCATGGTGTATGAGTTTATGTTTTATGGGTTTATGGATTATGGGTTTATAGGTATATGGTTTATGGGTTTATGGTCTATGGTTTTTAAATTTATAAGTTTATTGTTTTATTGTTTATGGGTTTATGGATTATGGGTTTATAGGTATATGGTTTATGGGTTTATGGTCTATGGTTTTTAAATTTATAAGTTTATTGTTTTATTGTTTATGGGTTTATGGTTTATGGGTTTATGGTTTATGGGTTTATGGTTTATGGGTTTATGGTTTATGGGTTTATGGTATATGGTTTATGGGTTTATGGTTTATGGGTTTATGGTTTATGGTTTATGGGTTTATGGTTTATGGGTTGATGGTTTGTGTGTTTATGGTTTATGGGATTATGGTTTATAAGTTTCTTGTTTATGAGTATCTGTTCTATGGGTATATGATTTATAAGTTAATGGTTTATTGGTTTATGGGTTTATGGCTTATAAGTTTATGAGTTTATGGTTTATAAGTTTATGATTTATGGGTTTATGGTTTATATGTTCATGGTTTATGGATTTATAGTTTATGAGTTTATGGTTCATGGCTTTATGGTTCTTGGGTTGATAAGTTCATAGGCTTATGATTAATAGGTTTATGGTTTATAGGTTCATGGTTTTTGGTATGTGGTTAATGGGTTTATGGATTTATATTGTATGATTTTATGGTTTATTATTTATGAGTTTATAGTTTATGGGTTCATGATTTATGGGTTTATCGTTTATAGGTTTATGGTTTATAAGTGGGTTTATAATTCATGGGTGTAAAAATTTATGATTCATCGATTTAAGATTCATAAACTATAAATCTATAAACCCATAAATTCATTGATACATAAACTTATGAATCATAGGCTCAATAACTACGAACCTCTAAATTATGAACTCTTACACCGTAAATCCAATAACCAAAATACTATGAACTGAAATCCCAAAAACTTATGAACTATGAACTCACAATTTATAAACCATAAACTTATAAATTATAAACCCATAAACCATTAACCCATGAACCATAATCGATAAACTTATTAACCCATAAACAATAAAACATAAACCCATAAACTATTACCCTATAAACCACAAACCTATAAACCATGAACCATAAACCCATAGACCATAAACCCATTAACTCATAAACCATAAACCCATAAACCATGAACCCATAAACTGGAAACCTATAAACTTTAAACCCATAAACTTTGAACCCATAAACCATAAACCAATAAACCATAAACCATAAACCCATATATCATAAATCCATAAACAATAAATCCATAAACGATAAACCCATATACCATAACCTTATAAACCATAAACTCATAAACCATAAACCCTCAAACCATGAACCCATTATGACCTCTCACAACCCTAATTCTAAAAAAGAATAGCACAAAGTGCTCATGTAAAAGGAAAAGGATAAAAAGGAAAGGTTCTTTTTAAGCTGGACCCGTTTTAAGTGTACACGCCATCCTATGACTAGTCCGGGGTCTCTATGCTTATTATATTTGTACTAATAAATGCCTCTTATAAGCCACGAGACTATAATTCTGATTCGTCAAGATTTAACTACTTATTAATGGCCAATACACTACATATAAATAAATTTCAATAAGTAACACGTGATTTAAATTTAAGTACTTCAACGTACATATACCAAGAGACACTTAATTGGATATAATATTTAATCAAACTCTCACTAATCGTAAGATAAATTAATGTTAACTTAGATTTATGTTTTTATGAAATCCACAAAAAAATATACGTGAATTTATTATTTAATCAATTCTACTAAATCAAGCTTTGATTTTTACTTTAAATAGTATTTCGTTATTGCTGCTACCGGTACGGGGCTAATGTTTATCCAGCCCCTCGCGGACCTGCAGAATAACCGAAATAAGAACAATGGCCACAAGTATTTATTTTAAGACAAACTTTATTAGAAAAGAGCTGGCCAAAGAGTGCTGTACAAAGATTCAGCTTCGATCTGCTTAAGCGTCGATCAAGCCGCCGTAGCCGCAATCCTCTCCTACTACTAGATAGAAGGGATACATTTACATATCTTACATTATACTATTACAGGTGCGCTTGGATGTGGGCTTGCGTACGTCACTTTATAGGCGTGTATCGGCGCACATCCAAGCGCGTACATACATTCTTAGTAATATCCATCTCGCGCGCTCATATATTTTCTAATTGCTACGTCGCGCCGACGCACAAGATAGAGATAGACTTTTAACGCGATGATTCGAATTCAAGAGAAAATAAGATTATTGTTAATTATCTTTTATTTTATTCTTTTTTCTTACTTATTCTCTCTCAAATTCTCTTTCAATTCTTTATATTATAAATATAATATAAGTGAGGTCACACCATAAACCATAAAGCCACAAGCCATAAACTCATGAACCCCTAAACCATAAACTCATAACCCAATAAACCAACAAACCATACACAAATAAATCATAAGCCCGTGAACCATAAATCCATAAACCATGAACCCATAGACCATGAACCCATAAACCATAAACTTATAAACCATTAACCCATAAACCATAAACATATCAACCATAAACCTATAAACCATATACCTATAAACCATAAACCCATCAACTATAAACCTATAAACCATAAACTTATAATTCGTAAACTCATCAAACATGAACTCATACACTATAAACCCATGAACCATAAACGCATAATCCATAAGCCCATAAAACATTAACTCATGAACCATAAGCCCATAAACCCATGAACTATAAACCCGTCATTCATAAACTTATAAACCATAAATCTGTAATCTGTAAACTCATAAAAACATAAACTAATACACCATAAACCCATAAACCATAAACCCATAAACCATTAACCCATAAACCATAAACCCATAAACAATAAACCCATAATCCATTAACCCATAAACCATTAACCCATAATTTAGAAACCCATAAACCAGAAACCCATAAACTATAGATCAATGAACTATAAACCAATAAACCATAAACCCATAAACGATAAACCATAAGCCCATTAACAACGAACCCATAAACCATAAACCCATAAATCATAAACCCATAATCCAGCGACTCATAAAACGAAAACTCATGAACCATAAACCTATAAACCATAAACCCATAAAACCGTAAACTATCAACCCGTAATCCATAAACCCATAAAACATAAACTAATACACCATTAACCCATACACCATAAACCCATAAACCGTAAACCCATAAACCATCAACCCATAAACCATAAACCCATAAACAATAAACCCATAAACCATAAACCCATAAACCATAAACCATAAGCCCATAAACCATAAACTCATAAACCATAAATCCATAAACCATAAGCCCATTAACAACGAACCCATAAACCATAAACCCATAAATCATAAACCCATAATCCAGAATCTCATAAAACAAAAACTCATGAACCATAAACCTATAAACCATAAACCCATAGACTATAAACCCGTAATCTATAAACCCATAAAACATAAACTCATACACCATAAACCCATAAACTATAAACCCATAAACTATAAACCCATAAACCATGAACCCATAAACCATAAATTTATAAGTCATAAACCATAAACCCGTAAACCATAAACCCATAACCCAATAAACCATAAACCAACAAACCATACACCAATAAATCATAAACCCATAAACCATAAATCCATAAACCCATAGACCATAAACTCATAAACCATAAACCCATAAACCATTAACATATAAACCATAAACCCATAAACCATTAACCCATAATTTATAAACCCATAAACCATGAACTCATAAACCAGAAACCCATAAACCATAAATCCATAAACCATAAATCCTTAAACCATAAACCCATAAACCATAAATCCATAAACCATAAGCCCATTTACTACGAATCCATAAACAATAAACCCATAAACCATAAACCCATCAACCATAAACCCATAAACCATAAACCAATAATCCGTAAACTCATCAAACATAAACTCATACACCATAAACCCATAAACCATAAACGCATAATCCAGAAACCTATAAAACATAAACTCATGAACCATAAACCCATAAATTCATAAACTATAAACCCGTTATTTATAAACCTATAAAACATACACTCATACACCATAAACCTATAAACCATAAACCCTGTGAGCGCCTAGTCGTATTGTAGGCTTTTAATTGTTATAGTTAACAAATATAATATATTTTGCATGCGATAATTAACGTAATTTGGTAGTAAGATATGAT
This sequence comes from Anastatus disparis, assembly GCA_017163975.1. NCBI lineage: Eukaryota > Metazoa > Arthropoda > Insecta > Hymenoptera > Eupelmidae > Anastatus > Anastatus disparis. The sequence continues at coordinate 1,626,795 of JAFFSR010000370.1, read as the reverse complement.
TAGAAATTAATATAGTTACTAATTAAGTATTTAAGTTAATATAAGCTAAAAGAATTATAGTAATATAAGCCTAAGCGCGAAAAGTGTATACGCCCTTGAAACGCACACACGCTGAAAGTTATGGATGTGTGTATATCAAACATTAAAAGCGCGCTTAGGCCTCATTATCGCTCAGCGCGCAAGAGAAAAGCAGGATCACGCACGCGAACACTGGTGGTGCCAAGCTATTAGAGAAGAGGGGACTGGAGTCCAGCGCCTATAAAAGCGGGCCAGCAGAGAGAAAGGCTCTTTCTCGCCTCAGCTCTTTCTTCGATTCTATCTTGGTTTTTTCAAGCACGATGGACATTGAAGAATCATCAACGACGTTGATGATTCTTCCATGCTTACGTGTATTAAGTATATTCTCACTTGAATTTATTGTAAGATTTAGTTTAATAAAGAGTTGCGGCGAGCAATATCTCACCTTGTCCTATCCTGAAAGGTAAAGCCCCGCATACTGAGGCACTTAGTCTTGAGTATTAACGGGCGTTACCTATAACATAAATAATCCTTCATTAACACAATTGTACACACTTTACACACTGACACACTCGAGCCTGCACCAGACGGCATAGCAACTTATCTGGTTAACGGCTTTACAATTACAAAGCCGAATTACGGCAAGGATAAGACTCAATAGAGTCGATTAAAGTGCGTCTTACTAGCCATAAGCTAGTAGGACGTCACACAGGCGCCCGAACAAAAGATTTAGTTTAGCGTTAATTGCGCATAATATTTCAAAATCATAAGATTTGTAAATTTAAACAAAATTCTTGCGAAATAATACATTGATACAAAAATCAGAAAATAAGATTAAAATATAGTAAAATTTGTAAAATTAAAACAAAAAGTATTTATGAAATAATAAAATAAGAAAAAATCGAAAAACAAGAAATTTAAATTTGTAAGATCAAACAAAATATCTGTAAAGAATATAAAGAAAAAAAAACAGAAAACAAAATATTAAATAAATTTAAACTTATTAATCAAAGAATTTAGCTGTATGAATAATAAAATTACAACAGCAGAATTTATCGAAAATTCTGCCAAAAATAAAAATGAAAATATTAACACATAAAAACATCAAATATTACATAACAAAGTAACAACATTTTTAAAACAAACACACCAAACACATAGTTTAAAACGCGAAATAAGTAAATTAGAAATCGAAATACAGAACATACACAAAGAATTAGACTATCTAACAAATGATAGTAAAATAAACAACGAAAATTTATGTAAAATTTTCGAACACTTAAACAAACAACTACCCAAAGCTTTGAAACAAATAAAAATTAATACACAACTCATTAACATATTAATAAACAAAAATGAAAAATCAGTTAAGAACGAAATAAACAAAACAATAAAAGAAAATAGTATTAATAATAACAATAATTAACAATAGATAAAAATTTAACAGAAAATAACCAAACATATTAGTAACAATAAAACCATAAAACAATAAAAATAAATAAAAAATGAAATATACAAAACAATGTAAAAAAACTCAAATAAAATAATTCACAGTTAAATGATAAATAATTTAACAAAACAACATATTAATAATATAAAGCAAAAATAACGCCACATGTATCTCCGTCATATTATTAGAGATTTCGTGAAACAATCTAAAATGAAATAAATTAAAATTATCAAAATAACTAACATATTATCAAATAAAAGCAATAATAAACTTAAAAAGATCACATAACACATTGTAGAACTAGCAGAAAAAAAAATCAGTAAATTAAAACTAAAATACTCGTTATTTAATAAAATAAAATCAAATTATAAAGTCACAGTTATAATAAAATTAACAAAAATAAATTCCAAAAGAGAAAGTATAAAATCAAAGTCGCGAAGCAATAAATTCCATATACATCCTCTGAAATATAAAGTCGTCAAGTCAAATAATATAATATTTAAAATTTATAATCTGAGAATAAAAGTAAAAGTATACGGTATATACTCTGTATAAATTATATACAGTAGTAACTCTGTATAAACTTTAAAACAATTGAATCAATAATAAATTCATTAAACATAAAATAATTATTCTTTTTTAATATAAAATTAAAATTTATTAAAATGGCGGGTAGAAGATCATTTCAAATCATGAGAGAAATCCAAGACGATGCAGTCGAGGATAATCAAAATGCTAACAGAGATTGGCAAAACGCGGTTACAGAGGAACTAAAAGAATTAAATGAACAAAATGAAAACGCGGAAAAAAGATTAGAAGCGTTAGAAGATTACCAAACATCACAACAACTGCTAGCAATAAACAGTGACACACAAGATCAAATAAACGCGTTATCAGACTCAATAGCCAAATTAAAAGAAGAATATGAAATAAAATTCACAACACTATAAAGACAAATAAAAGCGGTTGAAACCGAAAATATAAATTTAAAAATTGCTAACACTACTTTAAACGCAGAAATACAAAATTTAAATGGAAAATTATTAGATATAGAAGCGCAAAACACGCGTATAAATAGAGACATTGACAGCATAAATAATGAAAATGAAACAGAAATAAATAATATAAAGGAACAAATAAAAAATATAAATGATAATCCTCAAAACACAAATACAAACACAAACACACAACACAAAATTAAAATGCCAATTCCAAAATTTAACGAGTATGAAAATGAAAGGCCAATTCAATTTTTAAATGAATTAAACACGTATAAAACATTCACAAAACCACCACCTAGCGAATAACACTGTATATTAATACAAGCGTTACAAGGCAATGCGCAATTGTGGTATTATATAAACGATTCAAATATTAATAATTTTGAAGAGTTTGAAAAACTATTTAGAGAACGTTATTGGAACATAAACATACAAAGAAAAGCACAAAGAAAAATAGAATACGGTCTTTTCCATGAAAACGGAAAAATGACACCTGTAGATTATGCGACGTATATGCTAGGTCTTGCAAAAGAACTAGAATTATCAATCACAGGAAGTGAATTCGGAAGTGAAAATCGGTCAGCATTTCGACAGAAATGTTAGATGCGCGATACTCGGTCAACCGACCAAAGATATGTCTACTTTGTTCGGAATTTCAGAAGATTTTGACTATGATGATCAAATAGGAAATCGACACGAACAAATATCTACACAACAAACATAAAATACACATAACACATACACAAGACAAAAAGAAACGAACACAAACGACACTAATACACAACAACCATGGCAAACACGTAACATAAATCATATACAGACAGCAAACACGGATAATAAAAAACAAGGGGATTCAAACATACAAGGGGGGGCACAAAACGTTAAACAACGCCAAGGAACACAACACAACAATCATCAAAAAGTCAAAAATCCTATAATTAGATATAACGAACAAGTAGACGTAAGCACGTTAGTTGAACCATCGACGTCGGGAAACGCGAAATAGTTGTGTACCGAAAGTCGGAAAATAATAACAATAATACAATAAATAATTTTTTTTTTTTTTTTTTTTTTTTTAAAAAAAAAGAATAATTATATAAAGGATATTGTTATCCTCTATATATTTAACCTTTTTCAATGAAGATGTCGAGGGAGCCCAACCCGGAACCGTTTAACACATTACATCAGGCTAGACTGTCAGACACCCCCATACCGAAAACTTTGACTACCGATGGATAGTCAGCCACTTTTGTGACCAACAATCAACCGATACCCAATGAGGTCGGATTCTTGAAAAGTCGCGATATAAATGGCACATACACTAATTTTCTTTGAAAAAAAGTTTAGAGGTACCTGGTCAGGATTCGAACCCATGCCCTCCGCGTTGAAGGCAAGAGCTCTATCCATTACACCACCGCGCTCTCTACACCACCGCGCTCTCTAATACAATAAATAATAAAACATCAAAAATAAAGTACGCAACTAAAATAAAAAATCAAACAAATAATGAAAGATTAGATAACACAAACTTTAAAAATAGGATGAAACCGCTAAAAATTTATATATTGAAACCAAAACTAATAAAGATTTTACTGATTGCTTAATAGGGTATAAAAACACATTAAATTTTGATAAAGAGGAGATCGAAAAAATAAAAAAAGAATTTAAAACAATAAACATGCTAATTGATATAAAGCAAGAAGAAACAAAATATAAAATAAATAACAAAGATGATATAATATCATATAAAATAAAAAATATAAATAAAAATGAATACTTGACTTTACATATAGAGATCAAAGAAATAAAAAAAGTGAAAAACTTCAAAATAATTAATAATATGGCAGAAAAGTGGCCAGAAAAAAGAAAAATTAAAAGAAAAATTAAATCTAAAAGATTAAATAAATCAAATAAAGAAAAGATAAAAAAAATTAATGATAAAATATAAAACGTTATTTAAAAGAAAGATTGTATCAATTAGAAAACATAAAAATGAGTTTTAAAACGATTAAAGACAAATTACACCTAATAAGAAAAAAGTATAAAAGTAAACTGGATGCGATAATTGAGAATTTATTAAACCTAAGTATAATCAAAATGTCAAAAATACAACATGTCAGTCCAGTAGTCTCGGTAAAGCGAAAAGACTCTGAGACAATGCCCGAACGTCTACAGCTAAACGAAAAGCCAGTATGACGATTCAGAGGGGGTCAAATATAAATGTAAAATATAAATATCACAAATAAATTAAATAATAATAATAAGTTAAAAAGAAAAAGTCTAATTGAATATTAAAAATGACATAAAAACTCAAAACCACACAGACTCTACAGAACTTTCTTTGAAAAAAGACAAAATTATCTGATGCAAATGATAATAAAATAGCAAAATTCTTTAATATATACGATGGACCGTATATGGTCAAAAATGTTATAAACGACGATACATATAAAATAATGTAATTGTCGAAAACAATAATAAATAAAAAAAAAATACTATATAAATAAGTGGAAACCATTCTATACGCAAAAATCTCAAGGAACACCGAAGTAGAATAAAAAGGAAAAAGTAAAATATTTTAATTCATATACAAGATACCTTATTAAATATTAATTTTTATTAAGTTATAGAATACGATAAATGATTAAGTAGATAAACTGCGAAATTAAATATAGTACGAACATGAAATAGTTTACTATGAATCTACAAATATATTAAATTAAATTCAAAACATAAAAAACTAAGAAAGTATTCAAAATTTTATAAGTAGAAATATTTAATTTGGTAGAAAAAGAATTTAGTAAATAAGTTATAGAATAAGTTTAGGAATAGGAAAACATGTAAATACAAAGTAAATAATATAAAAGTAAACAAATATTGAATCAATCAGTAAGCAATATTGCCACAAAACGTTATGTTAAGTTCCATTACAATTTTATTGTCTCTCTCTCGCCTCAGATCTCCCTTTGATTCTATCTTAGTTTTTACAAGCACGATGGACATTGAAGAATCATCAACGACGTTGATGATTCTTCCATGCTTACGTGTATTAAGTATATTGTAACTTAAATTTAATGTAAGATTTAGTTTAATAAAGAGTTGCGGCAAGCGATATCTCACCTTGTCCTATCCTAAAAGGTAAAGCCCCACATACTGAGGCACTTGGTCTTCAGTATTAACAGGCGTTACCTATAACATAAATTATCCTTTATTAACACAATTGTACACACTTTACACATTGACACACTCAAGCCCGCTCCAGACAGCATAGCGACTTGTCTGGTTACCAGCTTTACAATTACAAAGCCGGAAAACGGCAAGGATCAGACTCAATAGAGTCGATTAAAGTGCGTCGAACTATCCATAAGCTAGTAGGACGTCACAACTCATAGTCCACTAACCCATAAACCATAAACCTATAAATCATAGGCTCATAACCCATAATCCATGAACCCATAAACCATAGACCCATGAACTATAAACCAAAAAACCATAAATCCATAAGCCATAAACTCATAAGCCCGTTTGCCATAAAACTATAACCCAATGAAGCATGAACCCATAGACCATAACCTTATAAACCATGAACTCATAAACCATAAACCCTTAAACCATAAACCCGGAAGCCATAAATCCATAAGTCATGGACTCATAAACCCGTGAACCATAAACCCATAACCCAATAAACCATTAACCAACAAACCTTACACCAATTAATCATAAAACCATTAACCATGAATCCATAAACCATAAACCAATAGACCATATACCCATTAACCATAAACTCATAAACCATTAACCCATAAACCACAAACCCATAAACTATGAACCTATAATCCATTAACCCATAAACCATTAACCCATAATTTATAAACCCATAATCCATGAACCCATAAACCAGAAACCCATTAACTATCAATCCATAGACCATGAACCCATTAACCACAAACCCAGAAACCATAAATCCATAAACCATAAACCCATAAAAATTAAACCCGTAGTTTATAAACCCATAAAACATAAGCCCATACACCATAAACCAGTAAACCATGAACCCATAATCCATGAACCCATAAACCATGAACCCATAATGCATAAACCAAAAACCCATAATTTATAAACCCATAAAACATAAACTCATACACCATAAACCTATGAACCGTGAACCCATTATCCATAAACCCATGAACTATAAACCTATAAACCATAAACCCATAACCCATAAACCAAAAACTTATAGACCATACACCCATAAACTCATAAACCATAAACCCATAAACCATAAACTTATAACCTATAAACCATGAACCCATGAACGACAAACCCATAATCTTTAATCCCATACACCTTAAACCCATAAACCATAAACTCATAAATCATAAACCATAAACCCATAAATAATAAACCCATGAACCATTAATCCATAAATCATAAATTCATAAACCACAAACCCATGAACTAGAAATCCATAAACCATAAACCATTAACCCATAAACCCATGAATCATAAACCCATAAACCCATAAATCATAAACCAATAAACCGTAAGCCCATAAACCCATAAACCATAAACCCATAAACCATAAACCCAAAAACCATAGACCCATAAACCATATATCTATAAACCATAAACCTATGAACCATAAACCTATAAACTATAAACCCATAAACCATAAACCCATGAACCATAAACTTATAATCCACAAACCCATAAGCCTATAAACCCATAAACCGACAAACCATTAACCCATAGACTATAACCTCATATACCATAAACCCATAAACCGACAAACCATTAACCCATAGACTATAACCTCATATACCATAAACCCATAAACCATAAACCTATAATTCGTAAACTCATAAAACATAAACTCATAAACCATAAATCCATTAACTCATAAACCATAAACCCTTAATTCATAAACCCATAAAACATAAACTCATACACCATAAACCCATAAACCATAAACTTATAACCTTTAAACCATAAACCCATGAGCGACAAACCCATAATCTTTAATCCCATAAACCTTAAACCCATAAACTATAAACTCATAACCTATTAACCATAAACCCATAAACCATAAACCCATAAACCATAAACCCATAAACCATAAACCCATAAACCATAAACCCATAAACTATAAACCCATAAACCATAAACCCATAAACCATAAACCCATAAACCATAAACCCATAAACCATAAACCCATAAACCATAAACCCATAAACCATAAACCCATAAACCATAAACCCATAAACCATAAACCCATAAACAATCAACAAATTAACCATGAACGCATAATTTATAAACCCATAAACCATAAACTCATAAACCAGAAACCCATAAACTATAAAACCATAAACTATAGACCTATATACTATAAACCGATAAACCATAAACTCATAAGCCATAAACCCATAAATAATAAACCCATGAACCATTAATCCATAAATCATAAATTCATAAACCACAAACCCATAAACTAGAAATCCATAAACCATAAACCCATAAACCATAAACCAATAAACCATAAACCCATTATTTTTTTTTTTTTAGTTTAAAAATAAAATTAATATATAAAGGATATTGTCCTTTATATAATACACCTTTATATATATGGTAAAGTCAAGGAAGTCCCCCGCCCGGCATCTGTTTCAAACATTACATCAGACTGGGACTGTCAGACCCACCATACCGGAAACTTTGACTACCAATGGATGGTCAGCCACTTTTGTAACCAACAATCAACCGATACCCAATGAGGTCGGATTTTTTAAAGAGTCGCGATATAAATGACACATACACTTATTTTCTTTTGAAAAAAAAGTTAGAGGTACCTGGCCAGGATTCGAACCCATGCCCTCCGCGTTGAAGGCAAGAGCTCTATCCATTACGCCACCGCGCTCTCAAACCATAAACCCATAAACCATAAACCCATAAACCATAAACCCATAAACCATAAACCCAAAAACCATAAACCCATAAACCAAATATCTATAAACCATAAACTTATGAATCATAAACCCATAAACTATAAACCCATAAACCATAAACCCATGAACCATAAACTTATAAACCATAAACCCATAAACCTATAAACCCATAAACCATAAACCCATAAACCATAAACCCATAAACCATAAACCCATAAACCATAAACCCATAAACCATAAACCCATAAACCATAAACCCATAAACCATAAACCCATAAACCATAAACCCATAAACCATAAACCCATAAACCATAAACCCATAAACCATAAACCCATAAACCATAAACCCATAAACAATCAACAAATTAACCATGAACGCATAATTTATAAACCCATAAACCATAAACTCATAAACCAGAAACCCATAAACTATAAAACCATGAACTATAGACCTATATACTATAAACCCATAAACCATAAACTCATAAGCCATAAACCCATAAATAATAAACCCATGAACCATTAATCCATAAATCATAAATTCATAAACCACAAACCCATAAACTAGAAATCCATAAACCATAAACCCATAAACCATAAACCAATAAACCATAAATCCATTTTTTTTTTTTTTAGTTTAAAAATAAAATTAATATATAAAGGATATTGTCCTTTATATAATACACCTTTATATATATGGTAAAGTCAAGGAAGTCCCCCGCCCGGCATCTGTTTCAAACATTACATCAGACTGGGACTGTCAGACCTACCATACCGGAAACTTTGACTACCAATGGATGGTCAGCCACTTTTGTAACCAACAATCAACCGATACCCAATGAGGTCGGATTTTTTAAAGAGTCGCGATATAAATGACACATACACTTATTTTCTTTTGAAAAAAAAGTTAGAGGTACCTGGCCAGGATTCGAACCCATGCCCTCCGCGTTGAAGGCAAGAGCTCTATCCATTACGCCACCGCGCTCTCAAACCATAAACCCATAAACCATAAACCCATAAACCATAAACCCATAAACCATAAACCCATAAACCATAAACCCAAAAACCATAAACCCATAAACCAAATATCTATAAACCATAAACTTATGAATCATAAACCCATAAACTATAAACCCATAAACCATAAACCCATGAACCATAAACTTATAAACCATAAACCCATAAACCTATAAACCCATGAACCAATAAACCATTGACCCAAGGACTATAACCTCATAAACCATAAACCCATAAACCATAAACCTATAATTCGTAGACTCATAAAACATAAACTCATAAACCATAAATCCATAAACTCATAAACCTATAATTCGTAAACTCATAAAACATAAACTCAGAAACCATAAATCCATAAACTCATAAACCATAAACCCGTAATTCATAAACCCATAAAACATAAACTCTTACCCCATAAACTTATAAACCATCAACCCATGATTCATAAACCGTGAGCCCATAATTCATAAACCCATAAAACATTTACTCATACACCATAAAGCTATAAATCATAAACCCATAATCCATAATCCCATAAACCATCAACCAATAAACCATAAACTTATAACCTATAAACCATAAACCCATAAACGACAAACCCATAATCTATAATCCCATAAACCATAAACTCATAACCTATTAACCATAAACCCATAAACTATAAACCCATAAACCATAAACCCATAAACCATAAACCCATAAACAATCAACATATTAATTATAAACGCAGAATTTATAAACCCATAAACCATAAACTCATAAACCAGAAACCCATAAACTATAAACCCATAAACTATAGACCTATATACTATAAATCCATAAACCATGAACCCATAAACTATAAACCCAAACACCATAAACCCATAAACCATAAACCATAAACCCATAAATAATAAATCCATGAACCATTAATCTATAAATTATAAATTTATAAACCACAAACCCATAAACTAGAAATCCATAAACCATAAACCCATAAATCAGAAACCATAAACCATAAACCCATAAACCATAAACCAATAAACTATATATCTATAAACCATAAACCTATAAACCATAAACCCATAAACTATAAACCCATAAACCATAAACCTATGAACCATAAACTCATAAACCATAAACCCAGAAACCCATAAACCATAAACCCGTAATTCATAAACCCATAAAACATAAATTCATACCCCATAAACCCATAAACCATCAACCCATGATTCATAAACCATAAACCCATAAAACATAAACTCATACACCTGTGACGTGGTATTTTCACGCCACAATAATTTTTTTTTTTTGTTCTATTTAAATAAAATAATTAGCTATTAAAAACCTGTTAAATAAAAAGTCATATATAATTCCCCGAGCGCGTGAATTCATAAAATAATAATCACCACACTCGTGACAGCAACCAAGGCCACCGTAAGAAACCAACAGAGAAATAATTCTGTTGTGTTCTTGTTTTCGGTGCTGAGCCCTGGATGTACACAGCTGATCACATAACCTATTGCCAAGTAGTTATGTACGTTGGACTACCGGCTGACGGTACTGACGAAGAAACAACTATGCACATATACACTCACGAGACACACAGAGAGCCCCGAGCAGACGATTCTCATAATCAACCGTCCAGGAGGTGGCGAAACGGCGCCGACGGCAGAAAATATATACGAACACGTGCTCGCGCGAACATGCTATTGTGGCGCTCGCGTAGAGTTAGTTAAAAGATAGAAAGAGAGAGAGATATACAGAAGTAGACTGATGTAATAATTAAAGTCGATAAAGTAGGATAGACACATATGATAAAAAGATAGCGTACATATAAAAAACTTAATTATAATAAAAAGAGATGCTAGATTAAAAGATAAGAAACTGAAATGAGTCATATTTTAGGTGGCGCGCAAAATCTAAAGATATTCAAATATAATTTAAATAATATTTTCTATTTACTTGTTGTTACGAGATTTTAGTATATTTTTATAGATGGCGCTACAGTACAAATAAATAAAATACCTGTGTAATTATACGAAATAGTTAAAAATGAAAATAGTTAACGGAATAAAGACTCAAGCGAACCTAAAATAATGAATATTTAGAAATTATTGTTTATATTATTAACTAATGTTTGTTTATGTTATTTAATGAAAAATGAAACTTTTTTATTATAAGGAAATAAAGAATTAATTATTTATAGAGAAAATGAGATGAACTGTAATCAAATGAAGCGCGCAGATGGCGTAACCTGTAAAGTGTAAAAATACTACACTAGTAATAGGAAGTAACATGTAATTTGACTAGCGAGTAGTAAACTACACCAGAATAAAATGATAAAAGAACTTTATTTGATTAGTGAGTCGCGAAATAGAAAAAGATAGTAAATAGGAAATAACAAGAGTAACAAAGAGAGCAATAGAGAAGAAGAAGCCACTGATGCTCAGCGTTCGCTTCCTTCTTCTTCGTGCCTCATTATCGTTTCGTTAGCCTTGCTACACAGTTACCTTTTGCTATTTTGTTCCAAGATAAAAATTTTCTTTTGTCTTTTATTAAAGTTTATTGTTAGTTGGTTATTATTGTTAAATTGTTTTATTTTCTTTGCGGTGGTTAAGGATTAAAGATTGTTGTTAAAGTTTAAAGATTGTTGTTGTTAAATTTTTCTTTTTTTTGTTATTTGTTAATTAAAATCGGTTGCGCGTGGAGATTCACACCAGTCGCCAAAGCCGGCCATTATATCAGGGGCTTGTAGCAGCGATTACCAGCCATCTTCATAACATGCTATTTCTTTCTAGTGAATTATATTCGTTGTAAAGGAAATCTTAAACTATTTATAAATTAAAATTTGTAGTTCATAATTAATTCTAGAAACTTTTCTTTTTCTTAGTTTTCTTTTACTTAGTTTTTGATCTTATTGAATTTATATCAAGTAGTTAAGTTATATTAGAACCAAAAGTCATAATAATTTAGTTTCTGGATATATATATATATATATATATATATATATATATATATGAAATATTTATATTACGTTACTACAAAATATATAACCTCGCTTCTACGAAACGCATACTGAAGATTAGAGAGAGAAAGACTCAGAAGAAACTCGATACTAGCGCCACCAATTGGAGAATTGCGTAATCTGGGATACGCACTGCTGTTCGAGCCCTACCCTTACATGACCTAAAATAGATATTGAGCACGTGTTGCTCCATTACTCAATTTTGTTTTAATATTAAAGAGATTCAGATTATTATTATTGCTTAATAGTTTAAATTAATAATTTTCTTTTCTATAATTTAGTATATTTTAATTGATTTCTATATTTTATTATTATTTTAACTTAATTTAGAGAAATCGTCCATAACTTAACCTACATTCTTTTAATTAAATCATTTAAAGTTTATTTAGTGAATTTTACTCCCTATAATTAAATATTTGTTAACTTGTTTATTGAAGAGATTTTATAATTGATTAGAAACTTAAAGGTGGAGTATTTAATTCCCTTCTTATACTATTATTATTAATTTTGTAGGCTGGTAAATCTCAGAATTTGGGAATTATAAGCCAATTATTATTTCGTATTTAATTAGATATATTTATAATATCCCAAATAAAAACCACCCTTACACACCATAAACCTATAAACCATAAACCCATAAACCATATACTTATAACCTATAAACCATAAACCTATAAACGATAAACCCATAATCCATAATCCCATAAACCATAAACTCATAACCTATAAACCATAAACCCATAAACCAAAAACCCGTAATTCATAAATCCATAAACAATCAACATATTAACCATAAACGCATAATTTATTAACCCATAAACCATAAACTCATAAACCAGAAACCCATAAACTATAAACCCATAATCTATAGACCTATATACTATAAACCCATAAACCATAAACCCATAAACCATAAACCCATAAATAATAAACCCATAAACCATAAATCCATAAATTATAAATTCATAAACCACAAACCCATAAACCATAAACTTATAAACGATATATCTATAAACTATAAACCCATAAACTATAAACTCATAACCCATAAACCATAAACTTATAAATCATAATCTCATAAACTTATAAACCATTAACCCATAAACGATGAGTCTATAAACTATAAACCCATCAATGCACTATCAGACGACCAACTATAGACCTTTAGTATGTAAACATTATGATTAATATATTTTCTGATTATAGTAGCGTGAAAATAATATAAGAAACTGTACTCTATCACTATAATATATTATAATACATGAATATAGTATCACTATAATCCTATACTACGTTCATCGATTATAGTTAATTAAAGTAACAAAAAGATTTTTTTTTTCTTTAATCAAACGCCAGTGCTATTTGTATTTACTAAGAATAGTATAAAATAAAAAAAAATATTTTTTCCTTAATAAATTTTTGACAAACTTAGAAAAAATTTATTTTTTGGGACTTTATTATATCGGCAGATGAGATTTTGGCATGAGATCTCATCTGATATCTCACCTGAGATTTTGTAATAGGGTATGCTCTCGCTTACTTGCGCTTTGCACCCACTGATTTTACATGGACATTTTATTCATAATCATATTGTGTATGTTTTCAAATAAATGTAAGTTATATAATAAAGAACAGAAAATTTTAACGCTATTACAATAACAGTATATGTATCTTTAATAATTTTAAAGTTAAGTTAAGTCGATTTAACCTGCACATATAGCGATGAAGATAGATGCTTATAGAAGACCAAGCGTCGAGTGAGCAGCTAACACTCAGTATTCACAATTATATGATATATTGTACGATTGTACAATATATCCTATTCAAATTGGAAGAAAAAAATTTTAATTATTCTAGCGATTATATTTTATATCAACTCTGTAGTCTTTAATATATTATCGTGTATATATCGGTCACTCATCGCGACTGCGTAGCGACGAGATATAGCCAACAGTTAGTCATCCGAGCATATCTTTATCCTTAATTTTCTATCAGGGTATATTCAAATTTTTAAACTAAACTTTTGAATTCTTTTTCTTTTTTTAAATAAAAGTGTTATTTTGTGAAAATATATAAATTAAAGATCTCTGGAAATTTTGAAGTCAATTCATTGAAAATTGGCTGAGAAAGCTTGCAGTGACCACCAAAATTAAGTGTTCGAATAAAGAAAAGGATTTTAATCATTTGATGAGGTTCCTTAAAATTATTCATGGGCCAAAGTCTTGTATTTTATATATCTAAGGTAAAAAAAATTTTTTAAATAATATTAAAAAAAAATTATTATGACATTTAAATTTAATTTTTATTTTAGGCTTAAATTTGTGCTTGGTACCTTAAGTACTTAATTAATTGATATTTTATATGAGTGTAACTACAATTAATATTCAATAATACTAATATCTTATTAATTTATATTCAAAAAAAATTTATTTTTGAGATAAATTATAACCTGTAGAGTTTGTATTGTTCATTATAACCTTTGTTTATTTGAGTGATATACTATCAAGTAATTATTATTTATTGTAAATAATGTCAGAAGATTAACTATAACTTTATAAATAAAACTTAAATATGTTATTGTTAATTATAAAAATAAATAGTTTATAACAAATAGTTAATGAAAAATAAGTCATAAAAAAAATAATATATGATGTTAATTTATTTGAATGAACCATTTTCTAATAATCCTAAATTATAATTTCCTTAATTATCATTCCAAAATTTTAATTATCTTTTCAAAATTATAAATTTGTATTTCTTGTCAAGTCCATAAGCTGGCCATGTTCCGTCGAAATAAGACTGGGTTTGTGCCCATATTATGGTTGCAAACCATAAAATACACCATAATGACATCGTAAATCCAGGCTTTTTTCTACCAGGGATATCAAAGAGTAATGCATATTTTATCTTTTTACTAGGGTCTAAAAACATCACCAAAAAAAATCACTTAATAAATCACCTAAATAAATCACCTGAAAAAATCATGGGACAAAATAGAATAAAAATCATATGAAAATTTTAGGTGAAAATTTCACATAAACAAATTACATGAATTTTTTCAATATGGCCTGCTTTAGACAGCTATAAGTATGGTTCTGAACATTGAAGATGAACTTTTTTAAGCTTTTTGAAAAATTTACTATTATATTTTAATAAATTATGTTGAATAATCATTTTATTACGCTAAAAGTTTACAAGTTAGGACAAAAACGTGCTGGGAGTGTTATTTAACTTATGGGCTTAAAATAGAAAAAATAACGTTTTTTAACGGCACGAAACTCTTGGAAAACGTATGATTATATGGACCGGACTAGTCTTAATTTGTTGTGATATACTTAAGGGTCTGCTTTGAACCTACTTTACTGATCAAAAATAACTAAAAAATATATTCCGTTTTTTTGATAGAAATAAATATTAGAATTGTTTGTACTGATAGATATTAATTTATTTCAAATAAATCAAAAGTGAAAGCTTGACCATTTATCGAAATTCAAAGAACAAGCTGAAAAAAATCATGTCACTACCGTAGATTTCGAGTTATGCTTGAACAGTACAACGTACGTGATTTCCCTTCCTGGAATGATTTTATTTATTTAAAATGAATGACGTAAAAGTCTAATTGTAAATCGATAAAAAACAAAATTATTATTTTTTAGGAAGGGAGTATAATTTTCGTATGAGGTTGGCAACATAGCGGCAGTCAGCTGAGCTATACTTACACAGAGCGCTAAAAAATAATAATTTTGTTTCTTATCGATTTTCTTTACGATTAGACTTTTCTGCCATCCATTTTAAATAAATAAAACCATTCCAAGAATGAAAATCACGTACGTTGTACCTTTCAAGCGTAAGTCGAAATCTACGGGAGTGTCATGATTTTCTCCGCTTGCTCTTGAAATTTCGACAAATTTTCATGCTTCTGCTTCACATTTATTTGAAATAAATTGATATTTACAAGTACAAACAACTCCAATATTTATTTCTATAAAAAAAACGAAATATCTTTTTTAGCTATTTTTGATCGGTAAAGCAGGTCCAAAGCAGATCCTTAAGGGTATGGTTTCACGCTACTTTACCGATCGGAAATTATAGTTTTATAAAATTACAATTTTCGAAAAAACTATACATCAGAATGAGTTTCCTTTTTATAGATCACTTCATTTAATTTCAATGAAGGGCGGAAACTCCAAAAATTAGCGGAAAAAGCGGAAATCGAAGATAATCAGAAAAACAATTTTCCCAGATCGAAAAAATCAAATTTCTCAAAAACCCTACACTGAAAAGGGGTTAGAACAGTGGTTGTACTCTATGGCGGCGAGTGGCGCTAGTATCGATAGCGAACATTCATTGAAGTACGAGAGAGATGCTAGTGTTTTCTAGAGGATAATGAGTGCTCTCTGCGAGGTTTTGAGTGTTCTCCGCGATGTTTTTTGTTCGAAGAAATGAACAGGTCTTCGCTCAGAGAATAATGAGTCTTCTCTAGAGACTACTAGTTCGCATTTTGACGCGTAGGCTGACTGTATTCTAAAAATGACACCGATTGTACCGTAGAGTACAGTCACAGTTCGCTTCCCTTTTCAGTGTATTTCGTAAGGAAATTTCCTATTCAGGATCATTTTATTTTTAAAAAATGAAGGGCGGAAACTTGGTTTGATAAATCATATCGCAGAAAAGCAAAATTACATTTTTCTAAAAAGATTTGCTCAACTGTAAGAATACAATGGTCGTGCAAGAAACTATGTTTCATAGTTGGCATCAATGCTGATGTATAGTTTGGTTTGCGCCAACTTCAAATTCGAATTTTAAATGTATATTTTTAAAACATAAATATGTAAAAAAATTTAATATCATAAGAGAGAACAATATAGTTTACATCATTTGAGAACTTATTATTTTTTTTTAATTTTCATTATAACAAAATAAGTTATCTATTCGTTTCTTTGCTTGAAACAATATTTTTTGAATGACTTTTGAATTAGCGAAACTTAGGCATATCCTAACCTTTTTAAAATGAAAATGTTTTCAAAAGCGAATAATAAGGATTACTTAATTTTATTGATAATTATGGTTTTTGAAAAATAAATAGTCGTAAATAATTTTATTAAAATAAGACTTTGAAAAAACGTGAGAAAAATAGCTTAATTTTTTAAACTTTAATGTAATGAGTAGAAAATAAAATTCATAATATTAGTATTTTTGAAAAAATTATAGAAATCTATTTTACAAATTTATTATTTTCCTAATATTTCTTTTTTATATATTTATTTAGAATGTAAATTTTACATTCATGTTATATAGAGATTTACCAATCAAACATAAATATAAAAAGAACAGAAATGATTTTAAAATATATTTCTTTTGACAAAAATTTTTTAAAGATTAATGATCAAGACGTTCCGTACAACACAATATAATATTAAATTTTTTTATGTTTTAAATAAAATAAAATAGTTTGTTTATTCTGTAACGGGGAATATATTTAAATCAACTAATCAAATATATTTGTGGGTTTCATATGTACTTACTTCAAGTACATACGCACTCACCGTTAAATAACCGATTTTCGATTTAGAGACGATCAGCCTCGTACATCGTCACTGATCGACTATAACTGTCTTTTTCATATCATGGAAATCAGTTAAGCAATATTTAATACTATTGCAGAACTTCGCTTAGAAGTTCTGCCTCCCGGACGTCTGGTACGACGAAACCCACGGCGTGTACCTTAAGACTCTCTTAAATATCGTAGATCAAAAGAAAGCAAGTGTATAACGTTCAATATATATATATAGACAACACACGATTTTAAACAGAGAGAAATAACGTTACATGGTACTCCAAAATAATTTCAATTTAACTTCAATTTATTCAAAACAATAAACAAATTTAATACACTGAAATGAAATTATCGTAAACTTTAATAGTGGCAAAATTTAATAAGTTTAATAAAAAGAAACAAAATTTAATTTATTCTAACCTATTCTATTTAACACGACGCACGCGACGGTCTCGATATTTTTACATATATCGCATACACGTATTCAATAATAAAACGCAATACGATAGTCTGCAGACTTACATTTTCTATCAGTCGTTGAACACGAAGATTTTCCGACGATCCTCTCTAACCCAGACGAATCGATGATTCAACAAAAGCGGCACCGAAGATATGCGGTGCAGCTCAAGGCTATCGTAGCTCTCGTTACAAGGACGCTCCGATCTCTCTGCAGAATTACGGCAAACCCACTTGGTTCTTGTACACGACACGACAATTATATTAGCAAGAAGATCTGCTTTTCAATGTCTCTCAACAAGCCAATATTCAAAACAGAGTCACACGAATTAATTACATCAGCCAAAATGCTTCTATCTAAAGAACGGAAAACTATCCAAAGCACGAGCTCGCACAACGCACAATATAGCTGCTAAATTCTTTCTAACCGACCCGTTCGTTTCCTTCTCTTGCCTAAGTCTACCCGTCATGCCCTGCGCGCGCCTCTTTCTACAGTACTATATCCTAGTCGCTGAGACAGACTCTCTCCGTCTCACTCTTACACTTGCACATCAAGCATACGTTGAGCCGTGCGACTGACAACGAGGATAGAGACAGAAGTATACTGACATACAGTATATCTATAATTTGCTATCCTCGTTACAATTCGTAGAAATTGTAAATATAAAACTAATTCAATATACATTTAAAATTCGAATTTGAAGTTGGCGCGTACCAAACTATACATTAACATTGATGCCAACTATGAAACATAGCTTCTTGCACGACCAGTGTATTCTTACAGCTGAGCGAATCTTTTTAGAAAAATGTAATTTTGCTTTTTTGCGATATGATTTATCAAACCAAATTTCCGCCCTTCATTTTTTAAAAATAAAATGATCCTGCACAGGAAATTTTCTTACGAAATAGGGTTTTTGAGAAATTTGATTTTTTCGATCTGGGAAAATTGTTTTTCTGATTATCTTCGATTTTCGCTTTTTTCCGCTAATTTTTGGAGTTTCTGCCTTTCATTGAAATTAAATGAAGTGATCTATAAAAGAAAAACTTATTCTGATCTATAGTGTTTTCAAAAATTGTAATTTTATAAAATTATAATTTCTGATCGGTAAAGTAGCGTGAAACCATACCCTTAAATAGTATTAGGATAATTAATGTGCAAGCTCAAACGCGAGAGGGCAGTAGTACGAGCAATATCTATCATGGTGGCGTATATATATAGATATATTATTATCATTCAGAATATATCTATGTATATGTTTAGTTGTCAATGTTTTGATCAAAGAAGATTGCTTTCATTATAATTAAATTTTTTTAAATAAAAGAGGAAGTGTAGTGAACCAAATTGTAAAAATAGTGTGAAATTTAAATTCTCAAAAAATGTTACTGTGCGAAAAATTGTTTAATAGGAAGATTATCGTTTACTCCAAAAACTAACGATGGTCTTTGCATAAATCATTATGCTTCAGAGTAGTTTAAATAATTTTTAAAAAATTCTTTATTAATTTTTTGAAAATTTAAACTTTACACTATTTTTACAATTTGGTATACTACTACACTTCATCTTTTATTTAAAGATATAGTTTTCGTAGTCACCAAATTGTACACTGATAGACCTTTAAGAACTAATCTCTCTTTCATATAATCACCGCAGCCTTAAGAGGAGGTCACGTATCTCTGTCCTTTTCTAATCAAAGAAATGATTTTTTCACAAAAACTAATAACTTTCTCAAAAAATGAAGAGAAAGCCGCATCTTGTATCAAAAAAAGCAATATTTTCTTTGATAAGGAAAAATTAATTTTATTGCTTCGTTTTCAAGAAAACCTTGAAAAACTAAATTGTCCACCCTAACCTCTATGATTTAAGTTTTTCAAGGTTTTCTTGAAAACGAAGCAATAAAATTAATTCGTTCTTATCAAAGAAAATATGGCTTTTTTTATTACGAGATGCGGCTTTCTCTTCATTTTTTGCTAAAGTTATTAGTTTCTATAAAAAACTCAATTCTTTGATTAGAAAAGGACAGAGATACGTGACCTCCTCTTAAATGCAATATGTAGGCTGACTTAGCTTAAGAGGTGCGAGTTCATCCTTTAAGAGCTCGTAGCTTCAACGCAAGAGCTTACAGCTCTTACAGAAGAGTGTAGCAATTTTTCGGCAAATTTTTTTTCGATCTTCGTCAATCAGTATTAACAAGTTCCGCTTCTTTAAGTGTAAGAGCTATGCGCTCTTACAGAAGAGAGCCGTTAATTTACATAAAGTCGCCTCGAGCTTAAGCCAGTTGTATTTCTTTTCATGAAAGACAGTGTCGTTCTTAAACGTAATAACGACGCTTGAATCTGATAATATTGCCGGTCTCTTAAAGGTATATCCCCTGGTAGAAAATTAAGCGTAGTTTGCCCAGAATATCTTAAATTTTCTGTTCGGTGGGCAGATTCTATTGATATGTTCTACCCAAAAACCCCATGTACTGGCGACGGTTTTTGCGCAGAATCTGCCCAGACTTTGTTAGAAGTGAAATAAAATTGATTTGAGGTTATGAACGAGTTGTATATCATAAGCAAATATGATTCCTGATCAAACATTAGTGTAAAATTTTCAGCTAAATAATTACAATTCAATTTTAACATATAATAAGTATAAAAAAAACAAGAAAATATTTTTTATAAAAAATATGAATTTAGCAAATTAAAGTTAATTGAATGATTTTTTGAGATCACAAACATTTATTATTTTTATAAGATTCTATTACATTGATGCATAAATAATGTTCAGCTAACTAATAATGTGTAGCTGGTATATAAAGAATATTCAGCTAATAAATTTTATGAAAATTTCATACATTTTTTGTGATAAATTTTTATTAAATAAATAATATAAGACATATACTTAAACTTTTTAATAGAAAAATAGAACAAATATTTATTAAATAACTTAAATAAAAACTTTTTTTTAGTTGAACATACTCTGAAATGACCAAGGTAGTTGACTCTGATCTTGCTATACGTAGGAGAAAAAGAAAGACCATGATAGAACTGAATTTAAGCCTGAAAAAAATCAAATATGAATGTAATGATAAATTTTTTTCTTATAATATCAAGTAATTAAACTTTTTTTTACCTTAATTTATATTAAATATAAGACTTTGGTCCATAAATGATTTAAAAAAATCTTATCTGGTGCTTAAAATCCTTTTGATTAATTGGAAACTTAATTGTTTCTATTTTGATGGTTGTCGTAAGCTTTCTCAGCCAATTTTCAACAAATCAACCTCAAAATTTCCAGAAATGTTGTATTTATATATGTTTATAAAATAACAATGCTAGAATTTTGATAAGACAAATTAAAGTAAATGTTGAACTGAACTATATACATGAAATTTACAAAAATATCTATTTTTTCAAATATTTTCAACTTTTTCTGAACCAAAATTTTAAATTATTTTTTTTTAAAAGAACTTAAACTGTTATTTTGTAAAGATATATAAGTTGAAGATCTCTACAAATTTTGAAGTCAATCTTTTGAAAATTGGCAGAAAAAGTTTGCAATAATCATTAAAATAGAAAAAATCAAGTCTTCGATTCCAAAATCAAGTGTCCGGATGAAGGAAGATTTCAATCAGATGAGATTTTTTAAAATTATTCATTGACAGAAGTCTTGTATTTAATATATATTTAAGGTAAAAAAAAGTTTAATTAATTAATATTATAATAAAAAAAATTATCATGGCATTTAAATTTGATTTTTTTTTCTAGGCTTTATCTTAGTCCTGATACTTTAATATATCATGGTATACATTTTAAAAGACGTTCTTAGTTATATAATTAATTTAATAGGATTATTAAGAAAATTTCTAAACAAATTCTCATAATTAAATTCACTGAGTCTAAATAATTTTCAAATTTGTAAGTTTGAGGTTATAAATCTATTTACTATCATTTAACAGATTCTGGGCATGAACCGGTGAACTCTGACGTATTACGGTGAAATATCTGCGCAAATTCTGTTAAAATATCTGGGCACTAGTTAGTGAAGAGAGCAGAAAGTATAGTTAATTTTCTACTAGGGATCAGTGTAAGATTATAATGAAAGCTATGTTCTGTAATCAAAACATTGACAACTAAATATATACATAGATATATTCTGAATGATAATAATATATCTATGTATATATGGTAGCCACCGATGAGGAGAATAAGAGAGAGGAACCCTAGCGGAAATTGGTTTTGCTAATATCTGATTATGATTGCTAACTATTGCTAATAACTGCAAATAATTGCTAATAAATGTTATAAATAGTTGGGTTTGAGACAGTAGTAACGGCTATTTGCAATTGATAACAATTATTAGCAGTTATAAGCAGTTATTAGAATTTATTAGCATTTATAAGTAGTCATTCACAATTTCGTTAATTTATAACTTAAAATAAAAGTACTAATAATAGTTATTAGCAGTTATTTGCATTCATTTAAAGTTATTTGCAGTTTATTACAATTATTTACAGTTATTAAGAGTTATTCACTTTTTTTTAAATCTTCTAATTTTTTATGTATAGGAAAAATTATCCAAGACAATAAACTTTTATAAATAACTATTATTAACTTTAAATAACGGCAAATCACAATAAATAATTGCAGATGACAGTTAATAACTGTTAAAAATCTTATATTATATTTAAGTGGTATAGCTTTTGGTTCTCCGGTTCTCCGGTTTTCTAGATATACATTACTTTTCTTAATAAGAGTAGTCATTTTAAATTGGATCTTATATTTTAGGTCTTATGTTTTCGAGCCTTATTACTTTTTGGGTCTTATTATTTTTAGGGCCTTATTATTTTTTGGGCCATTTATTTTTTAAGCTAAATATTGTTTTGAGACTTATAGTTTTTTGGGCCCTATATATTTCTGAACTTTATATTTTTTTGTATTTTATATTTTTTTCGGTTACATATTTTTTCGGGTCCTATACTTTTCTGAATTCCATATTTTTTGAGTCCTATATTTTTTTGGGTTCTATATGTTTTGGGCCCTATATGTTTTTGGGTTCTTTTTTTTTGGGTCCCTTATTTTTTTGGTTCCCATATTTTTTTTGTTCTTATATTTTTTGGGCCCTATTTTTTCGGGTCCTATATTTTTTTTCAACTACATCGATATATATATTTATGTCGCGGAGGCCGTATTCGGTGGAATACCTATAGACCACGCTAAATTTGTATAAGCATTGCATACGTTCAAGCTAATATCTCGACGATATTCTCTCTGTCAATACTCTCTTAGGGAGTATTGACAGATCTATACTCCCTAAGGGAGTATTGACAGATCTATACCTCCTAAGGGAGTATTGACAGATCGAGATATCGTTCAGCATGGCCGTCTATGATGCAAGTGACATCGATTCGTAGGTTAGTGAAAACAAAATAATGTCATTAGATATATCAATGCTTATACAAATTCATATAAAATCTTAACTTTAAGAGGAGGTCACGTATTTGCAGATCTCTGTGCTATATATCTCGCCTTTTCTAACGCTATATCTCTGTCCTTTTCTAATCAAATAATTAATTTTTTGCAAAAACTAATAATTTTAGCAAAAGAGAAAGTCGCATCTCGTATCAGGAAAAGAAAAATTTTCTTTAATAAGGAAAATTTCTTCAGTCACGCTTGGGCGCTCGTCGAATACAGACGTGTTTACTGTCTGCTCCGTGTGTTTAAGCTGAATAATAAGAGGTGTAAAGTTATAAGGCGGGTATCACACCTTGTGTGCGCGTGAGTTTAGGAGTTTAAGTGATTGCGCCCTCGGCACCTGGGGGACAGTCTTCGGAGATGGTCTTAGTACCTGTGGACCTCTCTCAACACAGTGAAATTTTGTCATTTGATTCTAGTGAATTTGTGTCTTCTTACGCCGATGCTACCCAAGGTCATAAAGCGTTAGAACGAGAACAGGGTCTAGTAGTGATGTGCGTCGAAGACCTCACCTTGACAGACTATACGTGTGCTATAGGTGAAATGATCGGCCCGACGAATGTTCTATATTCAATAGTTCGGCCCTTCTTAATAAGGTAATTTCATCTAACAATCAGGAAGTTGTTAACACAGAGAACATCAACCAAGTCTCTAAACAAGAAAATGGTAATGTGTTTAAACACCCTCTTTCGTTTCTGGATACCGCAACCTCTTTAGAATCAGCTTCGTCAATAATCACGCGCCAATCACAGACGGCTAACGTAATTAAACAAAAGAAAATTTTAAACCACAAGAGGAGAAGAGTAGAAATGACTCTAGAAGATAGATTGAAACAAATTGAAGGAATGAAGAATGTTACAAAATCCAATGGTTAAAAAAGCTGCCTTTAAAAAATGGAATTATAGCAAATCGACGGCAGACCGAATAGCGTATAATATAATAAATTGTTTAGCCACCAAAACTTTTAAAAATAAAAAAAAAAGAGAAATTTAAAGAGTTTGCCGAGACTGTCAATTTTAACACTAGTAGTAAATTTGTTTGGAACACCTGCAAGGTCTTAAAAAATAAGTGGACTAAAGTACAACCAATTAACGTCAACAATAACTTACAAAATTCTGAAAAAATAAAAGACGCGTTGAACAAAATTTGTCCTCCATGGTGCGAATCAGACCCTGATTTTATGCCGGTTTATAATGATAAATATAATCAATTCTTTAATGCTCCTTTCGACTTCACGGAATTAAACGTGGTTATTGACTCTAAAAAAAAAACAGGTCAGCCGCCGGACTTGACGGCATCGATTATGAAGTGATAGAAAATATGCCAATTAAATTTAAGCTACTTATGCTTGACATTTTTAACGAAATGTATCTTCATGATCGCTACCCTAATTCTTGGCGTCAATCTTATGTCTTATTTATCGATAAATCAAATAACAAGGGAGTAAGGCCTATATCTCTTACTTCAAGTCTCGGCAAGCTTTTTGAATCCTTGATCAAAAACCGACTTCAATGGTTTTGCGAACATTTTAATGTACTACCAAACAATCAATCAGGTTTCAGAAAAGGCAGATCGTGCTACGATAACCTGGCTGTACTTACTTTAAATATAGAAAAATCTTTCTCATCAAATAAAGACCTCTTGGCTGCTTTCCTTGACGTTGAGTCGGCCTATGATAATGTCAACATTGATGTCCTTTTGGAAAAATTAGCTTCAATAGGCTGTTCAGATTCTATAATTCGTTTTATTAAATTTATTACTCACAAAAGAACCATCCATAATGATTACATTTTTAACGATTTTCGATACAGTTTTAAGGGAGTTTCTCAGGGCGGGGTGCTCAGCCCGCTTCTTTATCTCATTTATGTAAAGGACATCAACGTTGGTATTCCCAAGAGCGTCGTCGTAACTCAGTATGCCGATGATGTTAATGCGTTTTGTAGTTATGGTGACGCTATAAAGGCTAAATCTATCCTTGAGAGGGCTATTTTTACTTTAGATGCTAATTTAGCTAAGTTAGGTCTATCTCTGAAACCTGATAAAAGTATATTCATACATTTCAATAATAAAGGCATAGGGCCTGGCGATACAGAAATTACAATACAAAATTATAATGTTAAATCTAGTGAATCTACACACTTTTTGGGTGTTACTTTTGATTATAAATGCACCTTTGCGCCATATGTAAATAGACTAAAGCAGATATGTAACACCAGAGCAAACATTGTTAAATTTCTAAGTGGGGTGAAGTGGGGTTCCCACTCCGACACTCTATCCATCTTATATAAGAGTTTTGTCCGCTCAATACTGGATTATGGTAGCTTCATATTTTTTCCTAAAAAGAAAACCTTAGCAGACACCTTAAAGAAAATTCAATTTAATTGTATTAGATCCATCATGGGTTACCGGAAAACAACACCCACCAACATACTATTATCTGAGTCTAAACTTCAATCCATTATTGAGCGAACGAAATTCCTATGCCAGCGTTACCTTGTTAAGGTCTTATCAAATTCTAACCTTCTAGTTACAAACATTATAAACTCTGTACGTTCCGACATTGCTGATAAAGGCTTAGATCTTACAGATACACGATTATTATATTACTGCATCGCTAATGTTAATAACCTTAAATTGAAAACTTAAAAAAATTTCCCACTTTACCTTTATGACTACAAAATATCCACAACTCATATTAAGTTCAACTACGAACTAGGCGAAAAACTCAAAACAAGCTCACACCCAAACGATCTTATAAATAAGTTTTTAAGTCAAACAAATACAGCCGCCATTTATACTGACGGTAGTAAGAGTCCTGAAGGCTCGGTGGGAGCTGCTTGGCACTTCCCCGCAGCTAAAATCAATTCTGGGGTTACTCTTGATTCTAATGCCTCTATCTTCACAGCTGAGTGTGTTGCAATTTATAAAGCCTTACAACTTATAAAAAGTAGTCCTTTTTCTAATTTTTCTATTTTTGCAGACTCACTCAGTGTACTTCAGTCATTAAATTCTAACAAACTCCATTATAATACTAATTTCTACATCTACTATATTAAAGAAATAATCTTAAATATAACGGCTAGTTGCTCACACAAATTTATTAACTTTGTATGGGTCCCATCACACATGGGAATCGTAGGTAATGAGGCTGTCGACATTCTAGCCAAAAATTCCTCAAATAAAAAACATATTAGTTCACTTCAGATACCTTTTTCAGACTTTTATCACCAATTCAAAACTAACTCATTCCTTAATACATCTCATCTCTGTTTAGACCAAAGTATAATAAAAGGCTCAAAATTTTCCAAACTTTATTTTAACGAAAACACCAAACCCTGGTTTTACAATTCTAAGAAAACACGTGAAGACATTGTTGCAATTAACCGAATCAGAGCTGATAATTATAATTTAGTATCCTCTCTGGCAAGGGTAAATATAGTCTAAGACTCCAAGTGCTCAACATGCAAAGAATACGCTGAGGATCTCAACCACATATTGTGGCAGTGCTCGAGATTCGACAATCACAGGGCCTCTCTTATCAATAACCTATGTAAAAATTATGTATTGTTACCTCAACACGTAGATAGTATATTTTGTACGCCTCACTCGAAGTTATGTAAAAGTATCCTTCCCTTGATTTATGTAACATATCATTATAATGTATATATGCAAAATATCGATATAATGTAATTATGTACTAAACCTATTTGTAGCAGATATAAGACTGCAAAGTCTTCAAATGCTTAAATAAACAAAAAATAAAAAAAAATTTTATTTCTTCGATTTCAAGAAAATCTTGAAAAACCAAATTGTTTATCCTAACCTCTGTGTTTTAAGTTTTTCAAGGTTTTCTTGGAAACAAAGCGATAAAATTGATTCTTTCTCATTAATGAAGATATTGCTTTTTTTGATCCTAAATACGGTTCTCTCTTCATTATTTTGCTAAAATTATTAATTTTTGTAATAAAATCAATTATTCGATTAGAAAAGGACAAATGTAATCGACCTCCTCTTGAGGAATAGTTTGTTCAACAAAATTTTCAAAGTTGAACAGTTAATAAGTAAAATGAAATAAGTAAATAATGACATTATTTACTTATTTTTAATAAAATATATATCATGATTTTAAAAAATCATTTTTATAGTTTCTGATACGGCCTACAACGACATAAACTTATCTACGTAACTTGGAAGTACAAAGGATTCTGAATCTAGGCTTGGCTACAGTAATTGTCGCTTGAGCACCAGTCAGTCTCCGGTGCGCTTCGCGCGCCCGTTACCGACTGCCACTCAAGCGACAAGCACTTTAGCCTCGCCTGTATTCATCCTTCGTACTTCCAAGTTACGTGTATAACTAATACATATAGATATTGCTTTCACATAGGATAACAACGCCGTATTGGACAAAAAATCACTTAATCGGTCTTATTAACACATATATATTTGTTTAAATATATATCGCCCATTCTCTGTTAAATCGAAGGACGAAAAATTTTTTTTCACTCAAAATTGGTAATTTTTTTCCATATTATGAACCACTCACAAGGAAGGTACCCCAACCCGAACTCAACGATTTTGAGAATTCTTGTATATGTTGTAGTACATTAAAAACGATTTAAGGAGTAAATTCCACCCTCAAATTTCACCCCCAAAAACATTTTTTTTCAAATAACTTTTCTTCTAGTCAATATTTTTCAGTAAAGTCAAGTGGGTAATAATCCTTATAAAAAGTAAAATAAACTCTGCTGAATTTGACTTTTGGGAGCTGCAACCCCTATTTTTAATACACGAAAAATTGAAAAATTGACAACATTTTCTGCAGTAAAAACTTTTAAAATAGTGTAATTATAACCAAATTTTTATATTTATAAAGAAAATAGAAAAAATAAGTTTATGTTTTCCAGCATTTTTAATAAAAAATATTTTTAAAGGGTAAAGCCACCCCTATTAATGAAAATTAGTACTTTCGATATTAAAATTATTTAAAAGCGAATTTTTTAATTTTTACTGCTTTATAGATATTATTATAATAAAAATATTCTAAAAACACATTTAAAGGGTGAAATCTACCCTAAAAGTTCACCCCCAAAAACAGGTTTTTTAAATAGCTTTTTTCCTAATCAACATTTTTTAGTAAAACCAAGTGGGTAATATTCTTTATCGAAAGTATAATAAATTCTGGTAACATTGACTTTTGGGGGTTGCAACCCCTATTTCCGATAGGTGAAAAATTGGAAAATTGACATGAATTTTTGCAGTGAAAAAATAGTTTAGTTTTGAGCAGACCTTTATGTTTTGAAAGAAAATAGACGTAAACAGTTTCTTTGTTTTTAATTAAATTATAGGGGTTGCAATTCCTGTTTCTAATGAAAATGAACTGGAAAAATTTATATGAATTCCTATTATAACCCTTTATGGTGAAAAATCTTATTTTTATACATAATCGATAAAAAGAGAAAATCATATTTGATCTATATTATCTTACATGATTCTACTTTTAACTCATTTGTCTTTGTACCAATTTTTTAATAGAGTGCTGCACACTTACTAATATAAACTTTTATAAAATTTAATACAATTTAGAAGGAATGGTTTTTTAACATTTTTTATTTGTTAAAGTCTGCACAGTAATGATAATCATCAAAAAAATGTTTGAAATATAGGGACTTTTTACACCAGCCACAACGTATAATTGCAGCATTTTGGCAGCCTTCGATTTCACATTTTAAACTACAAGAATCCCCGAAACTGAAATCAACCGGATTATCAAATTTTTCCTGTTTTTCATCGAGATATCCACTTTTAAACCAAGAATATTTAAAAAGATTTAAATATCTTGGTGACGAAAATTGGTTATGAACCAATGATTGAAGCCTAATAATATTATTTCTCGAATTTAAATTCATATCGTAATCCATTAAAATAACGTTATCTGAAAAACGTCGAACAAAGTTTTTCCACACTCGAAATCCGTATACATCTAATGGTTGGATTTTTCCTGTAGTTCCAGTTGGAATTTTCATAAAATTAACGATCTTATTTTCTGGTCTAGTTTCTTCAATTACTTTTTCGCAGTGACCACTCCAAAAATCTAGCAACAATATACTGATAGGACCAACATTTGGAAAAAAAATTTTCTTCAACCAAATTTTAAAAAGATCTGCAATAAAAGAATTTGTTCAACATTTTTCTACCAGCTTTCTGTTATTTTTAAATTATATTCAATTATTACTTACCTGAAGTTAATTTTTTGGATTTAGATGCTTCTACGTATACATTTTGAGGTTTGAACAATTTGGATTCTACAATTCATCCAAACTGGCCAGATTGTTCCTTTAACCTTTTAAGGACGGGACTGGTCGATATTTCGACCACTCGAGTATCATAATATTTTTGAGTGATTTTGAGGATAATATTATGTTAAAACACTCAAAACTATTATGATACTTGAGTGGTCGAAATATCGACCAGTCCCGTCCTTAAAAGATTAAAATAAAAAAGAGAGGTGACAAAAGTTTTCTTTCACCTGATATTAGTGGCTGTATAGTATAGATGTGTGTCGTTGATGATACCGATTGTACTAGACATTGAATCTGACTTTCGCCTTCCACCGCAAGTGTACTTCCGAAGTAGATTTGCAATTGGAATCCACTTCGATCTGTATTATATGTATTATGAATTCCAATTTCTTGAATGGCTTTCTTCACATTGGTAACAAATGTAAGAGCTTGTTTCTCTAGTTCTGCACTACTTTCAAAAGTTTTTCAGGTAACGAATTTGTTAATTTTTCTTGATACAATTCTGTGAGCAATTTTAAATCTTGATAACCAGTGTTTTGAAGCTTTGAACCTAAAATCTTCAAACTCTAGATCTTTTTTTGCGTGTAACCCCTATTGAAAAAGATCACGTGAATAATTTACGTAAATTTTTCACGTGATTTTTGTTTCATTTCATCACGTGAATTATTCACGTAAATTATTTACGTGAATTTTATATTTTTAATATAAGAAGTATTTCAATGAATGTAATCTCTCAAATTAAAAGTATTTCAATTAGATAGACAGATATGTGTTTATTTGTAAAAGTTTCCAAAAAGTGATACAATTAATATGATTTTTCAAATAAAATATGAGTCACTAGAAAAAAATTTGTGTTTCATTTCATTACGTGAATTATTTACGTAAATTATTCACATAAATTATTTGCGTGAATTATCCACATGAATAATTTACGTAAATAATTCACGTAATAAAATGAAACACAAATTTTTTTTAGTGACTCATATTTTATTTGAAAAATCATATTAATTGTATCACTTTTTGTAAACTTTTACAAATAAACACATATCTGTCTATCTAATTGAAATACTTTTGATTTGAGAGATTACATTCATTGAAATACTTCTTATATTAAAAATATAAAATTCACGTGAATAATTTACGTGAATAATTCACGTGGTGAAATGAAACAAAAATCACGTGAAAAATTTACGTAAATTATTCACGTGATCTTTTTTAATAGGGACGCCCACCGATGCAAATCTTGATCATGCACAATAAAACCAGCGTCAACAGCAGATTTAAAATTTTGTGATACATAATCACAAATTCGGGCAATTTTTTCTCTGTATGCACCACCTTGGTTGACTGTGTGAGCCCAACGCCGAAGCTGACTGATAGAAGATACTTTTTTGAATTTACTTTTCACACTCTCAAGATTCAAATTTTTTCTTTTCCCACTCCGCCAATAATTCACTGCTCTCTCTTTATAATCAAAAGATAAATCTTCTCTATCTTTTTTACATTGATCTGTTGGAAATTCTACAGGAGGAGGAAAATGATGCATTAAATCATCCTCGATAATTTGTGCATCAGGATTCTTGTATTCCTCCTGGAAATCTAACATTTCTTCTGAAATTATTTCTGCATCGTCAAATTCGTTCATCGAATCTATTAAAATATTTTTTATGTTTTCTGTTACCTGATTTTCTTGATAAGTAGTTGGGCTATTAAACGGTGATTCCAATGTTTGAAAGTATGCCAGCAATAAATTAATTACGTTTAAAGGATTGACTCTCATCGTGAATACTGCAATTGCATTAATTATTTTTGTGAATAGACTGTGTTAATGGAATGAAAAATAAATATTTAAAATTTCTTACCTTTTCGATAAAACAGAAATTAAGAATAAATGCTTTTATGAATTTAAATTTGAAAATATTGAAGAAATTATTTAACTCCCCGAATCACGTCCGTCCAGTAAAGACATGGAATTCAAACTGATATCTTATGTTTACTAAAACTTGTACGATATATAAAGGACAGATAACACATTTCATTTGATAGTATTTTTATCTTAGTTTCTTAATTGTCAGTATTCTCAACTCTCACTCTCAACGCATGGATAAAATTAAAGAATTATAATAACATCATTTTTTTTATTAAATAATAATAACATCATTTCATTTGGTTCAGTTTTGATATTTATTTTCCATATGTTAAATTAAATTTTATAATTGAAAGACCTTACTCTTTTGTACACAAACGTTTTATCGCACTATAATATTCTACATTACTACTAAACAAACGAATGTTATTTCCTTCATTATTATTCCATTATTATTATAATTATTCAAAATTTAATATTTGAACACTCACGTTTGAAAAAGTTAAAATAATATTATAATAATTAAATTATTCACTTCTTTCAAACATTTTTAGTGTGGCGACGGCCATCGAGTACTGAAAATTAGAAAATTTATTTAAAACCTTCGCATTATCTACTCATTAGATACTAATTTGTATTAATAAGAGTAGTTTTACCCTCTCAAATTATTTTTTATTGATAATTCAGAAATTGAAGGATTCTATTTTTCTATTTTCTTTCAAAACATAAATATCTGTCTAAACTATTTTTCCATTGCAAAAATTCAATGCAATTTTTCAATTTTTCACCTATCAAAAATAGGGGTTGCAACCACCAAAAGTCAAATTCACCAGAATTTGTTATACTTTCTATGAGGAATATTACCCATTTTTACTAAAGAATATTAATTAGGAAAAAAGCTATTTAAAAAAACTTGTTTTTGGGGGTCAACTTTGAGGGTAGATTTAACCCTCTTAATGTGTTTTTAGAATATTTTTATTATAATAATATCTATAAAGCAGTAAAAATAAAAAAATTCGGTTTTAAATTATTTTAATATCG
Organism: Anastatus disparis; assembly: GCA_017163975.1. NCBI lineage: Eukaryota > Metazoa > Arthropoda > Insecta > Hymenoptera > Eupelmidae > Anastatus > Anastatus disparis. The sequence continues at coordinate 1,593,686 of JAFFSR010000370.1, read as the reverse complement.
AAAGTACTCATTTTCATCAATAGGGGTGGCTTTACCCTCTAAAAATATTTTTTATTAAAAATGCTGGAAAACATAAACTTATTTTTTCTATTTTCTTTATAAATATAAAAATTTGGCTATAATTACGCTATTTTAAAAGTTTTTTCTGTAGAAAATGATGTGAATTTTTCAATTTTTCTTGTATTGAAAATAGGGGTTACAACCCCCAAAAGTCAAACACAGCAGAGTTTGTTTTACATTTTATAAGGATTATTACCCACTTGGTTTTACTAAAAAATATTGACTAGAAGAAAAGTTATTTGAAAAAAAATGGTTTTGGGGGTGAACTTTGAGGGTGGATTTCACTCCATAAATATGTTTTTCCGCCAATAAAAAAAATACCAATCTCTTCCTTTTTAATGTACTACAGCATATACAAGAATTATCAAAATCGGTAAATTCGGGTTGGGGTACCTTCCTTGTCAGAATTTTTTTAGATTCCTTTAGTACATATTTTTAGAGCTACAAAGCTTCAAAGTTGGGTAAAAACCATATTTTTGACATTTTTGACTAATTATAAGCTTAAATTACTCAGTTGGGTTGCATTTTAGGAATTTATAACTAGAAAACGTTTTATTTCAGAATATTCTAAATTTTCAGAAAAAATTAATCTTAAGAGGCGGCCGTATAGTTCTGTCCTTGTCTAATCTAAATTTTCTTTATTATTAATAAATAAAATATTTTCATAGAAAAGTAAGACAACCGCCCAATAGAGCAAAAGACAAGCAAACGATTCTTTTTTATGAAAAAATATGAAATTTTGATTATTTTTCGAGTAAAGTCTGAAACGGAAAAACAATCGAACTTGATTAAGTTGATTCAACTGTTTTTCCGTTTCAGACTTCACTTGAAAAATAATCAAAATTTCATATTTTTTCATAAAAAAGAATCGTTTGTTTGTCTTTTGCTCTATTGGGCGGTTGTCTTACTTTTCTATGAAAATATTTAATTTATTAATAATAAAGAAAATTTAGATTAGACAAGGACAGAACTATACGGCTGCCTCTTAAGTGCTAATGTAGCCATTCGCTGAGCTAAATATCATTTAAAGTATTGAAATACCACTTTTCAAGGTTTTAAACCACGATCCCATGTCCAAGAAAATCATCAAAGTAGGTAATATATGTATAAACATAGCCTATAAATTTCAGAGTGGTGCAAAACGGCGATCCCTTTCAAAAAATTTAAATGTAATTAAAAATAATGAAAAATTTGATTTTCAGCCATGTTTACTAATCAAAGAATTGAGCTTTTTTACAAAAACTAATAACTTCAGCAAAAAATGAAGAGAAAGCCGCATCTTGTATAAAAAAAGCAATATTTTCTTTGATAAGAAAAAATTAATTTTATTGCATCATTCTGAAGAAAACCTTGAAAAACCAAATTGTCCACCCTAACCTCTATGATTCAAGTTTTTCAAGGTTTTCTTGAAAACGAAGCAATAAAATTAATTCTTATCAAAGAAAATATTGCTTTTTTTGATTCGAGATGCGGCTTTCTTTTCATTTTTTGCTAAAGTTATTAGTTTCTGTAAAAAACCCAATTCTTTGATTAGAAAAGAACAGAGATACGTGACCTCCTCTTAATGTTAACCTTTACTCATCGATTACAGATGTCCCTTCGCAAGCATTCATAGAAATAGTTGTATACTTAACAAATATTAAAATATATTAAAAAATATCTTTTAAAAGATTTAGAATAAACCAAACCTTGAGATTTTTTTAACCAATCATGCACCACCCCCAGTGAAAATGGTAAATGTATCCAAATCATACGAAAGTGTATCAAAGTGTATCAAAGTGTATCTAAGAGCGATATTTCGGACCAAATGTTAATACACTTTGGTACACTTTGATACACTTTCATACATTTTTATACACTTCCAAAAAAAAGTTTCTTGGTATCAATTTTTTATATTCGTTAATGATATACACTTTGATACACTTTAATACACTTTTGCACATTTTCATATATTTTTTGGACACTTTCATACACTTTGATACACTTTCATACATTTTTCTAATAAAGGAAAAATGTTGATTTTCTTGGATACACTTTTGCATACATTGATACACTTTTGCACACTTTGATACACTTTTCGAAAATGTTGACTAAAATTAATTTCTACATTTGCTATGTGTTGCACACTTTGATACACTTTTGCACACTTTGATACACTTTGATATACTCTTGCACACTTTAATACACTTTGATACACTTTCATACATTTTTCCAATAAAGGAAAAATGTCGTTTTCATTGGATACACTTTTGCATACTTTGATACACTTATGCACACTTTGATACATTTTAAAAATTTTAACTAAAATAAATTTCTAGATTTGCTATGTGTTACACACTTTGATACATTTTTACACACTTTGATACATTTCGAAAAAAGTTAACTACAATTAATTTTTAGATTTGCTATGTGTTACACACTTTAATACACTTTTATTCATTTTTCCCATTTTTGAAATGCAGGAATAGTACATTATTCAGCAAAAGAGTTAATTCCAAAATACATTTAAGGCATTTTTAATTTACTCCCATGGTGAATATGCTATTTTTTGCCATACCCGGGCTAAAACTACCACTTCTGCGATTTTGAGCTGGGAGTTAAAGTAGTACTTTTGGACAGGATACGGCAAAAAAATATTATTTTGAATAATTGGTTATTGATACTTTCATATGATTTAAAACATTTAAAAAAATTGAAATAGAAGCGTCTTTTTTATTTTAAAAGTATAATATTTTAGTGGTAATATAAATGAAGTATGACGTAAAATAAAAAACGTGATTTAGTAAAATTATTTATTATCTAGTTTAGAGATTTTCCCCTTATTCCTTTCATGATGGGGCTTACAAAATATTTATCAGTACTGTGCATAATTATACATGGATTCGCAATATCATTAGGGAATATAGTTCTCAATTTTTTACTCACATTATTTGTACAAGATTTTATATGATTAATTGTAACATCGCTCGTTGAAATAATGAATCCAGTATCTAATTTCAAACATTATTATAATAATATAATCAACGTAAGAATGTGTTATTTTACATATTCGGGAAATTACTCCATATTTATTATTATTTGTTTGTAAAATACAATCATTAATTCTCTTTTTTTTGGAATACTGTGATGATGTGTATCGACAACCGTTATAAATAGACCTATTATAAGACACACATTCAGTTATCTTACTCACATCAGAAGTTGTATTAATAGCTTGAAATTCTTTTTCAAGCTATTAATTTACACACTTTTCAAGCTATTAATAGCTTGAAAAGTGTGTAAAAGTGTATCAACGTGTACAAACGTGTGCAAAATAAAACAAGAAAAGGTTAATACTCAGAAGTGTATCAAGAAGTACCATAGTATATTAAAGTGTATCAAAGTGTGTAAAAGTGTATCAAAGTGTACAAACGTGTGCAAAATAAAACAGGAAAAACAATTTAGGCTAATACTCAGAAGTGTATCAACATGTACCATAGTATATTAAAGTGTGTAAAAGTGTATCAAAGTGTGTAAAAGTGTATCAAAATGTGTCAAAGTGTATCAAAATGTGTCAAAGTGTATAACATCAAAAAAATTGAGGAAATTTAATTTCAGCTCACTTTTTAAGAAATGTACCAAAGTGTACCAAAGTGTATCTAAGTGTATCAGAGTGTATCAAAATGGATCGAGAATAAGGTCTGAAAAATCGCTCTTAGATACATTTTCATACACTTTGATACATTTTTGTATGCTTCAATACACTTTCATACACTTTTATACATTTTGATACACCGAAAAATTTCCATTCGGGACCGTAGCACATTAAAAATATATTTAAATACTTAATTAAAAAAAGTTTTGTTCATTTCGTAGTTCAAGTTTATGTAACACTGCTAATATTTCCAATAACATCTCGTGACAGGTAACTATATGTAAAATTCTTTTTTTATAAGATTCAGAATGGATTTTTTTATTAGAAAAATTATGATTGGTAACTAAAATATCCTTTGTTTATTTAACTGAAAAGATTTGGAAAATTATTTTTGTTTTATTTCTTTCATAATTTAAACATACTCGGTCAAAAAAAAACATCTATACATATAGCTAAAAATATAGGTAAAGAAAATACAGGTATATTGATGTGTATTATAGCTATATTCATGTGTTTTTTTAGCTGTATATCAATGAGAAATATAGCTGGATTCTGAGCTATATTTCTAGAAATCTAGCTTTATTTCTCATAGATACATTTTGAGCTATATTTCTAGAAATCTAGCTTTATTTCTCATAGATATACAGCTAAAAAAACACGTGAATATAGCAATAATACACAATGTAGCTGTATTTTTAACCGACTTCAAAAAGGAGGAGATTCTCAATTCGATTGAATTTTTTTTTTTTTTTTTTTTTTATGTCTGTTACCTCACAACTCCGTCATTTCTAAACCGATTCGAAAAAACTTTTTTTTTATGTGATAGAGGATGTCTGCAGAAAGGTCCCATACATGTTCTATAATTATTGGGCCAATATTCGGTTTGTATAAGTAAATCATCAAATTAAGAAAAACCGGGTGTTTTGTTTTCTCATTTACCTCCCTTATACTTCGCCTACTATACTCTCTCTCGCTCTCTCTCTCTTTCTCTCTCTCTGTCTCTCTGTTTCTCTCTCTCTCTCTCTCTCTTCTTTTCAAAATGTTTTTATCGTGTTCACCTTCATATCTATTTTCTAGATATCAGTGGAACCGGCCTGTTAGGGCCCTGAGGTGGGATGTGAGGCCATTGACCATTCCTCATTCTTCCACCGAATACCATCAACGCTCATTCACTGCTTCATCCTCGCGACTATGGAATGAACTTCCATCGTCACTTAGGACTTCATCTTCACTTTCATCTTTCTCTCTCCCCTCCTTCTTCTCGAAGCGTAAGTAGCGCCACGCACGATTTTGTTGCTCCTCTTATTTTTGGTTTTAATATTGTTTTTTGTACTCTTTGGAGAGTACTTTTTTGCAGGCAGCCGTCCTAGTACGAGTCATGTAAGCCTGTGCTGCTATTCTGCTGCATTTATTGCTGCGATTGGGACTCTGGACGACTTTCTCAACGCTACTGAGTTTAACGGCTGACTATATATTGCCTTGCTGTTTTGTCGTCTGCTTGCTGCTGATCTTGCTGTTGTATTCAGCTAATTTATTTTATCTGAGCTTGGTGCAGTGTTGGGCAGTGCTTATTGTGCTACTGGTGGTGCATTGTGTTGGGTGGTGGCTGGAGCTCAGTGCAATTTGTGTATATTTGCGGTGTGCATTCTATTTTAGCTGGCTTCTATTGTTGGCGCCATTATACTGTCTGTCTCTTTCTTACTCTCTATAAACTGTCGCCATTGCGCACAGCACACCGAGTTGTAATATATATATATATATATATATACTCTATTCTCCCTTATCAGGTACTACTTTCAGGGCCTGGTGCAGTGTTGTGGTGCACTTCAGAGGTGCATTAAGTTAAGTAGTGACTGAGGGATTTGTTGGTGCATGTGCATATTTGTGTGCTTTTTGCCTTAGCTTGTCTCTTTAGGCGGCAAAACAATATATCCATCTCTTTTTGTTGCCTTGCAAAGTGTCGCCATTGCACACGGCACGCTACCTCGTGGCATACATTTTTCTCTTTCTCTCTCATTGATTGTTGCTGCTCTTACAATCTGTCTCTCACTGCACTATCTGTGAACACGGCCGATAGTGGTGAGGCTTTCTGATAGTGGTAACTACTGCATATCATGCCATCTATGCCCACAGTACTGGTATCTCTTTCTGCTATTACATAATAATTATCATCGTCTCAACAGGTATAAAGTCTGCTATTAAGGTTGCTCTCCACTGACCACCATCTCTTTATATCTATATACCTTCGAAATATTTTTAACATTAAGGTTGCTGTCCACCTCTTGGTATCTCTTTATGTATTATCTGTGCATTATATATTATATATTATTAAGGTTGTTCTCCACTATTTACCATTGCTTTTTACTACTTTTAAACTTTTATACCTTTATACTCTTATAGTAAACCTGTACATTAGGCTTGCTCTCCACTACTCGGTACCACTACATAGTATTACTTTATACCTTATACCTTATCTGCGTTCTATATTAAGGTCACTCTCCACTGCCTAACATCTTTTTGCATATAAATTATCTTCATTTTTAAGACTTTTCTACACTTTAATTGCACTTAATTATGCCATCGCATTGCACCAAGTGTCTTAAGTCTTTCACTCATACTTTCAAGCCGCTGGTCTGTGATCGCTATGCCAGTTCTTATCATAGTGGCTGTGCTAAACTTGTTGCTGTTATGTCGGACCAGGGAGAAAAGTTGAAGGTGTGCAATGCATGTATTGCAGCTGTCAATCCTGAAGCTGTCAATGCTGAACGCTCGCGCTCTCATACGAGTTCTGTTGGATCTGCTGCTTCTGTCTATTCTTCTGGAAGAACACCTACTCCTACACTGGCTGAGATGCAGAGTCAAAAAATGTTGGCCACGATTCTCTTGAAGATGGAGAAGCTCAATAAATTGGATGGTATAGAAGAAAAAATCACTTTTATTGGCTCTCAGCTCACTGCTATAGACAGCAGATTCACCGCTCTTGAGAGTCGTGTAAGCACTCTGTCCACTACATTTGAACAGCGTTTTAACTCAAATGAGTCTAGACTCGATAAGGTCTGTCAGGAGCAACAAGAGCTCAAGAGGAGATTGGAGGATGCACCTGTTGGTGCTCTGGATTCATCTGCACTTTTGCCCATCTCCACTAAACTGCAGGAGTTGGAGAGTCTGAACAAGTCATTGCTACAGCGTTGTTAAACATTGTCGGCGCAACAATCGCGCTTGGAGCGTGCTTCTGACTTGGTGCTTGGTGAGCTTGTACCAGAGGAGTTTAATGATCTGAAGCGAGGTGCTTTTGCAGTGTTGTCCACTTTGGACTCTAGCTTCTCTTTAAGTAATATCGCATCGGTTCGAGCTCTTAGGCGCCCTAAAACATCATCTGATAAGACATCGAATGATGCTATACTGAATGAGACTCTGGTGCAATCTGCATCAGCTCCTGCATCTGTGCAGCAGCGTGCTCATCTCTCAGATATAGTACCACTGCTCGTTACGCTTCGCTCTCCAACAATCGCTCGTTCTGTCATCAGTGCTAAGATCAAGAAGGGTAAACTGCACACAACTATGATTCATGATGACCTACTGGATGGAGTTAAGACCGTCGACTCACTTACACCTGCTCCGATCAATACTAATGAGTATCTCTCTTCATCACTTTATCAACTGAAGCTCCGAGTGCTCTCTAAGGCAAAGGATAAGAGGTACAATTTCATCACTTTTGTGAAAGATGCAAGGCTGTACGTGCGTAAGGAGAAGAGTGATATACCAGTTAAGATCACTTCTGATGCTGATTTGGAGGCTTTTTTATTGAAGATTTCGCCTATACCAACCGAGACCGAGACGACTTCTTAGCCTGTGGTGTTAAGGTAAGTCCATTCTCTATTCTTTCCCAGCCTAGCACTTTACTATCTACTAACAGAACGGCCTCATCTTCCAATTATAATTGTTGCACTGCTAAGAATGGTCTAAGAGTCTGTCATTTCAATGCTAACTCTATTAGAGCACACATTGGGATGATTAGACTCTTCTTGGCTTCTCGCCCCTATTTTCACGTGATAGCTGTAATTGAGACCAAATTGGGCCATATTGTTGGTGATTCTCTGATTGCCTTGGATGAATATGACTTTATAGGCGGAATCGTAATACTAGAGGCGGTGGTGTTGCACTATTTATTCATAAGTCACTTACTTTTGTGTGTCTTTGTTCTTCTACAGGTAGCTGGAGTGGTAAGCCTGGTTTACCAGAATATCTTTTTTGTAAAGTCAATTCTTCTGACTTGGCTTCGCCCATCTTTGTTGGTGTGGTTTACAGGCCTCCACATGCTCCATTCTTGGCTAATACTGAATTTATACCAGACTTAACATCTTTCATTCATAACTATAGCACGAAGGTAATCTTAGGATATTTTAATACCAATTTATGTGCTGATGATACCATATTTCTTAAGAGCCTGATTAAAGAAGATGCTCTCTTTTCTGTACCATATGGTCCAACGCATCATACTTCTTCGTCTGATACACGGCTTGACCTTTGCCTTGTTGATTCAAATAATCTTGTACTTGACTACTGGAAGACTGACGTCCCATTGATCACCGGACATGACTTTATCGCTGCTACTGTCAGGTCTTCTCTCTCTAAACCTCTGCTTAATGATTTCACTTATCGTGATTATGGTTCGGCTGATGGTGCTGCTCTTCTTAATTACTTCTCCTCTCTTAATTGTACAACCTGTGATCGTAATTCTTCCTTGTCGACACGTCTGGAGTGCCTTTATGGCCATTTTAATGAAGCGATTGCACTGTATGTGCCTTTAAAGAGAGTCCGGCAGGGTGGAAGTCGTCGTCCCTGGTACACCTCTGAGCATCATCATCTGATTCGAGAGAGAGATAGACTATACCGACGCTATAAACGATCTTGACTGCGTGCTGATTGACTGTGCTACAGAGCTGCTCGTGATCAGGCTCATGAGCGCATTGAATCGGCGAAGTTCCTTTACTACGATGACAGACTATCTGGAATGACGGACTCTCAACAGATATGGAAGGAGCTCAGGAATCTTGGTGTGTGTTCTAGTGGTGGTAGCTCAGGTCACTCTTTTTTTGTTGATGAACTTAATCGGCATTTTGGTGGAGTCGCGTTTGATCCCTTGGTACCTCTTATTTCTGAATCCATAGAGACTCTCTCTGAGGATGAATCTTTTAAACCAATGTTTAAATCCAATGATGTCACCTTAAAGGAGGTTAGAATGGCTATTAATCGTTCTACTTCTCAAGCCAGGGGATTCGATGCGATTTCCCAATCTATTATTTATACTGTTTTTCCGATTATAGGGCCTATTCTGTGTCGTATTTATAATGACTCCCTGCGTGAGTGCGTTTTTCCTTCTTGTTGGAAGATCTCGTTGGTTACTGCAATCAACAAGGTCTCTTCCCCGCGCACCATGGGTAACATAAGGCCAATCTCACTACTGTCCTTTATGTCCAAGTTTCTTGAGCGTCTTGTATATGATCAACTGTATTGTTACTTGACTACTAGACAACTACTTGACGAACATCAGACCGGCTTTAGGACTGGACATAGTACTCAGACCGCACTTCTTAAATTGACCGAGGACATTAGACTTAATATGGACCGACGTTACGTAACTATGCTCCTGTTATTTGACTTCAGCAAGGCATTTGACACGGTCTGTTACACCACTTTACTCCGCAAGCTGTGTTCCCTAGATATATCGCAGATTGTTGTTAGATGGTTTGGTTCTTATTTGTCTGATCGTCGGCAGGCTATAATTGATGCTGCTGGTAATCAATCAGATCTTGTCTCATTGAATGGTGTTCCTCAAGGCTCTGTTCTTGGGCCTCTCCTTTTTTCCATTTACATTAATGATGTGGCTACTGGCTTTCACTCTAATGTTCAGTATCTTATATACGCTGACGATCTGCAGGTGTATGTACACTTACCGATTGCTCAGCTTGATTTTTACACTTCTCTAATGAGTGATCATGCTTTGCTGATTTCAAATTAGGCCTCGAGTAATCATCTAAACTTGAATGTGAGCAAAACTAAAGCCATAATCATTGGATCTTATTACTATATTAATATGCTATCTACACTGCGGATACCTGGTGTTCCAATCGATGGCAACGTCATAAAGTTTGAGTCGTCTGTCCGTAGTCTGGGAGTGTGGTTGGATAGCAAATTGAACTGAAGGGATCACATTACAAATTTATGCAGTAAGTCTTACTATCTTCTCTATAGGCTCAACTTTTTTAGAAAGAGTACTACTCTCGCTTTACGTAAGCACCTCATTCAGACACTGCTGTTCCCCCTCTTGGATTACTGCTGCCTCGTCTATTCTGATCTATCGGCTGAGCTTGATCTAAGGCTTCAGAGGGTTATTAACTCTGGCGTGCGTTACATTTATGGTGTAGGTAGGCGCGAGCATATCTCTGCTCACAGGTTCTCTTTGGGCTGGTTATCCACAGCGGGTCGTAGAAATTACTTTACTGCCACGTTCCTGTACAAAACATTTTCATCACGCTCACCTTCCTATCTATTTTCCAGGTACCTGTGGAGCCAGCCGGTGAGGGCTTTGAGGGGTGATGTGAGGCCATTGACCATTCCTTTCGTTATTTTTGTTTTTATTTTTATTTTTATTTTTATTTTCATCTTTTTTTTCATTGAATTTATACTCATATTCATTTGTTAAAAAATTTTTTTTTCTTATGAGATTTTTTCTCTCTATTGTATTTTTATTTTTTTATTTGTTCTGTTTGTATTATTGACTGCTTTATAATAACTTTATTTTGTTGTACAACATAATGTACATTAATAAACTTAATTATCTATCTATCTATCTATCTCTCTCTCTCTCTGTGTCTCTCTGTCTCTCTCTCTCTCTCTCTCTCTCTCTGTCTCTCCCTCTCTCTCTCTCTCTGTCTCTCTCTCTCTCCCTTTCTTAACTAAGCTTGAATATGTATATATGCACACAACGACACTGTACCGTTGAGCCTTCTCTCTTTCCTCCTATACCTTGCTTGGTATAGCGTACTAATGCATGCGTTATGAATCAATAATGAAAGTTAGGTGTAATTAGTGGGTCTACCTATATTTGCGCTTTTAGTAAGGAAATTCACTAAAAAAATTTTTTAATAAAACTGACTTAAAAAAATGCACTAAACAGTTACAATTTTCAACAAAAAACATTTGTTTTGTTTTGTTGTAAAATTTGTTTTTCGTTGAAAAATTCTTTTTACCTATATTTTTAGCTATATTTATAGATATTTTTTTTGCAGGGTAATCTATCTCAAGATACAATAACACTTTAAAGATTAATTGATTTAATTTTTAGTCAAGAAATAATTTTACACATTGAATAATGTTAACAGTCCAAGAGATAATAAGACACGATCCACTTTGTACTGACGCTTCATCACATTTGTTATTGCACTTTTACAGTAAAAGTAACTCAAATTTATAACTAACCAATATTTGAATTTGATTTCTTATACACTGAATACAAAATTTATATGCCTATACCTTTTTCTTAGATGTATCAGTTACAAGATACAAAACTAAAAATGAACTTCTACTTATATCTTAGAACTTTTTGTGTGAATTCATGAAAATATTGTTAATTATTATTCAATTTAAGTCCAACTGAATTTATCCACTAGGATATTGATTCACAAATTGTTTTATACTGATCTTCGACGTACTGAGATACGAAGAAACATGAGTTCAGTTATATATCACTGCCCTGTTAAAAATAATCAGGTGATGAATCACCTGATTTTTTTCACCAGGGTGACTATAAAAGAAATTAAATTGAATATTTATGTATCAATCTCTATTATATGTTGATCGTAATTATTTGTTTAAATTAATTCTAAGTTTTTATACATAATTACATATAATTATTGCTATCACATCATAAGAATCAATGACAAATTTTCAGAAAATTTAAATTACGATAACCAATTTCCATAGAATTATAATGTTTATTACTAATATAAAAATAATCAAATACATTTTAAAAATATAACAAGAATTAGAATCAATCATTTTTTAAAACTGAACTTAATAATAACATTAGAAGATACTTTAATCTTAACAAAACTGATTAAATAAAATCCAATCGAAGATGGCAATGTGAAATGCAAATTATTTTCTTGTTCTGTTAAATCCATTAAAGTAAACGTAATTCATTAATCTTACTATTATATAAAAGGACAGCGTTTGTTTGAATGTTCTCAATTATCTAAAAAACTACTGAACCGAACGTTTTCAAATTTTAAATTTAAATTCTTTATAATGTGACGAGTGTCATAGGCTATATAAATAATTACTTTTTTAATCAATAATTGCAATAAAATAATTATAGACTTAAATCTTAACGCGTAGGGAATAGGGACTACTTTTTTCGACGTTCTGCGGTCAACATGCTCTATCCTTGCTACTTTCCTTGGTTGCCCAATAAGTGGCGACCGATTTTGTCTTTCACTTTATTAAACTGGTATGGTAGAAATACTTATACGTTGAAATTACGGAATATCATATTCCGTAACTTCAACAAAATAAATTTTTATTGCATATTCTCTAATCACAGAGTAATATTACCTCGGATTATTTAATGAAATATTTTCCTATTCCATTAGGCAAAATCAAAAATTAGAGATTTTAACTTTAGAAAAAATTATATATCTTATTCAAGGAAAATTTTTATTCCTCAAATATTTATTGGCTCATACATGAGAATTTAACCCATCATGGTTAATAAAATAATTTAAAAAATAACTAATTATGTATGATTTGCGATTTTTTCTAAAAATTTTATTTCAAATATATTAACAAAAAATATAAGATATTTGACCTGCTTTCAAATCACGTTAATTTTATTCAAAATACAATTTCTCATAGATTTTTCAAGAAATTTGATGTTTACAAAACTTAACCATTTTTATACAAATAAATTTTTTTTTAACTTTTTTAATCATTACTAATATGAAAAAAAAATTTTTTTTCATTTATTAACACAATCGCAAATAACGTTGATTCTATCATCCTGTGATATTTTCAAACAAATATTTCAGCAAATTTTCGGAAAAAATACACTTTTTCAATATTATATATATTTACCGATTTTATTCAAGAAAAAATGCTTAAGGTTAAATTGTCATTTTTAGTTTGAACAAAAATTTACATATCCAAGAAAAAAATTTTTTTTCAATGAAATCATTTTTGAAAAAATTTTTTTATTTTGATTTCATATTTTTGCCATTTTTCAATAAATAAGTGCTGAAGGTTTAATTGTCATTTTTAGTTTATGTTTACTACAATTGACATAATTATGGAAGAAAAAAAAAATTTTTTAATGCCATTGTTTTTCAAAAATTTTTTATTCTTATTTCAGATTTTTGTCATTTTCAAATAAATAAGTGCTGAAGGTTTAATTGTCATTTTTAGTTTATGTTTACTAAAATCGACATAATTATGGAGAAAAAAAATTTCTTTTAATGTAATTATTTTTCAAAAATTTTTTAATTGATTTCATTTTTTGTCATTTTTAAAGATAAAAATTAAATTATTCTGTACTTTTTTCATATCACTTTAATTTTAATAACTCACGATTTTTTTATTAAAAATGACACTTCGTTCACTTCTCAATAGGTGGTGACCTGTTTTGCCGCTCACTCTACTAGATTAGCACGGTATAGGTACTTATATCGCGAGGATAATGCGAACAGCTTATCGGCAATAAATTTTTTTTGCACTTATTCCCTATCATTGTTGAACATTCATATTTATTAATGAATATCTTTTTCACGATTTTGATTTGCTAAAAAAATTTTCTATCGTCAATTTAAATATATTATTTGACTTATTGATACTAAACTGAACATATATCGATAAATAAAAAAAAAAATTCAATGCTTATTTTTTCTACAAAAAAAAATTATTTTAAATGAAAATTCATTCTATTATCACATGGTTCACAAACAAAAAATGTTGTGTATTCCGAAGTTTTGTAAGAGTACGATTTAATAAATAATAGTTTTTGAGATTCTATTTATATACCTACCGACTTCTGCCCAACTGTTGCGCGGGTGAAGCCGAGACGGGAGATGCTTTCTCAAATTTTATAAATTTTAAATGAACAATAAGATTTATGTGTTAACTATAAATATTATTACCAAATTACCAACGGTAACCCCTCCCGAAATTTCGAAAGGAACAAAATGAGTCCAGATACATTAAAATCGGACGAAAAAAAAGAAGATTGCAGTGTTTTATAATGTTTTTCTTCTACTAAAAATATTAGCATATTTGTAGTTTCTATTAACTCGAAAAAAATTTTTATCACTTCCCAAGACCTCTTTCTTTCGATATACATTTGCTTATGCCTTATAAAATAATTAAAATGAAGATTAAACGATTCACAATTTATGTGCTATATATACGTGGAGAACTACCTTAAGATTGTTGAAAAAATTAAAACACTTAAGAGAACCAAATCAATGTTTTTATTTAATGGCGCTATGGTCAGGGGGCTTATTCAGTAATACCGTAACGTCTAACGGCAAGCTTAACGCCGACGCGCGCATGCGCAGTAATCATTTTTCAGCAAATACTATCGAATATCGCGAACGTTATCAGAGATCATGTTGACGTAACGACGAAAATGTTCTAAACTGAAGCGCTAAGTCGATTTTATCGACAAATTTTACAACCAATTTGAAGCTTGGTTGTAAATCGTACGTTAAATTGTAAAACGTTATATTATGCATAACATATGTATATGCATTGACAGAAAAGATTTCTAGAAACAAAAGAATTACTCCGACTTGATGTGATCATTCAAATGCAATAATAATTTCTTAGATGTAGGTAACTAGATGTTTGAATTAATTTCTTGCTTCACAGATTTTAAGTTATATCCAAGAGAATCAAGATATCTATTCTGTCAGTGTATGTATATACCTATATATATATATATATATATATATATATATATATATATATATATATATATATATATAAAGGGAACATTATTTTATTATTATTTACATTAGTGATCATAAAAATTATTTGTAATCATACATGATTAAATGGGAAATTGTGTATAATTTAAAATTCAATTGGATCTGCAGGTTTCAAAGTGACTTATATGTACTTTAATAAAAACGAACAGAAAAAAATAATATAAATATTGTTTAAATAAACTTATCCTATCACCAATAAAAAACGTTTTTCAATAAAATTATATTGTATAGATAAAAAATTTAGGTTAATGTTTAGCGTAAATACTAATTTTAAGAGTTAGTTTCAAACAAAAAGTAAAAATTAAGTTAATAACTTTAGCTCTAACAAATCACTAATTCTAAATTAAAGAAATACTTGCTTGTAGCACGTGTCAGGCCATTCGCCACTTGTGCTACGAGCAAGCGTGTCTTTACACCAAGAGAGCTGATCCAAGAGTGACGAGAGTCACGAGCTCCTTGCACATTTTTTATTTTATTTTATTTTATACAAATTAATTTTTTACTTATTTGTTGTTTTTCTTCTTAATTCTTCTATCCAATCGTCTACATCTTCTTCTTTTTCATTTCTATCTTCTTCGTCATTGAATTGCCCCCTTTGTAATTTTTTAAATTTATAATTTATCGTTCTAGAGGTGACTTTTTAATAAAATTGTTTTATATTTATTTTTTGGTCCACTATGACCATAACTCTTTTTAATTTCACTTAATGCATCTCTTATTAATGCATAGGGTATTGTGGATTTATTTAATGTTGTTTTATCTTCATTTTTGCATAACTTAGATTTTTCATAGTTTTTAGTTAAATAACATTTTAATGCGTTTTCGAATAAATTTTTCGCACCATACTTGTAGTTATTCTTTATTCTTTCATTTGAAGAATAAAGAGGTGCTTTTTTAATGGTTTTCGTTCCATGTTTATACGTTGATACTTGAGCAGATACATTGCTAGATACTTTTTTATTTTTAGAAATTAAATCTATTGGTTCAATTTCTTGTTTTGGTGATATTATTTCACCTTTATGAATCTCATCATTGGTGAGTTCATAATTATTTTCCTCGTGAAATAAATTTTCTTTATTTTCATTCGAGGTGAATGCACATGAATATGAGTCACTATCGCTCTCATGTGATTCAATAGTTTTTACCTGAGTGTACTCATTAGATTTAAGTTTTTGCCCAGGGGTTTTTAGATTAGCATATTCGCCATCTATGTATAAAAGTATCTTTTCATGTACTCTCCTCAAAATCATGTTTAACATTTCCAGAAAACCATGTTTTGTGTTGTACTCTTTAATAACATTTGGGATTTCAAAGTGTACGTTTATTCTTTTTGCATTTATATGTATATTTAACCTGTTTTGTTTTTTGATTGTTTTAATTTTTAGATGTATTGCTTTAACGCATTTAACTTTTATAAGTTTTATTTGGCATTTTTTAAGCTTTTCTAAGTTAGCATAATAAGATTTTTTTGAATTTATAATTTTTTTTATTTTTGGGGTTTTTTTATGAGTTGCAACCTCACCCCTTTTATTGTTTAAATCAGGTGCAACTTTTTTCAGTTTTCCTGAGGTGCATCCAATTCATCATAACTGGCTTTTGCCATTTTATTACTGACAGGAGCATTTAATTTTTCCCGCATTGCAGCTTTTTGTTTATTATTATTTTGATTATATAGAGCTTTTTCTTTATTCTCTAAATTATCATTTTCCTTAAAGAATTTCTGTTGATTTGAATTACTTCTATGAGATTCGTTTCTATTAGCTGCTCTTTTCTCTTGAATCCTGTCATCATTATCAAAATCTGACAAGATTTTAAATAATGTGTTCTTATCTTTTTTTTGAGAAAATTGCATGGCTTGCCTAACATTTCTGCTGAAATGTTTGCTAATTTTATCAGCTAATTCTTCTTCAGTATATTGAAGATTTAACTCTTTAGCAAAACCATATACTTGGGTGGCATAAGTCATACGACTTACTTTGCCATTCTCATAGAACTGTCCAAATTCAACTTTTCTTCTAGACGTTCTTTGAATATCTTCATTCCAATATCTGTCTAAAAAAAGGCCTTTAAAACCTTCATACGTGAATACGTCGTCCTGATAGACGTACCACCACTCGTTCGCTTCTTTTTGCAAAACAGTGTGTAATAGTTCGAGGGTTTCTTCTTCTTCTAATTTTTTTAAAGCTATATATTTTTCGAATTCGTTTAAGAATTTTATAGGCCTTTCAACCTCTGTGCCTTCATATTTTGGCAAAGGAATTTTTATTTTATTACTATAAGACTCCGAACTTTGCGTTCGAATCCCATTATTTTTTAGTTTTTCTTTTAACTCATTAATTTTTTCTTCTTGCTCTTGAGCAGTCTCATCCATTCTTTGTGTTAGGTTCTCATGAACCATTTTGATGGCTTCATCATCATTTATTGTCTTTTTTAATTTAATAAGTTCTTCATTTAAACATTCATTTTTAGTTACTAAATCTTCATTTTCTTTTTTATATTTATTTAAAAGATTTTTAATTATAATATTGTCTTCTAATAAGTTTGTTATCTTATTTGACAATTCATTTATCTGTTCTTTGAGATTTATTGTTCCCGCATCTGCGGTTTTTTCTAAATTAAAGACTATGGATTTGTCTGGACGAGCTGTATTAATTTTGTCATCCAACTCTTGTTGTTTATTAAGGGGGTTAGTGCGATATCCCGATTTCTTAAGAATATCTTAAAATTAAAAGACAATAAAAATAGCACTATTTTACATATCATATTAAAATTTCAGATAGCTTAGCTTCACCGAAGCCGAGATATGAAGTCTGAAAGTTCGAAAATTTAACACAGCGTCTTATGGGAAGGTTGGTATGAGACAGAAAAAAGCAAACATTTTCATCGATAACCCTGAAAATTTTCTTAAGAATAAACCAAAAAACTGACATGTTTTTATCAATTATAATTAGAATATAATATTAAAATTTCAGAAGGCCTAGCTTCATAGTTTCGTAGATATAGCAATTTAATGGACTATCTCACCGAAGTTTTCATCGAGTAAAACACGAGAGGGGAAGGTGTGCGTATATAAACAGAATTTTTGTTAAACTGAGTTAAATATAATTGAAGTTACAACTATAATAATAAATTATTTACACTTTTTATGAAAATAATTTATAATAAAAAAATAATATTTTGTTCCTTATTGCGGGGCCCTGAGTAGATACGGTCCTGTGCGCACTAACCTCCTTAAACAACAATGTCAGTTCATATGACACAGCTTCCATCCATTCGTTTTGCTTTGTATTTACATCTTCCTCTATGGTCTTATCAAGATTATCAAATTCTTGCATCAGTATCTCTGATCTTCTTTTCGCCATCTTGATTTTTATTTTTATTCGCAATTACAATACTTATTAATATTTCCGAAATTAAAATTTTAACTATTTTTAGTTCAATACTTTCTTGTTTAAATTAATTGTTCAACAAGGTATTTTTAATTTCAATAAATTTAAATTATTACAAATGAAATTTCAAAATTTTAATTTCGTTTACAATTATTTTTTATTATGGCTCTTTTAATTTTTTAATATATTTATTCAATTTATTTTATTTAACTTTATTAAAGAGCGTATGTTATTCTATTACACTAATTGTTCTCATTCGCGTTGAGAACCTATGCCTAAGAATTCCCTTTTGTCTATTATTTAGCTATCGACCTTTTGACTTTAGTTACTACATACCATTTTCTTTCTTAAATATTCGCGTTTAGATTTGAGATTTGCGCAGTTATAACAAAAGATTCTTATAAAAATTCAAACGTGTACATTGTAACACTAATCTTCTTGTTTTCCTGCGCAACCTTTAAGTCTATTTCCTATATCATTCACGAATAGTTTATGCAAGAATTTAATATTTAATAAAATTTCGGTCTATTTTATTTGCTTTTTTTTCAGACAAAACAAATTCTTTTATAATATATATTTATTTATTTGGTATTTTAATATACCGTTTTTTGTGCATTTTCATGCCTTTTTTTTGATTTTTATTATTTTTATTTTTGAATTTCTTCAATTTTTGTTATTTTATATATATATATATATATATATATATATATATATATATATTTTTTTTTTTTAAGTTTTTATTATTTTTATTCTATTATTTTTTATAATTTTATTTTTCATTTTTATGTTTTGTCTATTATAATTTTATAAAAATTTTATTATTTAATAGTAGTGTTAAGAAGGGGCCGAACTAGCTGTCTTTGTCTAATAGCGTTTTTCATCATTTATGTAAACACTATCCGGTATAACAAGAAAAAAATAGCAGCCCCCGCTAGATATTAGTATAATTAGTAAATTTTGTAATAACAACCAAATTTTTTACCGCATAGTTTTTGACTAATTAGAGACCTACTAGCAATCTAGAATATAACCTATCTTTTTTTGGTAGGTCTCTAATTATTCAAAAACTACGCAGTGAAAAAATTTGGTTGTTATTACAAAATTTACTTATTATACTAATATCTAGCGGATGCTGCTATTTTTTTCTTGTTATACCGGATAGTGTTTAAATAAATGATGAAAAATGCTATTAGACAAAGACAGATAGTTCGGCCCCTTCTTAATACGCGACTCTATTCTCGCGTGGGTTTTCTCAACGACGGTTGAGAACCAGTGGGTGCCAATGTTACCTTCCTCCCTATTTCCCGATTAATTTGTTATTTATTTAGGAAAGTAGCAAGGATAGAGCATGTTGACCGCAGAACGCCGAAAAAAGTAGTCCCTATTCCCTACGTTTTAAGATCTAAGTCTATAATTATTTTATTGCAATTATTGATTAAAAAAGTAATTATTTATATAGCCTATGACACTCGTCACATTATAAAGAATTTAAATTTAAAATTTGAAAACGTTCGGTTCAGTAGTTTTTGAGATAATTGAGAACATTCAAACAAACGCTGTCCTTTTATATAATAGTAAGATAAGATAAGATAAGATGACACTCGTCACATTATAAAGAATTTAAATTTAAAATTTGAAAACGATCGGTTCAGTAGTTTTTGAGATAATTGAGAACATTCAAACAAACGCTGTCCTTTTATATAATAGTAAGATTGAGTAAATATGTAAAAAATTTTGAAAATATAAATAACTGTAAATAATTGTAATTAACTGTAATTAACTGTAAAAAACTATTCAAAAACTATGAAAAAATATAAATAATCGTAAATAAATGTGAATAATTGTAAAACAAAAATAAATGTAAATAACTGTAAAAAAATATAAATAACTGTAAATTAGTGTAAATAACATTAAAAAATTGTAAATAACTGTAAATAACTGTTATCTATATCTTAATTCCAACATTTTTTAACACTTATTTACAGTTGTTTACAGTCATTTACATTTATTTACAGTTATTAACACTTATTTATAATTATTTCCAGAAATTTTTTCCATATGAATAGGTTTTATTTTTGCATTATTTAGCAATGAAGGGTAAAATTTAGTGAGGTATTTTCAATTTATTTAATGTTATTTTTATCGCTGCAAAATAAAATGACTAGATTTCCCTATAATGGCTACTAACCGTCTAACAAAAGTTACTATATTCGGTGATAAAATACTTGCTAAATACGTTTATCGCGTCAATTTATACATTTTATCGGAATCGCGGTGATAAGACAATATATTGAAAACAAAAATTCTAGAATAAAGCCCCTGGTATTGGTAACTATGCACGAACATATTTGTTCATTTTCATAGCAAAACCTAATCGTACAAGAACACATTACTTTACAACACATTAAATGGCATCCCCGTTTAGAAAGTCCAATTGGAATCCCAATGAGATTTATACTTAATGATTTCGCTTTTTCCCATTAATTCAGAAAGAGAAAAGTTGTTTACGCCCGCCAACATTAATGACTGTAAAAATAAGCGGGCAAAGCGTACTATTTTCTTGTGAATTCACAGTGCGAAAAGTTCTTTACGCCCGCCAACATCAATAACCCTAAAAATAAGCGGGAGAAAAGTACTTTTCTCCCGCAAATTTGATTTCTCTTGAATTAAGTATGAAAAACGTACTTTTTTCTTACGAATTCAGAGGGCGAAAAGTTCTTTAAGCCCGCCAACATTAATTGAACTAAAAATAAGTAGAAGAACAGTACTTATCACCAGCAAATTTAATTTCTCTTAAATTAAGCAGGAGAAGTGTACTTTTTTCTTGCAAATTTATAGGGTGGAATGTTTTTTACTCCCACCAACATTAATTACTCCAAAAATAAGTGGGAGAAAAGTACTTTTCTTCCGCGAATTCGATTTCTCTTAAATTAAGCAGGAAAAACGTACTTTTTTCTTGCAAATTCAGAGGACGAAAAGATCTTTACGCTCGCCGACATTAATTGCTCTAAAAATAAGCGGGAGGAAAGTACTTATCTTTAGCAAATTTGATTTCTCTTAAACTAAGCCAGATATACGTACTTTTTTTTTGCGAATTTAGAGGGCGGAATTTTTTTTACTCCCGCCAACATTAATTACTCAAAAATAAGCGGGAGAAACGTACTTTTCTTCCGCGAAATCGATTTCTCTTAAATTAAGCGGGAAAAAAGTACTTTTTTCTTACGAATTAAGAGGGGGGAAAAATTTTTACGCTCACCAACATTAATTGCTCTAAAAATGAGCAGGAGTAAAGTACTTATCTCCAACAAATTTTATTTCTCTTGAATTAAGCGGGAAATACGTACTAATAACTAGCGAATTTAGAGGGCGAAATGTTGTTTACGCCCGCCAACATTAATTACTTTAAAAATAAGTGGGAGAAAAGTACTTTTCTCCCGCGAATTCGATTTCTTTTAAATTAAGCGAAAAAAACGTACTTTTTTCTTGTGAAATAAGAGAGCGGATAGATCTTTACGCTCGCCAACATTAATTGCTCTAAAAATAGGAAGGAAAGTACTTATCTCCAGCAAATTGGATTTTTTTTAAATTAAGCGGAAAAAGCGTACTTTTTTCTTGCGAATTTAGAGAGCGGAATGTTTTTTACGCCCGTCAACATTAATTACTCTAAAAATAAGCGGGAGAAAAGTACTTTACTCCCGCGAATTCGATTTCTCTTAAATTAAGCGGGAAAAACGTACTTTTTTGCGAATTTGGAGTGCGAAAAGTTCTTTACGCTCGCTGACATTGATTGCTCTGATAATAAGCAGGAGAAAAGTGCTTTTCTTCCGCAGATTCGAATTCTCTTATATTAAGCAGGGAAAACGTACTTTTCTTTTACAAATTCAGAGGGCGAAAAGTTCTTTACGGCCGCCAACAATAATTGCTCTGAAAATAAGTGGGAGAAAAGTACTTTCTCCCGCAAATTAAATTTCTCCCGAATTAAGCGGGAGAAGCGTACTTTTTCCTTGCAAATTTAGAGGGCAAAAAGTTCTTTACGCCCGCCAACATTTATTGCTCTAAAAATAAGCTGGAGAAAAGTACTTTTCTCCCGCAAATTTAATTTTTCTCCCGCTTATTTTTAAAGGAAGTAATTTTGGCGGGCGTAAACAACTTTTCGCTCTCTGAATTCGCACAATAAAAGTACGCTCTTTTCGCTTCATTTAAGAGAAATTTAATTTACGGAAGACAAGTACTTTTTTTTCGCTTATTTTTAGAGCAATTAATGTTGGAGGGTGTAAAGAACTTTTTGCCCTCTGAATTCGCATGAAAAAAGTACTTTTTTCCTGCTTAATTTCAGAGAAATTGAATTGGCGGGAAAAAAGTACTTATCTCCCGCTTATCTTTAGTGCAATTAATGTTGGCAGGCGTAAAAAACTTTTCGTCCTCTGAATTCGCAAGAAAAAAGTACGCTTCTCCCACTTTATTTAAGAAAAAATGAATTCGTGGAAGAACAGTACTTTTCTTCCGCTTATTATTAGAGCGATTAATTTTGGCGGACGTAAAGAACTTTTCGCCTTCTGAATTCGCAAGAAAAAAGAACGTTTTTCCCACTTAAGTAAGAAGAAATCGAATTTGCGGGGGCAAAGGGCTTTTCTCCCGCTTATTTTTAGAGCAATTAATGTTGGCGGGCGTAAAGAACTTCTCGCCCTCTGAATTCGCAAAGAACAAAGTACGTTTTTCCCTCTTAATTTTAGTGAAATCAAATTGGCGGGGGAAAAGTACTTGTCTCCTGCTTATTTTTATAGTAATTAATGTTGGCGGGCATAAAGAACTTTTCGCCCTCTGAATTTGCAAGAAAAGAGTACGCTTTTCTCGCTACATTTGAGAGAAATTGAATTTGCGGGAGAAAAGTACTTTTCTC
This sequence comes from Anastatus disparis, assembly GCA_017163975.1. NCBI lineage: Eukaryota > Metazoa > Arthropoda > Insecta > Hymenoptera > Eupelmidae > Anastatus > Anastatus disparis. The sequence goes on along the minus strand of JAFFSR010000370.1, from coordinate 1,570,664 downwards.
CCGCTTATTTTTAGAGCAATGAATGTTGGTGGGCGTAAAGAACTTTTCGCCCTGTGAATTCTCAAGAAAAAAGTACGCTTTGCTCGCTTTTTTTCACAATAATTCATGTTGGCGAGCGCAAAGAACTTTTCTTACTCTGAATTAGTGGGAAAAAGCAAAATCATTCATAAGTATAAATCGCATTGGAATTCTAATTGGAATTCCATCATGCATTTTCATAAAATTCCAATTGGACTTTTTAAACGGTCAACTGCTTCAAAAGCATATTTTGATGTCATGGATATTTTATCCATACTATTGTTTGTACTTCTTTTAATTTTTTAATTTATTGAGTTAGAATTTACATTACATGTTGTAGACTCTGTGATATTTAGTTGCAATTTGAATGTAGTCTGAACTGTTTTTCCATTTTCCAATAAATTAGCAGCCATTCCTGTTCAAGCAAGGCATGGAAATGATATACTTGAAAAATTTATATAATCTTTTAAGAGGATATCGTAGTTATCCCCTCCTAATGATATTTTTATTTAAAGTTCATGAGTAAACAGTGCGTCAAATCATATTCTTTCACTACAGAAAAAAAATTTATAAGATTAATTCTGAGTGCGGACAACTCAAGAAATTCATTAAAATATTACACATAAAAAGTTATGAAAAAACTTCCAATGTATAGTATTTTGAGGTTAGGTTTATCGAGTTTGATATCTAATTTTCATTCAAAGTTCATGAAAAAATAACAAGTCTAACCAGAAGAGTGTCTGAGTTGCGAGTCACAGATCTTGATGAAACTTTGGTATATGTTCTTAGGAACCAAAATATGAGTAAAGCCACAGCGGTACGGTCTAACGCTTCGAAATAGTCAAGTTATGGACGTTTATAGTCTTATTTGAAGAAAAATGTGAAAAACGAGTTTCTAATTGATGTGTGAATAATTCAGTCTAAATATGTATTTAATAAATGTGCATTAATTGGAATAAAAGTAGGGAACGCATGCTTTAATTTGCTATTTTCAGAATTAAGAAATAATAATTTGAACCAAAGTTATGCTTGTTTGAAGTTAAGAGGCAGTCGGGTCTATTTCGCCGCTACATATAGGGTGGCGCTGCGGTCAGGTGAGAGAAATCTATTAAATATTTTTTATACAGCTATTTACAATTTTCTGAGACGACAATATACTTTTAATGTTGTCATTTCCTCTAGCTATATATATGTAGAATAATTATTAATACTTATCTTGTTTGAAAAGTCTAAAATATTGTTATAAAGCGAAAAATGCGATGCAACGTAGGACCGATGTAAACATGCGTGCACCTTCCTTTAGTGTGACAGAGAGAACAATACTAAAGAATGATGTATACTAATGTTTACGTCGGCTCTACCTCGCGTCGCATTTTTCGCTTTATAACAATATTTTAGACTTTTCAAACAAGATTAATATTAATAATTATTCTACATATGTATGGCTAGAGGAAATGACAACATTAAAAGTATATTGTCGTCTCAGAAAATTGTAAATAACTGTATAAAAAATATTTAATAGATTTTCCACCCTATATGTAGCGGCGAAATAGACCCGACCGCCTCTTAAGAGGCGGTCGGAACCAAATCGGTAACTTAATTCAGTGCTTGTAATAAATGCTTATAATAATTTATTCATTTATTAATATGGTAAAAATATAGTCATTTCCTCTAGTCATGTATATAAAGAATAATTTAAAATAGTTAAAGCTACAAAAATATACAAAATATTGTTATAAAGCGAAAAATGCCACCGAACAATTGACACGACAGTTTTTTGCATGCGGTATATGTCAAGTCAGTTTGATATTTGTAATAAATGCTCATAATAATTTATTTACTTATTTATATGGTAAAAATATAGTCATTTCCTCTAGTCATGTATATAAAGAATAATTTAAAATAGTTTAAGCCATAAAAATATACAAAATATTATCGTAAAGCGAAAAATGCTGACTTGATATATAACGCAAGTCACCGATTTGGTTCCGACGGCCTCTTAAGCAGCAAAAAAATACAAAAATTATCTTAATTCTGAAAGACTGTGATTTTTAGTACTCTCTTGTTGCTCAACTTTAAACAAGCATAACTTTGGTTCAAATTATTGTTTCTTAATTCTGAAAACAGCAAATTAAAACTTGCGTTCCCTACTTTTATTCCAATTATTGTACATTTATTAAATACATATTTTGACTGAATTATTCACACTTCAATTGGAAACTCGTTTTTCACATTTTTCTTAAAATAAGGCTATAAATGTCCATAACTTGACTTTTTCGAAGCGTTAGGCCGTACCACTGTGGCTTTACTCATATTTTGGCACCTAAGAACATATCCTAAAGTTTCATCAATATCTGTGACCCGCAACTCAGACACTCTCCTGGTAAGTGATTTTTTTTTTTAACAAAAATGATTGAATTAATGTAGCTTTAGCGCGAACAAGTCTAAATAGTCAATTTAAAGAGATATCAATCAGATAAAAAAAGCAAAAATCGATTCTAACAACTCCGACATCCCGTTAAGACATTAAGTAAATAGCTTATTCCACTTTCACTTGGCCCATCAATGAAAATACAATTATTTTCCTTTTTTCTTAAACATTCTAAAATGCTATTGTAAATAATTTTTTGTTGATCTTTCAATGTATTCACTTTGATTTGTAAATCATTTGACATGTCATATTTTATAAAGAATTCTGTTGTATTGAGAGATGTGCATAAATGATCTATATGAGTTGATATATCTGGTAAATTAAAATCACTTAAACAATATCCATTAATTTGTAAATTTTCTTTAATAATATTTAATGCTATATTTTTATCTACATTTTTTTCATATTTTAGATGGTAAAAAAATGCTTATATTTTTCATGTAAATTTCTAGCATTGATAGGATCATGAAATATACGAATAAATGCTAATAATTCACAAAGAGCAACAGGAAAATGAATTTGGTATACTTCTTCTAAACATCGATCTCACTCTTCATCTTCACTAACCAAAAGTTTGGCTACAAGAGCCTCGAAAAATGAAGGGTATATTATACCATCGACAGTACGTAAATCTTGGAATGAAGTTGCACCTTTGACATGTAAGAGTAATAATCTTATAAAATATCTTTGACGATCTTTTGGATTTACCAAATACATTCTGCTCAAAATTGGTTTGTTAAATCTTTGCCTTTTATTCCATACTTTCAATTTTTTATTAAATATATGTAAGCTTCGTGCACATACTCAATACTGCTGGTAAGAAACCGTCTCGTGTCGGTCACTGTAGGTAGACGACACGAGCTTTAGAAGAGAGAGAGACTCAGATAGAAGATGGAGCGTTGACTCTATAAGATAGAACTCTATACAAAATATTGTTAAACTAAGATAATCTAAGATAAGTGAATTAATTAAAGTTATCAGAATTGTTTACAACAATTCTGAAACTGTAAATTATTGTTAACCTTGTGATTGTTGAGAGATCCATTAAGCAATAGGCTTGATTATTGATTCTCTTATTTATAGGTTAGTTAACACGTGCTCCTTGTAACATTGTGTATAATATATGTATTAATAATAAAACTCTTATTTTTAGACGACTCCAATCGCATTGCTGAATTGAATCAATTCCTTATCTTACATATATAATGCAATTAGATTTCCGAATATGTATAATTTTTCGCTTTAAGATCTATTTTATTCAATTTAAAGTATGTTGTTAAAGTTGTTTCAACAATTTTGTTTTTTTTTACTTCTTCTTCTTTTTCTTTTTCGAAATGGAATTCAATAACAGTATATTTATACTTCTTGCTCATTTTCATTGTGAATAGCTAATCGTATTATAAAATGAAACATTTTGTGTAAACTATATTCTAAAAATCTATGCATAGCTTCTGGGGGGCACAAATATCTTGTATTAATATATTCCTTTATCTCATCATATTTTTATTCATTATCATCATTATTTTCATTTCAACTTGAATTGTCAGAATTTCATATAAAATTTTTTCCTGTATTGCGTATTTCAATAAACGCACAGTCATGTCCTTTGTAACAATATTTGAACAAATATTTGATACATTGTGCTGTTGAACATACTTCTACATTAATGTAACAGTTAAATTTGAGTAGTTAATAAGGATTAAAGGATTATATGGAACGATAAATCTGTTATCAGCTACTCTATTGTTATTTTTACGATTGTAACAAATTTTTTTACCATTATCTCTCTGCATATAAATTGGATATCCAGATATTTTAAATGATATTTTTTTATTCTAATTTTAAGAACAATTTTACGAACATTTATTTTTATTTTCTTGCATACAAGAACTCCTGCTTTGTTCTCCGCATGGACCACGGACCATAAGTTGTTTAACAATTTTGAATAATTGTGGATAAATATCTTCATTTGTGATTTCTGAACTTATAAGTGCATCAACTTCATTAGGAGCATTAATTTTATCTTTTTCATCCAGAAATACTAACATATGCATGTGTGGAAGCCTTCCCTTTTGGGATTCAATAACATAAATATAAGCAACAGTTTTTCCTAATGCACTTTTCTTGATTCCCAATTCTATAAATTGTTTTACTTTTTCTTAAAACACTTTGAATACAAAGTCGGGCCTGTTAATTGTATTTTCATAATCTTTTAAATTTTTAATAATTTCTTTCCAGTTAAGATTACATGTAAGAGTTGTAAATAAGTTTGGCTTGCCGTAAAGATTTACAAGTGTCATTGAGTCGATATAATTTTATTTTAACGGGATGTCGGAGCTGCAGCAATCAAGTTTTGCTTTTTTTATTTTATCAATATCTTTTTAAGTTCATAAATTAAACAAATATAATGACTTATCCACACTAAAACTATATTAATACAATAATTTTTGTTAAAATAAAAAATCATTTGGACTTGTTATTTTTTTATGAGCTTGGATTGGAAATTAGATATCAAACTCGACAAACCTAACCTTAAAATACGATACATTGAAAGTTTTTATTATAACTTTTGCGACGATGCAAATTCAAGCATCGCGCTTAAAGCTTAGTACCCGGGCTCAGCCGCTACGAGGCGCTACTCCCGCAACGGGAATAGCGAGCTCCATAGCATATATAACCAGCCGGCAGCCGGCTCAGCCCAGTCCTCTCTCCGCTCTCGCTGTGTAGAGAAGTTATGCTCTGCACAGTAAGAGTACCCTTACCTGTATCCTTTTCCTTCAATCTGTGTAGTAGGGGGATTCCACTACACAGACTCCTCTCTCTCTTTACTATGTAAAGAAGTTATGCTTCACATAGTAAAAACCTCTATCCTTATCCTATCTATGTAGTCGGAGGATTCCACTGCATAGATACTCCTCCACCTACCGCCGCCGTAACCGCCGTCGATAAAATAGATCCCGCGTTTACCCGCCGTAGTTAATCGTTAATAATATTTGCGTTGTAGATATTAATGTAACTTCTTTTGTTCTTTATTTTTTTTTCACAGACGGCTACTAAACACCACGCCATCTGCCGGTGAAAGCAAGGAACCTTAACACTATTTATTTCTTTCACACCGACGGTCAAAAGAAATTATTTTTTTTATTCAGTTTAATTAAATTAAAGAATAGATTTTTATGTTTGCATTTTTATATATTTATACCGTCGTTGTAAACGCTCCTTTGCTTTATTATTAATAAATGGACAAAAGTTTAATTTAAACCAAATATACTTATTTACCTAGTTCCGCAAAACCTTTCCTGTAATTCCAACCCGCCGTTTACATCTCTAGTATTAAGTTTATTTATTTTTGTTTTAAGCCTTTAAATTTCAATATTAATATAGATTATTATTTCTTTTCTTTACAAAGTTAAATTCTTAAATTACATTTATTATTTTTTTTCTTTCTTTTCATTATTAAGTTAATTCAGTAAAAATCAATTTAGTTATTAAGTTTGAACTTTGGCTTTTATCCACCGCCGTAGATCATCCTCGCAAAAGTCTGATGCAACCGCAGCTCATCCAGAAAAGCCAAACGTTACACTTTATATGTATAATATTTTGCTGGATTTCTTGAGTTGTCCGCACTAGAGTTTAATCTTACAAATTTTTTCTTTGTAGCAAAAAAACTCGATTAAACGCATCGTTTATTCATAAGTTAGGATTGGAAATATTATTAGAAGGCGGGAAGCTTCGTCATGCTCTTAAGAATCGTGAACTTCCCGTAAAATTTGATAGTTAAATATATATTTTTCCAATTTTTATATTTTTAGTATTTTTTCTATGTGAATAATCCATTACCCTGTTATAAGAATCGCTTCTTAAAATATTTCGATTTTTTCTGATAAAATATAATTTTTAACTTTCAACTTTTACAAATGCGTCAACGATTACCTGTTGAGAAACTTTACCAAAATTAGGATATGGATTAAATCCATTTCTTACAGAAAATCTATAATTATAAAATTGAAGATTTGAAATATTGTTTTGAGTTGATTTACATCTCATATTGGGCATCCATCCATATTCTCCATTAGGATAAATAAATATGGGTAAGTCATAAGATCGACATGTTTACTAATTAATCAAATACTAACTGATTTATCGTGTTTCGAATATGTAACGAAATCACAATCTACTGGGAGTAAATTGTGAATATCTTTTCCTACAAATATTACAGCAACTTCATTACATGTAGCTTCATTGTATATATTTTTGTCTAATTTTTCATTGCGTTGAATAGACATAGGCACAGTTTTTGGTGGAATAATTTTTCCGCACCGTCCAATTTCTCTTTCTTCTATTTCATACATCATTTTATAAGCTTCAGCATAAGGATTACTTTATTCTAATAATCCATCTAATTCACGTAATAAGTCTAAATTTGTATCTGAGCATTACCGTTACGAAGTTACTAATTCATTATCAGGAACATATAATTGTCCATATTTTCGAGCTTCATTTTCATTTGGATGCAAAGTATAAACATTGTGATATATTTGACCACAAATTTTGATTACTTGTGGTCCCCTACTTGTTAATTTGTCAAAATTTGCACCAAAATTTGCAAAAGCTAAAGAATTGTTGTATGATATAATATTTTTACAAAAATGAATACTATTTTCTGAAAATCCTATAGCTAATTTTTTTAATTCTTTTGGGTTGATAGAATTATTTAGTAGTTCTATATTTCTTTTGTGACAGCAATTAATGAATTCTTCTTTTTGTATATGTTCAAATGCAAAATGTTTAGCACTGCACTATTTACATATGGAAATATTTAATATTTAATATTGAAAAAAGAAAATACATTTTTTTAAAATTTAATATTTAATATTTACATATTGCATATTTACATTTTTAAGGGAGTTCTATCCTTACTACACAAGTCAAAGCAGATTATCCGTAGTTCTCATTTGACTCATTAGATATAAATATCACATCTGGCAATATTGCAACACTACAGCTATTGCGTGCGTGTTCGTTCGAAATTATTTATTTGAATTTTTATCTGTAATATTAAATTATTCATTCAAGCTATTTTTATACTACTTGTAAATACGTTGGTAAATATTTTTTGTTACTTTTCTATAAAATATTATTGATATTACTTTATCCATGTTTAATTTTTTCATTAAGTTATTTATTACAAATGTAACTTTTATATACGTTCCAATTTCTAATTAAACCTATTGTTAAATTATAAAGATGAGATAATAAGTGAAAAATTGTCATTATAAAATTATAAAATACCACTGCTATTGTATAATAAATTCATATTCAAATGATTTAATATACTAACAATTTTAAGCGTGCTCCACGCACCCGTAATTTCAAAATTTTATTCTAAATTTCAAATTTTCGTCACTTGTTTTAATTTTAACCAATCAAAACTGTCTTATCGTGATGACGAATTCTTGCCATCAATTTTTTAAGAGAGGATCCTTTATTTTATTTAAATTTTTATTTATTTATTTATTACCAGAAAACAATTTACAATAAAAAATCCTACAGAGGTAAATAATATTACCTGTTCATAGGTCTGGTACAAATACATACTAAACTTACTAACTAAAATACATAAAAAAAACTTACATACTAACAGTAGTGTGCACATCTGTTACTCCTGCACTTAAATATATTATCTCCCAAAAGAATACACTATGACATATATACCCGGGAAACATTTACATATAATTTTTAAATTTGTTTAACGTGAGTTTAAACATTTTTCTTTTCTTTTTGTATAACATCATTAAAATTCTAATTTATACTCAAAATAACGAAAATAAAAGTAGTCCAGAATTAGTAAACTTACAAAATTATTAAAATTTTATAACATTTTAAAATTTTTCAGGAAAAAACATTTACATATTTAATTTAATCCAATTTTTTAATTTATTTTTAACAGCAATACTCTTAAAATTAAGATCTCTGATTTCAATTAGTAAGGAATTAACCTTTTAAGGACGGGACTGGTCGATATATCGACCACCAATTTTATCAGGCACTCCACGTGATATATTTTTTCATTTTATGCACAAATATTGTTTAAAAAAAAAGTCGAATTTCAACGTCAAAATCCCCGTCCTTAAAAGGTTAAACAATTTAATTGCAACTATGTAACTCTTTTTCTTACCTATAGTCTTATTTATTTTTGGCAATTGTAGACATTTACGTCTAGTGTTACTTTTCAAAGTATTAAATTTATTTTTCAATTCTTGATAATGATAATGCAAAGAATCAAAATTAAAACTCTGCATCATATTTAGTGGACAGTTATTTTTAACAAAAGTGTTTTTATAAATTATTTTTAAAATTCTATTTTGTAAATTTTGCAATAGACCCATATTATTAATATATGCGCGCCTCCCCAAGCTATTTCATTCCATATGTAAATACATTGTGTACCAAAGTGTAATACATCATCATTAAAGTTTCAGTTTTCATTACCCTAGTCAACTTTGAGAAAACAAAAATAAAATATGTAGTTCTATTTATTATATTTTCAATATGTTTATCCCATTTCATGTTAAAATCAAAAATTATTCCAAGATACTTGTAACTTTCAACCCTAGTCAAAAATTTTATCACAAATTTTTTCTTCAACAGTGTCAGGGACACTGTCTGTATAACAACCAAAGGTCATATAAACAGTCTTGTTAATATTCAAAGAGAGATTATTCAAAGCTAAGTAATTATATACTTCATTCAGATAATTATTCATCCTATCTTGCACTTCTCTCCAAGATTCTCCTATTGATACTATGACAGTATCATCTGCATAGGCTACAACCTCACCTACAGGCAGTACACTCAACAAATCATTCACGTATAGAAGAAACAATAAAGGCCCCAAAATAGTTCATTGGGAAACTCCAATCGCTATATCACAAAATTGATTAAATAAATCTTTAATTTTGACTCTTTGTTGTCTATTCATCAAATAATTAGTCATTAAGTTCAGAGCTTTTCCTCGTATTCCATATCTATTTAATTTCTCTAGTGAAATTTCATGGTCCACTGTATCAAAAGCTTTTGCCAAATCGAGGAAAGTAACAATTATCTTTTTACCTTTATCCAAGTTATTGTATATAATGTTTGAAATATACTCAAGAGCATCCTTTGTTCCCTTTCCTTTAACAAAACCATATTGCTGATTATTTATTATTTTATATTTATCAATGAATTCATATATTCTATCATATATTATTCTTTCAAAAATTTTAGCTATGTTTGATATCAATGAAATAGGTCTATAATTTGCAACAACTTTTTTATCACCTGTCTTATAGACAGGTACTACATCAGCTTTTTAAGTGCACTTGGCCAAACAGCCTGTTCTATTTATACATTAAAAATATATGTCATAGGCTCGGCAATATATTCATCCATCACCTTCAAAGTTTTCGCATTTATATTATCAACTCCCCCTGCCTTATCTTTCAAGTTATTTATTATTCTCAATACCTCTATTTCATTAGTAGGTTGTGACGTGGTACGTCCCAATAAAATTTTTTGTGAATTGAAAATTTTTAACGTTGTTTATTTCACATACACGTTCTTTCACGACACGTCACAACGATTATCAAATTTGTAATATCACCAGGGCAGTGAGACACACCACCGGCTTACTCACCGACCCAGGCGTAATTTATTAAATAAGAATAAATAATTAATTGAACGGAACTCTTTCTTTTTGTTTACCGGTACACGAGGAGCACGACTAGCAGACGCGCGCGGCAGCCATTACTTACACAGTCATAGATCATGTGTGTGAGCGCTAGTGCTGCTTACGCAGACCGTAGGTAGGGAATCTCTATTACCACTACATAGCAACGACCGCGCGTGCGCTAGGAGTGGCGCACGACGAAGAAGATGTGGAAAGAGAGGGAAACTCAAGAGAGAAGAAAGAAAAAGATAGAAAGATTAACATTCGATGGGAGCAAATTAAAAGTGATGGCGCGCCTCTTTCTCGCGCAGTGAGAAAAGAGAAAGAAGCTAAATGTTAAAGAGAGACCGATAGAGCATGGAGAAGGGAGAGTACCACTCTTCTCTTTGCTTAAGTACATCTGCACTGGATAGTCCTATATGTATGTATGTATATATATATATATATAGATAGAGATAACTATGCTTGCGATGACTCTCCCTCTCTCTAATGAATAAGGACACATAAAAAAAGAGAACGTGAATAAAAAGAAGAATAAAAAGAAGAAATTAGATTAAATTTCCCGCAGAAAAGGTAGCGCGCAAGTTGCAAACTTGCGTTCGAGGACCAGAAGGCGAAATCTACAAATAGCAAGCAAATACTTGGACAATTGATCAGTCATTGGAGGAATTAAAAATTAAAAAGAGATAGACGATGAGGAAGAGGGAGAAATAGACCGAAGAAGAAGAAAGGGAGCAACAAAGAATTCATTCAATCCTCGTGCCGTATCGGAACGATTAACTCACTACACCTTGATTTCTTTTTGCAAGTAGCTACTTAGAGTTTTCGTGCGCTTTTACAGCTGTGTAGAGATTGCAGAGTTTTGGATAGACCACAGAGCAGTTGAACAGAGGGATTTCCAGAAGGAGATTTTCGCTGCCCGGATCCTCCAACCAACCCATTTTCCGCAGCTGGCGTCGACCAGGAGTTGCTTGTGCAGAGAGAGAAAGAGAGAGAGAGGGATATACGAACCTGAGGCCCATCACCGCCATCGTCGACCAGATTGTCGCTATCGCCGACCACATTCCTGTTGTCAACGAGATTTTTCATACAACGGTGAGCGGACTGTAGTCCGAATCGATAAAGATTTTTTTTTGTAAATTAACGGCTCTCGCCGATTAAAGTGTAAATTCAGTGCGCGCGAGAAAATTAAAATTTAAAGTGATTGTGACAGCGTAACTGGTAAAAATTAGAAAAATTAATTGCTGCGAGACGTAGTTGTAAATTCAAAAGAAAGTGATTGTAAAGTTCCTTTGTAGACCGAGAAAGTGAAATTAAAAATTTACCACGTGCCCAACGATTTCGTTGACCGGGTAAATTCTCTCTTAATTTAATTATATTAAATAAATTTTAATAATAAATTCTTTAATTGACCGGGAAACAACATTGAGATCGGTGGACATAGTGGTGCGTATTACGTAATAATTGCATGACGCGGGCCTTAGCGGCCATCTTGTAAATTAGATTCTCTTGCCAAGTCTGCGTTGACTAGGAAATTAGAATAAACTGAGAATTAATTTGTAGACCGTCAGAAATAATAGTATAATAATCTAAAATTTTTTTTTAGATATATAATTTCGAGAGTGCGGGAGTGCAAATTCGACCACGTGTCTAACGGTTTCGTTGACCGTAAAAATAAAATTAACTAGACTAATTCGAATGAAAAGTTTAAATATTATATTTTTTATTGACCGGTAATTAAACCAACAAATTAATAGACACGTGGGATTAGTGAGAGAGAGAGAGAGAGAGAGAGAGAGAGAGAGAGAGAGAGAGAGAGAGAGAGAGAGAGAGAGAGAGAGAGAGAGAGAGAGAGAGAGAGAGAGAGAGAGAGAGAGAGAGAGAGAGAGAGAGAGAGAGAGAGAGAGAGAGAGAGAGAGAGAGAGAGAGAGAGAGAGAGAGAGATAGAGAGAGAAGTGCGCGGCTTTTGATAGCCATATTATCGAAAGAAAGAAGAGCGAGGTCGCTTACGTCGACCATACCGTGAATCCATTTTTTTTTTTACTACTATGAGAATAATAGATCATTATTTCAGTAAAGGTGTTAAATAAGAATAAAATAAATTAACTTTATGAAATTTATATTGACCGGGATGTATGGGTTATGAGTGTGCGCGAGTTAACAAATAAAGTTAGATTAAATCAATAGACAGTTCATAGCAAATTAAGCAAAATTTATATTTTCTTTGTTCGTAATAAATTAAAACTAAGTTCTAGATTAAGGCGACTACGGAAGTTCGGTTGGATTTCATTTTGTAGTTTACAAATTACTCTTTCAGTTTCTAAAATTTTTTTGATTTTTTAATTTTCCACCATTTATTATAATTCATAGAATGGTGGAAAATTAAAAAATCTAAAAAATTTTACATATTGAAAGATTAATTTGTAAACTCAAAAATAAAACCTAACCTAAAATCCGAAGTCACCTTAAAGTGTTAAAAATTTAAACCAGTAATAGTCATTTTTTTCGTGTATGTGCATACCTCTCTCAATTTCGACTTAATAAAGTTTAACACCAGAGGTCGCCCATCTCCCAGCCAAGACCGCCGAGATTCATGCTGCCGACGAGTAAGCCGGAGGTCTGTCTGGCGCTCTCAATAAATTAAAGATTCTTTCTTTTCGACAGACCGAATTTTGCATGCGGGGACGGGCAAAGTTATATTAAATTAATTAATAAGATATTTATTGAAAGTTTATTTATAACTAAATTCTCACATCGCAAGGTTTGATGAAGATAGAGTTATCATTCATAGCAGGTAAACTCAGATTTCTATTCCTAGGTCTATTAATACTATTTCTTAAATCTAAAACAACCTTTTTATAATACTTATTCATATAATTTGCTTTATCTTCCTTATTTTCTATTTTTATATTGTTTTCATTCAATAAACTCGGTATATTATCTCTTTGTTTACTCTTTTTATTCAGTTTATTATTTATATATTTCCATAACTGCCTTGGATTGTTTCCAAGTTTTTCCACTTGACTATTTTCATGTTTAATTTTGGCATCTTTAATTACCTTATTTAACAGTTTAACGTATTTACCATATTCAACTTTAAGTAAATTATTTCTTATATTTCTCTTCCATATTTTATATAGTTCCTCTTTAGTTCCACATGAAACAATAATTTCTTTAGTTATCCATACCTTTCTAGGTTTGTTTTTTTTATTACTTTTGTTTTTAATTACTCTTGCTGCCATATTTATACGTATTTGAATCTCACTAATCAAAGTGTCAACAGACATATTTGAATCATTACCATTTTATTTTTCAAAATATTCCAATTTTTTGTTCTTGTATTTCTTTTAGCTTACTATAATTTATTTGAATATAATTTTCATTATGCTCTTCCATTTTTAGATTTTTATCAAAATTAACAAATAATGGATAGTGATCTGTAAAAGTTTGTGTAACCTTAAACGATTTAATAATCATAGAATCATTCTCATATAGAAGTTATCTATACAAGTTCCATTTGAATCATTAATAGACGGTCTAGTTGTCCCTGTAAAACACGAAAAATATCCACTTTCTAAGAAATTATTTAGGAATTCCATACTGAAATTATTTTGATTTAATATATCAATGTTAAAATCTCCTACAACGCAATGATTTTTGATATTTTTCTTTTCACGCAGATACTTGTTTACATACAACACAAATTCAGAAACAGGTATATCATGTGACCTATTAATTGCAGATATTTCAAATTTTTCATAATTACTTAGCATCAATTTTGTATTTAACATTTAGCTGGCATGCCTCTCCAGCCGATTATAGCTGGCCTATGGGGTACTATAGTACCCCAGCGCGAAAAATTGTCGTAAAAACTAAAGTATTGGTTATCTCAACTCAAAAACATTCTGGAGGGATCTTCAGAGGTTACTCCAAAGGGTAGCATAGTTTATAAGAAGAAAAATGAAATGGTTTCAAAATTTGATAAGAAAGAGCGTGGGGTACTATAGTACCCCCCCCCAGCCAGCTAAAGGTTAAAAAACTTAGTCTATCCATTACCTCAATACTTGTTGTATGAATAATACTTTCCTTGATATAAACTACCACTCCATCAGATTTATTCATTCTACTATTATTATAATATATTTTGTAACCTGAGATCTGGAAAAATTCAAAATAATCCAGATTCCAGGTTTCTGTGCAAACAATCACAATAGGTTTAATTTTCAGACCTTCAATAAGAACCTCAAGTCTAGTAATGTTTGCATTTAAACTTCTAACATTAACAGGGGGCCGAACAATCTGTCTTTGTCTAATAGCGTTTTCCATCATTTACATAAACACCATCCTTTGTATCAAGAAATAAATAGCAGCCCCCGCTAGATATTAGTATAATAAGTAAATTTTGTAATAACAATCAAATTATTGTATCGGGTAGTTTTTGAATAATACGTGACCTACCAAAAAAGATAAGTTATATTCCAGTTTGTTAGTAGGTCTCATATTATTCAAAAACTACGCGATAAAATAATTTGATTGTTATTACAAAATTTACTTATTATACTAATATCTAGCGGAGGCTACTATTTTTTTCTTGATACAACAGATGGTGTTTCGACAAACAATAAAAAACTCTATTAGACAAAGACTGATAGTTCGGCCTGCTCTTAATATTCAAAATTAAATTCTTGTAGCTAAGATTATCATCAAGCGTCCGAAAATCCTTTACAGTACTTTCATTTGGTATCAATTCATCACAATACATTTCATTCTCCATTTTTAATTTTGTTTGAGTTTTTTTTAACTTTATTTATTTAGCTTGTTTCTGTCTACCCTGCGTAGATGAACTTCTTCCATTTTCTGTCTTCTTTTCCATAATCGTTTCAGCTGCTTTATCCGTTGTTGACTTTTTTTCCTGATAGTTTTTTATCTTATCAACGTACATGGATATGTTAGGTTGCACTGGATAATTAGTCATCTCTATGGACTTTTTTATTTTTTTTTCAGGTGTAACTTCAATTAATAGACCTTTCAATTGCATTCTTTTATTAGTATACATATTCAATACTTTACATTTGGAATTAAAACTTTTAAAATTTCTTTCATTTAAATCTTTTTCAAAGCCTTCTTGATCATTTTGACAGTAATTTCCTATTCTAACGACTTTTATTTTTGGATTCATTAATTGCTCTTTTTGTACTTCGAAATTACCTGCCAACTTAGAAGATAATAATTTCTCAGCAGTTTTGACACTATCTGCATTTTTACAATTAATTATCACTTCATTATTTTTATATAAACATTATTATATTTGTATATTTTTTTCTTTGTTTAAGAGGAGGTCACGTAACTCTGTCCTTTTCTAATCAAAGAAATGATTTTTTCACAAAAACTAATAACTTTATCAAAAAATGAAGAGAAAGCCGCATCTTGTATCAAAAAAAGCAATATTTTCTTTGATAAGAAAAAATTAATTTTATTGCTTCGTTCTCAAGAAAACCTTGAAAAACTAAATTGTCCACCCTAACCTCTATGATTTAAGTTTTTCAAGGTTTTCTTGAAAACAAAGCAATGGAATTAATTCTTTCTAATCAGAGAAAATATTGCTTTTTTTATTACGAGATGCGGCTTTCTTTTCATTTTTCGCTAAAATTATTAGTTTCTATAAAAAACTCAATTCTTTGATTAGAAAAGGACAGAGATACGTGACCTCCTCTTAAGTAATATAATACATTTTGTTTAGTAGATAATTTATCATCTTTACTAGTCTTCTTTATTATTAGTTTTGACACTTTTTTTGGCATAGGCTTATCTTTAATAACAACATCTGCAAAAGATTTTTTGCTTTTCACGAAAGTTGTTTTTTCTTTTTCTAATAATTCTTTAAATAATTCATTTCTAGCTTGCAATTGTATATTATGTTTCCTTAATAAAGCATTTTCAATTTTTACCTTTTCAAACTCTACATCCAGATCTGCAATAGTTTTGTTATGTTCCTGCATATTATCTCCTTGTATTTCTTCTAGTATTTCCTTTAGTAAATCTTCCTTTTGTTTCTTCATCCTATTCGTAATTATCATTTTAGCTGTATCATTCAAAGCCACGTTTTTTCCTGAGGTTATGTTTTCTTAGTTCACATGTTCTGAACATATTATTAGTGTTTCATCCACAAAATTATCACAATTTAATCTTTTATAATCACTTTTATGGTACGCATTTTCACAGATATACACACTACCGCCGAAAACTTTTGATTTAGATGGTATTTATAAAATCTTTCTTTAGGCTTATCAGAAGGCTCATCCGTCCCCGGCGCCATCTTGACGCGAATTTTATTTGAACATTTGTATTTAATTATTCTAATTATCACCTCAGCCTTTTATGCATAAATAACGCTTTTAACGCGATGTCGAAGTTGTTGAAATCGATTTTTATCTTTTTTATTTTATTGATATCTTTTTAAATTTATCATTTAAGTTAATATAATGACTTGTCCACACCAAAGCTATACTGATACAATAACTTTTGTTAAAATAAAAATTCAATTGAGCTTGTCATTTTTTTATGAACTTTGAATGAAAATTAGATATCAACCTCGATAGACTTAACCTCAAAATACTATACATCTAAAGTTTGCTTATAACTTTTTATGTATAATATTTTGGTGAATTTCTTGACTTGTCCGCATTCGGGATTAATAATACAAATTTTCTTACTGTAGTAAAAAAACTTGATTTGACGCACCGTTTATTCATAAACTTTGAATGAAAATATTATTAAGAGACGGGGAACTCTGATATACCGTTGATCTGCAGTTAGTATTTGCATTAATACTCCATATGCATTACACTATTCAAATTTAAAAAACGCACACATCATCGCATCTATCTTACTTTCACAGAGTTGCCACATGTCTTTGGTCATGGCGTCTAAGAAATAAAATTTATTAAAAGCCTTTACAAAATTATTTATTGCAACTCTCACAGATACCTAATGCCTATTTTTTAAACATTTATACTTTCTTAAAGTGTTTCTTAAGATATTTAAGAAATTTGAACAATATCTATTTGTTAAATAAACTGTATTTCTTAAGTGAGTGCGGCAAAAGTGCGTTCTGCTATAAGACTATATGTTGAAATTCCGAAAAAAATCCTTCGATAACTTTTCTTCCGTGTACCCTAGACTTTCAAAAATTTAGCGACGTTATCTCATATGTACCATGTACCAATATTTCGAAATTCATTAATATCTAATTGTTGATTCTACTATCAATAGAACGTCCTTAAGCTTCAACAATGATACACTAAAAATAGAAAAATGTAATAATAGTTTATTTACAAAACTTACGCATTTGAGATATTGGACACTTCTTCTAATCCAATATACTCTTTTCATAATTTTTTACAAAGACCACTTTTCACTCTTGCATTTATTGACTTGAAATAAAGATTTACACTGAGAAAAAAAAATCATTGAATCCATGAAATAATATAATTAAAAAAAAATTTAATTGATTCAAATAATTATTTAATCGATCTGATAAAGAAATTAATTAATACAACAAAATATTTAATTAAAATATAAACAATACAATATTTGATTGTTAAAAAAAAATAATTAATTCAATTAATCACTGATTTCATAGACGCAATATAATTAAATAATAAAAGTAATAAAATAATTTTATAATTTTACAAAATAAATCAAATATTTGAATCAATTAAAAATTTAATTGATTCAAATCCATCCAATTAATTATAATATCGCAATGAAATTATTTAATTAAAAGACAATGAGATATTTCATAGAATCAATCATATATGTCATAAAGAGAAAAAACGCATTCATCAAAGCAACTAAATATTGAATTAAAATGATTAGGTATTTCATTGATCAGTGACATAATTTAATATAAGTCATACAATATTTAATTGAAACAATGAAATATCTTTTTGTTACTATTCAAAATTCATTGAAAGAATAAAACAATAATCTTGACATTATTAAATATTTCATTAATGTAATGAAATATATTATTGAACAGCAAAGTAATTTAATAGAGGTGATATAATAATTGATTGAATCGATGTAATATATTCTTCTTTTAATCAAAACTTGATAAAAATGAAAGAATAAATACGTTAGAATTAGTGAACATTTTATTAAGATCATTAAATATATTATTAAACATCAAAGTAATTTCGTAGACGTATTATAATATTTTATTGAATTAGTGGAATATATTCTTATGTCAATCAAAACTTGATAGAAATAATAGAATAAATATATTTGATTTAATAAATATTTCATTGAAACAATCAAATATATTATTAAACATTAAAGTAATTGAATAAAAGTAGTAATATCCCGGTCAAAAAAAATATCTATAAATATAGCTGAAAATATAGATAAAGAAAATACAGCTATATTGATGTGTATTATAGCTATATTCATGTGTTTTTTTTAGCTGTATATCTATAAGAAATATAGCTAGATTTTCAGCTATATTTCTAGCTATAATGGGCTAAAATAGGGATTATACCTATAAATATAGGTAAAAATATTGCTAAAAATCTAGCTATATTCCTCATAGATATACGGCTAAAAAAACACGTAAATATAGTTGTAATACACAATGTAGCTATATTTTTACCTATATTTTTTAGCTATATTTATAGATGTTTTTTTTTGCAGGGATAATATTTAATTAAATCAGTAAAATATATTCTTGTTACAATAACAATTTCATAGTAATAATAGAATAAATATATTTGGTTTAGTAAATATTTCATTAAGATAATCAAATTGTGACGTGGTATTTTCACGCAACAATAATTTTTTTTTGTTTTATTTAAATAAAAGAATTATCTATTAAAAACCTATTAAAAAGAAAAGTCATACATAATTCCCCGAGCGTGTGAATTCATAAAATAATAATCACCACACTCGTGACAGCAACCAAGGCCACCGTAAGAAACCAACAGAGAAATAATTCTGTTGTGTTCTTGTTTTCGGTGCTGAGCCCTCCCTATTAAAAAAAATCAGGTGATAAATCACCTGATTTATCAGGTGATTTATCATGCCAAAACATCATGTAACGATTTTGTTGATCTTTACTCATTTTAAACCATGCTTAGTCAATTTAGAACAATTTTTGAAAATTTTGGAAAATTTTGAACTTAGAAAATTTTTTAGATAATTTGGTCTTAGAAAAAATTTTGACTAAATCACAAAAAAATTTCTAAGTTCAAAAATTTCAAAAATTTTTCAAAAATTGTTCTAAATTGACTAAGCATGGTTTAAAACGTGTAAAAACCAACAAAATCGATACATGATATTTTGGCATGATAAATCACCTGATAAATCAGGTGACTTCTCACCTGATTTTTTTCACCAGGGCTGGACAGCGATGCCGATAGTGGCAGAGTCAGAGAGGGAATTTCAAAAATTTCCAAAATCGGTCGAAAAAAAGTTTAAAAAAAAATACTTTTTATGACTTGATAATTCATAAATAATTCAAATAAAAAAAGTTACTATAACGGAATTAATTTATTGCACTTATTTATGGTTTTATTGATAATTAAAAAATAATGCATCGACATACGATTTTTTTTTTATTTTCAGTTATTTTAACGAGAAAAACATTAAATGAGGACTAATATCATTGTAAATAAAATATATTTTAATTTAAAATTGTAAATAATAAAGAAATATAGTTTTAAATATTAAATTACTAAATAAATAATTGCAATTACGAAAACGCTCTGTTTTATCGACCATTAACACGACGCGCGACTCATCTTTGAGCGAGAAGCTGATGCGTACACTGAGAGAAAATTCATGCCAATAGAGCATGTAGTCTACGTATCCAAAGTTAGTAAGTAATATCCTATGCTTTAATAACAGCACCATCTACTCTTACGAGGTTTGTGCTATCCAAAAACTGTTTGTTTACATGCTTTAGTTGCTCCCCACTCTAATATCCTTCGATAGCTAGCGCTGTATCCTCTCATGGGACGTGAAGGAAGTAAACGTGGCTTGTCCACTATTCTTTCTTTACTGCTAACTATGGCATTCTTC
Organism: Anastatus disparis; assembly: GCA_017163975.1. Classification (NCBI taxonomy): domain Eukaryota; kingdom Metazoa; phylum Arthropoda; class Insecta; order Hymenoptera; family Eupelmidae; genus Anastatus; species Anastatus disparis. Next base: position 1,550,427 of record JAFFSR010000370.1, on the reverse strand, counting down.
TATTGCTCAAGTCGCCTCCTCTTTTGGGTGGCGACGCGAGCAAACACGGCTGGTCTATATCCAAAATCATGTTGCAAATTTCATTAACGTATTTTCGTAGAGTGAATCTTTTATTTCTTTTCTTTTTTTGTGAAGGGATATACGTTATAAATATAACCTGTTAAACTTTTTAACTTTAAATAATTTATTTTTAACTTAAAATTTAATTATTTTAAACCGCTGGGGGCAGATAAGCATGTACGATTTTACGCCAGAGATATTTCGAAGTAGCGTTGGTCTAGTGCGTAACGTTCGCGCTTTTCCTTTTGAGTACGCGAGTTCAACTCTTGGTTAGAACCACTTTTTTTAAACTTTTTTTTTATTATTTCAATAGTTTTTATTGCTTTTTTTATTTATATTTTTTTATTTTCTATTTTTTATTAATTTTAAAATCTATTTTTTCACAAGTTACTTAAAATATGCTCGTTTTTTTATTAATATTTTTAAATAAATTATTTCATATAGAAAATAATTTAAAATATTAATAAATAAATAATAGTGATATTTACAATACTATAGTTCAATTTTATCTTTATAAACATATTTCAATATACAATATATATTATAACATAAATAATAATAACTCAGTTTTATTTATTTATTGTAATTTATTGTAAATTTTATAAACTAAATTATAAATAAACTAAACTATACTATTATAAAATAAACATCACTATTATAAAATAAACATCACTATTATTTATTTATCAATATTTGTAATTACTACCTATAAAGAATAATTTATTTTTGAAAAATTTTTATTTAAAATAACAAGCCTACTTGTGAAAAATTAAATTTTAAAATTATTAAAAAATACAAAATCTAAAAAAAAATAAATATAAAAAGGAATAAAAAATATTAAAACAATAAAAAAAAATTTTAAAAAAAGTGACCCTAGCTGAGAGTTGAACTCGCGTACTCAAAACGAAAAGCGTGAACGTTACGCACTAGACCAACGCTACTCCGAAATATCTTTGGCGTAAAATCGTACATGCTCATCTGCCCCCAGCGGTTTAAAAATAATTAAATTTTAAGTTAAAAATAAATTATTTAAAGTTAAAAAGTTTAACAGGTTATATTTATAACGTATCTCCCTTCATAAAAAAGAAAAGAAATAAAAGATTCACGCTACGAAAATACGTTAAAGAAATTTGCAACATAATTTTGGGTATAGACCAGCCGTGTTTGCTCGCGTCGCCACCCAAAAGAGGAGGCGACTCAAGCAAACAAAGGATATGAGAGTGGGGAGTCATCGAAGTATACCACGCAAGTCATCAGTGAATGCCGCTCATGCTTTAGTTACTCTCCATACCATCTTTTTTAGTATAAGGTAATCCAATACTAATAGAGCTTCTCACGGCCTGTCATATTTGTATCAATGTTTTATATGCTCGCATAGATGGCAGTTCGCATGCTCTATTAGCATGAATTTTCTCTCAGTGTAGTTCTCAAACAATAGATGACGACACAACAAATTAAAATAATCAATCATGCATATTTAAAAGATTGCATCCAACTTTCTTTATGCGACTGATTCGCGCTTCGTTTCATATTATTTGCTGTTTTATAAAAATGATAATTAAAATAATTAAATGAAAACGACTATTCGGTATTATGATTTATGTTCTTATTACTAAAATTGATTCTTGTCGAAAATCAAATAACATTAAATTAATTTAACAATGAGTAATAATTAATTTATTATTGAATTTATTATTATTTAATAATATTTGTCTAATTAATTTTTTTTAATTATTATTAGTTAATAATAAATTAAGACAAATGCATATTTAATAAGCCACGAATGTTATTAATAAAAATAACATTTAGTTTTACATATTATTAATTATAATAACATTTAGTCCTTGCGCTAACTACATAAAACTATAAGGTTTTAGATCTCATTAATAATTTCTTATTATAAACGATATAATTGTCAATGTCGCTATGACAAATAAACTATTAACAGTCGAAAGATTAAAAAAAAAATTTTACTTGACATAAAAAAAATCTGCACAACTTGTAATTGCGATGGACAAAAAGTTGGAAAATCTTAAAAATCGTAACTCGTGCCACGGTTTCTAATTACCTCGCAACTATTAGAACAGTAATAAATACCTTTATCAAGCTGTTAATCTTTAGTTTTTAATGTTAACAATCACGATAATTTTCAATTATTTGGATATCTTACTCTTAACGCGAGATACAGTAGTTGCGTGTTTTTTTTTTGTTAACCTACGTTAACTTTGCTTAAGAGGGTCACTTACTGAAATCGTAATATCTCACGATCTGTTGAAGCAAATTGGGCTTCAAAACGACTCATTTTAAAGCTTAGAAGTTTGCTTATCAATTAAAATTTGTGAATCTTACGAAAAAAATTCGAATCTGTAATTGCGATCGACGAAAAGTTGGAAAATCTTAAAAATCGTAACTCGTGCCACGGTTTCTAATTGCCTCGCAACTATTAAAACACTAATAAATACCTTTATCAAGCTGTTAATCTTTAGTTTTTAATGTTAACAATCACGATAATTTTCAATTATTTGGATATCTTGCTCTTAACGCGAGATACAGTAGTTGCGAGTTTTTTTTTGTTAACCTACGTTAACTTTGCTTAAGAGGGTCACTTACTGAAATCGTAATATCTCACGATCTATTGAAGCGAATTGGGCTTACAACAACTCATTTTAAAGCTTAGAAGTTTTCTTATCAATTTAAATTTGTGAATCTTACGAAAAAAATTCGAATCTGTAATTGCGGTCGACGAAAAGTTGGAAAATCTTAAAAATTGTAACTCGTGCCACGGTTTCTAATTGCCTCGCAACTATTAAAACACTAATAAATACCTTTATCAAGCTGTTAATCTTTAGTTTTTAATGTTAACAATCACGATAATTTTTAATTATTTGGATATCTTGCTCCTAACGCGAGATACAGAAGTTGCGTGTTTTTTTTTTTTTTGCTAACCTACGTTAACTTTGCTTAAGAGGGTCACTTACTGAAATCGTAATATCTCACGTTCTATTGAAGCAAATTGGGCTCAAAACGACTCATTTTAAAGCTTAGAAGTTTTCTTATCAATTTAAATTTGTGAATCTTACGAAAAAAATTCGAATCCGTAATTGCGATCGACGAAAAGTTGGAAAATCTTAAAAATCGTAACTCGTGCCACGGTTTCTAATTGCCTCGCAACTATTAAAACACTAATAAATACCTTTATAAAGCTGTTACTCTTTAGTTTTTAATGTTAACAATCACGATAATTTTCAATTATTTGGATATCTTACTCTTAACGCGAGATACAGTAGTTGCGAGTTTTTTTTTGTTAACCTACGTTAACTTTGCTTAAGAGGGTCACTTACTGAAATCGTAATATCTCACGATCTATTGAAGCGAATTGGGCTTACAACAACTCATTTTAAAGCTTAGAAGTTTTCTTATCAATTTAAATTTGTGAATCTTACGAAAAAAATTCGAATCTGTAATTGCGATCGACGAAAAGTTGGAAAATCTTAAAAATCGTAACTCGTGCCACGGTTTCTAATTGCCTCGCAACTATTAAAACACTAATAAATACCTTTATAAAGCTGTTACTCTTTAGTTTTTAATGTTAAAAATCACGACAATTTTCAATTATTTGGATATCTTGCTCCTAACGCGAGATACAGTAGTTGCGTGTTTTTTTTTTTGCTAACCTACGTTAACTTTGATTAAGAGGGTCACTTACTGAAATCGTAATATCTCACGTTCTATTGAAGCAAATCGGGCTTAAAACGACTCATTTTAAAGCTTAGAAGTTTTCTTATCAATTTAAATTTGTGAATCTTACGAAAAAAATTCGAATCTGTAATTGCGATCGACGAAAAGTTGGAAAATCTTAAAAATCGTAACTCGTGCCACGGTTTCTAATTGCCTCGCAACTATTAAAACACTAATAAATACCTTTATAAAGCTGTTAATCTTTAGTTTTTAATGTTAGAAATCACAACATATTTCAATTATTTGGATATCTTGCTCTTAACGCGAGATACAGTAGTTGCGTGTTTTTTTTTTCCAACCTACGTTAACTTTGCTTAAGAGGGTCACTTACTGAAATCGTAATATCTCACGATCTATTGAAGCGAATTGGGCTTACAACAACTCATTTTAAAGCTTAGAAGTTTTCTTATCAATTTAAATTTGTGAATCTTACGAAAAAAATTCGAATCTGTAATTGCGGTCGACGAAAAGTTGGAAAATCTTAAAAATTGTAACTCGTGCCACGGTTTCTAATTGCCTCGCAACTATTAAAACACTAATAAATACCTTTATCAAGCTGTTAATCTTTAGTTTTTAATGTTAACAATCACGATAATTTTTAATTATTTGGATATCTTGCTCCTAACGCGAGATACAGTAGTTGCGTGTTTTTTTTTTTGCTAACCTACGTTAACTTTGATTAAGAGGGTCACTTACTGAAATCGTAATATCTCACGTTCTATTGAAGCAAATCGGGCTTAAAACGACTCATTTTAAAGCTTAGAAGTTTTCTTATCAATTTAAATTTGTGAATCTTACGAAAAAAATTCGAATCTGTAATTGCGATCGACGAAAAGTTGGAAAATCTTAAAAATCGTAACTCGTGCCACGGTTTCTAATTGCCTCGCAACTATTAAAACACTAATAAATACCTTTATAAAGCTGTTAATCTTTAGTTTTTAATGTTAGAAATCACAACATATTTCAATTATTTGGATATCTTGCTCTTAACGCGAGATACAGTAGTTGCGTGTTTTTTTTTTCCAACCTACGTTAACTTTGCTTAAGAGGGTCACTTACTGAAATCGTAATATCTCACGTTCTATTGAAGCAAATCGGGCTCAAAACGACTCATTTCAAAGCTTAGAAGTTTTCGTATCACTTTAAATTTGTGAATCTGACGAAAAAAATCCGAATCTGTAATTGCGATCGTCGAAAAGTTAAAAAATTTTAAAAATCGTAACTCGTGCCACGGTTTCCAGTTGCCTCACAACTATTAAACACTAATAAATACCTTTATAAAGCTTTAGACTTTAGTTTTGAATGTTAGAAATCACAACAATTTTCAATTTTTACGATATCTTGCTCTTAACGCAAGATACAGTAGTTGCGGTTTTTTTTTTGCTAACCTACGTTTACTTTAATTAACGGGATGTCGTAGTTGTTGGAATCGACTTTTGCTTTTTTTATCTTACTGATATCTTTTTAAATTTACTATTTGGACATATATAATGACTTGTCCGCGGTAAAACTATATTAATACAATAATTTTTGTTAAATTAAAAATTCAATTTAGCTTCATATTTTTTTATGAACTTTGAATGAAAATTAGATATCAAGCTCGATGAACCTAACCTCAAAATAGTATATATCGAAAGTTTTGTTTATAACTTTTTATGTATATTATTTTGGTAAATTTCTTGACTTGTCCGCGCTAAGGATTAATCTTACGAATTTTCTTACTGAAGTGAAAGAATTTGATTTGACGCACTGTTTACTCATGAACTTTGAATAAAAATATTATTAGGAGGAGCAGAACTACGATATCCTCTTAAGAGGGTCACTTACTGAAATCGTAATATCTTACGTTCTATTGAAGCAAATCGGACTTAAAACGACTCATTTTAAAGCTTAGAAGTTTTCGTATCACTTTAAATTTGTGAATCTGAAGAAAAAAATTCGAATCTCTAATTGCGATCGACGAAAAGTTAAAAAATCTTAAAAATCGTAACTCGTGCCACGGTTTCCAATTGCCTCGCAACTATTAAAACACAAATAAATACCTTTATAAAGCTCTAGACTTCAGTTTTTAATGTTAAAATCACGACAATTTTTATTTTACTACGTTTTTATTTTACGATATCTTGCTCTAAATCGAGATACAGTAGTTGCGTGTTTTTTTTTGCTAACCTACGTTAACTTTGCTTAAGAGGGTCACTTACTGAAATCGTAATATCTTACGTTCTATTAAAGCAAATCGGGCTTAAAACGACTCATTCTAAAGCTTAGGAGTTTTGCAATCACATCGCAATTGTAAATCTGACGAAAAAAATTCACATCTGTAATTGCGATCGACGAAAAATTCGAAAATCTTAAAAATCGTAACACGTGCCACGGTTTCCAATAGCCCGCAACTATTAAAACACTAATAAAGACCTTTATAAAGCTTTAGACTTTAGTTTTGAATGTTAGAAATTACGACAATTTTCAATTATTACGATATCTTGCTCTTAACGCGAGATACAGTAGTTGCGTGTTTTATTTTTGCTAACCTACGTTAACTTTGCTTTATCTTATCTCATCGAATTCGTAAATCTCATGAAATAAATTCACATCTGGAATTGCGATCGACAAAAAGTTGGAAAATCTTTAAAATCCAAACATTATCCATGGTTTCCAATAGCCTCGCAATTATTAAAACATTAAAAAATACATGTATAAAGCTTTTAGACTTTAGTTTTTATAGTTGGTAATCACGACAATTTTCAAATATTACAATATCTTGCTATCAACACGAGATATAATAGTTGCGGGTTTTTTTTTCTAACCTACATTATCTCTGCTTAAGCGGGTCACTTGCTGAAATCGTAATATCTCACGTTCTATTAAACCAAATCGAGCTGGAAACGGCTTATTTTGAAGCTTGAGAGTTTTGTAATGGCATAGCAATCGCAAATATTACAAAAAGAAGCTCATCTGCAATTGCGATCGATGAAAAGTTGGAATATCTTGAAAACAAAGGCACGCAACGGTTTCCTATAGCTTGGCACCGATTAGAACATTGAAAAATACCTTAATAAAGCCTTTAAACTTTAGTTTTTATTGTTAGTAATCACGACAATTTTCAAATATTACAATATCTTGCTCTCAACGCGAGATATAGTAGTTGCGTGTTTTTTTTTCTAACCTACATTATCTCTGCTTAAGCGTGTCACTTGCTGAAATCGTAATATCTTACGTTCTATTAAATCGAATCGAGCTGGCAATGGCTCATTTGTAAGCTTAAGAGTTTTATAATGGCATCGCAATCGCAAATCTTACAAAAAGAAGCTCATCTGCAATTGCGATCGATGAAAAGTTGGAATATCTTGAAAAGCGAAAGTCACGCATCGATTTCCTATAGCTTGGCACCGATTAAAACATTGAAAAATACCTTAATAAAGCTTTTAAATTTTAGTTTTTATAGTTAGTAATCACGACAATTTTGAAATATTACAATGTCTTGCTCTCAACGCGGGATATAGTAGTTGCGGGTTTTTTTTTCTAACGTACATTATCTCTGCTTAAGCGGGTCACTTGCTGAAATCGTAATATCTCACGTTCTATCTAACCAAATCGAGCTGGAAACGGCTCATTCTGAAGCTTGAGAGTTTTGTAATGGCATCGCAATCGTAAATCTCACAAAAAGAAGCTCATCTGCAATTGCGATCAATGAAAAGTTGGAATATCTTGAAAATCGAAACTTATGCAACTGTTTCCATGCGCATTTTTTCTGTGAGATTTACGATTGCGATGTGATTAGAAAACTTTCAAGCATTGAAATAAGCCGTTTCCAGATCGATTTGCTTTAATAGAACGTTAGATATTACGATTTCAGCAAGTGAGCCGCTTAAGCAGAGTAAATTTAGGTTAAAAAACCCGCAACTACTATATCTCACGTTAAGATCAAGATATTGTCAGATTTGTTGAAAATTGTCCTGATTATTAACTAAACAAACTAAAGTTTAAAAGCTTTATTAGGAAATTTTTCAACTTTTAAATAGTAACGAAGCTATTGTAAACCGTGAGATGAGTTTCGATTTTTGAGTTTTTTCAAATTTTCATCGATCGTCATAACAGACGAAATTGTTTTCATCGAGGTTACAATGGTCGAATGATTGCAAAGATTATGAGCTTCGGAATAAGTTGTATCAAGCTGAATTGGATTGAATAGAACGGGTGATATTACTATTTTAGCAAGTATACGCCTTATAAAATATTGTAAGATTTCAAAATTGTCGTGATTATTAATGATAAAAACTTTAGTATAAATGCTTTATCAAGGTATTTTTCAATGTTTTAATAAGGGCGAAGCTACTGGAAACCGTTGCATGAGTTTCGATTTTGATGATATTCCAACTTTTCATCGATCGCAATTCCAGATGAGCATTTTTTTGTGAGATTTACGATAGCAATGTCATTACAAAACTCCCTAGCTTTAGAATAAGCCATTTCAAGCCAGATTTGCTTCAATAGGACGTGAGATATTACGATTTCAGCAAGTGATCCGCTTAGGCCGAGATAATGTATGTTAGAAAAAAAAACCCGCAACTACTGTATCTCGCGTTAAAAATAATATATCGTAAGATTTGAAAATTGGCGTGATTACTAACTATAAAAACTATAAAGTTTAAAAGCTTTATTAAGGGTATGGTTTCACGCTACTTTACCGATCGAAAATTATAATTTTATAAAATTACAATTTTTGAAAAAACTATACATCGGAATGAATTTTCCTTTTATAGATCACTTCATTTAATTTCGATGAAGGGCGGAAACTCTAAAAATTAGCGAAAAAAAGCGTTAATCGAAGATAATTAGAAAAACAAATTTCTCAGTTTGAAAAAATCAAATTTCTCAAAAACCGTGTTTCGTAGGGAAATTTCCTATTCAGGAACATTTTATCTTTGAAAAATGAAGGGCGGAAACTTGGTTTGATAAATCATATCGCAAAAAAGCAAAATTACATTTTTCTAAAAAGATACGATCAGCTGTAAGAATACAATGGCCGTTCAAGAAACCATGTTTCATAGTTGGCATCAATGCTAATGTATAGTTTGGTATGCGCCAACTTCAAATTCGAATTTTAAATGTAAATTGAATTTGTTTTATATGTACAATTTCTACAAATGAACACTTTTTTAACATAAAACTGTTTTATTTTATTTAAAACATAAATATGTAAAAATTTAATATTATAAGAGAGAACAATATAGTTTACATCATTTGCGAACTCATTATTTTTTTTTAAATTTTCATTATAGCAAAATAAGTAATCTATTCGTTTCTTTGTTTGAAACAAAATATTTTTTGAATGACTTTATTGAATTAGCGAAACTTTGGCATATCCTAACCTTTTTAGAATGAAAATATGTTTTCAAAAGCGAATGATAAGGATTACTTAATTTTATTGCTAATATAATTTTATTATATAATATAATCTCATCAAATATTATTTTATATTATCGTTCTTTAAAATAAACAGTTGTAAATAATTTTATTAAGATAAGCCCATATGGAAAAAATTTCTGGAAATAATTGTAAATAAGTGTTACTAACTGTAAATAACTGTAAATAACTATAAATATACAGTTGTTTATATTTATTTACAGTTATTTACATCTATTTATTTTTTTTACAATTATTCACATTTATTTACGATTATTTATATTTTTTCATAGTTTTTTACAGTTTTTTGAAAAAATAACATTTAGTTAAAATGATAAGTATTACAATGCATAAATAAAATTGAAGTTTTAAGGTTCAACATGTACATTTATTTATGATTTAATTTATTTACAAAATTCAAAAACTAATCATTCATTTCTACCAAATTGAAATTCTTTGTCAAATAAAAGAAAGTTGTTTTGCAGTTTGTGTTTTACGGAGAGTCTTGTTCATTTATCTTTAAAAAAATTTTGTCAAAAAGAATAGATTTCAAAATCTTTTCTATTCTTTTTATATTTATGTTTGATTGATAAATCTATATATAACATGAATGTAAAATTTAAATTCCGAATAAAAAGATAAATATTAGGAAAATAATGAATTTGAAAAATAGATTTCTACAAATTTTTCAAAAATAATATTATGAATTTTATTTTATACTCATTACACTAAGATTAAAAAAATTAAGTGATTTTTCTCACGTTTTTTCAAAGTCTTATCTTAATAAAATTACTTATGACTGTTTATTTTTCAAAAACCATAATTATCAATAAAATTAAGTAATCCTTATTATTCGCTTTTGAAAACATATTTTCATTCTAAAAAGGTTAGGATATGCCAAAGTTTCGCTAATTCAATAAAGTCATTCAAAAAATATTTTGTTTCAAACAAAAAAAACGAATAGATTACTTATTTTGCTATAATGAAAATTTAAAAAAAAATAATGAGTTCGCAAATGATGTAAACTATATTGTTCTCTCTTATAATATTAAATTTTTTACATATTTATGTTTTAAATAAAATAAAACAGTTTTATGTTAAAAAAGTGTTCATTTGTAGAAATTGTACATATAAAACAAATTCAATTTACATTTAAAATTCGAATTTGAAGTTGGCGCGTACCAAACTATACATTAGCATTGATGCCAACTATGAAACATGGTTTCTTGCACGGCCATTGTATTCTTACAGCTGATCGCATCTTTTTAAAAAAATGTAATTTTCCTTTTTTGCGATATGATTTATCAAACCAAGTTTCCGCTCTTCATTTTTCAAAGATAAAATGATCCTGAATAGGAAATTTCCCTACGAAACACGGTTTTTGAGAAATTTGATTTTTTCTAACTGAGAAATTTGTTTTTCTAATTATCTTCGATTAACGCTTTTTTCCGCTAATTTTTAGAGTTTCCGCCCTTCATCGAAATTAAATGAAGTGATCTATAAAAGGAAAACTCATTCCGATGTATAGTTTTTTCAAAAATTGTAATTTTATAAAATTATAATTTTCAATCGGTAAAGTAGCGTGAAACCATACCCTTAAGGTATTTTTCAATGTTTTAATGAATGCAAAGCTATTGGAAACCGTTGCATGAGTTTCGATTTTTAAGATATTCCAACGTTTTGTCGAACGCAATTACAAATGTGACTTTTTTAAGTTAGATTTACGAATTTGATGTGATTAGAAAACTCCTAAGCTTTAAGATGAGTTGTTGTAAGCTTGATTTGCTTTAATAGAATGTGAGATGTTACGACTTCAGTAAGTGACCCTCTTGAGCAAAGTTAACGTAGGTTAGCAAGAAAAAAAACACGCAACTACTGTATCTCGCGTTAAGAGCAATATATCGTAACAATTGAAAATTGTCGTGATTTCTCACATTGAAAACTGAAGTCTAAGAGCTTTATAAAGGTATTTTTTAATGTTTTAATAATTAGGAAGCTATTGGAAACCGTGGCACAAGTTACAATTTTGAAGATTTTCCAATTTTTCATCGATCGCAATGACAGATGTGAATTTTTTTCAACAGATTTACAAATTTAAAGTGATACGAAAACTTCTAAGCTTTGAAATGAGTCGTTTTGAGCCCAATTTGCTTCAATAGAACGTGAGATATTACGATTTCAGTAAGTGACCCTCTTAAGCAAAGTTAACGTAGGTTAGCAAAAAAAAAAACACGCAACTACTGTATCTCGCGTTAGGAGCAAGATATCCAAATAATTGAATATTGTCGTGATTTTTACCATTAAAAACTAAAGATTAACAGCTTGATAAAGGTATTTATTAGTGTTTTAATAGTTGCGAGGCAATTAGAAACCGTGGCACGAGTTACAATTTTTAAGATTTTTCAACTTTTCGTCGATCGCAATTACAGATTCGAATTTTTTTCGTAAGATTCACAAATTTAAATTGATAAGAAAACTTCTAAGCTTTAAAATGAGTCGATTTAAGCCGGATTTGCTTTAAATGATCGTGAGATATTCCGATTTCAGTAAGTGCACCTCTAAGCAAAGATAATGTAGGTTAGCAAGAAAAAAAACACGCAACTACTGTATCTGGTGATTGGAGCATGATATCCAAATAATTAAAAATTGTCGTGATTTTTAACATTAAAAACTAAAGTTTAACAGCTTTATAAAGGTATTTATGAATGTTTTAGTAGTTGCGAGGCTATTGGAAACCGTGGCACGAGTTAGGATTTTGAAGATTTTCCAACTTTTCGTCGATCGCAATTACATATGTGATTTTTTTTCGTCAGATTTACAAACGCGATGTGATTACAAAACTCCTAAGCTTTAAAATAAGTCATTTTTAGCCCGATTTGCTTTAATAACACGTGAGATATTACGATTTCAGTAAGTGACCCTCTTAAGCAAAGTTAACGTAGGTTAGCAAAAAAAAACACGCAACTACTGTATCTCGCGTTAAGATCAAGATCTCGTAAAAATTGAAAATTGTCGTGATTTCTAACATTCAAAACTAAAGTATAAAGCTTTATAAAGGTATTTATTAGTGTTTTAATAGTTGCGAGGCAATTAGAAACTGTGGCACGTGTTACGATTTTTAAGATTTTCCAATTTTTCTTCGATCGCAATTACATATGTGAATTTTTTTCTTCAGATTTACAATCGCGATGTGATTACAAAACTCCTAAACTTCAAAATAAGTTATTTTTAGCCCGATTTGCTTTAATAGAACGTGAGATATTACGATTTCAGTAAGTGATCCTCCTAAGCAAAGTTAACGTAGGTTAGCAAAAAAAAAACCGCAACTACTGTATCTCGCGTAAGAGCAAGATATCGTAAAAATTGAAAATTTCGTGATTTCTAACATTCAGAACTAAAGTCAAAAACTTTATAAAGGTATTCATTAGTGTTTTAATAGTTGCGAGGCAATTGGAAACCGTGGCACGAGTTACGATTTTTAAGATTTTCCAATTTTTCTTCGATCGCAATCACATATGTGAATTTTTTTCGTCTGATTTACAATCGCGATGTGATTACAAAACTCTGAAACTTTAAAATAGGTTATTTTTAGCCCGATTTGCTTCAATAGAACGTGAGATATTACAATTTCAGTAAGTGACCCTCTTAAGCAAAGTTAACGTAGGTTAGCAAAAAAAACACGCGACTACTGTATCTCGCTTTAAGATCAAGATCTCGTAAAAATTGAATATTGTCGTGATTTCTAACATTCAAAACTAAAGTCTAAAGCTTTATAAAGGTATTTATTAGTGTTTTAATAGTTGCGAGGCAATTAGAAACCGTGGCACGTGTTACGATTTTTAAGATTTTCCAATTTTTCTTCGATCGCAATTACATATGTGAATTTTTTTCTTCAGATTTACAATCACGATGTGATTCCAAAACTCCTAAGCTTTAAAATAAGTCATTTTTAGCCCGATTTGCTTCAATAGAACGTGAGATATTACGATTTCAGTAAGTGACCCTCTTAATCAAAGTTAACGTAGGTTAGCAAAAAAAAAAACCGCAACTACTGTATCTCGCGTTAAAAGCAAGATATCGTAAAAATGGAAAATTGCTGTGATTTCTAACATTCAAAAATAAAGTCTAAAGCTTTATAAAGGTATTTATTAGTGTTTAATAGTTGTGAGGCAACTGGAAACCGTAACACGAGTTACGATTTTTAAGATTTTTTAACTTTTCGACGATCGCAATTACAGATTCGAATTTTTTTCGTCAGATTCACAAATTTAAAGTGATACGAAAACTTCTAAGCTTTGAAATGAGTCGTTTTAAGCCCAATTTGCTTCAATAGAACGTGAGATATTACGATTTCAGTAAGTGACCCTCTTAAGCAAAGTTAACGTAGGTTAGCAAAAAAAAAACACGCAACTACTGTATCTCGCGTTAGGAGCAAGATATCCAAATAATTGAATATTGTCGTGATTTTTACCATTAAAAACTAAAGATTAACAGCTTAATAAAGGTATTTATTAGTGTTTTAATAGTTGCGAGGCAATTAGAAACCGTGGCACGAGTTACAATTTTTAAGATTTTTCAACTTTTCGTCGATCGCAATTACAGATTCGAATTTTTTTCGTAAGATTCACAAATTTAAATTGATAAGAAAACTTCTAAGCTTTAAAATGAGTCGATTTAAGCCGGATTTGCTTTAAATGATCGTGAGATATTCCGATTTCAGTAAGTGCACCTCTAAGCAAAGATAATGTAGGTTAGCAAGAAAAAAAACACGCAACTACTGTATCTGGTGATTGGAGCATGATATCCAAATAATTAAAAATTGTCGTGATTTTTAACATTAAAAACTAAAGTTTAACAGCTTTATAAAGGTATTTATGAATGTTTTAGTAGTTGCGAGGCTATTGGAAACCGTGGCACGAGTTAGGATTTTGAAGATTTTCCAACTTTTCGTCGATCGCAATTACATATGTGATTTTTTTCGTCAGATTTACAAACGCGATGTGATTACAAAACTCCTAAGCTTTAAAATAAGTCATTTTTAGCCCGATTTGCTTTAATAACACGTGAGATATTACGATTTCAGTAAGTGACCCTCTTAAGCAAAGTTAACGTAGGTTAGCAAAAAAAAACACGCAACTACTGTATCTCGCGTTAAGATCAAGATCTCGTAAAAATTGAAAATTGTCGTGATTTCTAACATTCAAAACTAAAGTATAAAGCTTTATAAAGGTATTTATTAGTGTTTTAATAGTTGCGAGGCAATTAGAAACTGTGGCACGTGTTACGATTTTTAAGATTTTCCAATTTTTCTTCGATCGCAATTACATATGTGAATTTTTTTCTTCAGATTTACAATCGCGATGTGATTACAAAACTCCTAAACTTCAAAATAAGTTATTTTTAGCCCGATTTGCTTTAATAGAACGTGAGATATTACGATTTCAGTAAGTGATCCTCCTAAGCAAAGTTAACGTAGGTTAGCAAAAAAAAAACCGCAACTACTGTATCTCGCGTTAAGAGCAAGATATCGTAAAAATTGAAAATTTCGTGATTTCTAACATTCAAAACTAGAGTCAAAAACTTTATAAAGGTATTCATTAGTGTTTTAATAGTTGCGAGGCAATTGGAAACCGTGGCACGAGTTACGATTTTTAAGATTTTCCAATTTTTCTTCGATCGCAATCACATATGTGAATTTTTTTCGTCTGATTTACAATCGCGATGTGATTACAAAACTCTGAAACTTTAAAATAGGTTATTTTTAGCCCGATTTGCTTCAATAGAACGTGAGATATTACAATTTCAGTAAGTGACCCTCTTAAGCAAAGTTAACGTAGGTTAGCAAAAAAAACACGCAACTACTGTATCTCGCTTTAAGATCAAGATCTCGTAAAAATTGAATATTGTCGTGATTTCTAACATTCAAAACTAAAGTCTAAAGCGTTATAAAGGTATTTATTAGTGTTTTAATAGTTGCGAGGCAATTAGAAACTGTGGCACGTGTTACGATTTTTAAGATTTTCCAATTTTTCTTCGATCGCAATTACATATGTGAATTTTTTTCTTCAGATTTACAATCGCGATGTGATTACAAAACTCCTAAACTTCAAAATAAGTTATTTTTAGCCCGATTTGCTTTAATAGAACGTGAGATATTACGATTTCAGTAAGTGATCCTCCTAAGCAAAGTTAACGTAGGTTAGCAAAAAAAAAAACCGCAACTACTGTATCTCGCGTTAAGAGCAAGATATCGTAAAAATTGAAAATTTCGTGATTTCTAACATTCAAAACTAAAGTCAAAAACTTTATAAAGGTATTCATTAGTGTTTTAATAGTTGCGAGGCAATTGGAAACCGTGGCACGAGTTACGATTTTTAAGATTTTCCAATTTTTCTTCGATCGCAATCACATATGTGAATTTTTTTCGTCTGATTTACAATCGCGATGTGATTACAAAACTCTGAAACTTTAAAATAGGTTATTTTTAGCCCGATTTGCTTCAATAGAACGTGAGATATTACAATTTCAGTAAGTGACCCTCTTAAGCAAAGTTAACGTAGGTTAGCAAAAAAAAACACGCAACTACTGTATCTCGCTTTAAGATCAAGATCTCGTAAAAATTGAATATTGTCGTGATTTCTAACATTCAAAACTAAAGTCTAAAGCTTTATAAAGGTATTTATTAGTGTTTTAATAGTTGCGAGGCAATTAGAAACCGTGGCACGTGTTACGATTTTTAAGATTTTCCAATTTTTCTTCGATCGCAATTACATATGTGAATTTTTTTCTTCAGATTTACAATCGCGATGTGATTACAAAACTCCTAAACTTCAAAATAAGTTATTTTTAGCCCGATTTGCTTTAATAGAACGTGAGATATTACGATTTCAGTAAGTGATCCTCCTAAGCAAAGTTAACGTAGGTTAGCAAAAAAAAAAACCGCAACTACTGTATCTCGCGTTAAGAGCAAGATATCGTAAAAATTGAAAATTTCGTGATTTCTAACATTCAAAACTAAAGTCAAAAACTTTATAAAGGTATTCATTAGTGTTTTAATAGTTGCGAGGCAATTGGAAACCGTGGCACGAGATACGATTTTTAAGATTTTCCAATTTTTCTTCGATCGCAATCACATATGTGAATTTTTTTCGTCTGATTTACAATCGCGATGTGATTACAAAACTCTGAAACTTTAAAATAGGTTATTTTTAGCCCGATTTGCTTCAATAGAACGTGAGATATTACAATTTCAGTAAGTGACCCTCTTAAGCAAAGTTAACGTAGGTTAGCAAAAAAAACACGCAACTACTGTATCTCGCTTTAAGATCAAGATCTCGTAAAAATTGAATATTGTCGTGATTTCTAAAATTCAAAACTAAAGTCTAAAGCTTTATAAAGGTATTTATTAGTGTTTTAATAGTTGCGAGGCAATTAGAAACCGTGGCACGTGTTACGATTTTTAAGATTTTCCAATTTTTCTTCGATCGCAATTACATATGTGAATTTTTTTCTTCAGATTTACAATCACGATGTGATTCCAAAACTCCTGAGCTTTAAAATAAGTCATTTTTAGCCCGATTTGCTTCAATAGAACGTGAGATATTACGATTTCAGTAAGTGACCCTCTTAATCAAAGTTAACGTAGGTTAGCAAAAAAAAAAAACCGCAACTACTGTATCTCGCGTTAAGAGCAAGATATCGTAAAAATGGAAAATTGTTGTGATTTCTAACATTCAAAACTAAAGTCTAAAGCTTTATAAAGGTATTTATTAGTGTTTAATAGTTGTGAGGCAACTGGAAACCGTAACACGAGTTACGATTTTTAAGATTTTTTAACTTTTCGACGATCGCAATTACAGATTCGAATTTTTTTCGTCAGATTCACAAATTTAAAGTGATACGAAAACATTTAAGCTTTGAAATGAGTCGTTTGGAGCCCAATTTGCTTCAATAGAACGTGAGCTATTACGATTTCAGTAAGTGACCCTCTTAAGCAAAGTTAACGTAGGTTAGCAAAAAAAAAAACACGCAACTACTGTATCTCGCGTTAGGAGCAAGATATCCAAATAATTGAATATTGTCGTGATTTTTACCATTAAAAACTAAAGATTAACAGCTTGATAAAGGTATTTATTAGTGTTTTAATAGTTGCGAGGCAATTAGAAACCGTGGCACGAGTTACAATTATTAAGATTTTTCAACTTTTCGTCGATCGCAATTACAGATTCGAATTTTTTTCGTAAGATTCACAAATTTAAATTGATAAGAAAACTTCTAAGCTTTAAAATGAGTCGTTTTAAGCCCGATTTGCTTCAATAGAACGTGAGATATTACGATTTCAGTAAGTGACCCTCTTAATCAAAGTTAACGTAGGTTAGCAAAAAAAAAAAACCGCAACTACTGTATCTCGCGTTAAGAGCAAGATATCGTAAAAATGGAAAATTGTTGTGATTTCTAACATTCAAAACTAAAGTCTAAAGCTTTATAAAGGTATTTGTATATGTTTCAATAGTTGCGAGGCTATAGGAAACCGTGGCACGAGTTACGATTTTTAAGATTTTCCAACTTTTCGTCGATCGCAATTACAGATTCGAATTTTTTTCGTAAGATTCACAAATTTAAATTGATAAGAAATCTTCTAAGCTTTAAAATGAGTTGCTTTAAGCCCAATTTGCTTCAATAGATCGTGAGATATTACGATTTCAGTAAGTGACCCTCTTAAGCAAAGTTAACGTAGGTTAACAAAAAAGAACACGCAACTACTGTATCTCGCGTTAAGAGCAAGATATCCAAATAATTGAAAATTATCGTGATTGTTAACATTAAAAACTAAAGATTAACAGCTTGATAAAGGTATTTTCTACTGTTTTATTAGTTGCGAGGCAATTAGAAACCGTGGCACGAGTTACGATTTTTAAGATTTTCCAACTTTTCGTCGATCGCAATTACAGATTCGAATTTTTTTCGTAAGATTCACAAATTTCAATTGATAAGCCAACTTCTAAGCTTTAAAATGAGTCGTTTTGAAGCCCAATTTGCTTCAACAGATCGTGAGATATTACGATTTCAGTAAGTGACCCTCTTAAGCAAAGTTAACGTAGGTTAACAAAAAAAAAACACGCAACTACTGTATCTCGCGTTAAGAGCAAGATATCCAAATAATTGATAATTATCGTGATTGTTAACATTAGAAACTAAAGATTAACAGCTTGATAAAGGTATTTATTACTGTTTTAATAGTTGCGAGGCAATTAGAAACCGTGGCACGAGTTACGATTTTTAAAATTTTCCAACTTTTCGTCGATCGCAATTACAGATTCGAATTTTTTTCGTAAGATTCACAAATTTAAATTGATAAGAAAACTTCTAAGCTTTAAAATGAGTTGTTTTAAGCCCAATTTGCTTCAACAGATCGTGAGATATTACGATTTCAGTAAGTGACCCTCTTAAGCAAAGTTAACGTAGGTTAACAAAAAAAAACACGCAACTACTGTATCTCGCGTTAAGAGCAAGATATCCAAATAATTGAAAATTATCGTGATTGTTAACATTAAAAACTAAAGATTAACAGCTTGATAAAGGTATTTTCTACTGTTTTAATAGTTGCGAGGCAATTAGAAACCGTGGCACGAGTTACGATTTTTAAGATTTTCCAACTTTTCGTCGATCGCAATTACAGATTCGAATTTTTTTCGTAAGATTCACAAATTTCAATTGATAAACCAACTTCTAAGCTTTAAAATGAGTCGTTTTGAAGCCCAATTTGCTTCAACAGATCGTGAGATATTACGATTTCAGTAAGTGACCCTCTTAAGCAAAGTTAACGTAGGTTAACAAAAAAAAAACACGCAACTACTGTATCTCGCGTTAAGAGCAAGATATCCAAATAATTGAAAATTATCGTGATTGTTAACATTAGTAACTAAAGATTAACAGCTTGATAAAGGTATTTATTACTGTTTTAATAGTTGCGAGGCAATTAGAAACCGTGGCACGAGTTACGATTTTTAAGATTTTCCAACTTTTCGTCGATCGCAATTACAGATTCGAATTTTTTTCGTAAGATTCACAAATTTAAATTGATAAGAAAACTTCTAAGCTTTAAAATGAGTTGTTTTAAGCCCAATTTGCTTCAACAGATCGTGAGATATTACGATTTCAGTAAGTGACCCTCTTAAGCAAAGTTAACGTAGGTTAACAAAAAAAAACACGCAACTACTGTATCTCGCGTTAAGAGCAAGATATCCAAATAATTGAAAATTATCGTGATTGTTAACATTAAAAACTAAAGATTAACAGCTTGATAAAGGTATTTATTACTGTTCTAATAGTTGCGAGGCAATTAGAAACCGTGGCACGAGTTACGATTTTTAAGATTTTCCAACTTTTTGTCGATCGCATTTACAAGTTGTGCAGATTTTTTTTATGTCAAGTAAAATTTTTTTTTTAATCTTTCGACTGTTAATAGGTTATTTGTCATAGCGACATTGACAATTATATTGTTTATAATAAGAAATTATTAATGAGATCTAAAACCTTATAGTTTTATGTAGTTAGCGCAAGGACTAAATGTTATTATAATTAATAATATGTAAAACTAAATGTTATTTTTATTAATAACATTCGCGGCTCATTAAATATGCATTTGTCTTAATTTATTATTAACTAATAATAATTAAAAAAAATTAATTAGACAAATATTATTAAATAATAATAAATTCAATAATAAATTAATTATTACTCATTGTTAAATTAATTTAATGTTATTTGATTTTCGACAAGAATCAATTTTAGTAATAAGAACATAAATCATAATACCGAATAGTCGTTTTCATTTAATTATTTTAATTATTATTTTTAGAAAACAGCAAATAATATAAAACGAAGCGCGAATCAGTCGCATAAAGAAAGTTGGATGCAATCTTTTAAATATGCATGATTGATTATTTTAATTTGTTGTGTCGCCATCTATTGTTTGAGAATTACGCATCAGCTTCTCGCTCAAAGATGAGTCGCGCGTCGTGTTAATGGTCGATAAAACAGAGCGTTTTGTAATTGCAATTATTTATTTAGTAATTTAATATTTAAAACTATATTTCTTTATTATTTACAATTTTAAATTAAAATATGTTTTATTTACAATGATATTAGTCCTCATTTAATGTTTTTCTCGTTAAAATAACTGAAAATAAAAAAAAATCGTATGTCGATGCATTATTTTTTAATTATCAATAAAACCATAAATAAGTGCAATAAATTAATTCTGTTATAGTAACTTTTTTTATTTGAATTATTTATGAATTATCAAGTCATAAAAAGTATTTTTTTTTAAACTTTTTTTTGACCGATTATGGAAATTTTTGAAATTCCCTCTCTGACTCTGCCACTATCGGCATCGCTGGCCCTGGATGTGCACAACTGATCACATAACCTATTGCCAAGTAGCCATGTACGTTGGACTTCCGGCTAATGGCACTGACGAAGAAACAACTATGCACATATACACTCACGAGACACACAGAAAGCCTCGAGCACATGATTCTCACTACTAAACGTCCAGGAGGCGGGGAAACGGCGCCGACGGCAAAAATATATACGAACACGTGCTCGCGTGAACATGCTATTGTGGCGCTCGCGTAGAATTAGTTAAAAAGTAGAAAGAGAGAGAGATATATAGAAATAAACTGAGAGAATGATTAAAGTCGATAAAGAAGGACAAACACAGATGGTAAAAAGAAAGTATACGTATAAAAAACTTAATTATAATAGAAAGAGATGCTAGATTAACAGATAGGTATTGAAATGAGTCACATTATAGGTGGCGCGCAAAGACTAAAGATATTTAAACATAACTTAAATAATAACTCCTGTTTGCTCGTTATAAAAATCTTTTTGTATATTTTTATAGATGGCGCTACAGTACAAATATATAAAATAACTTTGTAATTGTACTAAATAATTAAAAATGAAAATCGTTAACAGAATAAAGACTCAAGCGAACCTAAAATAATTAATAATCAGAAATTATTGTTTATATTATTAACTAATGTTTGTTTATATTATTTGATGAAAAAAAAATGAAATTTTTACTTTAATGAGATAAAGAATTAATGTAATGAAATTAAGCGCGCAGATGGCGTAACCTGTAAAGCGTAATAATACTACACTAGTAACAGGAAATAGCCTGTTATTTGACTAGCGAGTAGCGAACTACACCAGAATAAGGTGATGAAAAGAACTTTACTTGATTAGTGAGTCGCGAAATAGAAAAAGATAGTAGATAGGAAATAACAAGAGTAATAAAGAGAGCAATAGAGAAGAAGAAGCCACTGATGCTCAGCGTTCGCTTCCTTCTTCTTCGTGCCTCATTATCGTTTCGTTAGCCTTGCTACACAGTTACCTTTTGCTATTTTGTTCCAAGATAAAAATTTTCTTTTGTCTTTTATTAAAGTTTATTGTTAGTTGGTTATTATTGTTAAATTGTTTTATTTTCTTTGCGGTGGTTAAGGATTAAAGATTGTTGTCAAAGTTTAAAGATTGTTGGTGTTAAATTTTTTTTTTGTTATTTGTTAATTAAAATCGGTTGCGCGTGGAGATTCACACCAGTCGCCAAAGCCGGCCATTATTCCAAGGGCTTATAGCAACGATTACCAGCCATCTTGATAAATTATATACAAGGATTTTCGGGGTTTTGAGGTTGTTTCTTTGGATTGAGAGGTTATTAAAGGATGGCTGAGGTAGAGCGTAGCAACGAGCAGAAAAAGGTATAATTTGTATTAAATTAGATTTTTTTTTTAATTGTGATAAAAGAAGTTAATAGTGCGCGAAGTTGGAAATACAAATTCTCTCTCTCTCGTGGTGAATTAATAGTAGCGTATAAATTAATTGAATTTGCTGCTATTATTTAACAACCAAGAAATTAAAAATTTAATTAGCTCTCTTTCTGTCGGGAGTACTAAAGATTTTAGCGGAAAAATCACGGCAGGCTATACAAATAGCCACGTGGTTCCCTAACCTAAAAATAATTCGCGGTCAGAATTGCAACGTAGCGAAAATTTAAAGTGTTTGTTTTATTTAAATAGTGATATAAAGTTTGTCATTAAATTAAATGGTGAAAATTAATGGTGAGATTTTATTTCGTATTTCTAAACTAAAATATCTAAGCGTAAGAAACAATTTGGCAATTTAATGAGTAAAATTTCTATAAAGCTGACTATTTCTTTCTATTGAAGTATATTGGATGAAAATACAATTTGAATTATTTATAATTTAAAAATAATAGTTCATAATTAATTATAGAAACTTTCTTTGTTTTTTTTAAGTTTTCTTTTACTTAACTTTTGTCTTACTGAATCTATAAAATTATCTATTTCTTATTAACTTAGTATTAATTAAAAATTCATTTTAGTGGTGGAAATTCTAACTTTGTGAGATATTAAGAAGAGATAGTGGTTTGATAAATTGTTATGAACTAATTTTTTCGATAACTTTTCTTTGATTTATAATTAATTTTCTTACAATTGTGAAGATAGTAAATTATTAAAAGCAAATAATTTTAAATATATTAAAAATCAAAAGTCATAGCAAATTAGTTTCTGGATATTTATATATACGGAATATATATATATTAAGTTACTATAACCTCTACAAGACGCCTACTGAAGATTAGAGAGAGAAAGATTCAGACGAAACTCGATACTAGCGCCACCAATTGGAACATTGCGTAATCTGGGATACGCACTGTCGTTCGAGCCCTACCCCTGCATAACCTAAAATATAAATTGAGCACGTGTTGCATACGTTTTTCAATTTTCATAATATTGAATAGATTATAATTATTATTATTGCTTACTAGTTAAAACTAATAATTTTCTTTTCTATAATTTAAAATATATTTTAATTAATTTCAATATTTCCTTATTATTTTAACTTAATCTAGGTTTATTTAAATTGTCTAAGGCTTAATCTAAATTCATTTAATTAAATTACTTAAAGTTTATTTAGCGAATGTTACTCCCTATAATTAGAGATTTGTTATTTTATTTATTAAAGTGATCTTATAATTGATTAGGAGTTTGAAAAGGTAGAGTATCTAATTCCCTTGTTATATTATTATTATTAATTTTGTAGGCTGGTAAATCTCAGAATTTGGGAATTATAAGCCAATTATTATTTCATATTTCATTAGATATATTTATAATATCCCAAATAAAAACCACCCTTACAAAATATACTATTAAAAATTGAAAAAATTTAATAAAAGTGGTGATATAATATTTAATTGAATCAGTAAAATATATTCTTGTTTCAATAACAATTTCATGAAAATAAGAAAATTAATATAGTTGGTTTAATAAATATTTCATTAAAATAATCAAATATATTATTGAACATCAGAGTAATTTAATGAAAGTGGTAATATAATATTTACTTGAATCAGTGAAATATATTCTTGTTTCAATGACAATTTCATAAAAGTAATAGAATAAATGTATCTGGTTTAATAAATATTTCATTTGATAATAAAATATATTACTAAACATTAAAGTGATCCAATGAAAATAGTAATACAATATTTAATTAAATCAGCGAAATATATTCTTGATTCAATAACAATTTCATAAAATTAAAAAATAAATATTTTTGGTGTAATAAATATTTCATTTAAATAATCAAATATATTATTATACATTAAATGAATTTAATATAATACAATAAATATATTTGGTTTGATAAATATTTCATTAAGATACTCATAAGATACTAATAACAAAAAGTGTTAATACAATATTTAATTAAATCAGTAAAATATATTCCTGATTCAATAACAGATTCATTCAAATAAAAAAATAAAAATATTTAGTTTAATAAATATTTTATTAAAATAATCAAGTATTTTGTTAAACATTAAAGTAATTTAATAGAAGTAGTAATATAAGATTTATTTAAATCAGTAAATCATATTCTTGTTTTAATAACAATTTTATAGGAATAATAGAATGAATATAATTGGTTTAATAAATATTTCATTAAAATAATCAAATATATTATTGAACATTAAAGTAATTTAATGAAAGTGATAAAATAATATTTAATTAAATCAGTGAAATATATTCCTGATTTAATAATAATTTGATAGAAATAATAAAGTAAATATATTCGGTTGAATAAATATTTTATTAAGATAATCAAATATATTATTAAACATTAAAGTGATTTAATAGAAGTGTTAAAATAATATTTAATTAAATCGGTGGAATATCTTCTTGATTCAACAACAATTTCATAGAAATAATAAAATAAATATTTTCGGCTTAATGAATATTTTATTAAAATAATCAAATATATTATTTAACATCAAATTAATTTGATAAAAGTAGTAATATAAGATTTATTTAAATCAGTAAAATATATTCTCGTTTCAATAATAATTACATAGAAATAATAAAATAAATATATTTGGTTTAGTAAATATTTCATTAAGATACTCAAATATATTATTGAACATTAAAATAATTTAATGAGAGTGGTAATATAATATCTAATTAAATCAGTGAAATATATTCTTATTTCAATAACAATTTTATAGGAATAATAGAATAAATATATTTAGTTCGATAAATATTTCATTAAAATAATTAAATATATTATTGAACATTAAAGTAATTTGATGAAAGTGGTAATATAATATTTAATTAAATCAGTGAAATATATTCTGGTTTCAATAACAAATACATAGAAATAATATAATAAATATATTTGGTTTTATGAATATTTCATTAAAATAATCTAATATTATTGAACATTAAAGTAATTCAATAAAAGTGGTAATATAATATTTAATTAAATCAGTGAAATATATTCTTGAGTCAATAATGATTCTATATAAATAATAGAATAAATATATTTGGTTCAATAAATATTTCATTCAAATAATCAAATATATTCTTAAACATTAAAGTGATTCAATGAAAGTGGTTATACAATATTTAATTAAATCAGTAAAATATATTCTTGTTCCAATAACAATTTCATGAAAATAATAGAATGAATCTATTTGGTTTAATAAATATTCCATTAAGATAATCAGATATATTTTTAACCATTAAAGTAATTTATTAGAAGTGTTAATACAATATTTAATCAAATTAGTGAAATATATTCTTGAGTCAATAATAATTTCATATAAATAATAAAATAAATATATTTGGTTTACTAAATATTTCATTTAAATAATCAAATATATTCTTAAACATTAAAGTGATTCAATGAAAGTGGTAATACAATATATAATTAAATCAGTGAAATATATTCTTGTTTCAATAACAATTTCATGTAAATAATAGAATAAATGTATTTGGTTCAATAAATATTCCATTAAGATAATCAGATATATTTTTAACCATTAAAGTAATTTATTAGAAGTTTTAATACAATATTCAATTGAATTAGTGAAATATATTCTTGAGTCAATAATAATTTCATATAAATAATAGAATAAATATATTTGGTTTAGTAAATATTTCATTTAAATAATCAAATATATTAATAAACATCAAAGTGATTCAATAGAAGTGGTAATACAATATTTAAATAAATCAGTGAAATATATTCTTGATTCAGTAACAACTTGATAGAAATAATAGAATTAATATTTTTGGTGTAATAAATATTTCATTAAGATAATTAAATATATTATTAAACATTAAAGTAACTTAATTGAAGTGTTAATACAATATTTAATTAAATTAGTGAAATATATTCTTGATTCAATAATAATTACATAGAAATAATAGAGAGTCAAACTTTCTGAAGTGGGCCACTAAAAATCGAGTAGTTAAATTTAATATAATTTTTCACAGATAATTGAAGGTTTATATGTCAAAATCAATGTCTTAAAATATTTTTGGAAAATTTCAATTTTTGAAATATTTATAAACAAATGAATTTTTTTTCGCTATTTTGATAAAATAGTGATTTCTCAGCAACTATTCGATAAAAATTAACGAAATTTGGTTTAGATATGTATTAATACTAATCGAATAATATACTAAAAACTGTTTTTATAAAAACCGAAAATTATTTTTAAAAAAACCATTTTGCAATAAGCTATTGAAAATTTATTCAACTTCTCCTAAGGCTAGGAAATTTTTTCAGGGGGGATTTGATTTTTAAAGCATAAAACTAAAAATATGTGGAAGAAAATTTTAGTGCACTTAATTAGAAAAATAATTATGCATTTTTAAATACTGGAGTATGAGCGCAGACTGACTGGTTTTTGGCTTGTAAAATGAAAACTACTAAGAGAATTACTATGGTGTCAATAGAAAATTTGTAGGAAATTAAATTATCAAGAAAATGAGAGGTTAAGCGATCTGATCGGTTTATTAGAACCGAAAAAAATTTGGAAAAACGGAGAATTTTTTCGTTTTTTTCAAAAATTCATAACTTTGTTATTTATGAAGATTAAGAGCTGAAATTTGGCATCGAAGTAAATAATTATATCTTCTTTTAACGGTCCGAAGGCAGATACTATCGGATTATTAGTTTCTGCGCATTTGCAATTTTAATTTTTTTACGCTTTTTTTGTCAGGTTGTTATTAATTTTTTAAAATCGTTGTACATACTT
Source organism: Anastatus disparis (assembly GCA_017163975.1). Lineage (NCBI taxonomy): Eukaryota > Metazoa > Arthropoda > Insecta > Hymenoptera > Eupelmidae > Anastatus > Anastatus disparis. The sequence continues at coordinate 1,523,594 of JAFFSR010000370.1, read as the reverse complement.
TTCCAAAACGGTTTTGAAAACTAGAAATAAAATACTATTAAACATAATTTTAAGTTTTTATTAAAATAGTGTAAAAAATTAAAAAAATTAAACGCTTCACGGCACGCGCCTGTATATCTATATTGCTTCCCCGTACATCCCCACTTTTTACTGTCCGTCGCATGCTCGGCCGTTTACATTGATGTTATATAGTGCATATTTCATAATAAAAACTTGGAATAATGGTTAATGGTATTTTATTTCTAGATTTCAAAACCGCTTTTGAAAAGTATGTACAACGATTTTAAACAGTAATAACCTGGCAAAAAAAGCGTAAAAAAAATTAAAATTGCAAATGCGCAGAAACTAATAATCCGATAGTATCTGCCTTCGGACCGTTAAAAGAAGATATAATTATTTACTTCGATGCCAAATTTCAGCTCTTAATCTTCATAAATAACAAAGTTATGAATTTTTGAAAAAAACGAAAAATTCTCCCGTTTTTCCAAATTTTTTTCGGTTCTAATAAACCGATCAGATCGCTTAACCTCTCATTTTCTTGATAATTTAATTTCCTACAAATTTTCTATTGACACCATAGTAATTCTCTTAGTAGTTTTCATTTTACAAGCCAAAAACCAGTCAGTCTGCGCTCATACTCCAGTATTTAAAAATGCATAATTATTTTTCTAATTAAGTGCACTAAAATTTTCTTCCACATATTTTTAGTTTTATGCTTTAAAAATCAAATCCCCCTGAAAAAATTTCCTAGCCTTAGGAGAAGTTGAATAAATTTTCAATAGCTTATTGCAAAATGGTTTTTTTAAAAATAATTTTCGGTTTTTATAAAAACAGTTTTTAGTATATTATTCGATTAGTATTAATACATATCTAAACCAAATTTCGTTAATTTTTATCGAATAGTTGCTGAGAAATCACTATTTTATCAAAATAGCGAAAAAAAATTCATTTGTTTATAAATATTTCAAAAATTGAAATTTTCCAAAAATATTTTAAGACATTGATTTTGACATATAAACCTTCAATTATCTGTGAAAAATTATATTAAATTTAACTACTCGATTTTTAGTGGCCCACTTCAGAAAGTTTGACTCAGAATGAATATATTTGGTTTAATAAATATTTCATTAAAATAATCAAATATATTATTGAACATTAAAGTAAGTTAATGAAAGTGGTAGAATAATATTTAATTAAATCAGTGAAATATATTCCTAATTTAATAATAATTTGATAGAAATAATAAAATAAATATATTCGGTTTAATAAATATTTCATTAAGATAATCAAATATATTATTAAACATTAAAGTGATTTAATAGAAGTGTGAAAATAATATTTAATTAAATCGGTGAAATATATTCTTGATTCAACAACAATTTCATAGGAATTATAAAATAAATATTTTTGGCTTAATAAATATTTTATTAAAATACTCAAGTATTTTATTAAACATTAAAGTAATTTAATAAAAGTAGTAATATAAGATTTATTTAAATCAGTAAAATATATTGTTGTTTCAATAAGAATTTCATAGAAATAATAAAATAAATATATTTGGTTTAGTAAATATTTCATTAAGATACTCAAATATATTATTGAACATTAAAATAATTTAATGAGAGTGGTACTATAATATCTAATTAAATCAGTAAAATATATTCTTATTTCAATAACAACTTTATAGGAATAATAAAATAAATATATTTAGTTTGATAAATATTTCATTAAAATAATCAAATATATTAATGAACATTAAAGTAATTTGATGAAAGTGGTAATATATTATTTAATTAAATCAGTGAAATATATTCTTGTTTCAATAACAAATTCATAAAAATAATATAATAAATATATTTAGTTTTATAAATATTTCATTAAAATAATCTAATATTATTGAACATTAAAGTAATTTATTAAAAGTGGTAATATAATATTCAATTAAATGAGTGAAATATATTCTTGATTCAATAACAATTTGATAAAAATAATGAAATAAATATATTTGGTTTAATAAATATTTCATTAAAATACCAAATATATTATTGAACATTAAAGTAATTTAATGAAAGCGGTAAAATGATATCTAAATAAATCAGTGAAATATATTCCTGCTTCAATAATAATTTGATAGAAATAATAAAATAAATATATTCGGTTTAATAAATATTTTATTAAGATAATCAAATATCAAGGAGCGTGGGAGCGCTCCGAAGACAAGTATGAGTTTGAATGTATAAAAGCCTGACAAGCGACCGCGTTCCATTATACATTGATATGAGTATTGGAAATATTAGATTTGTTCTTATAAAAAATGTATATCCTTCATACAGGACTTTTAAGTAAAATTCCAAAGTATTTTTTAATTAGTATATAATTTTAAAAGTTTCGTTTTAAAAGATTATTTTATTTTGAAGATATTGAATAATATAAATATTTTGGATGATTTTTTGATTTTTTTTTGTCTTCAGATCTCACTTCCGGTTTTTTCGATATCTCGACTCGATCGCTTCGATTATATATATATATATATATATATATATATATATATATATATATATATATGTGTGTGTGTGTGATGATGACATATTTTTGGTTATATTATTTTTTATTTATTTATTTTTGTTGGTTATATTTATTTATTGGTTACTTTAAAAAATAATGTAGAGAAAGCACTTCTTGATGAACTTGTAAGCAGTGTTTTACTAGCAGGCACGGATCAGATATTAAAACGAAGGGATTTTGAATTTAAAAAAGGACGTTTTACAACATTTTTTGATTATTATTTTATTCATTGGTTACAGAGTAAGTATAATACACAATAATTTAGAAAAAAATTAATTTATTAAAAAAAATTTTTCAACTCGTATTTGAATTCAATTATTTAAATTATATTTCAAAATGTAATAAATTGACTTTCTTTTAGCTGAAAATCCATGTAAAGATAGTATAAATAAAAATCTTCCAGAAGATTTTAGGGTTTTTGCAATAAAAGAGTAACCAAAGGTTTTAGTAGCAAAAGTGCGTGTGATGCAAGAATTTATTCTTATACTATACCTACATTTGCATTTGTATCAGAAAATTTAGAACAATTTCAAGAAACAGCAGAATGTCATGATTATGACAAAAGATTAGAACAACTTTCAACAATAGATGGGAAACCTTATCATGAATATCGTTTAACAGAAGATAAAAAACAGAGATTACAAGAAGTATTAAAGTTATTATTGTAAATATTTTTTAACTACAATAAGTAACTATTGTAAAAATACTTTTATTTATAAATTATTAAAAGCTAATAAAATGATTTATTTAATTACGCTATAGTTGTTTACTATCCACAATGTAAATCAATATTCAGTTGAAAAATTTTATGCGATTGTAGATTTTTTTTGAATTTATAATTTCATGTATTATAAATTTTCATGCTACAAAATATTAACTTTATTTACAAATATGTACAACAAAAAAATTCAAGGACTGTAACGTATTAATTGTTAATCTTAATTGTTAAAAAATCAGCAGCATTCATCGCAAAACAACAAGTAGCGTCTCTTTTCGTTTCGTACTGAAACATTTTTCTTTTTGCAGGCAGAATCGTAATGTTAATCAATTTATTTTTCAATATTTTTCACGAATTTTTTATACAAGTTCAATATATGGTCAATGTCCCAATCGCTACTCATGAACCTATTACTAACCGCTCAATGTTATTTAGATACGAAAAAAAATTTTTAACAATGAGCGGCTAGTAATAGGTTTGTGAGTAGCGATTGGGACATTGACCATAGTACTCGGAAATAATGCAGAATTATTTACTCCAATATTTGACTAAAAATTGATTTTTAACACTTTTCGGAATATTTTGATATTAGATTGTTACTTTGAGATCAAATTTTTCGACGACTAATGTTTTATACGGAAAAAAGAAAAATAACTTTAAATATCAGTTTGTTTATAAGAATTACTATTCAACAGAGTTTGCGTGCTGACAATTACTCATTTTACATCACAATTTAATTTATGTATTTATCTTTATGTATTTATTTTTATCATTTCATTAAGTACTTTATGCATTATATATTTTGTTTTTATTACACAATAAATTGCATTCAAACAAAAATCATTTGCACCTAAATATTTATCGATTTCAAATTAAAAAATTGATAAATGCTGTTTTAAAATAAATTTTTTTTAATAAAATTAACTAAACAAAACGTATAAAATTAATTATTTGAAAATAAATTCTATATCTCGTTTAATATATTGGTACAGTAAATTAAACGATAATGTTTTTCTTAAAAATAAGGAGTATTACTTTCCCTCGATTCGTTTTAAGTATAAACAAGTAAGAAGGATTGTCTTTAGGAGAGCTGCAATAAAATTTTTAAAATAATTTCCTTAGTTAAAAGTTTCAAAGATTTACTCACTTATTAAAATTTAAAAATATCTATTAAAATCGAAATTAGAGCCGGTGAGTAGCTCAGTCGGTAGAGCGTTAGATTTTGTAGTCTCGGGGATCTGAGTTCGAATCCCGCTCTCGGCAGCCGATAGATAGAAGCACCACTGTACGTTACATCTGCTTTGTTCACAAACACAATTACGCGATTTGTCACTGATTAGCATTACAAATAATATAAATATAGCGACGTTAAAGAAGGAAAAAAAATCATTTAAATTGTTTTCTTCTTAACTACTATAAGAATCAAGTTGAATCACTTCAATATTTATTTGTGATTACTTTTCCATAATCTTCAAAATTAACTTAAAAAAATCCATATTTTAAAAATGAATATTAATTTAATGTATAATAAAAAAATCAGAAGATAGACAAGTATATATTAATTTGTGGATTGACAAGTACATTTCATTTCAAAACTTACTTTCTGCGAAAGTATGAAATAAGACAAGTATGAGTTTGTTTTTCATCTCCTAAAAATGAATTTAAACTTTCATTAAGGGAATGATAATCAAAGAATCAAACAAGAGAAAGTTATGAAATCACTCAGAACATAGACAAGTATATAAAAGCAAAACTGAAATATTTTTTCATGAATTATTAATCTCTTATTTGATACAATAAAATATTTAATTCAAATAAAGCCAGCTTTATTTGTAAAAAAATAACCATAAACATACTTGGCAGCCCCTCTTCTTTATGGTTTAAAATCCACAAATTAATATATACTTGTCTATCTTCTGATTTTTTTATTATACATTAAATTAATATTCATTTTTAAAATATGGATTTTTTTAAGTTAATTTTGAAGATTATGGAAAAGTAATCACAAATAAATATTGAAGTGATTCACCTTGATTCTTATAGTAGTTAAGAAGAAAACAATTTTAATGATTTTTTTTCCTTCTTTAACGTCGCTATATTTATATTATTTGTAATGCTAATCAGTGACAAATCGCGTAATTGTGTTTGTGAACAAAGCAGATGTAACGTACAGTGGTGCTTCTATCTATCGGCTGCCGAGAGCGGGATTCGAACTCAGATCCCCGAGACTACAAAATCTAACGCTCTACCGACTGAGCTACTCACCGGCTCTAATTTCGATTTTAATAGATATTTTTAAATTTTAATAAGTGAGTAAATCTTTGAAACTTTTAACTAAGGAAATTATTTTAAAAATTTTATTGCAGCTCTCCTAAAGACAATCCTTCTTACTTGTTTATACTTAAAACGAATCGAGGGAAAGTAATACTCCTTATTTTTAAGAAAAACATTATCGTTTAATTTACTGTACCAATATATTAAACGAGATATAGAATTTATTTTCAAATAATTAATTTTATACGTTTTGTTTAGTTAATTTTATTAAAAAAAATTTATTTTAAAACAGCATTTATCAATTTTTTAATTTGAAATCGATAAATATTTAGGTGCAAATGATTTTTGTTTGAATGCAATTTATTGTGTAATAAAAACAAAATATATAATGCATAAAGTACTTAATGAAATGATAAAAATAAATACATAAAGATAAATACATAAATTAAATTGTGATGTAAAATGAGTAATTGTCAGCACGCAAACTCTGTTGAATAGTAATTCTTATAAACAAACTGATATTTAAAGTTATTTTTCTTTTTTCCGTATAAAACATTAGTCGTCGAAAAATTTGATCTCAAAGTAACAATCTAATATCAAAATATTCCGAAAAGTGTTAAAAATCAATTTTTATTATTAAACATTAAAGTAATTTAATAGAAGTGTTAATACAATATTAAATTAAATCAGTAAAATATATTCTTGATTTATCAACAATTACATAGAAATAATAAAATAAATATTTTTGGCTTGATAAATATTCTATTAAAATAATCAAGTATTTTATTAAACATTAAAGTAATTTAATAGAAGTAGTAATATAAGATTTATTTAAATCAGTAAATCATATTTTTGTTTTAATAACAATTTTATAGGAATAATAGAATAAATATAATTGGTTTAATAAATAATTCATTAAAATAATCAAATATATTATTGAACATTAAAGTAATTTAATGAAAGTGATAGAATAATATTTAATTAAATCAGTGAAATATATTCTTGATTTAATAATAATTTGATAGAAATAATAAAATAAATATATTCGGTTTAATAAATATTTCATTAAGATAATCAAATATATTATTAAACATTAAAGTGATTTAATAGAAGTGTTAAAATAATATTTAATTAAATCGGTGGAATATCTTCTTGATTCAACAACAATTTCATAGGAATAATAAAATAAATATTTTTGGCTTAATAAATATTTTATTAAAATAATCAAATATATTATTTAACATCAAATTAATTTAATAAAAGTAGTAATATAAGATTTATTTAAATCAGTAAAATATATTCTCGTTTCAATAAGAATTAGATAGAAATAATAAAATAAATATATTTGGTTCAGTAAATATTTCATTAAGATACTCAAATATATTATTGAACATTAAAATAATTTAATGAAAGTGGTAATATAATATCTAATTAAATCAGTAAAATATATTCTTGTTTCAATAACAAATTCATAGAAATAATATAATAAATATATTTGGTTTTATAAATATTTCATTAAAATAATCTAATATTATTGAACATTAAAGTAATTCAATAAAAGTGGTAATATAATATTTAATTAAATCAGTGAAATATATTCTTGAGTCAATAATGATTCTATATAAATAATAGAATAAATATATTTGGTTCAATAAATATTTCATTCAAATACTTAAATATATTCTTAAACATTAAAGTGATTCAATGAAAGTGGTTATACAATATTTAATTAAATCAGTGAAATATATTCTTGTTCCAATAACAATTTCATGAAAATAATAGAATGAATCTATTTGGTTTAATAAATATTCCATTAAGATAATCAAATATATATTTTTAACCATTAAAGTAATTTTTTAGAAGTGTTAATACAATATTTAATTAAATTAGTGAAATATATTCATGAGTCAATAATAATTTTATATAAATAATAAAATAAATATGTTTGGTTTAATAAATATTTCATTTAACTTATCAAATATATTCTTAAACATTAAAGTGATTTAATGAAAGTGGTAATATAATATCTAATTAAATCAGTACAGTGCCGGATTAACTATGGATAGAGCTCTAGGCAAATTTTGGTGGGGGCCTATGTAAGGAAAGTATGAAAACAACTATTAAATTTTATATAATATAAGTAATAAAATTAACTACAAATTCAGTAACAAAAACTCTCTTTTTTATTTTTATTTTAGTTAAATAAATTATTACATTTTAAGACAAGAGATATTAGTAAGAAGTACTGACAAGTTTTTAAAAGTATGTAATCTACAAAATTACTTTACGTGATTTTTTTTCTGCGAAATCATTTACTATGTCATTGAAAGAAATTTTTCTTAAGAGATCACTTTCAATGCTCATCAGGGATAAATCATTTAAACGATCTTGACGCATTGAAGACCTTAATCGAGTCAAAACTAATTTTAATTTTGAAAACGCTCTCTCTGCAGTGCAGTTTGTTGTCATTAGCACAAGATAGATTTTTCATAAATTGTAGACATTTGGAAAAACACTTTTTAAATCTTTATCAATGATCAATTTAAACATTTTTAATTCTGTACATATTTTTTCATTATTGTCTACAATATCATCAGCGCAATCTTGAAAAAAATGTTTAAATCGCACAAGTTCTTCAACTAAGATGTCTTCCAAATCAATCTCATATAATTTTAATAATTTGTCTGTGTGCTTTTTTATTTCTTGACTAGTGAGACTTTTGAAATCCCTTAAAAATCTAAAATACTCTTCTGCTTTCTTATAAGCAATGATTCTTTGGTTTAACGACATGACGATTGCATCTATCACAGCAGGGTTGCGAAAAAAGTAATTAAAAATTATTTGAATCACGAATCATTTTTGAATTTGTAATTAAAGTTTTATTTAATTAACAATTCCTTTTAAATTAATAATTAAAAATATTTTAATTAACAAATCAAAATCTAATCGTGAATTGAAAAGGCTTTAATTAAAAAATCAAAAGGAATTCTCAATTAAATAAATTTCAATTAAGAAATCAAAATGTAATCGTGAATTGAAAGGGCTTTAATTACAAAATCAAAAGGAATTCTTAATTAAATAAATTTCAATTAAGAAATCAAAATTTAATCGTGAATTGAAAGGGCTTTAAGGGGTGTCCTCATACCGGCACAGAGATCTACCTTATCTATATTTGAATTATGCATTTTAATAAAAATTTAACTATTTTTGACTAAAATTCATAGAAGAGGCACATTCTTAACATGCCAAAGAATTCATTGCAACGTTAAAAGACAATATTAGGGTAAAAATAAAGGCGAAAACTGCTTAATACGATTAACTTTTCAATGTAGTTATGAATAATCGTATTAAGCAGTTTTTGTCTTCATTTTTACTTTTATTCTGTCTTTTAACGTTGCAATAAATTCTTTAGAATGTCAAGAATGTGCCTCTTCTACGAATTTCAGTCATGAATAGTTAAATTTTTATTAAGATTCATAATTTAAATGTAGATAAGGTAGAACTCTATGTCGGTATGAGGATTCCCCTTAATTCCAAAATCAAAAGGAATCCTTAATTAAATAAATTTCAATTAAGAAATCAAAATGTAATCGTGAATTGAAAGGGCTTTAATTCCAAAATCAAAAGGAATTCTTAATTAAATAAATTTCAATTAAGAAATCAAAATTTAATCGTGAATTGAAAGGGCTTTAATTCCAAAATCAAAAGGAATCCTTAATTAAATAAATTTCAATTAAGAAATCAAAATGTAATCGTGAATTGAAAGAGCGTCAGTTATGATTATGATTTGTGAATTCGAGGGCTTTAATTAAAAATTCCACAATTCCTTTTTAATTAAACGTACTAAGGAATTTGTATCATATATATGTATATAGAAAAACATATGTGGACGCGCACATACATACGCACCTAGGCTCATATATATGCAACATTTCATGTCGACCCACACGCACACATACGGACAAGTTGATATATATATACATGGTCCGTTTCATGTCAACTTGCACCCGTTGACCCGTATATATTTTGGTTTATATATATGTATATATATATACATACATACATACATACATACATACATGGGATATTTCATGTCGGTTAGCACGTACTCGTAAGTACAGGTTTTCTTTATATGTGGTACATTTCATGACAACACGCACACACCCATTCGTGTACCCTTAGATTTACATATATGGGACATTTCATGTCGATTCGCACGCATGCACACGCACGTTAATAAACATAGGATTTTTCACGTCAATTCGAAAGCACACACACAGGTTTATATATATGGGACATTTCATGCTAATGCGCACGCACACACACACACACACACACACACACACACACACACACACAGGATTATATATGGGACATTTCATGTCAACTCGTACATACTCATAATGACAGGCTTTTTTATATATGTGGGACATTTTATGACAACACGCACACACCCATCCTAGTAACCTTAGGTTTATATATATATATGGGACATTTCATGTCGATTCGCATGCATGCACACGCACGTTAATATATATTGGATTTTTCACGTCAATTCGAACGCACACACACAGGTTTACATATATATGGGACATTTCATGTCAATTCGCATGCATGCACACAAACTTTAATAAATATTGGATTTTTCACGTCAATTGGAACGTACGCACATACAGGTATATATATATATATATATATATATATATATATATATATATGAGATATTTCATGTCGTTTACAGGTTTATATATATATATATATATATATATATGGGACAGTACATGTCGTTGCGCATGCATGCACACACACGTTAATATACATGGGATTTTTAATGTCAATTCAAACGCATACAAACACACAGGTTTATATATATTGGACATTTCATGTCGATTCGCATGCATGCACACGTACGTTAATATACATGGGATTTCCCATGTCAATTCGCACGCACGCACACACACACAGGTTTATACATATGGTACATTTCATATCGATTTGCATGCATGCACACACGTTAATATACATAGGATTCTTCACGTCAATTATTACCCACGCCTATACAGGTTTATATATATGCGACATTTCATGACAACTTTAACACACCTATCCAAGCGCCCTTAGGTTCACATATATGGGACGTATCATGTCAACACGCACGCACCGGTTTTCATATATTTGACATATCTTGTCAACTCGAACACGCAAACACATCTAAACATGTATTTGAAATTTGTATTTATATATATGGGACCGTTTCTGTCAATTCGCATGTACACACACACATGGGCTTATGAATATATATATATATATATATATATATATATATATATATATATATATATATATATATATATATATGTGTATATATATATATATATACACATATATACGTGTGTATATCTGTGTACACATATACATGGGATATTTAATGTTAATTCACACGCGCACATACACACAGGTTTATATACACGAGACGTTTCATGACAATTTGCATGCATGACACACGTACTTGAGTTTGTATATATTTTTCTTTATATATATATATATATATATATATATATATATATATATATATATATATATATGGGGCTGTTCCTGTCAAGGCGCATGCACGCACACACATGGGCTTATGAATATATGTATATACATATACATGGGATATTTTATGTCAATTCACATGCGCGCACACACACACACACACACACACACACACAGGTATATATGGGCAAATCTTCAAAACTTTTTATGTACTACTGGCGAGTCATTTTGTAGCTGTTACTGAGTTTCCGCATGATGCACAATATCTAAACTGAGTTCACACCTTCTGTGCAATCCTGTGACTCTATTCCTAATGGATTTAATCAGTGTGCCACCAACGGTGCAGTAGATATTTCTATAAAACGTAAATTTTTATGTATGAAAAATTACATAATTTTATGTATGTAAAAATTTACGTTTTATAGAAATATCTACTGTGCCGTTGATGGCACACTTACCAAATCTATCAGAAATAGAGTCACAGGATTGCCCGAAAGGTGTGAGCCCAGTTTAGATAGTGTGCATCATGCGGCAAACCACTAGCAGTCGTGAAAGGACTTTTCAAAAGCATCACGAGAAAATTAAAAGTTTTAAAGATTTGTCCATATATATATATATAAGTGCCACCAGATTTTTTTTAAACAAGTGAGCAGTTTTTAATCAGTTACACAAACAGGTTATTTTTTCTATGTTACTTAAAATAAAAAAAATTCTAATTTAGGAAAAATTGCTAATATTAATACTGATAAAAATCTTAAAGATTTTTAAGGAATGGTTTTACTTTTTGATGGATAATTTGATTATATGATTTTATTTTCAAAAAAGTTTTTCCCATAATAGTTATCTGTAATAAAAAAATTCTTTTACAATGTTAATTACTTTTTCCTGACATTCGTTTTGAAAGTTTATGCTTAGCAAGTTTAAAATTTGGTTGTGACACTGATGATGCTGCTATAAATTATTTTGGATGTGTTATAATTAGTGTGCTGCCTCAATTTTCAACTGAAGGATTATAAATTAAGGATATTTTGGATTGAATTGCGGAAATAAAATAAATGATTAAAGAATTAGAATCAACAAATCAATAAATTCAATTATTAATAGTTAAAAAAAAATGTTACCATGTCAGTGAGTTTTTTCAACAGGGTTATACATAAATTAAATTAATTAAAATTAATATTTTCAATCAATCATATACCTATTTTTTTTATTAAAAAGATATATTTTTACAAAATATGTAACGGTAAAAGAGTAGTTCACAGAAAAAAATTGTACTTCGTTAAAAAATTTTATAAATTATAAAAACACAAGTTTTTTAAACTTCATAAAATAATGAATAGCGTACTGTACATATTGTTCTTGTAGCAAAAATTCTACATGTAAAAAATGTAATAAGATTAAAATACAAATAACGATTAATTAAACGTATTTATAAATTATAACATAAATTTAGCAAATGAAATAAAATTTTAGGAAATCCTATTCTAATCTCTGCTGCACTGTAACAATAGTCTCATTCTAATATGAAAAATTGAAAAAAATTATAAAACTTATTCTTTTTTATAACTTTGGCATGAAAATTGCATGAAATAAGCGACAAAATGTTTTTTATTTGAAAAATAGACTTTTCAAATTTTTGGAAATTATATCATACAAATTTTCCTGGACATTTTCCGACTTCACCCCTTTAAATTAATGTTTAGTGACAAAATATATAAAAAAATTTTTGGAACCGTGGACTTTAATGTTACTATAGCAATCTCCCCTATTTTCCGACCTGACTTTTTCATGTGAGCACCATTGCGCGGTACTTTCTGAATAAGCGGTTCAATTATTCGTGAAAAATTAAAGGAAGACCGCAACCAGCCTAAACCATTCTTTTTTATCAACAGTTGGTGGATTAAAGAATAATTTTAGCTAATTAAAATGTAAAAATTCTTAATTATATTGGTCACCAATGATTAGTGCAATAAAATAAAAAAAATCATTAAAAATGGCAAAATGAATTTTTTTTATATTTATGATGTTTTTACAGAGAAATGGTGCAATGTACGGCAAAATTGATAAGAATATTTTCGACTTAATATTTGATGAAAAACACGAAAAATCATGTTTTTCTGCGAAGAATTAACAACCAGAAAATTTACTTTAGAGATTTTCCTAACTATTTTCCAGCTATCCACCCTCGAAATTCGTGTTCAAGGCACCAAAATACATAGGAAAAACTTTGGTGGAGCCGTGGATCTCCATCGGCTACGGAAACTCTCCTAGCTACCTATATTAGTTATAAATGTCCTCCGTATTCAGGTGAAATACCCCGGTGAACATGTACATTAAGGTTTGGAAAGATTCTGATGTAAAAGAACCTTTCTAATTTTTTGCGGTTTTTGGTACCAGTCCATAATACAACTTTGTGAACTCTTATGAAAAAAATTGTCATGATTTTCGTTGATACCTTCTGAACTTTTTTGATTCATTAAGTTTTACTAGGGAATAGTAACCTTAATTTTATCGTATTCACAATTAATGAACAATTAAGATCGCTTTAGAATTGAACAGCACTGTAAAGTTTTCAGGAGAATCCTTCTAGATTGTATTTTAAAAAATTCTTCAGAAATATTTTTCACGTTTTATCATCGTATGAATATATTTATTAAATTATTGGTAAATAAATGATTATAAATCTATGAGATCATTTTTTTTTTTTTTTTTTAACGTCGCTATATTTATGCTATGCTATTATTGCTATGCTAATCAGCGACGGAGCTCGTAAGTGTGTTTGTGAACAAAGCACATGTAACGTACAGTGGTGCTTGTATCAATCGGCCGAGTGCGGGATTCGAACTCGGAACCTCGAGATTACGAATCCAACGCTCTACCGAATGAGCCACAGACCGACTCCTATGAGATCATTTAAGAATACGGATGAATCTTTATGTTTTCTGTATATTGATTGAAAGGTTAATGAAACTTCATGAACTCTGTGGAAGTAAATCGAGATGAATTATTACAATCTTGTAAAGAGTTTAATAGCTATTAAAGATCCTTAAGAGGAGGTCGAGTATATATGTCCTATTGTAATAAAAAAATGGATTTTTTAACAAAAACTAATAATTTTAGCAAAAAATAAAGAGAAAGCCCCATCTTGTATCATAAAAAGCAATATTTTCTTTGATTAGGAAAAAATTTTTTTATCGATTCCTTTTGAAAAAAACCTTGAAAAACATAAAATATCGAGGTTTGGATGGACAATTCAGTTTTTCAAAGTTTTCTTTGAAACGAAGCGATAAAAATAATTTTTTCTCATAAGAGAAAATATTACTTTTTAGTATACGAGATGGGGCTTTCTTCTTATTTTTTGCTACAATCATAAGGTTTTGCAGAAAATTGAATTTTGTTATTATAAAAGGATAGAGATGTACGACCTGCTATTAATAAAATACCGTGAAAATTATTTATGATTCTCAGTAACAATCTTGAAGTTATAAAAAAATATACATATTATTAAATTTTTTTAACTCTTGAAATAATTAAGCATACCATGGAATTGTTTGATAGTGGAAATAAAGCCATTTTACACGACTAAGCTATAAATTTTTTTTGTGAATAAATACAATAAATCGCACTAATTTATTAATACTAGGCAATTTTTCAGTTTATTAATAAGTTAATTTAATTAATACTATGATATGCCCTTCAAAAATCACTATTCAATATATTAGAAATTCATAAAGAATCTGAAGAAGTCATAATCATATTTTTTGATATATGGGGATATCCACAAAACTTTTAATTGTCTAGTAACAGGTCATATTACAGCTGTTACTGGGTTACCGCATGATGCACATTGTTTAAACTAGGTTCAAATCTTTTGTGCTATCCTGTAACTCTATTTCTGATATATTTTGTAAATGTTTAACAAACGGCGCAGTAGATATTTCTATGAAACATTCATTTTTACACATAAAAGATTACCGTAATTTATCTTATGTGTAAATTTACTTTTTATAGAATTATCTGCTGCGCCGTTTGTGGCACATTTACAAAATACATCAGAAATAGAGTTACAGGATAGCACAAAAGATTATAACCTAGTTTAAATAATGACCTGTTACTAGAGAATTTAATGTTGGATGGATATCCCCATATAATACCATAGTGGTACACATGAAATTGGAAAGGTTCTAAAAATATATAAATTACAATAACTTTTCTGATGAGGATATATTATTCAGATTAATATTATTTTTAAAATTAGATAACATTATTTTTATTTTTAAGAGCATGACGAAGCTTCCAGTGTTCTAATAATATTTCCAATCCCAAGTTATGAATAAACAATGCGTTTAATAACATTTTTTTGCGACAAAGAAAAAATTTGTAAGATTCAACTCGAGTGCGGACAACTCAAGAAACCCACGAAAATACTACATAAAAAGTAGTAATACAAACTTTTAATGTAACGTATTTGAAAAGACGCGTAGTCTTTTTTCCAACGAATTTTTACCTAAATTTGTTGGATGATTTAGAAAAGAAAAGAGCGTGGTTCTTTTCCTTTGAAATTTTATCTAATCATGAAATTCCCTAACTAATCTTATTTTGAATTTACCCTTGTTTGAATAAAAATGAATTGACACTTAATTTTACTTTAACTTTGAATCCTTTAATTGAATTAAATTTAAGTTTACACTGTATTTGACTTTACCACTAATTTTGCACACAAAGATCTATTAATTTGCAAAAGAGAAATTAAATGATTCTACTGATACAAAGCAACTAACCTTGCGGTTGTAGTTGCTTTGTTTTGATTGATTTTATCTAAAATTTACACTTTATTTATCGGGAAAGGATTCACTCAATAAATACACAAATATAAAGGAAAAAGCCATGTGGCATAAAAACCCTTGATTTATTCCTACAACTTTACACACTATTTCCCGCACGATTATATTTTTATTCGCACGCACGCAAAGATGAAAGAAGAAAAAAGGCACAATGAAAATTTGTATAGCCGCGGCTTAGGTGGGCGAAGGTGATGCGTTGATTCGCAATCGACCGTTCGTCGCTGTACGGAAACTTGTCCGCACCAGTAAAAGCCCCAGTTAGCTTTTGAAAAGAAAGAAATTTAGAACGAAATTTGATGTTCTCGCAAGAGACAAGACCGCTCGAGGCGATGTCACGCTTGATACTAACTATTTTTTTCGCGGCACTTGAAAAGTCTCCCTGTTCTCTCCCCACTTTCGTCTATGAGCTGACTTAAGGGAGGTGAGAACAGGACTGTAAGTGCTGCCGCTCATCATCGTTTTTGATTTTTACATAAATTTATGTTGCGACGCAACAGTATTTTAAGATTAGGTTTGTCGAGCTTGATATAATTTCCAATCCAAGTTCATAAAAAATTTACAAGTTTAAATGATTTTTTATTTTAACAAAAATTATTGTATTAACATAGCTTTAGTGCGGACAAGTCATTATATTTGTTTTTCTCATCCGTGCTGAGTAAGCGGCCTATAGCGCATGCGTTTTCGGGGTAGTAAGTAGCTAATAGCGCGCGCTGCGTGTGTTGTTTTTTGAGGGCGTGTGTTTCACAGCTATGTATAATATTATTTTGTATTAAATCACGTAAATACGTTACATTCTGTAAAATAATGTCACGCAAAAGCGTTAATTAATGTAAAATCGCAAAGGTTTATACAAGCGCAGCGCCCTCATACTTTATCTCATCGACCATATGATGAATTTTATACTCTATCTCGCTTTAACCTCTGATAAAGTAAATCGTATCATCTATTCTTGTATTATTTTTACATTAACGAAATCGTAATTATTCCGTATAAACGTGAAATTGGTGAACTAAAAGTATGTAATTTAATTACAAATAATAGTACCAAAAAGTATTGAAATATACTATTGCGAGTCAGTCGTACGGCAGATATGAGAGAGAGAGAGTCTCGGGCAATGGCGCTATACGCTACGCTCGTGCGCCAACTTGCCCTCGTGCGCAATAGTCAACTAAACCTTACTCGTTACACAATATACTATTAATTTACGAATTTAAAATGATATTAATGAAATAAAAAAAGCAAAACTTGATTGCTGTAGCTCCAACATCAGATAAATATTACGGAAAGAAAGATAATGAATCACCCAAATTCACAATTTTATAAATTACAACTGAATCACTGGAAAAATAGTTGCATACAATCGACTTTTCCAAATTTTATGAGTAACGGCTTATAATTGAAATTTCAATGTCGGAACGATTCGGAAAACTTAAAACATTTATCAATTTTCATTTCATAATAGTTCTTAAACATTCTTTAAAGACCGGAAAAATATTTGTTCCGATTCTTTTAGAAATTTTAGGTCATTTTAACGAGGATATAACTGATGATGATGTAACAAAATTCAACTGCAATAATCACAAATTTTCCAATCGAAAATGTTTCCATAAATAATTTCCATAACTTTATAATATCCGCGAAAATAATCATAATCTTCATAATTCTGCAAAAATGACGATTTATATTGACTTTTTCATAAATTTAAGTAACTTATAGAAATTTTCTCAAATTCAATTTACTTGTTTTTGTCATAAAAAACGAAAGATAATTAGTCTCAAAGCAGACTTAACGTAGGTAAATATTATTTTTTTATATACGCTTTTCTTATATTCACCTTCATGTCTGTTTGCATGTTTATCTGTCTGTAATCAAATCTTGCGCGCTCGATTTCAGGCACTTTTTGACAGATATAAATTCTGACAATTGGCATAGACTTTGGTCTTGGATGACAATACAATAATCAGTTGTCATTTTGGTACCTGGACATCCAGGTCGATGATAATGGGTGTGAAAAGTCATCTCCGAGGAAGTATAAATGGGGAGGCTTTCTTTGGGTCAAGGCGAGTTTCTCGGGGGTTTTCAGGGTTGCTAAAACCGAATTTGAGATCAAACAATTGCCACAAAGTGATGCACGTTGTCCAGAATACGCATGGACGTCGTCTCCGAGGAAGTACAAGTGGGGAGGCTTTCTCTGGGTCGAGGTGGGTTCCCCGGGGGATTTTGGGGCTGCTAAAACCTAATTCAAGGTTTGAAAGTGAATCTATAATGCATAATAATGATTTAGGATGAAGAGGTCGAACTGGAGTACCAAGTCGCCGATAACGGATGTACCTGAGTGTAATCTTCGAGAAGTCTGGTTGCAATGTAACTCTAAATGATAATAAAAACAATTTTAACTTAAAAATAGAAAATACAAAATTTTAAAAATATGCTTTAAAAATAAAATACAATAATTGAATAAATAGACTAAAAAGTATAAAATAAATAAATTGACTTTTTTTAAATTTTTTAAATAATAGCGCTTATTACCTGTATATCGGAATGATGTTTGATGAAAAAATGTTAAAATTATTCACTAATTACAATAGTAATATGCTTTCTGGAAGTTAAATTTCGCTGGCATTATTCGAACGAAAAATTCATAAATTAGTAGGGATACTACCGCAAATTTATATGCGAGATGATTTGTATGAATGATCTTTATATATGGGTATCGACTACGAGTAAATCAACATATTTCATGGAACTTGCATGAATCTTAAACAATTGTTCTTTTAAAATCTTTTTATTTCCGAGTATTCTCCGACCTAATCAAACAACCTTAGAATCGAAATCTAAAAGAATCTCCAAGTTTCATTTGACATAGTCCCTGCAAATATCTGTAAACTTCATAATCGGTATGGAAAATTTCAAAATTCATTCATATAGACGAATTCCAGGTAGCCAGGATCACCTAGATATTGTGAGATGTCATCTCGGAAACGTACATGTTATTAATAAATAATGGCTAAATTTCAAAAGATATTCTTGTAGACAATGTTTATCTTACTCGGAACATCCATGTTTGGCTAGATAACATTTGAAACAACTTCAAAGTAGTTATTAAACTATAAGTTGAATTTCAAAAGTTTTAGCTGTAGATGATGTATAAGTTGTCATTAACACCTAGGTATCCAAAGACGGCGATCGTGGGTACCACAGCATAATAAATAACTATTTTTTAAATATTGTCTACATCGATAAGGTAAAGTATGTATATATGTATATATATATATATATATATATATATATATATATATATAAAGTTAAATATGTGTTTGTATGTGTGAGCGTGTGCGTGTGCGTATGAGTTGAAATTAAATGTTCCATATAAACTTGAATAAACCTGTGTGTGTACGTGCGATTCTACATGAAATGTCCCTTATGTATATATATATATGTTTATATCATGCTTGTAAGTCGACATGAAAAGTCCCACGTACATGAACGCGTGTGTGCATGCATGCGAATTGACATGAAATGTCTCATATATATAAACCTAAGGGTACTTAGATAGGTGTGTACAAGTTGTCATGGAATGTCCCATATATATATAGAAAAACCTGTGCTTGCGAGTACGTGCAAGTTGACATGAAATGTCCCATATATATATATATATATATATATATATATATAAACAAAAAAATTGCGGGTAAACGTGAGCAATTTGATATGAAATAGACCATATATACATATGCAAAAACCTGTCAGTAAGGTCGTACATGAGTTGACATGAAGAGTCGCATGTATATAAAAGCGTGTATGCATGAATGCAAATTGACATGAAACGTCGCATATATGTAAACCTGAAAGAAATCGGATAGGTGTGTGAGAGTTGTCATGAAATGTTCCATATATATAGAAAAGCCTGTGATTATGAGTACATACGAGTTGACATGAAATGTCCCATATATATATATATATATATATATATATATAATCCTGTGTGTGTGCATGCGCATTGGCATGAAATGTCCCATATATATAAACCTGTATGTGCGTGCGTTGAAATTTACAGAAAAAATCCCATGTATATTAACGTGTGTGTGCATGAATGAAAATTGACACGAAACGTCCCATGTATGAAAACCTGAGAACTCGGATAGGTGTGTGAGAGTTGTCATGAAATGTTCCATATACATAGATAAGCCTGTGATTATGAGTATGTACAAGTTGACATGAAATGTCCCATATATATATATATATATATAATGCTGTGTGTGTGTATGTGTGCGTGCGCATTGGCATGAAATGTCCCATATATATAAACCTGTATGTGTGTGCGTTGAAATTTACATAAAAAATCCCATGTATATTAACATGTGTGTGCATGAATGAAAATTGACATGAAACGTCCCATATATGCGAACCTGAAGGAACTCGGATAGGTATGTGAGAGTTGTCATGAAATGTTCCATATATATAGAGAAGCCTGTGATCATGAGTACGTACGAGTTGACCCGAAATGTCCCATGTATATATATACACATATATAATCCTGTGTGTGTGCATGCGCATTGGCATGAAATGTCCCATATATATAAACCTGTCTGTGGGTGCGTTCTAATTGACGTGGAATGTCCCACGTATGTATGTATGTATGTATGTATATATACATATATATATATATATATATATATATATATATCAACTTGTCTGTATGTGTGCGTTTGGGTCGACACGAAATGTTGCATATATATGAGCCCAGGTGCGTATGTATGTGCGCGTCCACATCTGTTTTTCTATATACATATATATGATACAAATTCCTTAGTACGTTTAATTAAAAAGGAATTGTGGAATTTTTAATTAAAGCCCTCGAATTCACAAATCATAATCATAACTGACGCTCTTTCAATTCACGATTACATTTTGATTTCTTAATTGAAATTTATTTAATTAAGGATTCCTTTTGATTTTGGAATTAAAGCCCTTTCAATTCACGATTAAATTTTGATTTCTTAATTGAAATTTATTCAATTAAGAATTCCTTTTGATTTTGGAATTAAAGCCCTTTCAGTTCACGATTACATTTTGATTCCTTAATTGAAATTTATTTAATTAAGAATTCCTTTTGATTTTGTAATTAAAGCCCTTTCAATTCACGATTACATTTTGATTTCTTAATTGAAATTTATTTAATTAAGAATTCCTTTTGATTTTTTAATTAAAGCCTTTTCAATTCACGATTAGATTTTGATTTGTTAATTAAAATATTTTTAATTATTAATTTAAAAGGAATTGTTAATTAAATAAAACTCTAATTACGAATTCAAAAAGGATTTGTGAATTAAAATTTATTTAAAGCCCAAAATGATTTAAATATTTGCAACCCTGTATCACAGAAACATAGCATTCAATTCGAAATTTTTCCGAGCCTATAAGTTGAACCTCTTCACTTCGTCCATAATCTAAAGGATCCTTTGTTACGTTGTGTCTACGCATTCGTTTTCGACTCTGATCAAAATCAATATTATTAGATGTCTTTTTATCTAAAGACTCGTAATATTCATAATTGTCTCTCATCGACTGAATACTAGATCTTAAAGATTTTAAAAGCGCGATAGATGTACAAACGTCTGAATTGTAACTTTGTAATTTGAGACTAGTTATATTTACTTTACTTAATATATCATTCCAAAAAAATGTGAAATATTAGTTTCTAATTTTGTTAAAAATGTATGAAGTCCTTTTGATTCAAAATTATCTTCTGACAATTCTTCCAATAAGTCTTTATATACTTCAAGTACTTTAAATAGCGATTGAACAGCCTCTGCTCGAGAACTCCATCGCGTTGTACTCACTCTTTTTGGTACTGCTGCATGAAAGTTAAAAATCGCTCGATCGGTTCATTATTTTCGATGTATCGAACAGTCAAACAAAATTGATCTTTATGTCCTACATCCGTTGTTGAATCAATGGAAATCGAGTAATATTTAGATTTCTTAATATGTTTTATTATTGTATTAAGCAAACGATCATTCATGATTTCAATTAATTCATTATAAATAGTACTTGATAATTAACTTTACCCTTACCACAGTGGCTATATTTGAGAATATGAGATTTTAAAAATTCGTCTTGAGTAGCAAGTAATTCAATAGCCCCAAGAAAATTTCCATTGTTAGATACTCCTATAGTTTCATTTTCTCCCCTAAAAGACAAATTTCTTTCGGCTAAAAATATTATCACACTGATTACTCTTTCAAGCACTTTTTTCCAATAAGTTATTTCATCTCCTATTTGTTTTTTTACATTAATATCAATTCGTCCGCGAATTGATGCTCGCATAGTGAAATCATACACAGCTTTGACATGACTTTGAGATCTTTCATGTTCATCCAAGCGAATATACGCATTTTTCCAATCACAAAAACCGTCCTGCGTGAATTGTGATTGTGTTGGACTAAGAAGCTTGCAATGAAAACAATATAGTTTTCCAGTATTTGGAGAAAAACATAGCCACGATCGTTTAATAGATTCTCCATTTTTAAAGTTTCTCTCAAACATAGACACCTTACATTTTCGCTTCACCTTACTTCCATCTTTTGTACAAATCATTTTAATTCTATTATTTCAGCGTTATTATTTTGTACTTTACAGCTACCTGTAGAGATCCAATAATCTACGTTTATACATAAATTGCTAGGCCACTTGGAAATATCGAATTCATTATTTATATTTTTCGCACCATAAAAAACATCGTTTTCTTCCTGACTAATAATTTCATTCGTTGAACTATTCGTGTTGGTATCTTTTTGATCATTAATTAAGATATTTTTTTCTTGAAACGTATTGCCCTTAAAATATATTACATACATTAAATTAAAAATTTAAAATATATAAAATATTAATAATCTTGAATTACAAAAATTCTATTTAGAAGAAAAAAAATTTTTAAATAATGTAGGATTATTTACTTACATTTGGCTTAGAATGCTCATTTTTAATTGTGGCGGGAAATCTCGTCAGATTGTTTGTGTTTGTTTCAGTATTTTTTTCGTAAAAAATATTTTTTCTTGAATCGGATGATCCTTAAAATTTTTATGTTTAATTGTATTATAAAATAAATAATATATCAGGAAATCTACATGAGAAAAAATATAGGTTCGAAATTTATTTACATTTGACTCGGAATTCTCATTTGCAGAAGTGGTAAGAAGATTTGTTGTAGAGAAAAAATCTGTCAATTTATGAGTCTTAGATAGTAATATTTCATCTTTTCGCTGTACTTCTTTTTCTCTTTCAATTTTTCAAACCCTGATTTGTACATTCGTTTTCCCTTATGTCGATCATTTGATCGATCATTCATTTTATTAGATACTATTTTACTATACCTGATAAAGGGAAATAGTATTCAATTTCTGAAATTTAAACTGACTATAGCACGTGCAAAAATAGGAAATTGTACGAAAATGAAATTATAGAAAATGATTTAAAAGCTTCTTACGTTACCTTGTAAAAAATAACTCGATCATGAAAGGTTAACTTTACTTAAGTATTATTGTTTGTTTAGTTTTTTATAATTATAATCTTCTTACATATATAAAATGCACAATTATTATCACTAAGACTGTTAATTGGAAAACCTAATTGAAATCTTACAGCTCACAACAATCTTAAGTTTTTATATCAGAACTCAATACAAGACAAAATATATTTTCTGCTGCAGAAATTTATTTTCTATGCCATATACAACAAATGAATAGCTGACCCAGTCGATACGTCACCTGAAGTCGATAAGTTAGTTAAGCAACCTTTAATGTACCCGCTAATTCAAATTAAACCTAAAAATCATTGCACGGATTGTTTAATGTACCTACTTTTATATTTTCGTTATAAAAAGTTTGTATTCTATTGCCACAAAAATTTCTGTCATTATTTAATTTAACTAATAACTTATTTAATTATTATTTAATTTACAAAATATATAATAATATGTAATAAATTGTCTAATTATTTTTCTTATAAGCTTAAATTAGTAGTAAAAAAATAAATGATATTTCAATTATACTGGTTGAAAATTATATATCTTTTAATTAAGTACGAAAATTTTTTTCACTGGTGGGGGCCTATTTTGGTGGGGGCCCATAGGCCAGTGCCTAGTATGCCTAGTCTATAATCCGGCACTGAATCAGTAAAATATATTCTTATTTCAATAACAATCTTATAGGAATAATAGAATAAATATATTTGGTTCGATAAATATTTCATTAAAATAATTAAATATATTATTGAACATTAAAGTAATTTGATGAAAGTGGTAATATAATATTTAATTAAATTAGTGAAACATATTCTTGTTTCAATAACAAATTCATAGAAATAATATAATAAATATATTTGGTTTTATAAATATTTCATTAAAATAATCTAATACCATTGAACATTAAAGTAATTCAATAAAAGTGGTAATATAATATTTAATTAAATCAGTGAAATATATTCTTGAGTCAATAATGATTCTATATAAATAATAGAATAAATATATTTGGTTCAATAAATATTTCATTCAAATACTTAAATATATTCTTAAACATTAAAGTGATTCAATGAAAGTGGTTATACAATATTTAATTAAATCAGTGAAATATATTCTTGTTTCAATAACAATTTCATGAAAATAATAGAATGAATCTATTTGGTTTAATAAATATTCCATTAAGATAATCAAATATATTATTAAACATTAAAGTGATTTAATAGAAGTGTTAAAATAATATTTAATTGAATCGGTGGAATATCTTCTTGATTCAACAACAATTTCATAGGAATAATAAAATAAATATTTTTGGCTTAATAAATATTTTATTAAAATAATCAAATATATTATTTAACATCAAATTAATTTAATAAAAGTAGTAATATAAGATTTATTTAAATCAGTAAAATATATTCTCGTTTCAATAGGAATTTGATAGAAATAATAAAATAAATATATTTGGTTCAGTAAATATTTCATTAAGATACTCAAATATATTATTGAACATTAAAATAATTTAATGAAAGTGGTAATATAATATCTAATTAAATCAGTAAAATATATTCTTGTTTCAATAACAAATTCATAGAAATAATATAATAAATATATTTGGTTTTATAAATATTTCATTAAAATAATCTAATATTATTGAACATTAAAGTAATTCAATAAAAGTGGTAATATAATATTTAATTAAATCAGTGAAATATATTCTTGAGTCAATAATGATTCTATATAAATAATAGAATAAATATATTTGGTTCAATAAATATTTCATTCAAATACTTAAATATATTCTTAAACATTAAAGTGATTCAATGAAAGTGGTTATACAATATTTAATTAAATCAGTGAAATATATTCTTGTTTCAATAACAATTTCATGAAAATAATAGAATGAATCTATTCTGTTTAATAAATATTCCATTAAGATAATCAAATATATATTTTTAACCATTAAAGTAATTTATTAGAAGTGTTAATACAATATTTAATTAAATTAGTGAAATATATTCTTGAGTCAATAATAATTTCATATAAATAATAAAATAAATATATTTCGTTGAATAAATATTTCATTTAATTAATCAAATATATTCTTAAACATTAAAGTGATTCAATGAAAGTGGTTATACAATATTTAATTAAATCAGTGAAATATATTCTTGTTTCAATAACAATTTCATGAAAATAATAGAATAAATGTATTTGGTTTAATAAATATTTCATCAAGATAATCAGATATATTTTTTACTATTAAAGTAATTTTTTAGAAGTGTTAATACAATATTCAATTAAATTAGTGAAATATATTCATGAGTCAATAATAATTTCATATAAATAATAAAATAAATATATTTGGTTTAATAAATATTTCATTCAACTAATCAAATATATTCTTAAACATCAAAGTGATTCAATAAAAGTGGTAATACAATATTTAATTAAATCAGTGAAATATATTCTTGATTCAGTAACAACTTGATAGAAATAATAGAATAAATATTTTTGGTGTAATGAATATTTCATTAAGATAATCAAATATATTATTAAACATTAGAGTAACTTAATTGAAGTGTTAATACAATATTTAATTAAATTAGTGAAATATATTCTTGATTCAATAATAATTACATAGAAATAATAGAATGAATATATTTGGTTTAATAAATATTTCAGTACGATAATCTAATATATATTATTAAACATTAAAGTAATTGAATAAAAGTGGTAATATCCCTGTCAAAAAAAAAACATCTATAAATATAGCTAAAAATATAGATAAAGAAAATACAGCCATATTGATGAGTATTATAGCTATATTTATGAGTTTTTTTAGCTGTATATCTATGAGAAATATAGCTAGATTTTCAGTTAAATTTCTAGCTATGATGGGCTAAAATAGGGATTATACCTATAAATATAGGTGAAAATATTGCTAAAAATCTAGCTATATTTCTCATAGATATACAGCTGAAAAAACACGTAAATATAGCTGTTATACACAATGTAGCTATATTTTTACCTATATTTTTTAGCTATATTTATAGATGTTTTTATTTGCAGGGATAATATTTAATTAAATCAGTGAAATATATTCTTGTTTCAATAACAATTCCATAATAATAATTGAATAAATATATTTGGTTAGACCGGATTTGGTTCGGTCGTTGAGTTCACAAAAAGAAATAAATTCCTTCTTATTGGGAACCAGTTTGTAATCCCAGGACTCACCTGTCACCTTTCAACTAAATATTTATAAAAATTAAATACTAATTTAGTTTTTAGAATAACCAAATTTTTATAAAAATTAATATTAAGTTTTAATTATTTAAATAAATTTCTCCTTTTGTCTTTTCCTTTTTTTATTTTTTTTTTATTTAATAACTAATACACATTTTTGTTATTTATTAAATATAATAATTTTCTTAGGGTGAAATCAGATGGAGCGGAAAATAGACGACGGAACGTCACAAAACATTCATTCCGTCGCCTTGTTTTCCGTCAAATTTTTTCCCTATATTCACATGGCGTGGAATGTAGCTGAAAAATTGTTGAAAATAGCATACAAATGTATCCGCGAATTTTAAATTAACAACAAAAATGTTAAAAAAGTTGGAAATAATCACCTATTGTTATTGTAATGAGATTCTTTTTTTATAAAAATAAAATATAGTTTGTTATTATAACCAAATATTTCAATTAACATCATTATTTTTTAATTATAAAATTGCTAATCAACGTCACAGAACTTCTATTCCGCTCCATGTGAATATAGGGAAACAAATTTGGCGGGATAATAGAAGCGTCACAGACTTTTTGAAATTGTTTAAACAAATAGTTAACCAAAATAGAATTTAAAAGTTTGATTGAAATTAAAAGTACAGCTATGGAAAGCAAATTAAAAATATTACGTGAGGTTATTGAGGCACTAATAATTTTTTTAAACAAAATAAAAATTGATGTCGTCTATTACGTCGTCTTTACTCCATTGGCGGAATACAAAGATGCGGAATTGAGGTTCTGTGACGTTCCGTCGCCTATTTTCCGCTCCATCTGATTTCACCCTTACGATTCAATATTCCAGGAAGAGAGGGAGAAGATATATAAATGTATCCCTTGAAGTTCCGTCCTTTAATCTCCGCTGAAATTAACTTATTCCTACACGGTTAAGTTATCCGTGGCCAGATTAGGTTAGATTCTTCAACTCTCGGTCGTCTAGCACTCAGCTAATTTATTTGTTTATGTAGTCACTTGTCATTGCTTGTCTTTTTCACTAAATATTTATTTATATAAATAGGTTTCTAATCTATTTATACAAAAAAATTGTAAATTTATATTTTTCTATATTTTAATTTTTGCTATTAGCGAAGTAGGTTTCTAAGCTACTTCCTAATGAATTTTATGATAAATAAACTGATTTAAAACTAACACTGACTTTATCTCAGTGGACCAGCAGAGCCGACCTTGGCGGTTGCTATCGTATTATGACAAAAGGCGAAGAGTGACGTAGGGGGCTGTTATTATTGCCTTGAGCCGGGCGATCGAGAGATGGGAAATCCAATCAAAACCTGACATGCAGCTGAAATTTCTAGGACAGAAAATCGTCCGATTGTTTTAGAGTTCATTGGCTTGCTTACCAATGAATTCTTGTACTTTCTTCTCCGCCTCTTCTTTACATTTGAAGTTTTCGCAATTTTTAAGAATGCTGACTCGGGACATCGCATGGAACTACTTTTTGTTTGAATTGAAAAAAAAATAGGTTAATGAATAATTCCAATCTTTAATATAATTCATTTAAAAATTTATAAGGGTTTAGTTGCATGGGATGTCACACCTTCCCCCTCAGGTCGATTGTCGTCCCGACAATCAGCGTGAGAGTTGCAGAACGGACCGAATCTTACAGATGTAGTATATATAAACAAAAACGATTTGCGAGACATTGAGTCATAATTTGGCTGTTTTATTTTGGTTACCCTATAACTATAGTTTCTATAATAATAAAAAAATACATTGGTTAAATATGGATGTATAGGTAGTAGTATTTATATATATATATATATATATATTTTTTTTTTTTTTTGTATAGGTCACTGAAAGAAATACACTATTAATTACAAGAAAATATACCATTCAATTATTTTATAATCATTTTGATTTTAGATTGTCGTTAATTTGTAAGGTTTTGGAATGTATATAGTATCGGTGCCTATAATATTACAAAACTTAAAAAGAAATATTGTTATAGTACATAGAATATTAAATTTAATGTTTTAAGTTGATGATTTAAGTTCTTGAATGTTTATTTGAAATCTTCTTTGAAAGGTGATGATTGAATCGTTACGTGGTTGCTTCTATTAAGGTCAGGCGTAGGTGATGCTGTGTTGAGGTAAGTCTGCATCAAGAGAGCAAACGGAGAAGGAACGTTCGAGATTTCGAGCCTCGTGGTTAGTACTGTCCGTATTATTGTTGTGAGGGTTAGGTAGTGTTGATATTAATAAGGTTCGACGATTGGGAGTAATCTGTTGGATAGGCTGTAGAGTAACATAGGTAGTTTCGGGTTTAGTTACTGATCGTCCTTTGGTGCGTTCTTCCAGTACTATGGTGTTAATTCTTCTGCAACGCCTGTTTTGTCTTTTACATTTTGGGAATTTACATTTCCAACTAAGAATAATAATTATTGTTATTATTAGTAAATTAGTAGTGAATCCGGCGGCAATATACGTATAAGTGCGGTTGCGTTCATGATGTTGTGTAGCAATATCCTTAAATTTTGATTCAATTTCGTTTAATGAAATAATATCGTTATTTTCTTTCCATTTCTTTAACTGAGTAGTCGTTTCGATCTCTAAAGTTTTCGGTATTGTGAAAAAGGTAGTAGGCTGTTGTAGGGACAATAATGGTGGAAGATCGTAAGTTATGTTGGGGTTGTAAACGTAAGTTTCATTTATTTCTATGGTGTTTATTCAATAAATGGTTATATGTTGATTGTACGCGGTGCATTGGCCCTGTAAAGTAAAATTCCGGTTCCTAATAGTTGAACGTTAATGTCTGGTTTGCCTGGACACGAGATTAGTAGAGGTATTGGATTCAATGTAGAGAAAAGCCATTCATCTGTTGAATCTAGTTTCTTCCAATGAGGTGTGGGATTAGTACTTATTAATAACTTGCAACTTCTTATGGCTTGTGAAGTTGGTTGTGAATATAAGGAATATTCACAATTTGGCGAGCTTGAAGGAGAAAGTACAGGGTATTTGGGTAAACAAAGAAGAGAATGTTTACTTTTTAAACAATCGTTTAAGTAAGTAGAATCAGCTAAGAAATATTTTTGTGAGTCAGGTGTAACTATTAAGTTGGTAAATTCCGGTTTTATACTCGCATACCCTGTGAAATTGTTATAAATTTCCTTAGGGACTGGTAAAGCATGTATTTTGTAGTTTAGAAATTTAGTATGATCTGTAAGTGGGAAGTCTATTATAATGTTCATTTTGCCTTGAATTAAGAAAATGTTAGTTTTAGAAAGTGTCAATAGCTTTTCTAAGGTTATTGTAGTATGATCTAGAGGAAGAGCGTGGTCTACGTTTTGTTTGTTTATTTCAGTAAGTAATGATTTGAATTGATTTTGACTTAGAATCAATGGATGTAAGTGTCCATGTGAAGTACCTCCAATTGTTTCAAGCAAAGTTTTCAGAGATTCTATGTGATAGTTTATTGATTGTGCAAATTGTGCCGACCATATGACCATGGATTGGATTGCAACACTTTTGGATTGCTCTGTTGATGTTGTATTGATTAGAGATAAAATTACATTATGTAATCTGTTTAATTATTTTTCATTATTATTAAGTTTTTGATGGATATGGTTTAGGTTAGAACTAACTATATGCGTTTGGTTCGCTGCAAGTTTAGCGACAGATTCCTGGTTTTCGTGCTAGGAGTTTATTTGTTGATTGATTTCTTCTCTGTCTTCTGCGTCCATGGTGCCGAACAGTTTTTTGCTGGCTCATCCTATAAATTCTATTGGTGCTTCTCTTTTGGTTAAGATAGGGGATAGGTCAGTCTTATGTGATTCTGAGGTCACAGGGGTGAAAATGTTAGAAAGTTCGTCGTAACGAGCTTGTAATTCATTGAGTTGTTTTTGATAATGGTTTAAAGGAATGAATTTGTTACATTGGTTATCGAATACCTTTACGTAGTCGTTGAAAGTTTTCTGTAATTGTTTCTTTTTCCAAGGGATTGGGTCCTTTAGGTTTTGTAGATCCAGGATTATGGTTATTCTGCAGTGACTGCGTATAAGTTTTACTTCGCCCAAATTCTCATAGTAAATCCCTGGATTTTTATGTAATTGAATGGTGCGGTAAGTAGTCTTTTTAAGCTGCGCTTGTGCTAACGATGAAATTAATGTTAGGACAGTCATGATTGGAAGACGCCGATTCATGATTTGATGTATTACCTTTAATCTGTAACATAGACAATTTATAAGGAATATAGTTGTTTACTTTAAATTTTTGTTCAATAGAATAATTTTAACCATAGGCTTTCTTAACCTTATCCATATGTCTGATTAATTGTTTGCCATTAGTTGATTCGATAAGTACGTTATTGTTTTGATAAATTTCGCGCACTGTAAACCTACCGTTATAGTATTTATCTAGTTTTCCTTTTCGTGGTTCTTTTAGGACATATACCTCTGTACCAATTTCTAAGTTTTGAGGCCGAGCTTTTTTGTCATATTGTTGTTTACTTCTGTATTTCGATTGTATGAGATTGTCCCTAGCTACTTCTCGTAAATCTCTTAAACATTTGATTAGATCGCACAGATAATCGTTATATGTTTCTATGTTAAATTCATCCGGTGTTACCGTTGGGGTTCGTGCAATTTTTCCGAATATTAATTCGAAAGGAGTACAACCAATCGAAGAATGAACCGATGTGTTATATTCAAACATATCGAACGGAATTATTTTGTCCCAGTCCTGTTTGTCGGCCCGAGTGCGTAAATAATTAGCGAGCATGGCATGACTGCGCTCTAGAGAGCCGTTGGAAGATGGATGATAGGGTGTTGTTGTTATTAAGTTAATATCAAGGATTTTCGCTAGATTTTGTAGTAGCTGATTTCTGAAACTTCTATGGTTGTCTGACAATATCACCATAGGGACACCGAATTGTGCAATAAAGTTTCTTGCTATGGCATCTGCTATGGTTGTTGCTGTCAGATTAGGTATTGGAACCGCAACACAATATTTTGATACTGGGCATTGCATAGTGAGTATGTGTTTGTTACCGGAAGTCGTAATTGGTAGTGGCCCTACCGTATCGATGGCTATCTTATAAAAAGGTTCGGAAGGAGTATCAGTGATGATCATTGGTTCCCTAGTTCGAATCCGAACTAATTTTTGTTCTTGATAAATGTGGCATCTTCTTACAAAGTCCTCAATTTCTCTTTTTATTCCTTTCCAATAATAATGTTTTCTTATTCTTCGATATGTTTTCCCTATGCCTCGGTGTCCGCCGAATAAGCTAGTATGACACTTAATTAAAATGTCTTCTCTAGCTTCCGGTGACGGTAGTTTGTTTACTCCTAGGCATACTACGATGGTCACCTTTAAGTGTCGGAGGCAATTTAAAAGGATTTGTAGAAGTGCGTTTTGTGGAATTTTTGTTGTGATTTCTCCCCTTTTTGCTATTCTAAAAGATTTTATTTTTTTTTCTTCTAATATTTCGCCTAGGGCTTCGAAGCAACTTTTTAGGTCTGATGGTTTAATTTTATCCTCATGGTTCCTTGTAATTACTAAACTAAATATATATCTTTTCCGACATTTAGTTATTATTACGTCTCCGACTTCGGGTTCTGTTTTTCTTAAATCATTTTTGGTTATAGCTTGTATGTCATACAAAAGTTGATTGTTTTCTGAGTTCATCTGTAGATCAGCTGATACGAAGTGCACTAAATTGTCTTTAGTGAATGTTAAGCATTCTCTGGTGGTAAGGATTTTTAATTCCTTATATTTGTTAAAATATGGTTGTAAAGATTCCCACGAATCTTCTCCGTTGTTGTGGGTCTTGGGGATATATATAATATCCGGGATTTTATCAATCGAAGGTACCGTTTTATCGGGTATATATGGTTGAGTATTGGGGTGGTTGACTAAGGTTCGTTTTGGTAATTCGGGCTTCTTTGATATTGTCTGTTCCCTTTCCGATACTGGTTCCTTAATTGTAGATAACTTATTCCAATTCAGCGAGGCCTTATGGTGTGACGCGAAGGGTGTTGAGCGTGCTCTCGTTTCCTTATTTAGGGACTCTAAGGGTGTGGTAATCTTTGAGCTTTTAGAAGATTCGGAAATCAGAGGTTCGGTTTCGAGACGTTTTGGAATAAGACTTGACCTTCTTGTAGGTGTTTTGAGATTGTTCATGTCATCCTCATTGAGTTCTGATTCCTTTTCACTGTCACTTTGACTTATAGGTGAAAGGTGACACGCGTCTGATGGTCTATAAAGTCGTGAGGTAAATGGGGTAGATCGTCCCTTTGGTCCTTTTATAGGTGACTTATGTGTTAATGCTGTAGGATTTTTATAAGTTGGAAGTTGTGTAGCTTTTTCTCTTATATTTTCGTTTATCCATGCTGTTATTGTATCCTTGGATATTTCCTCCTTAGTTTTATTATTCGGTGAATTTGGAAGGGATTTAACTTCTCGAGTGTCGGGAAATGCTTTTCCTTGTCCAACTTCCCAGTCTATGCTGCTCCTGTCGCTGGAGTCATTGTATTGCTCGGGTTCTGATTCACCTTCTCCCTCAGGATCATCGTCAAGGTTCCTCAGATGAGAGTTCATTGAAAAATAAGAATCTTTTAACCCTTCTAAAAATTTTTTTGTTTCTTCTGGTGTAAAAGTAGTTTCTTCAAGTTCTTTTGTTATGTCCTTATAACTTTCTTGGCATTCTTCAGGTGCCAATGATTTCCTCATGGTTGATTGGAAACATGGGTTAGAGATTTCATCTTCTGATGAGGAAGATGATGAATCCATGGAATGGTGTGCAATTATAGTTTTTGTTGGTAGATAATTGGAAGCCGTGGGTTCGGCTGGACTAGACTTATCCGTATTGTCTTGTTCTGCTGGCGGTTTCGAAGAGTCACCGAGTGTATCCGTTTCGGATTCTGTCTCAGTATTGGACGGCTCGTTCTCCTTCTCTAGAAGCGAAGGCATGATCGAACGGTCCTTCAATGGTATAGGAATTATTTCCTCCTCAT
Source organism: Anastatus disparis (assembly GCA_017163975.1). Classification (NCBI taxonomy): domain Eukaryota; kingdom Metazoa; phylum Arthropoda; class Insecta; order Hymenoptera; family Eupelmidae; genus Anastatus; species Anastatus disparis. The sequence goes on along the minus strand of JAFFSR010000370.1, from coordinate 1,489,884 downwards.
AAGTGGCCAGAGACTCTACTCCCGCACTTTCGCTTTCGTTTTCGCTGTTCTGTGCTATGCTGGATTCTCCTGACATACTTATTGCAGTTGGTTGCATTTTAGTGTTGGGTTCATTTTGTTTCCTGAATTGAACTCGTTTTGCTATAGTACTTCCGTCAAGATTAGCTTGATTGCTCGTGAATCCAACTGGTGGTACTAAGGGTGCATTTTTACTTCCCTTTTTACGTCCTCTTGTTGGGTTTGGTTTTTCTTGATCTGAAGTATTTACCTTGTTAGTTGTTGATGCTTGTCTGGCTAACGATGCTTTCGTAGGTTTGGGCATTACAGTTCTGAGTGGATAAGCCATGGCCTTTCTAGGATCCGGTATTGATTCGTAATCATCGGAATCATCGGAATCATCGTCTATGGTAACGTCTACGGGATTCCTAGAAAGCGCATCGGCATTCATGTTTAGACGACCAGGTTTATATTTAAACGTGTATTGGTAACCTCTTAATCTGGCCCTCCAACGATTGAGTCTACTCATAGGGTCTTTTATACTTTCGATCCAAGTTAAAGGTTCATGATCACCATAGACAGTAAAGTGTCTTCTATAAAGATAATGCTTAAAATATAATATTGCAGATATTACTGCTAGACATTCCTTCTCGGTGGTGGAATAATTTCGTTTGCTTTTATTTAGAGAGCGAGACATGTAGGCCACTGGGCGATCCTGTCCTGGTTCTCCTTGACTAAGGACTGCGCCTAATGCATAATCTGATGCATCGACAGTTAAAATAAAAGGCTTATTAAAGTCAGCATTTATTAATATAGGTAATTCACATAATGCCCCTTTTAACTCGTCGAAGCTTTTCTGTTGTTCTTCGGTCCATTCAAATTTATGTTCTTTCTTTAATAATGTATTGAGCGCTTTTGATATTAGCGCAAAATCTTTAATAAATCGCCTGTAATATCCCGCCAATCCAAGAAATTGACGTACGTTAGTTATTGTTTTAGGTTTAGGAAAATTTTTTACTGCGTTTATTTTCCCTGAATCAGGTTTGACTCCGTATCTTCCTATTTTGTGACCCAAATAGGTGACCTCTGATTTTAAGAATTCACATTTGTCGATTTGTAGTCTAAGCCCTGCGTCTGATAATCTATTGAACACCTTTAATATTTTTTGTTTATGTTCATCCAAATCTCTGGCGTAAACAATGATATCGTCTAAATAGACAAAAATTTCGGTTCCTTGCATTCCTAGCATTACTTGATCGAGAAGCCTTTGGAAGGTTGGAGGTGCGTTAGAAAGGCCGAAGGGCATAACCGTGTACTCGTAATGCCCGTAGGGAGTGGTAAAAGCTGTCTTCTTTCGATCCTCTGGACAAACTTCGACTTGGTGAAAGCCGTTGGCCAGATCGAAAACTGAGAAGTATTTTGCTCCGCCTAATTGTTCTAATATTTCATTGATATTAGGGAGTGAATATGCATCCGGGATGGTCTTTTCATTTAGTTTTCGATAGTCAATTGCTAATCTGTAACGTTTGTTTCCTTGAGAATCTGGTTTCTTTGGTACTATCCATAATGATGAGTTATAAGGTGAGTTCGAGTTTTGTATTGAACTGTCTTGTAAAAGTTTATTTACCTGTTTGCGTACTTCTTCGTGTAAGGCTGGTGGGTAACGATAAGGTTTTGTATAGACGGGTATTTCATCCTTAGTATTAATTCGATGTCTTATATAAGTCGTACGTGATGGCATATCTCCAGGCAAGTAAAATAAATGTGGGAAGGTTTCAATAATTTCCTTAATCTGTTTTAATTCTTCTTTTGAGTGATGATCGCGTGTCATCCTGTTTATTATATATTCTATTCTATCTCGTTTAAAGTCATCATCCATTTCCTCTTCCGTATCAAATACTTCTTCCGATTCATCAAGTTCAAAGGGTATTAGGTCTTGAGGAGGTATCTCGATTTTGACTTTGTCTTCTCTAGTGTTAATTGCCATTGCGTAACAAGTTCTTCCTTTATTTCTTACCACAGCTTCTCCTAAGAAGACCCCAGGAGCGGTATTCACTCTAGGTAAATAGGCTTCACCATCTATTGATTGTTTCGTAGTTGGTAATTTTAAAGCTACCTTACTGCGTGGTGGTAAGCGATATACAATATTGCAACCGATTTTCTTACCTTTAGGATTTAGTTTCTTATTAGGGTTGTAAGGAGATTCATTTTTGGAAGAGTCTAAATGAGGTAATTGTTGTAAGGCATTAGAATCTCCCCTTTTGCTATTAGGGTTCGACTTCGTTAGATTCTCGTCCCCAGACGTTTGGTTTCTTTCACCTTTTGTTTCCATGACTTTTTCTTCATTAAAAATTATTCCACGTTCTTCGTCAAAACTTGTATTTGTTCTTTCTAAGAATGGTATAGGGTCTATTGGTCTTTTATCTATAATAAGTACTTGAAGCTTGTAGTCGACTTTAGCCTATTCGTCATTAAAATAAGGTGATCCTAATATAGCTTCGTGCGAAAGGGGTGATGATGTAGATAGTACATGAAAAGTGTGCATAGAATCGAGTATTTCCATTTCCACAGTGCCTACCGTGTCTATAGATAAGGAAGAAATTCCTGTAACGGTAATTGCTTCACTAGTATTGATTAATGTATCACCTTTAAGAGCGTCACGTCTCACTGCATTGATATCTGCTGCTGTGTCTAAAATAAAAATGCCCTTTCCATTCCTTAAGGTGGAAACGGTTAATTGTACTGTGGGGCAAGTTCCTCGACTTCTTGCGCAACGGATTCGCCCGCTCTGACTAGGTTGATTTGTGCTGGACGCGATGATAGGGTATTGTTCGCCGGTGCGTTCACTCGGCGAGCACCCTGGTAGTTTAAAGAACCATTGTTCACATTTGTATAAGGTCTGAATGGAGAGGTTGGTCTAGGATTATTATTAGTTTTATGGAAGTCATTGTTACGTGATTGGTAATAGGATCGTTGCTGATTAGGTAAGGGTAGGTTTGGCGGATTTTGAGGTTCAAATTGATTATTATTTGTCGAAGGAAAACCAGGATTCATTGCATAATATGCATAAGGGTTACATAAATTAGGATATATAGGTGGATAAAATGCAGGTGGATAAATAGGAAATTGATGATGTTGAAAATATGGACCTTGCGGTTCAAATGATGCCTTAGGAGTGGTACCACTTGTAGATGATTGTGTTCGTGGGTTCTTTAAGATACTAATGGGTGTATTAGTTTCTGACTTGGTTTGTTGTGCCTCTTGTCTATAGCTTAATTGTGGAGAAGCAATAATACGTCCTCCTTCAATCGTGGTATGTGGAAAAACGGTATCGGTATGATCGTAATGATAGGGAATATTTCGGTTAAATATCTCTGAGTCATTCCTGGATGTGAATCTAGATGGTTTCCTGGGATCATCAGTCTGATGAATCATTCTTATTTGAGGACGGTTATTACTGGATGAACTTAAATATTTCTCTAAATTTTTAGTAACCTCTAATGCTTCGTCAAGTATTTGTGGATTTGCGATAATAACTGCTGTTCTCCATTCATCTGGTAGTCCTCTTAAGAAAGCTTCAAGGGCTAAAATTTGTAATTGTGGGGTTTGGTTTATTTCTCGCTCTTCTTCTACTAGATTCTCCCTTATGGCTGCTTGAGCTAGGTTTACCAAGTAAGTTAAGCGTCCATGATATTCTCGCACATTTTCATTTTGGCCCATGCATGCATTGGTCAAGGTTTGAATGTAATATCCATATGATCTGCTAGGAGCAAATCTACTCTTTAGATGATCCTCAAGTTCGTCTATTGAATTGATCGTATGACCTAATATTGAGTGCCTAGCTTTTCCTTTTAATTTTGATATTATGGATCGTAAGAGTAATCTTTCCTGTGCTGCAGGAACCAATTGTCTTCCATTTTCAATGTCCTGAATGAAATCTTTTAGTGGCGGGTTGGTTCCATCAAAATACGGTATATGCACCGTAGCAGCTTGTATTGTTACGCTGGTAGCTAAGGATGTAAGTGCATCGTGTGACGTATTCAAATGTTCAAGTATTTGCAAACTTCTATCGGCTTGTAATTCTGCCTCGAACGCTGCTAATCTTCTGGTGCGTTCAGCCTCATCTTGTATTTGCATTATTTCTCGTCTAGTAGCCATATTGTATAATTATTATGTTTTACTATAGTGATTATTGTTTAAATTAGTTATAAATTTGGTTTTTATTATATTTTATTAAATAATTGTTTATAATATATTTATTTATTTTTGTTTATTTAATATTATTGTTTGGCATGTCAACGTTTGCTTATACAAAATAAAAATTTTGATGGTAATAGTATGAAAGAAAAGGTAACACAAAAATATAATGATTAAAAAAAATTTTCTTCTATTTTTGTTTGTTTTTTTTTTTTTTTAAATTATTAATCTAAAGTAATCAATTCTATATTATTTCTTCTAGCCGTTTCCAATATATGCATCGGTATCGTATGAACAACTTGTTGTTCAATTTGCGGCGGTGGTGGTGGAGGTTGTATAATTTCTTGCACTGGCTGTACTGCAATCACTCTATGAGGTGGTACTGTTGCTCTTGGTACAAGAATATGATTTTCCAAGTTTACGTTCTCGCCCTTTACCCAAGCAATGAAGCGTTCACGCTTCGCACCCTTTAATCCTAAGCGGTCTGCAACTTGACGTATTTTGTAATTTCGACCGGATTTAGTCATCTACTCCAAACAAATAGTAAATATTTGTTAGCTGGATCGAAATTAAAGTTAAAAAGGGAAGAGAGGGAAAAAAACTTTATTTTATGAGACCTCTCTCTATCGTCAATACCCTTTTCTTACCTTCCGGCAATTAAGGCATTTATAAGTTCAGCCTTGCAGCTAGAAATCTTATAAATGTTGACTCAAAAGAAAGGAAATCCAGAATTTTGGATGCTAATAAACTTTTCGTGCCTTTCGGCGCTCTAAGTATTTCATAAATGTAGCCTTTCAGCTATATAATTTATGAATTTAGCCAAAAATTCAGATTAATTCATAAAAGGTTATTATTTTATTAAAGTTTAATAAAAATTCCGTCAAAAGAATTTTTATTCAAGTTACTTATGAATCTGGGTCAGTGAAACGCTGACTTAGCGTTTTGCTGTTTGACTTTTAACGTCGCGAAGTTGTATGTAAATTTTTTATTTGTAGTATCGGTTATAAATTTCGAGTTATAATAATAGCAAAAAAAAAAAATCATTTATTAATTATTAATTATATTTAACACTAAAATTTAACTACTATAGAGTAGTACAAATTGATCCTCAATTTATAAATTTCTTTAGAGTTTTATTAAAAAGGAAACGAAAATTTACTTTATTAATTTAAAGGTAAACGATAGAAACACACAAGTTGTAAGATTATGCTGACTCTTAACTTTTGACTTGTAGATGATCGTTGACCGTACAATTGAAACAAAATGTTTTATTATTATTTTATATATTGTAATATTGAATTTCTTTATTTTATATTTTTATATTATATTATTTATAGAAATTTATTTATCTATTATATTAATTACCTATTATTATCAAGAATAAATTATTAATAAATATAATCAAAAATAAATTATAAATTGTTAAATAATGAGTATAATAATGATATCCAGGTCACAATAAAAATATTTGATAACGCAGCGGTCGTTGACCGAAGTTGATCGTTTATTAAAGAAATTTAGATATTAACGATATTTATTGAAATTGTTTTTATTTAATTATTTAAAATGATAATGTTTCAATAATAAATTATTTATATATTTATATAATGCCTTAAAAATCTAACTACTTTATGGTCGTGCAAATTTTATTTTAAATATAATAATAATGTATTTTTTTTAAACTATATATCTTGTTATTTCTTCATATAACAAGTTATATAGGGCGCAATTATAAATTTTAATAAAGTATTATTTATTGAAATTAAATTATAGTTTATAAAATTTTATTAACAGGTGAAAGGTCTTACTGGTTCCCCACAAGGGATGCCATTTGTTACGACCGGATTTGGTTCGGTCATTGAGTTCACAAAAAGAAATAAATTTCTTTTAATTGGGAACCAGTTTGTAGTCCCAGGACTTACCTGTCACCTTTCAACTAAATATTTATCAAAATTAAATTCTAATTTAGTTTTTAGAATAACCAAATTTTTATAAAAATTAATATTAAGTTTTAATTATTTAAATAAATTTCTCCTTTTGTGTTTTCCTTTTTTTATTGTTTTTTTATTTAATAACTAATACACATTTTTGTTATTTATTAAATATAATAATTTTCTTACGATTCAATATTCCAGGAAGAGAGATAGAAGATATATAAATGTATCCCTTGAAGTTCCGTCCTTTAATCTCCGCTTAAATTAACTTATTCCTACACGGTTAAGTTATCCGTGGCCAGATTAGGTTAGATTCTTCAACTCTCGGTCGTCTAGCACTCAGCTAATTTATTTGTTTATGTAGTCACTTGCACTTGCTTGTCTTTTTCACTAAATATTTATTTATATAAATAGGTTTCTAATCTATTTATACAAAAAAATTATAAATTTATATTTTTCTATATTTTAATTTTTGCTATTAGCGAAGTAGGTTTCTAAGCTACTTCCTAATGAATTTTATGATAAATGAACTGATTTAAAACTAACACTGACTTTATCTCAGTGGACCAGCAGAGCCGACCTTGGCAGTTGCTATCGTATTATGACAAAAGGCGAAGAGTGACGTAGGGGGCTGTTTTTATTGCCTCGAGCCGGGCGATCGAGAGATGGGAAATCCAATCAAAACCTGACATGCAGCTGAAATTTCTAGGACAGAAAATCGTCCAATTGTTTTAGAGTTCATTGGCTTGCTTACCAATAAATTCTTGTACTTTCTTCTCCGTCTCTTCTTTACATTTGAAGTTTTCGCAATTTTTAAGAATGCTGACTCGGGACATTGCATGGAACTACTTTTTGTTTGAATTGAAAAAAAAATAGGTTAATGAATAATTCCAATCTTTAATATCATTCATTTAACAATTTATAAGGGTTTGGTTCCATCAGATGTCACATAATATTTAATTGAATCAGTAGAATATATTCTCGTTTTAATAACAATTTCATAGAAATAAAAGAATAAATATATTTGGTTTAATAAATATTTCATGATACTCAAATATATCATTGAACATTAAAGTAATTTAATAGTAGTGTTAATACAATATTTAATTAAATCAACGAAATATATTCTTGATTCAATAACAATTTCATAGAAATAATAAAAACAATATATTTGGTTGAATAAATATTTTATTGAGATAATCAAATCTGTTATCGAACATTAAAGTAATTTAAAGAAAGTATCGATATAATATTTTATTAAATCAGTAAAATATATTCCTGTTTCAATAACAAATTCATAGAAATAATAGAATAAATATATTTGGTTTAGTAAATATTTCATAAAGATACTCAAATATATTATCAAACATCAAAGTAATTTAATGAATGTGGTAATATAATATTTAGATAAATCAGTGAAATATATTCTTGTTTTAATGACAATTTCATAGAAATAATAGAATAAATATATTTGGTTTAATAAATATTTCACTAAGATACTCATATATATTATTAAACATTAAAGTAATTTAATAGAAGTGTTAATACGATTTTGTATTAATTCAGTGAAATATATTCTTGATTCAATAACAATTTCATAGAAATAATAAAATAAATATATTTAGTTTAATAAATATTTCATTAAGATAATCAAATATATTATCGAACATTAAAGTAATTTAATGAAAGTATTGATATAATATTTTATCAAATCAGTGAAATATATTCTTGTTTCAATAACAATTTCATTGGAATAATAGAATAAATATATTTGGTTTAATAAATATTTCATTAAGATACTCAAATATATTATCAAACATTAAAGTTATTTAATGAAAGTGGTAATATAATATTTAAATAAATCAGTAAAATATATTTTTGTTCTAATAACAATTTCATAGAAATAATGGAATAAATACATTTGGTAATATAAATATTTGATTAGGATACTCAAATATATTATTAAACATCAAAGTAATTTAATGAAAGTGGTAATATAATATTTAATTAAATCAGTAAAATTTATTCTTGTTTCAATAGCAATTTCATAGAAATAATAGAATTAATATATTTGGTTTAATAAATATTTCATTAAGATACTGAAATATATTATCAAACAATAAAGTAATTTAATAGTAGTGTTAATACAATATTTAATTAAATCAACAAAATATATTCTTGATTCAATAACAATTTCATAGAAATAATAAAAACAATATATTTGGTTTAATAAATATTTTATTAAGATAATCAAATATATTATCGAACATTAAAGTAATTTAATGAAAGTATTGATATAATATTTTATAAAATCAGTGAAATATATTTCTGATTCAATGACAACTTGATAGAAATAATAAAATAAATATTTATGGTTTAATAAATATTTCATTAAGATACTCAAATATATTATCAAACATTAAAGTTATTTAATGAAAGTGGTAATATAATATTTAAATAAATCAGTAAAATATATTTTTGTTCTAATAACAATTTCATAGAAATAATGGAATAAATACATTTGGTAATATAAATATTTGATTAAGGTACTCAAATATATTATTAAACATTAAAGTAATTTAATGAAAGTGGTAGTATAATATTTAATTAAATCAGTAAAATTTATTCTTGTTTCAATAGCAATTTCATAGAAATAATAGAATTAATATATTTGGTTTAATAAATATTTCATTAAGATACTCAAATATATTATCAAACATTAAAGTAATTTAATAGTAGTGTTAATACAATATTTAATTAAATCAACAAAATATATTCTTGATTCAATAACAATTTCATAGAAATAATAAAAACAATATATTTGGTTTAATAAATATTTTATTAAGATAATCAAATATATTATCGAACATCAATGTAATTTAATGAAAGTATTGATATAATATTTTATAAAATCAATTAAAGATATTCCTGTTTCAATAACAACTTGATAGAAATAATAGAATAAATATTTATGGTTTAATAAATATTTCATTATAAAAATCAAATATATTATCGAACATTAAAGTAATTTAATGGAAGTATTGATATAATATTTTATTAAATCAGTAAAATATATTTCTTTTTCAATAACAACTTGATAGAAATAATAGAATAAATATATTTGCTTCAATCAATATTTCGTTAAACTAATCAAATATATTATCGAACATTAAAGTAATTTAATGAAAGTATTGATATAATATTTTATAAAATCAGTAAAATATATTTCTGATTCAATGACAACTTGATAGAAATAATAAAATAAATATTTATGGTTTAATAAATATTTCATTATAAAAATCAAATATATTATCGAACATTAAAGTAATTTAATGGAAGTATTGATATAATATTTAAATAAATCAGTAAAATATATTTTTGTTCTAATAACAATTTCATAGAAATAATGGAATAAATACATTTGGTAATATAAATATTTGATTAAGGTACTCAAATATATTATTAAACATTAAAGTAATTTAATGAAAGTGGTAGTATAATATTTAATTAAATCAGTAAAATTTATTCTTGTTTCAATAGCAATTTCATAGAAATAATAGAATTAATATATTTGGTTTAATAAATATTTCATTAAGATACTCAAATATATTATCAAACATTAAAGTAATTTAATAGTAGTGTTAATACAATATTTAATTAAATCAACAAAATAAATTCTTGATTCAATAACAATTTCATAGAAATAATAAAAACAATATATTTGGTTTAATAAATATTTTATTAAGATAATCAAATATATTATCGAACATCAATGTAATTTAATGAAAGTATTGATATAATATTTTATAAAATCAGTTAAAGATATTCCTGTTTCAATAACAACTTGATAGAAATAATAGAATAAATATTTATGGTTTAATAAATATTTCATTATAAAAATCAAATATATTATCGAACATTAAAGTAATTTAATGGAAGTATTGATATAATATTTTATTAAATCAGTAAAATATATTTCTTTTTCAATAACAACTTGATAGAAATAATAGAATAAATATATTTGCTTCAATCAATATTTCGTTAAACTAATCAAATATATTATTGAACATTTAAGTTATTTAATGGAAGTATTGATATAATATGTTATTAAATCAGTGAAATATATTTCTGATTCAATGACAACTTGATAGAAATAATAAAATAAATATATTCGGTTTAATAAATATTTCATTAAAATTATCAAATATATCAATAAACATTAAAGTAATTTAATGAAAATGGTAATATAATATTTAATTTAATCAGTATAATATATTCTTGTTTTAATAGCAATTTTATAGAAATAATAGAATAAATATATTTGGTTTAGTAAATATTTTATTAAGATACTCAAGTATATTATCAAACATTAAAGTTATTTAATGAAAGTGGTAATATAATATTTAAATAAATCAGTAAAATATATTTTTGTTCTAATAACAATTTCATAGAAATAATGGAATAAATACATTTGGTAATATAAATATTTGATTAGGATACTCAAATATATTATTAAACATCAAAGTAATTTAATGAAAGTGGTAATATAATATTTAATTAAATCAGTAAAATTTATTCTTGTTTCAATAGCAATTTCATAGAAATAATAGAATTAATATATTTGGTTTAATAAATATTTCATTAAGATACTGAAATATATTATCAAACAATAAAGTAATTTAATAGTAGTGTTAATACAATATTTAATTAAATCAACAAAATATATTCTTGATTCAATAACAATTTCATAGAAATAATAAAAACAATATATTTGGTTTAATAAATATTTTATTAAGATAATCAAATATATTATCGAACATTAAAGTAATTTAATGAAAGTACTGATATAATATTTTATAAAATCAGTGAAATATATTTCTGATTCAATGACAACTTGATAGAAATAATAAAATAAATATTTATGGTTTAATAAATATTTCATTATAAAAATCAAATATATTATCGAACATTAAAGTAATTTAATGGAAGTATTGATATAATATTTAAATAAATCAGTAAAATATATTTTTGTTCTAATAACAATTTCATAGAAATAATGGAATAAATACATTTGGTAATATAAATATTTGATTAGGATACTCAAATATATTATTAAACATCAAAGTAATTTAATGAAAGTGGTAATATAATATTTAATTAAATCAGTAAAATTTATTCTTGTTTCAATAGCAATTTCATAGAAATAATAGAATTAATATATTTGGTTTAATAAATATTTCATTAAGATACTCAAATATATTATCAAACATTAAAGTAATTTAATAGTAGTGTTAATACAATATTTAATTAAATCAACAAAATATATTCTTGATTCAATAACAATTTCATAGAAATAATAAAAACAATATATTTGGTTTAATAAATATTTTATTAAGATAATCAAATATATTATCGAACATCAATGTAATTTAATGAAAGTATTGATATAATATTTTATAAAATCAGTGAAATATATTCTTGTTTCAATAACAATTTCATTGGAATAATAGAATAAATATATTTGGTTTAATAAATATTTCATTAAGATACTCAAATATATTATCAAACATTAAAGTTATTTAATGAAAGTGGTAATATAATATTTAAATAAATCAGTAAAATATATTTTTGTTCTAATAACAATTTCATAGAAATAATGGAATAAATACATTTGGTAATATAAATATTTGATTAGGATACTCAAATATATTATTAAACATCAAAGTAATTTAATGAAAGTGGTAATATAATATTTAATTAAATCAGTAAAATTTATTCTTGTTTCAATAGCAATTTCATAGAAATAATAGAATTAATATATTTGGTTTAATAAATATTTCATTAAGATACTGAAATATATTATCAAACAATAAAGTAATTTAATAGTAGTGTTAATACAATATTTAATTAAATCAACAAAATATATTCTTGATTCAATAACAATTTCATAGAAATAATAAAAACAATATATTTGGTTTAATAAATATTTTATTAAGATAATCAAATATATTATCGAACATTAAAGTAATTTAATGAAAGTATTGATATAATATTTTATAAAATCAGTGAAATATATTTCTGATTCAATGACAACTTGATAGAAATAATAAAATAAATATTTATGGTTTAATAAATATTTCATTATAAAAATCAAATATATTATCGAACATTAAAGTAATTTAATGGAAGTATTGATATAATATTTAAATAAATCAGTAAAATATATTTTTGTTCTAATAACAATTTCATAGAAATAATGGAATAAATACATTTGGTAATATAAATATTTGATTAAGGTACTCAAATATATTATTAAACATTAAAGTAATTTAATGAAAGTGGTAGTATAATATTTAATTAAATCAGTAAAATTTATTCTTGTTTCAATAGCAATTTCATAGAAATAATAGAATTAATATATTTGGTTTAATAAATATTTCATTAAGATAATCAAATATATTATCAAACATTAAAGTAATTTAATAGTAGTGTTAATACAATATTTAATTAAATCAACAAAATATATTCTTGATTCAATAACAATTTCATAGAAATAATAAAAACAATATATTTGGTTTAATAAATATTTTATTAAGATAATCAAATATATTATCGAACATCAATGTAATTTAATGAAAGTATTGATATAATATTTTATAAAATCAGTTAAAGATATTCCTGTTTCAATAACAACTTGATAGAAATAATAGAATAAATATTTATGGTTTAATAAATATTTCATTATAAAAATCAAATATATTATCGAACATTAAAGTAATTTAATGGAAGTATTGATATAATATTTTATTAAATCAGTAAAATATATTTCTTTTCAATAACAACTTGATAGAAATAATAGAATAAATATATTTGCTTCAATCAATATTTCGTTAAACTAATCAAATATATTATCGAACATTAAAGTAATTTAATGAAAGTATTGATATAATATTTTATAAAATCAGTGAAATATATTTCTGATTCAATGACAACTTGATAGAAATAATAAAATAAATATTTATGGTTTAATAAATATTTCATTATAAAAATCAAATATATTATCGAACATTAAAGTAATTTAATGGAAGTATTGATATAATATTTAAATAAATCAGTAAAATATATTTTTGTTCTAATAACAATTTCATAGAAATAATGGAATAAATACATTTGGTAATATAAATATTTGATTAAGGTACTCAAATATATTATTAAACATTAAAGTAATTTAATGAAAGTGGTAGTATAATATTTAATTAAATCAGTAAAATTTATTCTTGTTTCAATAGCAATTTCATAGAAATAATAGAATTAATATATTTGGTTTAATAAATATTTCATTAAGATACTCAAATATATTATCAAACATTAAAGTAATTTAATAGTAGTGTTAATACAATATTTAATTAAATCAACAAAATATATTCTTGATTCAATAACAATTTCATAGAAATAATAAAAACAATATATTTGGTTTAATAAATATTTTATTAAGATAATCAAATATATTATCGAACATCAATGTAATTTAATGAAAGTATTGATATAATATTTTATAAAATCAGTTAAAGATATTCCTGTTTCAATAACAACTTGATAGAAATAATAGAATAAATATTTATGGTTTAATAAATATTTCATTATAAAAATCAAATATATTATCGAACATTAAAGTAATTTAATGGAAGTATTGATATAATATTTTATTAAATCAGTAAAATATATTTCTTTTTCAATAACAACTTGATAGAAATAATAGAATAAATATATTTGCTTCAATCAATATTTCGTTAAACTAATCAAATATATTATTGAACATTTAAGTTATTTAATGGAAGTATTGATATAATATGTTATTAAATCAGTGAAATATATTTCTGATTCAATGACAACTTGATAGAAATAATAAAATAAATATATTCGGTTTAATAAATATTTCATTAAAATTATCAAATATATCAATAAACATTAAAGTAATTTAATGAAAATGGTAATATAATATTTAATTTAATCAGTATAATATATTCTTGTTTTAATAGCAATTTTATAGAAATAATAGAATAAATATATTTGGTTTAGTAAATATTTTATTAAGATACTCAAGTATATTATCAAACATTAAAGTTATTTAATGAAAGTGGTAATATAATATTTAAATAAATCAGTAAAATATATTTTTGTTCTAATAACAATTTCATAGAAATAATGGAATAAATACATTTGGTAATATAAATATTTGATTAGGATACTCAAATATATTATTAAACATCAAAGTAATTTAATGAAAGTGGTAATATAATATTTAATTAAATCAGTAAAATTTATTCTTGTTTCAATAGCAATTTCATAGAAATAATAGAATTAATATATTTGGTTTAATAAATATTTCATTAAGATACTGAAATATATTATCAAACAATAAAGTAATTTAATGAAGGTAGTAATATAATCTTATATTATAGTAAAGTGAAACCACTTTTTTTCTCCGTCTCTCCGGTTCTCCGGTTCTCCCGTTCTCCAGTTCTCCGGTTCTCGGTTCTCCGCATTTTTTAAATAGGTCTAATCTATTGGTAATAAAAGTAGCAATTTTTTAATGGGCCCTATATCATTGGTACTTATTAGTCACGAGCTTCTTTTTGGGCCATATTTTTTTGGGTCTCATATTATTTTCGGCCTTATATTTTTATTCAATGCCCATTTTCTGGGCCCTTCTTTTTTTTATCCGTATATTTTCTTGGGCTTTTTATCTTTTTGAGCCTTATTTTTTTGGGTCTTACATTTTTTTGGGCCCAATATTTTTCTGGTTCTATATTTTTTTGGGCCCAATATTTTTTTGGTCTCTATATTTTTTAAGCTTTATATTTTTTTGGGCCTTATATTTTCTCGGGCCTAATTTTTCTGGGCCCAATAATTTTTTTGTTTCTATATTTTTTGGGTCTTATATTTTTTGGGCCTTATATTTTCTTGCGCCCCATATTTTTTTTGGCCCAATAATTTTTCGAACCGTATATTTTTTTGGTCTCTATATTTTTTGGGCTTTATATTTTTTTGGGCCTCATATTTTCTTGGGCCTTATTTTTTTTGGGCTTCATATTTTTTTGTGCCCAATAATTTTTCAGGTTCTATATTTTATTTAGCTCTATAAATATGCAGCCAATATGCAGCCTATTAAACAGCGCATCCCAATATGCAGCCAATTTAACAATGCATCCCAATATGCAGTTGATTTAACAGCGCACCCCGACGTGCAGCCGATTTAACAGCGCGTCCTCTTATATAGCTAATACAACATCATATAAACTATTTCGAAAGCGTCAGTTGATATTATATATATATATTTTGGTAAATATTATATTTTTTATTATATTTCGAGTTTAACCATTACACAACAACATATAGAACATCTCTTGACATATTCTTTATAATATCCCTTTATAAACAATGATTTTTGTATATATTGTGTTCTGATCATTTTTATTTTCTCCGTTGACAATAGCGTGGTCACCTAAAAATAATTTTAAATTATTTTCAAATTTCGTCCTTGAAAGAGCAACATATAATTGTCCATGACTGAGAACTGATGACTGCAAATAAACACCAACTTTTTTATAAGATTGTCCTTGTAATTTATTAATAGTCATTGAAAACCTAACTTAATAGGAAACTGTTTTCGTTGCATATTGAATGGAATTTCATTTGTAGATGGAGATAAACTTATTCTTGGAATAAAAACTAATTTACCTTTGTTTTGACCGGTTGCTAATTCCGCTTGAATGGAATATTTAGGCAATTTCTTCATTATCTACTTTGTTCCATTACAAAGTCTTTTATTAAAAGAAAAATTTCTTAAAAGTATTATTATAGTCTCTACTTTTAAATGTAATTTATGTGGGGAAAGTCCATTAGGAGTTAACTTATTTAAAAATTCTGTAGGTAACATAATATCTAAATTTTCTTTGTTATCATCTTTAGCTGTATCAATACTTAAATATTCCACATGGTTTCCTTCCATTAGATTAAAAACATTGTTATGGATTTCTGTATCATCATTATTTTTAGGAGCCAAAATAACTTTTCCCGTTAGATTCGTATTGTTTATTTTTATTGTTTTTCCGAATATTTCTTCGACAAGATTTTCTTCAAGAGGAGGCCGTATAGCTCTGTCCTTGTCTAATCTAAATTTTCGTTATTATTAACAAATTTAATATTATTATACGAAAGTAAGGGTATAGCCCCATAGATTTTAGGACGAGCAAATGATCTTATTATATGAAAAAATATATAATTTACATTAGTTTTCAAGTAAGGTCTGAAACGGAAAACCAATTGAATTTGATAACTGATTTTCCGTTTCAGACCTCACTTGAAAATTAATGAAAATTTTATATTTTTTCATAGAATAGGATCGTTTGCTCGTCCTGAAATCTATTGGGCTATACCCTTACTTTTGTATAAAAATATTTAATTTATTAATAATAACGAAAATTTAGATAAGACAAGGACAGAGCCATACAGCCTCCTCTTAATGATAAAATTATCTGCTATAGCACTTAGTTCATTATCATCTTAAAAAACATTGCAGCATTTTCCTTCTCCGATATCTAATAACCATTGTTTAAAATTATTATCACTATCCGAAACTCGCAGATTTTCATTTAACTTCATTTGCTTAAAATTTTGCCATGATAAACTAAATTTAAATGAATTTTTAATAATGTTCATACGGCTACCATGTCGTACCATTGGTAATGTTTGCCTGAAATCTCCTGATATAATTATAGTTTTAGCACCGAAGGATTGGTTGACATCGCATAAATCTTGAAAAAGACGATCAGTTGCTCCAAAAGCAAATTTTGAAGTCATAGATGTTTCATCCCAAATATTCATTTGTTTTCCCTTTAATTGCTTGCCTTCTGCAGAATTAAGCTTAACATTGGAGGTTCTACAATCTGTTATATTTAACGGTAGTTTAAATGTTGTATGCGCCGTTTTTCCATCGACTGATGAATTCACTGCTTTACCTGTCCAAGCTACACATAAATAATGTATAGTATGATATTTAGAATAAGCTATTAAAACATTAAGTAAATAACTTTTTCCACTTCCACCTGATCCATCTATAAAAATATATTTTTCTTTACTTTCGTTGTTTAAACTTCTTATAGTAGAATTGAATATTTGCCTTTGTTTATTATTTAAAGAATTTATTTTCACATTTACTTGATGTATTTTAATGTATGCACTATCATGACCTTTATAACAGTATTTGAGTAAATATTTAATGCATTGTACGATGGAACAAACTTCTACGTTTATGTGTGCATTAAATTTCAATAATAAATAAAGATTATAAGAAACAACAAATCCATTATCTGCAATTCTTTTTGTAAATTTATTTTTGAGAATTATTTTGACGCCATCATTTTTACGTTTGTATAGTGGATATCGATTGGATTTAAATGTTGTCGTATTATTAAATTCTTTTGGAAAATTTTCAGTACATTGTTTCGTATTTTTATCCATACACGGATAATTTATATTTTGCGTACCACGGGGACCGTGTATCATAAATTGTTTAACAATACTATATAATTTTAGATAAATATCTCTATTTGGAATTTCCGCACTTATTATTTTATCATTTTTTCCGGGAATGTCAAATTTATCATTTTTATCTAAGAGTAACAACATATGCATATGCAGTAATCCTCGTTTTTGAAATTTAATTACATAACTATATGCAATACATTTTCCTAATATTCCCTTTTTTATTACTAAATTTATTAATTCTTCCACTTTTTTATAAAATACTTTTATTATAATATCTGGTCTATCTATTGCATTTTCATAAATTTCCAAGTTTTCAGTTATTTCTTTCCAAAGTGGGTTACAGGTCTTAGTTACAATGAGGTCAGGTTTACCATAATAATTTACAAGTGTCATTAAGTCAATGTAATTTTGTTTTAAAAATCGTGAACTTTCTGTAAAGTTTGTCGGTGATATTACCATTTTTCCAATTTTAGAAGAATCTAATTATTTTTTGTTATGTAAATAGTCCATAACATCTTCTTAACAATCACTTCTTAATACGTTTTGGTTTTTTCGTATGAAATATACTCTGGAGGTTTCAACTTTTTCAAACGCATCAACAATGAACTGTTAAGATAATTTTTCCAAATTAAAGAATGGATTAAATTCATTTCTAACACTAAATCTATAATTATAAAATTTCAAATTTGAAATATTAGATTTTCCAAATTAACTTATCATATTTGGCATCCACCCAGAACCACCATTAGGATAAATAAGCGGATATGTCATAGGATCTGTATGTTTGCTAATTGCCGGTATACTAATTGGTTAATCACACTTAAAGTAAATGACAATATCACGTTTAATAAGAGGAAGATCGTCTTCTCCAACATATACTATTGCAACTTCATTACAGATAGGTAGATTATATCTATTTTTATCCAAATTATTATTGTGGACAATAGACATAGTAATAGTTCTTGGAGGATAATAGATTTTCTCACGATGTTGTAGTTTTCCTTCTTCTACTTTATGCATCATTTTATAGGCTTAGGCATGAGCGTTTATGTCATTTATCAAGATATCTAAATGTTTTAATAATGTTAAATTTATATTAAACTTATTCCGTTTAATCGTTGCCATTTCATTATCTGAAATATGTAATTGTCCGTATTTACGTGCTTCATCTTTATTAGGATGTAACGCATATACATTATGGTGAATTTGCCCTCATATTCTAATAACTTGTGGTCCTTTACCCAGCAATGTATCAAAATTGGCACCAAAATTTGCGAATGTTAAAGCATCATTGTACAACCTAACATTTTGTCAAAAATCTATTTCTTCCGTTAATTCAGATGCTGAGAACTTTAATTGTTCTGGGTTGAGAGGATTTTTTAACAATTCCACTTTATCTTTATGACAACAGTTGGAGATATCGTTACTTCCAGTATATTCGAAAGCGAAATGTTTCGCATCACAATAATAAACACATGTATTTGTCATGGAACCAATGTTATTTTCAAATATGAGATTTCCATCGAAATATATATTTGCTATACAACCATTCAGTTTCGAATTAATTTTTTTAGTTAGTATTTTTTTATTTAATTTCTTTAATTTTTTTTCTTCTTTGCCCTTTATTGTTTTATCAATAACTTTATTCAATACAATATTATGATTGTTATTATAATTATTATTATTGTGATTTTTATTATAATTATTGTCTTCAATTTTCAATCGCTTACACTCAATAAATAATGTCTTAAATGAATAAGAATCATATTTATGTTTTCGCTTTTTTCCATCTATTAGTTTATTTATTGTAGTATCATTATTAACATGTTTATTGTCATCAATTTCTATTTGTTTACACCTTGTGCGTGATTCTTTTAATTGGTAACAATCATTTTTTACTTGTTTATTACGTGTTTTTTACGTGTTTTCTTAATAATATCGGCATTTTCTAATTTTTTATTTTTAATTTGTACCATTCTCTCATATTCATTATATTGTTCATTAATAAATTTTCTATAAGTCTCTTTTTTGCATAATTTTTCTTTTGTATTTCAATTTATTAGTATCTCTATTTTCAATTGATTTATATCTTAATACTTTCAATTTTTTTATATATATTTAGTTGTTTTTCTTTCATTTTTATGCGAGCTTTTTTCTTACATGCAGCTTTATTCGCACGTATTTGTTCCAATTTATCAATACTCATTGTTTCCTTGAATTTCAATTCTGTTATCTTAATATTTTCTAATTTTTCTTCATATTTTTGTTTTTTTTCTTTAATTTTCATACAAGCTTCTTTCTTACGTAAAGCCTCATTCGCATGTATTTGTTCCAATTTATCAATACTCATTATTTCCTCGAATTTCAATTTTGTTATCTTAGCATTTTTTAATTTTACTTCGTATTTTTGTTTTTTTTCTTTAATTTTCATATAAGCTTCTTTCTTACGTAATGCCTCATTCGCATGTATTTGTTCCAATTTATCTGTACTTATTTTCTCCTTAAATTTCAATTTTGTTACCTTAGTATTTTCCTATTTCTGTTAATATTTATTTGGTTGTCCTTTTTTCATTTTCATAAGCTTTTCGCTTACGTAAAGTTTCTTGAACACATCTTAGTTCTAATTTATCGTCACTTTTTTTTTCTTGTATTTCTATAATTATATCTTTTTCTGACATTCTCTTATATTAATATGATTGTTCTGTTACCATTTTCCTATTAACGAGATATCGGAGCTGCAGCAATTGAGTTTTACTTTTTTTATTTTATCAATATCTTTTTAAATTCATAAATTAAACAAATATAATGACTTATCTGCACTAAAGCTATATTAATGAAATAATTTTTCTTAAAATAAAAAATCATTTGGACTTAGATATCAAACTCGATAAACCTAACCTTAAAATACGATACATTGAAAGTTTTTATTATAACTTTATATGTATAATATTTAGGTGGATACCTTGAGTTGTCCGTACTAGAGTTTAATCTAGCAAATTCTCATTTTGTAGCAATTAAACTCGATTAAACGCATCGTTTATTTATAAATTAGGATTGAAAATATTATTAGAAGGCGGGCAGCTTCGTCATGTTCTTAAGTCCTGTTACAAATGAAGCATCTTTTTCATCTATTTTTTTTATCCTTTTTTTTCTTCATTTAATTTAATCTCAACAGTCCTAATTTTATTATCGTTATAATTTAAGTGGATATCATTGATTCCCATCATATTATTATCTGGTTTTAAAAAATTTGTATCTGAAATGTCATTGTCAATTTCCATTAAAATTGTTTCATGATTCGAATTCTTTTGTTTACGATACATTTCCATGATCTTTTTTTGTTCTGCCAATAAATGCATTTGTGAGTTTTTTTTTCCAATAGTTCAATATCGACGGAATCTAAATTTAATGGTATTTGATTTAGACGTTACTCATGTCAAAAACTCCTGCTCATCATGTCTGGTGGATTATCGTAACTAATATTTGCATTATTATAATTTTGTAAAACTAGAAACATTCTTATTTGTTGCGTTTTAAAAATTGTTGATGAACGTAATCGCATTTGAAAAACAATTAAACAACATGGACCTAAATTATAAAATGTTGCAACAGCAAAAACAATTGCATAATCGCCATAATCATAATTATTTGTTTGTTATTGTACTGTTTCGAATACTATGCTCAATTCCAATATGTTTGGAAATAATCTGTTTATATAAATCTTATGCTCATCTCATAGATATTTAAGATTTAAATTGTCATATATATGAATTACCTTATTATTATAATACACACAAATTCGGTGACCTTTTTCCAAATTTCCGGAAAATAATAACTGTATAAATTCTCCATCAATCGCTACTGAATTAATATATTGTGGACTTTGAATTAGTGAAGTTGATTGCATGTTAAATGAGATGCAACGATTTAAAATATTATTAAATTCTAATATACAAATATCAGATAACATGGAAGCAATTCCACTATACAATCCCTGTCCTTTAACAATCAATTTATCTTTCTCAGTCAAAACCATTATTCAAAATTAAAATTCTTTTAAAAATTTTAATTCATTTTTAATGAACTTTTTTCAAAGATATTCACAAAAGAATTGCTTTTATATTAACTTATTTAATTTACTGCCTTTTTTCTTTAAAAGATGAAAAATAAAAAAAATTATGAAAAATACTATGAATTAATTGTTATATGATAAATAAATAATAATGAAATTTGTAAAAATAATAGAACGATAAAAAATGGTTATTTTTGGCTATCAGACATTTATATATATATATATATATATATATATATATATATATATATATATATATATATATATATATATATATAAGACATTTCACACCAACTGCAAGAGCGAAAAAATAAAAATTGCTGAAACTCTGAGAATATATTATGTTTGTTACCCAAAATGTGTAAAAAAATTTTCAAGGATTTAGATTGGAAGGATCACGAGCCATAGATACTTGAAATTCGGAAATTTTTCAAAATTTTTGGAAAAGTCTTAACTTCATCTTTTTTTTCTGAAAATCCTGATGTTTTGGAGAGAGATTTATAAGATACTTCTTGTTGAAAATGAAGAGCAGAGTTAGCATGATTTTTTACAGACCTGAATTTCAAAGTTTTCTATTGGTTCAAATATGTATTATATGGTAATTGAAATTACTCATTTTTTGACACTTCAAAAATTGCTTTTCGCGGGCTTATTTTTTTCTATTTTACATGAACTTTGAAATAAATTTTCAATCATGTAAGTCAGAGCCATCAATAAGGAGTTATGACAGTTTAAAATATATTTTCAATATGAAAGATAAATCATACATGAAAATATATATTTATATTCAATATGAAAAATAAATCATACATCAAAATATATATTTTAAACTGTCATAGCTCCTTATTGATGGCTCTGACTTACATGATCAAAAATTTATTTTAAAGTTCATGTAAAATAGAAAAAAATAAGCCCACGAAAAGCAATTTTTAAAGTAGCGAACAATGAGTAATTTCAATTACCATGTAATACATATATGAACCAATAGAAAACTTTAAAATTCTGGTCTGTAAAGAATTATGCTAACTTTGCTCTTCATTTACAACAAGAAGTATTCTTATGAATTTCTCTCTAAAACAGCAGGATTTTTAGGGAAAAAAATGATTAAGTTGGGACTTTTCCAAAAATTTTTCAAAATTTTTTTAAGTTATCACTTAATAATAATTTTTTAAACTTTTTAATCAGAGTTTAAAATAATATTAAATATATGATTATCATTTTAATAGTTTTTATAAAATATCATGTAAATTTTATAAGTATAAATTATAAATTATTTAAGGAGATGTAAAATGGACAGTACACTTGCACCCATAAATATTAACTATATTTCCATTGTATTTCAAAATTTTGAATAAAGAGATGCATTAACATATAGTATGTATCACGAAGATTATTCAGTAAAATTTTTAAATAAATCTATTTATTAGTTATTGAGAAGTTTGGGTTCCAATATTATTTACTAAAATTTTTCTATTTGAAATAAAAAATTTAAATATCTTGAAAACTAATGATGTTTATTTTTCTTATGGAAGTAGAGTGAGAAATAGTCACTTGATGGAATAAATTATACGCTTTTTTACTTTAAGTTACTACACATGTGTTGTGACGTCATATTTGCATATAACGCACTCTTAATCGTGTATGGTGATTAGAAACACCATACACTTCAAGATCACACCTTGACACACTCTCAGACACGATTTCAAGTTTTTTACGTCAATCGTGCGTCCGAGTGCGTCAAGATGGATGCCGTGTGTTTTAATATCCCGAGCTTAACGCGTGCTTAACCGCTACGCGTGCAAACTCGTTATACTTTTTACTTTTATATATCAATCGTGAGAGAGTTAGATTTCACCAGACCGTACACTGGCAAGACGTCTTGCTTACCAGATTCGGGTTCATTCGTTCAATCTAACTTGTTTTATGTTGTTGATAGGCAAATTGGGATTTAGGTATGCAAGGGAATCATCATTTGGGCCTCTCGCATCGACAAGTCGCGCGTGAATTTACAACGCGTCTGTTTACGTACACTTGAAGATACGTGCATGAACCAAGCTAAAAGCTTTGCGATCAGCACGTAAATTCAAGGTTTATGAATTTTGCCTTTTCGGCTATAACGCTTTATATTAAAAATAGTGAAAGTATGGCATCACACTTCACACACTAAATTTATTCTTTAAATCACACAGATTATTTAAGTATACCGCGGACTTTACACGCGTATATTTAATGCAAATCTTATTCAAGTTCACACAGGTACGGAGCACGTAATTTGTACTCTTTCGCTGTCCTTTGAACTTGAATAAGAAACAAGATTCTATTTGACACGTATTTAGTTTCAATAAGAACTTTATTAGAAGAGCGCCGACACAAGAGTGCCTTTGCTCTTATCCTCAATTGTACATGAAACGTCAGTTTCTCGGCGCTGCCACACCGCTGGTACCATCTCCCATCTATCACAGTCCCACTCCTTGTTAACGCTACAAGAGAGAGGGATACATTTACAATCAAACTTATACGTTTAATATACAAAATCGTACGTTTGTCACTGAGCCCGCACGTATATGTTGCTAACATGGGCGTATACGTGCGCGCTCGTGAAGACGCGTACGGTACTTTTAATATCCCCACTCGCTACTGATTGAGACCATGCTCATCTTAATGCGAAATATACTAATGCGGTCTCAGTGTACATATATTTTTATATTATGTTTCATCAAATTATTTTCAATTTTATTCAGTACTCAAAATAAACTTAAATCAATTAATTCCTATTTACTAAAAATTAGTCATTTATACATAATAATATAATAAAAGAAAATTTAACCGAGCGACGTTAGCAGCGAAAAACTTAAATATAATTAATACCTATTAACGTAAAACCCATTAAATTGTGTAACAATTTTCAAGTTGATAAATATAATGTAAATTATATAATATATATACATATATCAATTTTAAATTACTAATGATTAATTTAAAACTCAAAAGTAACTATTTTAAAACTGAATATGGAAGATAAACATGTATCGTTTTATCCTTTAAATATCACGAATTAGAATATTAACTATTAGTAATTTTAAAATATCATATTTTATGAAAATAATTCTATATTTAATAATTTTTAATTTTAGTAACAGCAAAAGCCGTACGGAAAGAGATTAATATTCACATTTTCTGCGAAATATTGCCCTTGAATCGAGTAGGTGAAATATCAGTCTTAATACCAAAAAAAGACACTAAGCATCGCGAATTTATGCTCTTACTTCATAATACAATAGTACCAACATTGGTCCCTAAAATTCAAGCTATAGTACTAATTGAAATTATATCGTCACTCTTTTTGTTTTCTCATAGAAAGAGCATTGTATCGATAAAAAAATTTTTTTTCTATTTTTTCATTAATTTGTACATATTTAGACTCAGGGAGTCGAAAAAAGTGGTTTCCAGAAAATGTCTGTATGTATGTGTGTGTGTGTGTGTGTGTATGATTTCAGTACGCCAAAAATATCTCGAGAACTACTCGATGGATTTGCTTCAAATTTTGTATGCAATTTATTTATTTGTCTAACTGGGGGAAGCTATTAAAAATTGATCTTCTTATCTCAGTTTTTTTTAAAGCCATTCTAAGAATTTTAAAAAAATTTTGATTTTTCATTTTTTTGGTATTTTACGTAAACTACTCAAAGAATTTTCTTGGAAATTTGTATGGACATTATTTGCGACTGCCAAAAGGAGAAAAACTTTTACTAACTGATTTTCTTAGCGCACTTTTAATTTTAAAGCAATTTGAAAATTTAAAAAAAAAAATTTTTTTATTCATTTTTTTTTTTTTTTTATGAAAACCATTGGATAAATTTGCTCCAAAATTTGTATGCAAGTTATTCGCTATTGTCTGAGGAAAATTAACTTTGGAAAACTCATTTCTTCAGCGCAGTTTTAATTTTAGAGCATTTAGAAAATTTTTGAAAAAATGTTTATTTTTCATTTTTTTTATATGACACAAAAACTATTCGTTAGATTTGCTCTAAAATCATTATGCAAATTATTCGTTATTGCCTTAATTAAACAAGCTTTGGAAAACTTATTTTCTTAGCGGAGTTTTAATTTTAGAGAATTTCGAAAATTTAAAAAAAAAATCTTTCATTTTTTTTGGGCCTTACGTAAACTACTCTAAGAATTTGTTTAAAAATTTGAATAGTAATTATTTGCTACTGTTAGAGTAATAAAAATATTTAAAAACTGATTTTCTTGGCATACTATTAATTTTAGAGCATTTTGAAAATTTTTTAAAAAGTTGTTATTTTTTATTATTTTTCTATTTTACGAAAACCATTCGATTGATTTACTCCAAAATTTTTATGCAAGTTATTCGCTATTGTCTAAAGGAAATAAGTTTTGGAAAACTTATTTTCTTAGCACAGTGTTTATTTAATGGCATGTCGGAGCTGCATCAATCGAGTTTTGCTTTTTTTGTTTTATCAATATCTTTTTAAATTCTTAAATTAAACAAATATAATGACTTGTCCGCACTAAAGCTATATTTATACAATAATTTTTGTTAAAATAAAAAATCATTTGGACTTGTTATTTTTTTATGAGCTTGGATTGGAAATTAGATATTAAACTCGACAAACCTAACCTTAAAATACGACATATTGAAAGTTTTTATTATAACTTTGTATGTATAATATTTTGGTGGATTTCTTGAGTTGTCCGCACTAGAGTTTAATCTTACAAATTTTTTCTTTGTAGCAAAGACACTCGATTAAAGGCATCGTTTATTCATAAGTAAAGATTGGAAATATTATTAGAAGGCGGACAGCTTCGTCATGCTCTTAAGAGAATTTTGAAAATTTTCATACAAATTTTTATTTTTTATTTATCTTCTTTCTCAGCGTGGTTACGATTAGAAATTTCGTTGTCATCGTTCTTTTAGAGTATAAATTTATAAATAAATATTAATGTTGAACAATTTTTTTATATTAAAATCACATTTAAATAAATATAAAAAATTTAATGAAACTTAAAGAGCTCTATGAGAAAACATTCCGCCAAAGCACTTTGCAGCGTTTTTCAAATACCTTAGTACATAAATTAGATATACTTGATTTAGAACCTATTTCAACAATACTTTCCTTTCTCTGTGCAGTTGTTAGCTCTAGTAAATGTCAAATACTGTTTTCGATCATTTCAGGGTTCGTGATTAAAACACGTGATTAAAAAGAATGAATTCCTATCATATTTTTTCGTTGATTCAAATGCAATTTAGTAGAACGAATTCTTAATTCATCATGACATAATTTGTATTTATACAATTTTTATGCACATTGTAACTTTAATTAATCTTTTTTATAAAAATATGAAAATTTAATTTAGTACTAAACTACAATATTAAAATTCATAAGTTGCGGTAATTCTTTTTCATTGTAAAACTGGCTAATTTAAACATATTAACCCGGTCAAAAAAGGTTAGCTGTAAAATATAGCTAAAAAAATAGTTAAATATATAGCTGTATCGAGCTGTATTTACAGCTATATCGATGTGTTTTTTTAGCTGTTTTTTATAGTTAAAAATGTACTTAATTTTATAGTTAATAATTTCGTTAGCTACCGAAAATATTAATAGCTACCTTTTCAACTGTATTTTATAGCTATTATTATAGTTAAAAAAAATACTTAAATTTTTAGTGTATTTATACCCGGTCGAAAAAGGTTAGCTGTAAAATATAGCTAAAAAAATAGTTAAATATATAGCTGTATCGTGCTCGTTTTACAGCTATATCGATGTGTTTTTTAGCTGTTTTTTATAGTTAAAAATGTACTTAATTTTATAGTTAATAATTTCGTTATACCGAAAATATTAATAGCTACTTTTTCAACTATATTTTATAGCTATTATTAAAGTTAAAAAAACACTTAAATTTTTAGTGTACTAGGTGTTTTTTTAACTATAATAATAGCTATAAAATATAGTTAAAAAAGTAGCTATTAATATTTTCGGTATAACGAAATTATTAACTATGAAATTAAGTACATTTTTAACTATAAAAAACAGCTAAAACCACATCGATATAGCTGTAAAACGAGCATGATACAGCTATATATTTAACTATTTTTTTAGCTATATTTTACAGCTAACCTTTTTTGACCGGGATTACAATATATTAATAGCTAGATATTTAACTATATTTTATAGCTAAAAATAAATGATTTTTAGATATCCTTTATAGTTGAAAATATACCTAAATTTTTAGTTGATAATTTGTTTATTACTCATAGATATTTAGCTGAAAAAACATGAATATTGCTATAATATAAATGAATACAGCTGTATTTTACTTATATTTTTAGCTGTTTTTATAGATGTTTTTTTTGACCGAGAATAGCTGAAAATATAAGCTATATTTTTAACAATTTTTTTTAGCTAAACATTATTAGAGTAGCTTTCAGATATACTCGAGTTTATTTATATTGTCCTTCGCTACCTTCGCTGTAAATTGATTAATCTATACATACACAAAATCTAAGTAATAACTCGCAGGGGTAGCTAGAAAACACGCGCGCATTTAATATATGAAAATTCAACCGAGCGACGTTAGGAGCGAGGTATTTTTTGCTAGTATTTATTTAAATCAATAAAATATATTCTTGTTTCAATAACAATTTTATAGAAATAATAGAATAAATATATTTGGTTTTATAAATATTTTATTTAGATAATCAAATATATTATCGAACATTAAAGTAATTTAATGGAAGTAATGATATAATATTTTATTAAATCAGTGAAATATATTCTTGTTTCAATAACAACTTGATAGAAATAATAGAATAAATATATTTGGTTTAATAAATATTTCATTAAAATAATTAAATATATTATTAAACATTAAAGTAATTTAATGAGAGTAATAATATAATATTTAATTGAATCAGTAAAATATATTATTGTTTCAATAACAATTTCATAGAAATAATAGAATAAATATATTTGGTTTAATAAATATTTCATTAAGATACTCAAATATATTATTAAACATTAAAGTGATTTAATGAAAGTGGTAATATAATATTTAATTAAATCAGTGAAATATATTCTTGATTCAATAACAATTTCATAAAAATAATAGAATAAATATATTTAGTTTAATAAATATTTTATTAAGGTAATCAAATATATTATTAAACATTAAAGTAATTTAATGAAAGTGGTAATATTAGATTTGATTACATTAGTAAAATGTATTCTTGTTTCAATAACATTTTCATAGAAATAATAGAATAAATATATTTGGTTTAGTAAATATTTCATTAAGATAATCAAATATATTATTAAACATTAAAGTAATTTAATAGAAGTGTTAATACAATATTTAATTAAATCAGTGAAATATATTCTTGATTCAATAACAATTTGATAGAAATAATAAAATCAGTATATTTGGTTTAATAATATTTCATTAAGATAATCAAATATATCATTAAACATTAAAGTAATTTAATAGAAGTGTTTATACAATATTTAAATAAATCAGTAAAATATATTCTGGATTCAATAACAATTTGCTAGAAATAATAAAATGAATATATATGGTTTAATCAATATTTCATTAAAATAATCAAATATACTAGCAAAAAATACCTCGCTCCTAACGCCGCTCGGTTGAATTTTCATATATTATATTATTATGTATAAATTAGCCAGTTTTAAAATGAAAGAGAATTACCGCAACTTATGAATTTTAATATTGTAGTTTTGTACTAAATTAAATTTTTCTACTTCTAGAAAAAAGATTAATTAATGTTACAATGTGCATAAAAATTGTTTAAATACAAATTATATCATGATGAATTAAGAATTTGTTCTACTAAATTGGATTTGAATCAATGAAAAAATATAATAGGAATTTTTTCTTTTTAATCAAGTGTTTCAATCACGAACCATGAAATAATCGAAATCAATATTTGACGTTTACTAGAACTAACAACTGCACGGAGAAAAGAAAGTATTGTTGAAATAGGTTCTAAATAAAGTATATCTAATTTATGTATTAAGGTACTTAAAAAAAGAGTGACGATATAATTTCAATTAGTACTATAGCTTGAATTTTAGGGACCAATGTTGGTACTATTATATTATGAAGTAAGAGCATAAATTTGCGATTCGTACTGCCTTTTTTTGGTATTAAGACTAATCTTTCACCTACTGGATTCAAGGGCAATATATCGCAGAAAGTGTAATTGATAATCTCTTCTCGTGCGGCCTTTCCACTTACTAAAATTGAAAATTATTAAATATAGAATTATCTATATAATATATAACTCTTTAAAATTACTAATAATTAATATTTAAATTCGTGATATTCAAGGATTAAAACGATACATGTTTATCTTCCATATTCCGTTTTAAAATAGTTACTTTTGAGTTTTAAATTAATGATTAGAAATTTAAAATTGATATATATATATATTATATGATTTACATTATATTATCAACTGTTGAAAATCGTTACATAATTTATTGGGTTTTACATTAACAGGTATTAATTATTTTGAAGTTTTTCGCTCCTAACGTCGCTTAGTTGAATTTTCTTTTATTATATTATTATGTATAAATGACTAATTTTAAGTAAATAAGGATTAATTAATTTAATTTTGAGTACTGAATAAACTTGAAAATAATTTGATGAAACATAATATAAAAATACATGTACACATGTGCTTAAAGTAAAAAAGCGTATAATTTATTTTAAATGACTATTTCTCACTCTACTTCCATTAGAAAAACAAAGATAGTACGATATTTGATGTAAATAAACTGAGAATTGGGTACTGAGTTACAACCATGATTTCCAGACCTCAATATATGGCCATGAATTTGAATTATGAAATTAATTTATAAGTGAAACATGCTTAAAAGAAATTCGTGTTGATTTCTAGTAAAAATATCTTCATGAATGTATTTTATATATATGAAACACGAAATTTAAAAAGACAAAATCATAAGATTAAAATACAACATTTTAGTTAATTTTAAATTCGAATATTTCGGAATAAAAAAATAACTATTCGCAATTACTTAACAATCCTTTTTGCATCTAATATAAAAATTTAATGAGGTACAAATATTACAAAGTGTATGTATCACAAGTAAGGTTTGCATATCATAAATATTATAATTTTTAGAAAATTCTTGATATTAATAGATTATTAATTTGGAAAATTAAATATTTTTTTATTGATGATAAGTAACTTTTCAAAAATAGTTAAAATAATACTATAAATGTCAATCAAATAACATTTTCATCAAAATAAATTTTAACGCTATAATTATTAGAATAAACATTTTTATTTAACTACAATCTATTGTAATAATTATTTTTTTAATATATATATATATTAAAAAAATAATAATTTTATTTGATGAACAGTTATATAAATATTATATATTTATAATTGTATAACTAAATTTATTAAATTAAAATTGTATTCAGTTATTATTCAGAGAATGAGGTATTTAAATTAGTTTTCATGAAAATATATTATTTAAAAAGTTACTTGTTAACAATTTTCTATAAATAACATACATTTAACCTTAATAACATTTTCATTTGTACACGTGTTTATATTTAAATGAATTGTAATTTATATAAAAATTGTTAGCAATTTATTTCATTGAAGCAATAATATTTTTAATAAGAGAAACATTAATTTTTAAAAAATATCAAATTACCTCATTTGAAAAATTATAATTACATGATATAAAAATATTTTCTTTAATATCGTTTGAACATGAATTTTATGAAATACAATTTAAAAAAATTATTTATTAGATATTAAATTTTTTTAATAGTCAATTTTAAAGATAGGACAATATATAAAATATGAATAAATGTTTCTGATTATGTCTATAATTATACATTTATATGTATGAACTGTCTAGATAGAAGTAAAATTCCCCCTAAAAAAGTAAACATTTCAAAAGAAAATTTACTTATTATTTGCGAAACATTTTTTATGAATGTTGAAAAAAATAATATTCTTTAACATCACTCTATAATTTGTATTAATATGATACAAATCATTGAAAGTACAATTATTTCATTATCTTAAATTTGTTGTCAAAGTTTGATTATATTTTACTATGAGAAGATAAAAAAATTAACTGTCCTTCCATTCTATTGCTGAATTTCCATAAAAGGAATGTATTAACTTGTAGTATGTCTCGTGATGATTATTTATTTGAATTTTTAAATTATTCCAATCATTAGTTTTCAAGATATTTAAATTTCTGAATCCAAACGGAAAAATTTTAGTAAATAATATTGGAACCCAAACTTCTCAATAACTAATGAATAGATTTATGTAAAAATTTAACTGAATAATCTTCGTGATACATACTGTATGTTAATGCATCGATTTATTCAAAATTTTAAAATACAATGGAAATATAACTAATATTTATGGGTGGAAGTGTGCTGTCCATTTTACATCTCCTTAAATAATTTATATTTATACAATTCACATAATATCATATGAAAACTATTAAAATGAAAATCATATATTCAATATAATTGTCAACTATGAATAAAAAGTTTAAAAAACTAAGTGATAACTTATAAATAGTCATATTATTTTATTGAATACATTTCCAACCTAACTAATTAACTTCATGTTAAAACTAAATTTAATTAACATTCAATACCACAAGTTATTCAAAAAATTTACCACCATTCAAAATTATTAAAAAGTTATTTATAAAAAGTATTCCCATATAAAAATTTCAAAATTATACCAATTTAATTTTTTATTCTTTACATTAGAGAATTAGTTTTAATGTCGAAATTTTTTTGTGAAATGAAACATATATATATATATATATATATATATATATATATATATATATATATATATATATATGTATTATCTTATAGTAAAATATTTTATCACCTTGTATGAAAATTATTTTGTAAAAGTAGAATAATGCTGCGAATAAACAAATGATTATAAGAAAATATTGAAAACTGTAAATAACAATAAAAAAGTGTTAGGCTAGAAATAGATAATGGTTCTCACATAGCATGGAAGATTTCACTGAAATATTTCGAATTATTCCACTGGAATATTTCAATGGAACCTTTCGTGCAGATTATTGAAAGTCTTCACGGAATATTTCAGAATATTCCACTGGAATCTTCCATTGAAAGCTTCCAGGAATATTTCAGGAATATTTCAAAGGAATGTTTGAAAACTTTTTCGAAATATTCCATGTAATATTCACGAAAGATTTCTGAAATAAAATATTCCATGTAATGTTTATGAATATTCCAGTAAAATATTTCTTGGAAGATTCCAGAAAGATTCCATAAACATTTCGCGGGAAGATTCCGATATACTTTAAAATCGTACAGCGGATAATTACATGAATCTTTTGGAACTAGTCAACTAAATATTCCACAGAAAGATTTAAGTAATCTTCCAGTGGAATATTTCATGAAAGATTTCAGAAAGATTCCATAAACA
The DNA here is from genome assembly GCA_017163975.1 of Anastatus disparis. Lineage (NCBI taxonomy): Eukaryota > Metazoa > Arthropoda > Insecta > Hymenoptera > Eupelmidae > Anastatus > Anastatus disparis. The sequence continues at coordinate 1,456,608 of JAFFSR010000370.1, read as the reverse complement.
TTTCACTGGAAGATTTCAAAAAACTTTAAAATCGTACAGCGAAATATTAGATAAATCTTCTATAAATATTCCACGAAACATTTCACAGGAAGATTAAAGTAATCTTCCGATGAAATATTTCATGAAAGATTTCAGGAAGATTCCGATAAACATTAAAATCGTACAGCGGAATATTACATAAATCTTCCATAAATAGTCCACGAAATGTTCCACAGAAATATTTAAGTAACCTTCGAGTGGAATATTTTATGAAAATTTCAGAAAGATTCCATAAACATTTCACTGGAAGATTCCAAAAAACTTTCAAATCGTACAGTGGAATATAATATAAATCTTCCATAAATAGTCAACGAAATATTCCACAAGAAGATTTAAGTAATCTTCCAGTAGAATATTTCATTAAAGATTTCAGAAAGATTCCAGAAACATTTTAATGGAAGATTCCTAAAAACTTTTAAATCGTGCAGCGAAATATTACATAAATCTTCCGTAAATATTCCACGAAATATTTTACGCAAAGATTACAGTAATCTTCCAGTGGAATATTGCTTAAAAGATTCTAGAATGATTCCATGAAGTTTTCGTTGGAAGATTGCGCGGAACGTTACGGGAGGTTTCCAGTGACGCCGATAAGGGGATGTTTGTTAAAAGGGAGTTTAATCCCCAAGCGGTTGAAAGATACCTCACTTACTATAAAAGCGAAAGGGTATCAGCACTTTCATGTGCACAGACGAAGCGAATATTTAAATGCGATTTTATAACTAAATGTTTATGTATGCGTATATGTATTGATGTATAAGTGTAATGTGTTATTATATAATATATATACCATCCTCTCACAGCATTTCACATTTTCCAAAAATCTTCCAGGAACATTTCATGAAAGATGAGAGATTACCCAAAGCTTCCATTTTTATATTCTTGAAATCTCTCAAGAGTATTCCATGGATTATTCCAATGTAGGAAGAATCAAGGACACACGAATATTACAGGAATATTTTACGGAAGATTCCTGAAATATTTCAAATCTTCCGTGCCAATATTCTGCGAATCTTCCATAAATATTCCACGTAATATTTTACGATAGATTTTTAAAATCTTCCAGAAATATTTCATGGAATATTTCATGAAAAATTCTTTAAATCTTTCGTGCATATTTCATGGAATATTCCAATGTAGGTAGAATTAAGGACATACGAATATTACAGGAATATTCCATGGAAGATTACTACAATATTTCAAATCTTCGCTGCTTATAATTTTTCACTTCTTATAATTTTTTAGTAGATTTTAAATCTACTAAAAAATTATAAAAAATTTATAAAAAAAAAGTCGAAAAATTTTTTTTATTTGAATTCTATTTTAAACTGCAAGTTTGTTTTCTATACGTAAAAATGTAACTTTTTTTTCTCTAAAGTTTTTTTCAATCTCGCTTACTTTTCAAAATATTGGCATTTGAAAAAAAACGTGTTTTTTAACAAAAAATCCTGTAGCTCTGGTAAAAAATGACAAAAATAAATGCTTGACCCCTCATTTTAAAACTGAATGAATACCTTTTTAAACCCAGTTTGTTTTTTTAAGTTACGATTATTGGATCTAAATCTGCAGCAAATTGAAAAAAGACCAATTTTTTTGCTTTTTTTAGTTGTTTTTTAACTTTTCCAAACGACTTAAATTTAAGTTTTTTAAAGTTCACAATAGTATTTTCGAAAGCTTTTCACCTGCTCTTTCGAACGCCGTTGGATTTTTTGAGTTACGACTTTTAGCTGCTGAGTAATAAAATGTTTTAGCTCTTAAAAATTTTTCTCTGGGTGTGTGAAGAAAGAATGTGGAGGGGAGTGTATATATATGGGTCAATCCACGTCAAACGGATAATGGCTCTGTCCGAAATTGTAGATCACTAAAAAAGTCGTGCATGGGCTCAAAATTTTCGTCTTACACTCTACTTTCTTTTGCAATGTAGTGATTTTGAAAAATCCAAAATGGCGGCCTTAATATGGCGACTCAAATCTAGAAGTTTCATAAAAATTTTCAAAAATTAATTATAATTCATTCAAATCTGATTCTACATATTTTTTATATCAGAAATCAATTTAGCGTTCGATTTTACATGAGAATATAGTATTGCACTCGAGGTAAAAAAATTTTACAATATCATCTGAAGGTCATATCGCGATACCATAGTTATTTCTCGAATTTATCATTGATAAACGTTGATTAGTAAAAAAATCAAGATACTGATAGGTAACTCGAGTCACTGAATCCAAATCTGATATCCGCTTAACCCTACCAGTCAGTAATTTTTACGTAATTACGTCGTTTGACACTCCAACAGACCCCGGTTTCGGATTCAGTGACACGTAAGACTTGAAGGTGCCCTAATGTTATCAAATAATAAAAGATATTCGCGATCGGACCTTCAAATGACTTTCATACAGATCTTGTAGGGTTAAGCGGACATCAGATTTAAATTTAGTAACTCGAGTTATCTATCAGTATCTTCATTTCCTCCCTAATCAACATTGATCAATGAGTAATTTGAGAAATAACTATTATTCCCCGATATGACCTTCCGATGACATTGTAAATTTTTTTTACCTCGAGTGCAATACTATATTTCTATGTAAAATTGAACGCCGAATTGATTTCTGATATAAAAAAATATATAGGATCGGATTTGAAATAATAAAAATCAATTTTTGAAAATTTTTTATGATATCTCCAGGTTTGAGCCGCCATATTGGAGCCGCCATTATGGATTTTTTAAAATCGCCACATTGCAAAAGAAAGTAGAGTGTAAGACGAAAATTTAGAGCTTATATACGATTTTTTTGGTAAACTACAATTTTGGACAGAGCCATTATCCGTTTGACGTGGATTGACCCATATATATATATATATATATATATATATATATATATATATATATATATAAATTGCCGAAAATAATCATTTTTTATCATTACATTATTTTTACAAATTTCATTATTATTTATTTATCATATAACCATTAATTTATAGCATTTTTCATAATTTCTTTAATTTTTCAGCTTTTAAAGTAAAAAGGCAATGAATTAAATCAGTTAATATGAAAGCAATTCTTTTGTGAATATCTTTGAAGAAATTCATTAAAAATGAATGAAAATTCTTAAGAGAATTTTCATTTTCAATAATGGTTTTGACTGAGGAAGATAAATTGATTGTTAAAAGACAGGGATTGTATAATGGAATTGCTTTCATGTTAACTGATATTCGTATATTAGATTTTAATAACATTTCAAACCAGTGCACCTCATTCGACATGCAATTAACTTCACTAATTCAGAGACCACAATATGTTAATTCAGTACTGATTGATGGAGAATTTATACAGTTATTATTTACTGGAAATTTAGAAAAGAGTCACCGGATTCGTGTGTATTATAATAATAAGGTAATTCATGTATATGACAGTTTGAATCTTATATATTTACAAGATGAGTATAAGATTTATATAAACAGATTATTTCCAAATAAATCAGAATTAAGCACAGTATTCGAAACAGTACAATCACAAACGAATAATTATGATTGTAGTGTTTTTGCAATGGTTTTTGCTGTTGCAGTACTTTATAATTTAGGTCCATGTTGTTTAAGATATAATGTTTCTCAAATGCAATTACGTTTATGAAGAATTTTTAAAACGCAAAAAATAAAAATGTTTCCAGTTTTACAAAATTATAATAATGCAAAGATTAATTACGATAATCCACCGGATATGATAAGGAGGAGTTTTCGTCATGAGCAACGTCTTAATCAAATATCATTTAATTTAGATTTCGCCGAGCTTGAAATATTATAAAAAATAATCACAAATGCATTTATTGCCAGAACAAAAAAAGATCATGGAAATGTATCGTAAACAAAAGAATTTAAACCATGAAACAATTTTGATGGAAATTGACAATGACATTTCAGATAGAAATTTTTAAAAACCAGATAATGATATAATGGGAATCGATGACATCCACTTGAATTATAACGATAATAAAATTGGGTCAGTTGAGATTAAATTAAATGAAGAAAGAAAAGAATCAAAAGAAAAAGATGAAAAAGAAACTTTATTTGTAACAGAACTTAAGAGCTTGACAAAGCTGCCCGCCTTCTAATAATATTTCCAATCCTAACTTAGGAATAAACGATGCATTGAATCAAGTTTTTTTGCTACAAAGTAAAAATTTGTAAGATTATACTCCAGTGCGGACAACTCAAGAAATCCACCAAAATATTAGACATATAAAGTTATAATAAAAACTTTCAATGTATCGTATTTTAAAGTTAGGTCTATCAAGTTTGATATCTAATTTCCAATCTAAGCTCATAAAAAAATAACAAGCCCAAATGATTTTTTATTTTGACAAAAATTATTGTATTAATATAGCTTTAGTACGGAGAAGTCATTATATTTGTTTAATTTATTAATTTAAAAAGATACTGATATAATAAAAAAAGCAAAACTCAAGTGATGCAGCTCCGACATCCCGTTAATAGGAAAATGGTAACAGAAGAATCACATAAATATAAAAAAATTTCAGAAAAAGGCATTATTATGAAAATGCGAGAAACAAAAAAGTAATGATAAATTAGAACTAAGACGTATTCAAAAAACTTTACGTAAGAAAAAAGCTTATATGAAAATGAAAAAAGGACAACCAAATAAATATAAACAGAAATTAGAAAATACTAAGATAACAAAATGGCAATTCAAGGAAACAATGAGTACTGATAAATTGGAACAAATACGTGCGAATGAGGCTTTACGTAAGGAAGAAGCTTATATAAAAATTAGAAAAAAACAACCAAAAAAATATGAAGAAAAATTAGAAAATATTAAGTGTAAACGATTAAAAATTGAAAATAATAATTATAATGAAAATTTGAATAATAATAATCATAATAACAATCATAATATTGTATTAAACGAAGTTATTGATAAAACAATAATGAGCAAAGTAGAAAAAAAATTAAAGAAATTAAATGAAAAAATATTAACTGAAAAAATTAATTTGAAACTGATTGGTTGTATGGCAAATAGATGTTTCGATGAAAATCTCATATCTAAAAATTACATTGGTTCCATGACGAATACATGTGTTTATTGTGATGCGCAACATTTCGCTTTTAAATATACTAAAAGTAACGATTTCTCCAGTCGTTGTCATGAAGATAAAGTGGAATTGTTAAAAAATCCTCTCAACCCAGAACAATTAAAGTTCTCAGCATCTGAATTAACGGAAGAAATAGATTTTTGACAAAATGTTAGGTTGTACAATGATGCTTTAACATTCGCAAATTTTGATGCCAATTTTGATACATTGCCAGGTAAAGGACCACAAGTTATTAGAATATGTGGAAAAATTTACCATAATGTATATGCGTTACATCCTAATAAAGATGAAGCACATAAATATGGACAATTACATATTTCAGATAATGAAATGGCAACGATTAAACGGAATAAGTTTAATATAAATTTAACATTATTAAAACATTTAGATATCTTGATAAATGACATAAACGCTCATGCCTAAGCCTATAAAATGATGCATAAAGTAGAAGAAGGAAAACTACAACATCGTGAGAAAATCTATTATCCTCCAAGAACTATTACTATGTCTATTGTCCACAATAATAATTTGGATAAAAATAGATATAATCTACCTACCTGTAATAAAGTAGCAATAGTATACGTTGGAGAAGACGATATAGCTCCTATCGAACGTGATATTGTCATTTACCCTTAGTCTGATAAACCAATTAGTATACTAACAATTAGCAAACGCACAGATCCTATAACATATTCGCTTATTCATCCTAATGGTGGTTTCGGATGGATGTCAGATATGAAAAATAAATTTGGAAAATCTAATATTAAAAATTTGCAATTTTATAATTATAGATTTAGTGTTAGAAATGAATTTAATCCATTTCTTAATTTAGGAAAATTATCTCAACAGTTCATTGTTGATGCGTTTGTAAAAGTTGAAATCTCCAGATTATATGTCATACGAAAAATCCAAAACGTATTAAGAAGTGATTGTTACAAAGGTGTTATGGACTATTTACATAACAAAAACGCTACCAAGTGCTTTGGCGTAATGCTTTCTCATAGAGCGCATTGAGTTAGAGTATTTTGATTTTATTTTTTTAAATGCGATTTTAATATAAATGTCCCTACCCTCTGTATTGAAGGCTGTCTTAATACCTACGAAAACTATATAAATTTTACTCTTTCTTACTTTTGCCATTTGCATAATGTGATTTTATGATGCTCTAAAATTAAAAATGCGTTTATAAAATTAATTTTTCCAAGCTTGTCTTCTTAACACTATAACCAATAACTTGCATACAAATTTTGGAACATTTTCATCGAATAGTTTTAAAAAAATTCCAAATAATTGAAAAATAAACATTGTTTTAAAATTTTCAAAACGCTTTAACGTTACAACTACGCTAAGAAAACCAGTTTTCAAAAGTTCATTTTATTTAGGCAATCGTAAATAATTTCTATACATAATTTTAAGCTACTTCATCGAGTAGTTTACGTAAAATACCAAAAAATAAGTGAAATTCTATTCAAAATTTACAAAATGCTCTAAAATTATAACTGCGCTAAGAAAATAAGTTTTTACAAACTTGCTTTAATTAGGCAATAACAAATAGTTTGTATGAAAATTTTTGAGCAAATCTATCAAATGGCTTTTGTGTAATAGAAAAAAAATGAAATATGAACATTTTTTCCAAAATTTTCAAAATGCTCTAAAATTAAAACTGCGCTAAGAAAATAAGTTTTCCGAAGCTTGATTTATTCAGATAATAGTGAATAATTTGCATGAAAATTTTTAAGCAAGTTTATCGAGTGATTTTTGTGCAATAGAAAAGAAATTAAAAATAAAAAATTTTTTCAAAATTTTCAAAATGCTCTAAAATTAAATGTGCGCTAAGAAAATTGAAGAAAATTAGTTTTCAAAAGTTCATTTTATTTTGACAATCATAAATAATTCCCGTACATAATTTGAAGCTCCTTCATCGAGTAGTTTACGTAGAATATAAAAAAATTAGAAAAATTTTATTCAAAATTTTCAAAATGCTCTAAAATTCAAACTGCACTGAGAAAATAAGTTTTTCAAAGCTTGTTTTATTAAGGCCATTGCAAATGATTTCCATAAAAATTTTCGAGCAAATCTATCGAATGGTTTTTGTGTAATAGAAAAAAAATGAAAAGTAGAGATTTTTTCCAAAATTTTCAAAATGCTCTAAAATTAAAAGTGCGCTAAGAAAATAAGTGTTCCAAAGCTTGTTTTCTTTAGACAATAGCGAATAACTTGCATACAAATTTAGAAGCAAATCTATCGAATGGTTGTCGTAAAATAAAAATAAATAAAAAAAAAAATTTTTTTTTCAAAATTTTCAAAATGCTCTAAAATTAAAAGTGCGCTAAGAAAATCAGTTGGTAAAAGTTTTTCTTCTTTTGGCAGTCGCAAATAATGTTCATACAAATTTTCAAGAAAATTCTTCAAGTAGTTTACGTAAAATATCAAAAAAATGAAAAATCAAAATTTTTTCAAAATTCTTAAAAGGGCTCTAAAAAAAAACTGAACTAAGAAGATTAATTTTCAATAGCTTCCCCCCCCAGTTAGACAAAAAAATAAATTGCATGCAATATTTGAAGTTAATCCATCGAGTAGTTCTCGAGATCTTATTAGCGTACTGAAATCATACACACACACATACACACATACACACACGCACATACATACAGACATTTTCTGGAAACCACTTTTTTCGACTCCCTGAGTCTAAATATGTACAAATTAATGAAAAAATAGGAAAAAAATTTTTTTACTGATACAATGCTTTCTCTATGAGAAATCAAAAAGAATTAAATTATTCAAAAATTGGAAAAATGGTAATATTACCATCAAATTTTACAGGAAGTCCCCGATTTTCAAAACAAAATTACATTGATTCAATAACACTTGTAAATTATCATGGTAAACCTGACTTTTTTGTAACTATGACCTGTAACCCACATTGGAAAGAAATAACTGAAAACTTGGAAATTTATGAAAATGTAATAGATAGACCAGATATTATAACAAAAGTATTTTATCAAAAAGTAGAAGAATTCAAAAATTCAGTAATAAAAAAGGGAATATTTGGAAAATGTATTGCATATAGTTATGTAATTGAATTTCAAAAACGAGGATTACCACATATGCATATGTTGTTATTCTTAGATAAAAATGATAAATTTGACATCCCCGAAAAAGTTGATAAAATAATAAGTGCAGAAATCCCAAATAGAGATATTCATCCAAAATTATATAGTATTGTTAAACAATTTATGATACACGGTCCCTATGGTATGCAAAATATAAATTGTCCTTGTATGGATAAAAATACGAAACAATGTACGAAAAATTTTCCAAAAAAATTTAACAATACAACAACATTTAAATCAAATGGGTATCCACTATACAAACGCAAAAATGATGGCGTCGAAATTATTTAAAAAAATAAATTTACAGTAAGAATTGCAGATAATAGATTTGTTGTTCCTTATAATCCTTACTTATTATTGAAATTTAATGCACACATAAACGTAGAAGTTTGTTCCACTGTACAATGCATTAAATATTCATTCAAATACTTTTATGGAGGTCATGATTGTGCATACATTAAAATACATTAAGTAAATGTTGATTTCAGATCAGAAAATAAAGACACTTTTGAAAATGACAATAGTGAGAATGTTGAATATGAATATGACGAAATCAAACAACACATTAATACACGATATTTATGTCCACCTGAAGCAATGCACAGATTATCAGAATATCCTTTACATGTTATTCCACATACTATAAAACGTCTAGGCGTTCATCAAGAGAATCAACAAACCGTATTTTTTAAAGAAAGAAAAGAAGAAATGATCATGCAAAAAAATGTTGAAACAACATTAACAGCATATTTTGAATTGAATTGAGAAGATTTCGAAGCACGAAATTAATTATATTCAGAAATACCAAATTTTTATACATTCGATGAAAAACTGGAAAAGTCGAATAATAGAAAAAAAAAACCGCTACTCAGTAGAATGTACTTAGTAAGTCCGAAAGTAAGTCCTCTCTCTCCATCTGTAAGTAGTTAAACACGTTTTATTTTTCGCTCTCCTTATTTTTGTTCTGGTACTGCATTTTTGTGCCCTAGGGCGTTTTTCTTACAGACTCTTGCACGCTCAATTTGCAAGGAACCGTCTCAGCTATAAATCATCAGTTTTTTCAGCGATCCTTGCATTTTATCTTGTATTTTACATCAGGGTGCTGTTCCTTGGAGGTTAGAATTATCGCAGTTTTGAGGTTAGTTTGGAGGCAATTTTGCATCTGCAGGCAGAGATCCTGGTGGCTAATTTTTCCGACCGATAAAATAGAAGTCTACCTTACCCTATAAGGAGGTCAGTTGTAGTTACTGTAGTGTACACTAGAGGTCGGAGTAATGGACAGTTGTGCGATTTTCAAGCTATCCACCAATGATAAATGGGGCATGGCAAAGCTCCATTTGTGTTTCACGTGCCGGCAGCGTTGTCATGCGAAATGCATGACTCGTTCAAAAATGGAAAATGGCACAAAGTATGAATGTAAAAGGTGCATTGAAAAAATAAAAAATAATTCAACATCATCAGCCAGTGGTAGCATCAAGGTCAATGGAGTTTCGCAGATCGCACGCAAAGCTGTTTCCAATCAGCCCATCAGTGCCTCAACACCTTCACGAACTGACTCGAAAGTGACACCTGTCAACACCGCTCAGAAGCAGCCTGAAAGAGTGAAAACTACTTTGTCATCGCAAACTTCAACCATCAACAACAACAGCGGTGCCACGGCGGATGGAGGGAGAAGTAGTTTGAGTATACATTTATCTGATAAGCAATTAGGAGGTGGCGCTGCGCACGCTGCCCCGAATAATAATAATAGTAATAATCTTAAGAAAAATAATTTTGATGTGGTCCGAGGTGACTTAGATTCTTCCTCATTGCAGGCAGCTGTATCTGCTCTAGAGGGCGCACTATCTGGCAGGCTTGATAAATTATTTAATTCTTTTCATCGACTTTTAACTTTTGAAAGCCAAGTCCAAAATTTTGACAAGGGCCTGCGGGATATTGTGTCCAAAATTGAAAAACAAAATGTATTTATTAAAAATTTAGAAACTGGGCAGATGCAGCTGTTAGAGGAAAATCGCAAACTTAAGGAAATAATGGTCACTTCGGAAAGGAATTTCCTGTCTGCTCTAAACAATAAAACTGAAACGTATAATAAAATCATAAGTAATAAATTTGATAACATTCAAACTTTTATTAACAACGAGTTTCACGGAGTGGACAGCGGTTTCTTCAACCTTACAACCGGGGTAGCTGGCGTAGCGCAGGCCGTTGCGGATCTCACGGGAATAAATGAGCATACATTACACGCATCTGAATCTGTGGAAATAACACAAGCACCACATACACATAATATAATTAGTGAGGAGGCACCTCGTCAAGTTGAGACGGAGTGTGGTTCTGGGAGTGGTACATTGGTGATCTCTGGCGGATTTGACTGCTCAGCAGTCAATGTTGGGCCGGATGATTACGCCTGTGCCGTTCTTGGTACCATTCTCCCGACAATCAAGCGTACGAATATAATTTCTGTTAAGAAAATTGCTAAACATGACAATGTAAACGAGGTGCCTACAGAGCGTGAGATCAGTGGCGGCCCGAGGGGTTCATTCTCATTGCTGGTTATACTTTCTGAGGAGGACCTGGTGCAAAAGGTGATTGAAGCTAAACAACAATTCACAGGTTATTCGACGGCGGATCTTAATCCCTCCCTCCTTAGCAGTCTTTCTTCCATCAAACACCACAGCTTGATATTTATTAATGAATTTTTGCCTAGAGAGAAATATGCTAATTTTAAAAAATTGAAAAAGTATGCCAAAGAAAAAGGCTTTAAATTTGTTTGGCACAGACATGGCAGATTTCTGGTAAGGAGGGAGAGAGGGGAGAGAGCACACAACTTTTTTAATGAAAATGACTTAGATAATTTATTGATAGATAGCAAGAAACTAGATCACGGTGTAAATGCAAATAAAGACAATTCTGAAATTCTATCGAATATTAAGTGCAATAATAATAAATGTGATACTAATACTACTAAAGCCTCTGATCATCAAAGAAATATACTGGCGAATAATGGAGTAACGTCAAGTGTGGCCTCTCCCCAATGACTGCGCCTGGCCTCCTCGGGGGGTCGTACAGGGAGGAGGGGTGAACTGCGAGCATGCTTTCTGAATGTGACCTCTTTGAGGGCTCACATTGGGCAGGTACGTGAATTTCTGAGTGATGGTCCCTCTTACGACATATTTGGAGTGGCAGAGACCTGGCTGGGTCCATCTGTTTCGCATGACGTCATTCGGGTCAAGGGGTATAAAGTATTCAGACAGGACAGAAACTTGCGTGGTGGAGGAGTTGCCTTGTATATTAAAGATAATTTAAAGTGCACTATTTTGGCTACTTCGGATACTCAAACTAATCATAGTGAAGGTGAACCGGAGGTACCTGAATATATTTTTTGTTCCGTGCAATTGGGCAGCTCCGAAGCTGTGCTAGTTTCTGTTATTTATCGACCTCCTGCAATTTCCTTTTTTAGAAATACTGATTTTTTGGATAATTTAAGAAATTTTGCCTCTGAATACTCTCATAAAATCATAATGGGAGACCTGAATGCCGATCTCCTGCGTGAGAGCAGTGATGCCAAATTTATTAATAAATTATCGGCTGAGCTTTCGTTACAGTTGGTTCAGCACGGTGCCACGCATCATACTCCGACGTCTCACACGTGGATTGACCTGATTCTTGTGGACGATAATGACACAGTACTTGACGCACGCAACTTACCGGCGAATTTTCACAGTCGGCACAATTTAATTGATGTATGCATTTCTTGTAATTTTATGAAGATAGATGAAAAGATAATTAAGTATAGGAATTATAAAGATATCTGTCCAAACTTATTGGTGCAGAGTTTGGCCGGCTGTGATTGGACGCCATTTACAGTCGGTACAGTTGACCCGGAATCTGCGCTTGGCTGCCTCTGCGACAACCTTACGGCAGCAATACAAAATCTGGCGCCACTAAAATCACTTAAAATTGGTAAAGATAAATTTCCTTGGATAGATAAAGAGTTGTCGCAGATGCGGCACAAGAGAGATGCCACGTATCGTAGGTTTAAACGGACGAAGGAGGAGCGTTATCTCTCCGAATTCTTGAAACTGCGTAAAACTATAGACGAACAGACAGAACATGCTAAGACAAATTATTATCATAATAGACTGTTTGATGCTCTTGCTAGAGGTAATGTCTGGAAGGAGTTAAAAGACCTGGGACTCCTCTCCGGACCTCAAGGGGACTTGAATGGATTCACTCCTGATGAGCTTAATGCACATTTTGAGGGAGTGTCAGTCTCGCCACACGATGATACTGCGGAACGTTAGAAGATTCTTTCGGAGTGTAGTGAAAGTGGCTTTGCCTTCGAACCAATTAATATTAATGATGTAATCCTTGCGATTTCGCATTTTTCATCACAGGCTTGTGGCGAGGATGGCATTCCGCAGAGTGTGATACTTAAAGCACTACCGTTTATTGGAGAGCATCTTGTGACTCTTTTCAATTCCTCTTTTGCGCGGGGGATCTTCCCTTGCCTTTGGAAGCGTGCACGCATTGTGCCTTTAAAGAAGTGTCCTGCACCTAAGATGCCTAAAGATTTTAGGCCAATAGCAATATTATGTTTTCTTTCAAAGGTTCTGGAGAAGATTGCCCATGACCAACTGCAAGAGTACATTACGACACACAAAATACTTGACTCTTTGCAGACTGGCTTCAGAAAGCACCATTCTACGCAGACCGCCATACTTAAACTTACAGACGACATAAGATCAGGTCTTGACAAGAAACTTGCCACGTTACTACTTCTATTTGACTTTAGTAAGGCTTTCGACACGATCTGCCCCTCCAAATTGCTTGCGAGGCTTAGATCGATGGGGCTTTCCAGGGCTGCACTTGAATGGATTAGCTCCTATTTATCAGGTAGGAAACAAATGGTTTCTACACACTTAAAAGAGGATTCAGATTGGCTAACAACCAATCTAGGAGTTCCACAGGGTTCAGTGCTGGGGCCTCTGTTGTTTCGCCTTTACATTAATAACATACGTGACACACTCGACCTCTGTTTCGTCGAGCACATATTATATGCTGATGACCTCCAAATCTATACTCAGGTCCCTTATGAACATGTGAATGAAGGTATTCGTATTTTGCGGAGGGCGGCCAGGGCGGTGTCGGGGTGGGCTGTCGATGCTTCTCTCACATTAAATGCAAGCAAAACTAAAGCAATCGTTTTTGGCAGTAGTCGATTTATTAATGACTTCTATACTGGTGAGTCAAGAACGATTGAGCTTGAGGGTGGTGTCGACATATCTTTCTCTGATACCGTTGTGAGCCTTGGTGTTGTGCTTGACGCTAGGTTGTCATGGGAGCCGCACATTAATATGGTGACTAAAAAATTTAATAGGGTAATGTATAGTTTGCGGTTTTTCCGTCGGTACACCACTGAGGCCCTGCGTAAACAACTCGCAGCCGCCTTGTTGTTTCCGCACCTCGACTACTGCTCAGTAGTTTTGCTCGATGCTTCGCAGGGGTTGAGAAGACGTTTACAAAGACTACAAAATTCATGTGTGAGATATGTAATGGGTGTGAGAATGGGCGATCATATCTCTCCTTATAGAGCTGCTCTTGGTTGGCTGCGTACTGATTCAAGGAGACAGTATTTTATGGCTGTACTTATGTACAAAATCGTGCGCATGAATACTCCAGAGTATCTAGTGAGTCTCTTTACTAGATATGTACCTAGGGTAGCCACTAGGGAGAGATTAAGGACTTCAGGGGTGCCCTTCATGCGTAATGAGACTGGAAGAAATTCCTTTCAAGTTCAAGGTGCGCATTTTTGGAACTCCCTGCCTGCCGATATAAAAAATCTTCCATCGCTCGGCAGGTTCAAATCGGCTTTGAGGAGGTGCTTACTCGACCTCGAGTGATCTTAATTTTAAGTATTTTAATTTTATGTTAATTTATTTTGTTTTGTCTTATATATAGATTTAAGGTGTGAATGTATTTATTAGCGCGAATGATGGTTGAATGAATGCAGAAAGAATGAGTGATTCTGTTTCTTTTTATTAATAGTTATGACATCTTCGGTATCAAGTTTTTATTCTTTGAATTTTATTATTATATTATTTTTTATTATTTATTGTTGCATTGTTTTGTCCAATTTTATTTTTATTTGATGTCATGACTATGCTTTATGCTTTATCTTTTAAATTGTGTTATTTGATTTTAATTTGATTTTAATTTCATGACTGATAGATATTTAAGACTGTTTTCATTGTAATTTATGTCTTCATGCTTTCTGCGTGTATTTAGAGTAATCTGTGATATCGCTTTTACATAGTGACTTACTGATACAGTATTATATATTAATTTTAATATTTGACTGTGATATCTTATCATATTATGTGCAATACTTTATACAGAATTATTATTTATTGCTTGATGTATTACATGCCTTTTTGTACTCTTTTACAAAATAAATTGATATCTATCTATCTATCTAAAGATAGAGAACGTTATTTTATTAGGTTATTACTATTACATGTTAAAGGAGCCACGTCTTTTGAAGCTTTGCGTACTGTTGATGATGTGATGTACAATTCGTTTTATGAGGCAGCTAAGGCAAAACAATTAATTAATTAAGATAAAGAATGGGATAGATGCTTGGAAGTAGCATCTTCAACAGAATTCTCTTATGCTCTTTGTGAATTGTTTGCTTCTTTCATAATCCTATAAGTGCACGAGATTTTTATGAAAAATATAAAGATAAACTTTACCACCCTAAATACGAAAAAAATGTAGGTGAAAATCTTGCATTGAATGTTATTGAAAATAATTTACAAGTCAATGGATTTTCATTAAACGATTTTAATTTACCTAACATAAGCACATTCATGAAAGAAAATAATAATGAAACAATTTTAAATCATAATAATTATATTCTTAATGAATTAGAAATGAAAATAAATTCTTTAAATAATAAACAAAGGCAAATATTCGACTCTACACTAAAAAGTTTAAGCAACCAAAGTAAAGAAAAATATATTTTTATAGATGGACCGGGTGGAAGTGAAAGAAGTTATTTACTTGACATTTTAATGGCTTATTTTAAATATCATAACATACATTATTTATGTCTAGCTTTGACAGGTATAGCAGCGAATTCATTAGTAGTTAAAATTATTTTTAGGTAACAACGCTATTTTCAACGGAGAAAATAAAAATGATCAGAAAACAATATATACAAAAAACATTGTTCATAAAGAGATATTATAAAGAATATGTCAATATGTATTTTATATTTATGTTTTTGATTGTGTTAATAGTTGAACTTGAAATATAATAAAATATATGATATTTAATAAAAATAAATATCAACTGACGCTTTCAAAATAGTTTAATATGATGTTGAATCAGCTGTTTAAAGGGCGCGCTGTTAAATTGGTTGCATAAGAGAACGTGCTGTTGAATCGGCTGCATACGAGGATACGCTATTAAATCGATTACATTAGAGAATGCGCTGTTGAATCGGCTGCAAATAGGGATGCGCTGTAGAATCGGCTGCATATGGGGATGCGCTGTTGAATCGGCTGCATATTGGAATGCGCTGTTGAATCGGCTGCATATTGGGATGCGCTGTTGAATCAGCTCCATATTGGGATGCACTGTTGAATCGGCTGCATATTAAGATGCGCTGTTGACTCGACTGCATATCGGGATGCACTGTTTAAACGGCTGCATATTGGAATGCATTGTTGAATCAGCTGCATATTGAGATGCGCTGTTCAATCAGCTGCATATTGGAATGCGCTGTTGAATCGGCTGCATATTGGTCCAAAAAATATAGAGACCGAAAAAATCTTGGGCCCAAGAAAATATAAGGCCCAAAAAATATAGAAACCGAAAAAATATTAGGCCCAAAAAATATTGAGTCCAAAAAATTATTGAGCCCAAAAAAATATAAGGCCCGAGGAAGTATAGAGCTCAATAAAATATAAGGCCCAAAAAATATAGAGACCGAAAAAATATTGGGCCCAAAAAATATCGAGTCCAAAAAATTAAAAGGCGCAGAAAATATAAGACCCAAGAAAGTATGTCTCAATAAAATATAAGGCCCAAAAAAATAAGGCTCAAAAAATATAGAGACCGAAAAAATATTTGTCCCAAAAAAATATTGAGTCCAAAAAATTATAAGGCCCAAGAAAGTCTGAGGCTCAATAAAATATAAGGCCCAAAAAATATAAAGACCGAAAATACTTGGGCCCAAAAAATATTGAGTCCAAAAAATTAAAAGGCGCAGAAAATATAAGACCCAAGAAAGTATAAGGTTTAATAAAATATAAGGCCCAAAAAAATAAGGCCCAAAAAAAAATAGAGAACGAAAAAATATTTGGCCCAAAAAAATATTGAGTCCAAAAAATTATAAAGCCCAAAGAAAGTCTGAGGCTCAATAAAATATAAGGCCCAAAAAATATAAAGACCGAAAATACTTGGGCCCAAAAAATATTGAGTCCAAAAAATTATAAAGTCACAAAAAAATAAGGCCCAAGAAAATATAAGGCTCAATCAAATATAAGGCCCAAAAAATATAAAGACCGAAAATTATTAGGCCCAAAAACATATTAAGTCCAAGAAATTATAAGGCCCAAAAAATTATAAGGCCCAAGAAAGTCTGAGGCTCAATAAATATAAGGCCCAAAAAATATAAAGACCGAAAATACTTGGGCCCGAAAAATATTGAGTCCAAAAAATTATAAAGTCACAAAAAAATAAGGCCCAAGAAAATATAAGGCTCAATCAAATATAAGGCCCAAAAAATATAAAGACCGAAAATTATTAGGCCCAAAAACATATTAAGTCCAAGAAATTATAAGGCCCAAAAAATTATAAGGCCCAAGAAAGTCTGAGGCTCAATAAAATATAAGGCCCAAAAAATATAAAGACCGAAAATACTTGGGCCCAAAAAATATTGAGTCCAAAAAATTATAAAGTCACAAAAAAATAAGGCCCAAGAAAATATAAGGCTCAATCAAATATAAGGCCCAAAAAATATAAAGACCGGAAATTATTAGGCCCAAAAACATATTAAGTCCAAGAAATTATAAGGCCCAAAAAAATATAAGGCCCAAGAAAGTATAAGGCTCAATCAAATATAAGGCCCAAAAAATATAAAGACCGAAAAATTATTAGGCCCAAAAAAATATTAAGTCCAAGAAATTATAAGGTCCAAAAAAATATAAGGCCCAAGAAAGTATAAGGCTCAATAAAATATAAGGCCCAAAAAAAATAAAGCCAGAAAAATATAGAGACCGAAAAAATATTTGGCCCAAAAAAATATTGAGTCCAAAAAATTATAAGGCCCAAGAAAATATAAGCCTCAATAAAATATAAGGCCCAAAAAAATATAAGGTCCAATAAAAAATAAGGCCCAAAAAATATAGAGACCGAAAAAATATTGGGCCCAAAAAAATATTGAGTCCAAAAAATTATAAAGCCGACAAAAAAATAAGGCCCAAGAAAATATAAGGCACAATAAAATATAAGGCCCAAAAAATATAAAGACCGGAAAAATATTGGGCCCAAAAAAATATTAAGTCCAAAAAAATATAAGCCCCAAAAAAATATAAGGCCCAAGAATGTATACGGCTCAATAAAATATAAGGCTCAAAAAAAATAAGCCCCAAGAAAGTATGAGGCTCAATATAATATAAGGCCCAAAAAATATAGTACGAAAAAATATTGGGCCCAAAAACTATTGGGTCCAAAAAATTATAAAGCCCACAAAAAAATAAGGCCCAAGAAAATATAAGGCTCAATAAAATATAAGGCCCAAAAAATATAAAGACCGAAAAAATATTGGGCCCAAAAAAATATTAAGTCCAAAAAAATATAAGACCGGAAAAAATATAAGGCCCAAGAAAGTATAAGGCTCAATAAAATATAAGGACCAAAAAAAATAAGGCCCGAAAAATATGGAGACCGAAAAAATATTGGGCCCAAAAAAATATTGAGTCCAAAAACTATTGGGTCCAAAAAAATATTGAATCCAAAAAATTACAAGGCTCAAGAAAATATAAGGCCCAAGAAAATAAAAGGCCCAAGAAAATATAAGGCCCAAGAAAATATAAGGCCCAAGAAAGACACATATAAAAAATGCGGAGAACCGGAGAAACGGAGAAAAAAGTGGTTTCACTTTAATATAATATAAGATTATTGAACATTAAAGTAATTTAATCGAAGTATTGATACAATATTTTATTAAATCAGTGAAATATATTCCTGTTTCAATAACAACTAGATAGAAATAATAGAATAAATATATTTGGTTTAATAAATATTTCATTAGAATAATCGAATATATTATTAAACATTAAAGTAATTTAATGAAAGTGGTAATATAATATTTAGTTGAATCAGTAAAATATATTTTTGTTTCAATATCAATTTCATAGAAATAATAGAATGAAAATATTTGGTTTAATAAATATTTTATTAAGATAATCAAATATATTATTAAACATTAAAGTAATTTAGTAGAAGTATTAATACAATATCTAATTAAATCAGTAAAATATATTCTTGATTCAATAACAATTTCATAAAAGAAATAAAATAAATATATTTGGTTTAATAAATATTTCATTAAAATAATCAAATATATTATTAAACATAAAAGTAATTTAATGGAAGTGGTAATAGAATATTTAATTAAATCAGTAAAATATATTCTTGTTTCAATAACAATTTCATAGCAATAATAGAATAAATATATTTGGTTTAATAAATATTTCATGAAGATACTCAAATATATTATTAAACATCAAAGTAATTTAATGAAAGTGGTAATATAATATTTAATTAAATCAGTAAAATATATTCTTGTTTCAATAACAATTTCATAGAAATAATAGAATAAATATATTTGGTTTAGTAAATATTTCATTAAAATAATCAAATACATTATTGAACATTAATCCTGTTTCAATAACAACTAGATAAAAATAACAGAATAAATATGTTTGGTTTAATAAATATTTCATTAAGATAATCAAATACATTATTAAACATTAAAGTAATTTATTAGAAGTGTCAATACAATATTTAATTAAATCTGTGAAATATATTCTTGATTCAATAACAACTAGATAAAAATAACAGAATAAATATGTTTGGTTTAATAAATATTTCATTAAGATAATCAAATACATTATTAAACATTAAAGTAATTTAATAGACGTGTTAATACAATATTTGAATAAATCAGTGAAATATATTCTTGATTTAATAACAATTTGATAGAAATAACAGAATAAATATGTTTGGTTTAATAAATATTTCATTAAGATAATCAAATACATTATTAAACATTAAAGTAATTTATTAGAAGTGTCAATACAATATTTAATTAAATCTGTGAAATATATTCTTGATTCAATAACAATTTGATAGAAATAATAAAATCAATATATATGGTTTAATCAATATTTCATTAAAATAATCAAATATATTATTGAACATTAAAGTAATTTAATGGAAGTATTGATATAATATTTTATTAAATCAGTGAAATAGATTCCTGTTTTAATAACAACTAGATAAGAATAATAGAATAAATATATTCGGTTTAATAAATATTTCATTAAAATAATTAAATATATTATTAAACATTAAAGTAATTTAATGAAAGTGGTAATATAATATTTAATGAAATTAGTAAAATATATTTTTGTTTTAATAACAATATCATAGAAATAATAGAATAAATATATTTAGTTGAATTAATATTTCATGAAGATACTCAAATATATTATTAAACATCAAAGTAATTTAATGAAAGTAGTAATATAATATTGAATTAAATCAGTGAAATATATTCTTGATTCAATAGAAATTAAATAGAAATAATAACATAAATATATTTGGTTTAATAAATATTTTATTAAGATAATCAAATATATTATCGAAAATTAAAGTAATTTAATAGAATTATTGATATAATATTTTTTTATATCAGTAAAATATATTGCTGTTCCAATAACAACTTGATAGAAATAATAGAATGAACATATTTGGTTTAATCAATATTTCATTAAGATACTCAAATATATTATTAAACATTAAAGTAATTTAATGAAAGTGATAATATAATATTTAATTGAATCAGTAAAATATATTCTTGTTTCAATAACAATTTAATAGAAATAATAAAATGAATATATTTGGTTTAATAAATATTTCATCAAAATAATCAAATATATTATTTAACTGTTAAACTTTTATTCTTTGTATATATACTTTCAAAATCCGTGGAGAATCAGTTTAACACTGTGAACAACGCATTATTTTTATTAAATCATATTCAAAATTTTTTAAAACATTTAATAAATTCTGATCGAAGTTTAACTAAAAAAATAAAATTTACAAGCAATAACGTTTACATAGTAGTTAATCCAGTTAAATCAATCATTTACACTTTAAAATTTTCCTTGATAAATTATGTTCAGAACATAATTAAAAATTCAAAAAATAAATTTAACTCAAAGTTCTAAATTAAACTCAAAAATGATCAAAATAGATATAACCATAATAATTTTAAAAGAACTAATTAAAATTAAAATTACTTTCAAATACTGAAATATGTAAAACCTACAAATTTGGTAAAATTTTTTTTTTTACATCAAAATAAAATATAAATAATTAATATTTAACTCGGATAAATAGTCATCTTTAAATAAAGTAGCTCATCAATGTCTTAGAATTTAAAAATAATGTCTATGGTTTAAAATTAAGCAAGCGTAAAACGTACTTGCTCTCGGACAGTGAGACTGTAGTTCTGTGCGTGCGATAACGCACATTTCAATCTCTATGTTGAAGAATACGTTGTATGTGCTAGCGTGCTCTGTTAAAGCAGCTCGAGTCTGAAGCAGAGTGACGTCATGCTGGCTTGCGTTTACAGTACGCTCTAAGCTTAAAAGCATCTCTGCTTTATAGTATCTAAATATATGATGTTTGAAACCTCTTACTTTGAAATTAAAATCATTTTCTATTACAAATAATCTAATTTTGATGAAATGTTGTTCTTTTGCCATAATTTTGCTAGAGGCTTTTCCGGATTAGTAAAAGCCCCGGAAATGATCCCTCCACAATATTTCTTAAAACTAAAGAATGTAACTTCAAACTTATAAAATAATAGGGTACGATATGATTCATTGTGCACATAATATATTAAGTTAGAATAAATTCAATTAATTCAATTCTTTTAATAAATTCAAAATGTTAATTTACACATTCAGTAATTATTAATAAAACTAAAATGAAAATTATAACAAAAATTCAACTAAATTAATTACAATGAGTATAAAGTTTTTCAAATTGAATGTATTACAAGCATCACTCTACTTTTAATTAGTAATTTGCATGTCATAAGAAAAATGATTATTAAATTATTATTTAAACTTATCTCTATAAAAATTCCCTGGCTTCTTGTACGACGTCCTCATCATTCGAGGGATGATTTTAAAATTAGAACATATAAATCTTTTCACAATTTATACAATCGCAAATGATTTCAATAAAAACCAAATACAATTAATTTTTAATAAATAAATTTTTAAGAAACAACATATAGAACTCCAAACAAAATTTTAAATTAGAAATAGTTACTATAAATTCCATTTCGGTGAAATACTCAAAACAAAAGAACGCAAAAACCCCTTTAATAAATAATAAATGAAAACATACATTATAAGGAGTTTACTTCAAAATCCTTCTCGTTTAAAAAAAAAATCAAGAAAAACCTAAAACGTCCAAAATTAAAACTTTTCTTTCTTTACCTATTCAATTTAATAAACTCAAATAGACAAAACATTATTAACAATAATAAAAACAATAAAAATTTACATTTTGATCGTAAATATTTTATTTTATTAAAACATTCTCATAAAATTAAAAAAAAAAATTTTTATCGTAAAAAGAGGGGGTTGGGGATAAAAAGATCTGTAATTACAACCTTTTGAAAATCTAAGCGCGTTCGCATCCCAGAGTTTTGCTCGCTGGGGTGAGGGGATTCACCTTCACCAAGAATTATATAATATAACCACGAATTTCGCGTCAAAATACAGCGTAGTGCAATTGGATATTTTCCTATCTAATGTAGACTTGATGCTTTCACACATTTAGTTTTAAGAATCAGCGAAATGCGAACTACAACAACTGAAATTAAAGATACTAGACACTCGTGAACTAGTGTCTATGCGAAAAAAATCCGTAGTTGGGCTCGCCACATGCGAATTTTAGAAATAATATAAGTAACCTGTTGCAGGCATGGTGAGAAATTCTCGTCTTGAATTTTCTATATTATTTTCTTTTGTATTTTGACCAGTGAGTTTTTCTGTTGACGCTCCTTTTTCCTCTAAGGTGCTGAACCTTGGCCTCGGAGAAAAGCGTTGGCAGTGACTAAGTAAGATGTTTAATGATTAATCTAATCGAATTGACTTTCTCACTATGCACTGAGAAAAAAATTTAGTTGGATTAAGTAAGGCTTAATTGAATCAATGAAATCCCTTAGGTGCGGGCGGCACATAAAATATTTTGTTACATTAATACAAATATTTTAATTGAGTCAAATAAATATTTCATTTTTTAAAATAAATATTTGATTCTACTAAACATCACAAATATTGGTTAAATAAAATTAATTTATTGTTTTAAAAAAATTTGTTATTAATTCAAATGCATATTTGTTTTTCTAATTGCTTATTTCATTACATCAATATGCATATAGTAACTGAACCAAATAATATTTTGTATTTTCAAATAAATATTTGATTTACTAAATGTCGCGAAGATTAATTCAATAAAATTAATTCATTGTTTTTATAAAAAATTTTATCAATTAAAATGCCCATTTGTTTTTCTAATTGATTATTTCATTACATTAATATACATATTGGAATTAAATCAAATAATATTTTGTATTTTCAATTAAATATTTGACTTATTAAATGTCGCGAAGATTGATTCAATAAAATTAATTCATTGTTTTAACAAAAAAAATTATCAATTAAAATGTCCATTTGTTTTTCTAATTAATGATTTCATCATAATAATGCTATATTGAAATTAAATTAGTTCAATATTTTATATTTTCAAATAAAAGTTTAATTTATTGAATATTGCAAAAATTGATTTAATAAATTTAATTCATTGTCTTAACAAAAAATTTTATTAATATAAAGACATTGATAAATTATTCGGTTTCACAAATAAAATATTTCTTCAAAGTAAAGAAATATTTAATTAATTCGATTTATAGATATTTTAATCGAACAAATACTGTCTTTAATCAACAGTATTTGCTTTCAGTGATTTATATTTATTTATTAACATCAATGAATTGATGACTCTCTTTAAAGGACAGGTGAATATAATTACATTTATTTATATGGTAAAGAATAACAATTATTAACATACTAACATTAGTATGCTTTATACAGTGATCGCACGCGCAGTAAATCTAACATAAATTTCGTTCGCATTACAATTTACGTATTATCTTGGATTTTTAACTTCCTTATATATCAACTTGAAGGCCCTCTTACCGCTTGCGAGATCGAAAATTAACGACGCCACCAAGCGGTAGTATCATCAAACCATCGAACTAAATGATTTTGTTAAAACAATAAATGTTTCTTTTAGTTCAAATATGTGTTATTTGAATGAAATAAATTATGTAGTTGAATCAAATAGTGAATTTACTTGATTTTGACAAGTATTTAATCAGATTTCTCTGTAATTTTTATTAACTTTAGTACATATTTTGCTAAGTTATTCACTTAGCAAGACACGTATTTAAAACACGAGTTTGTTTGAGTATAAAGGATGATAACTTATACAAAAAAATATTTTTCAAGAATATTAAATATTAATTTTAACATTATATTTCATTTGATTTAGTAAATATGTTATTAAATAATAATTGATTGTTTTAATAAATATTTCATTAAGATAATCAAATAATTATTTAATCAATCTGATAAAGAAATTAATTAATACAACAAAATATTTAATTGGAACATAAATAATAAAATATTTAATTGTTAAAAATAATAATTAATTCAATTAATCACCGATTTCATAGACGCAATATAATTAAATAATAAAAGTAATAAAATAATTTTATAGAACAAAATAAATCAAATATTTGAATTAATTAAAAATTTAATTAATTTAATGCATCCAATTAATTATAATATAGCAATGAAATTATTTGATTAAAAGACAATGAGATATTTCATAGAATCAATCATATATTTCATAAAGAGAAAAAACGCATTCATCAAAGCAACTAAATATTGAATTAAAATGATTAGGTATTTCATTGACCAGTGAAATAATTTAATATAAGTCATACAATATTTAATTGAAACAATGAAATATCTTTTTGTTACTATTCAAAATTTATTGAAAGAATAAAACAATAATCTTGAAATTATTAAATATTTCATTAATATAATTAAATATATTATTGAACAGTAAAGTAATTTAATAGAGGTGATATAATAATTAATTGAATCAATGTAATATATTTTTCTTTTAATCAAAATTTGATAAAAATAATAGAATAAATACGTTAGAATAATAATAAAATAAATATATTTGGTTTAATAAATATTTCATTAAGACAATCAAATATATTATTAAACATTAAAGTAATTCAATGGAAGTGTTAATATAATATTTAATTAAATCAGTGAAATTTATTCTTGTTTCAATAACTACTTGATAGAAATAATAAAATAAATATATTTGGTTTAATAAATATTTCATTAAGATAATCAAATATATTATTAAACATTAAAGTAATTTAATGGAAGTGTTAATATAAAATATAATTAAATCAGTGAAATATATTCTTGATTCAATAACAATTTGATAGAAATAATAAAATAAATATATTTGGTTTAATAAATATTTCATTAAGATAATCAAATATATTATTGTACATTAAAGTAATTTAATGGAAGTGTTAATATAAAATATAATTAAATCAGTGAAATATATTCTTGTTTCAATAACAACTTGATAGAAATAATAGAATATATATATTCGGTTTAATAAATATGTTTAAAAAAAATTTAATATCTGATTTTACGTTGCACCTTTCATGACTTTAAAAAAATTATTTATTGGTTTTCTTTTTGTAAATTCATTGAAATTGGATTTGTTGATTTTGAGGAACCTATTTCTTTAAATTAATTGTAATTTTTATTGAAATGCTGATCAAATTTTATGTGTTATATACAACAAAATATTTTTTTTATACAATCACATATATTATTAATTAAATGACAATGTTATTAACTTAGTGAAGCATTTATTTACAATATAAGCTTCTTTAACTTAATCGGATGACCGTTAATTCAAGCAAATATTATATTGATGATTGATCAATAGTTTTTTATTGTTATTAAAGATTTTGTTAATTTTACAAACGATTTACTAAAATAAATATTTAATTACTGTAACAAAATATATAGATAATTTACAAACATATTCTATTGTTACAAATAAATATTTTATAAAATTTTATCAGCTGCCTTAATGAAATTGATTTGATTAAATTAATCGAATAATTTAACCAAAACAATAAATTTTTCTTTACTTTAAAAAAATATTTATTTTTTTTTAACTTGGGTATTAATTTTTTTTATCCCAACTAAATATTTCAGTGATTTAGTAACCTTGCATATTACTTCAATCAAAATTAATTTTTATCAACAAAATATTTAATAACTAAATTTATTTCATTGACTCAACTAAATTTTCTTCTCAGTGTAATCAGTAAAAAATCAGTACACCGTTTGTACAATTTTGAAGCCCAGTCTGTACTTAATTTTATTAAAATAAATGTTCAATTAGTATTGATTGACCGTAAAATCTGTACAAATTCCCAAATTAGGCATTAGAATGTAGAATAATGAAATAAACTCAGTACAAATTCAGTGTGAAAATAGTACGTAATTGGTACAAAATTATAACTGATTTCATACACAAACTTCTTACAATACGTGATCAATTCATACAGAAATTGCATAAATTCTATGCGAAATTTTAGACTAGGGTTCAGACAGAATGATTATATTATCTCAATACGAATTCCATACAAAAACGGTACGTAATTAGTAGAAAAACTGAACAGAATTCGTTTAAAATCTTACGGCAATACGTGGTTTATCAGTACTGAATTTGAATAAAATACGTACAGGATTCGAGATCAAGCAATAAAATATGGAATAATTAGGTAGAGTTGATGTAAATTCAGTACGAAAACAGTACGTAATTGATACAAAATTATAACTGATTTCACAGACAATCTTTTTACAATACGTGATTAATTCATACTGAAATTGCATAAATTCCATGTGAAATTTTAGACTAGGGTTCAGACAGAATGATTATAAAATCTCAATACGAATTCAATACGAAAACAGTACGTAATTTATCCAAAAACTGAACAAAATTCGTTCAAAATCTTACGGCAATACGTGGTTTATCAGTACTGAATTTGAATAAAATACGTACAAGATTCGAGATCAAGCAATAAAATATGGAATAATTAGGTAAAGTTGATGCAAATTCAGTACGAAAACAGTACGTAATTCATACAAAATTATAACTGATTTCATACACAAACTTCTTACAATACGTGATTAATTCATACTGAAATTGCATAAATTCTATGCGAAATTTGAGACTAGGGTTCAGACAAAATGATTATATTATCTCAATACGAATTCAATACAAAAACGGTACGTAATTTGTAGAAAAACTGAACAGAATTCGTTCGAAATCTTACGGCAATACGTGGTTTATCAGTACTGAATTTGAATAAAATACGTACAGGATTCGAGATCAAGCAATAAAACATGGAATAATTAGGTGAACTTGATGCAAATTCAGTACGAAAACAGTACGTAATCGATAGAAAATTATAACTGATTTTACACACAATCTTTTCACAATACGTGATTAATTCATACTGAAATTGCATAAATTCTATGCGAAATTTGAGACCAGGTTTCAGACAAATATTTTATTGCTAAATCTCGAATCCTGTACTTATTTTATTCAAATTCAGTACAGATAAACTACGTGTTGCCGTATAAGATTTTGAACGAATTCTGTTCAGTTTTTCTACTAATTACGTACCGTTTTTGTATGGAATTCGTATTGAGATAATATAATCATTTTGTCTGAACCCCTAGTCTCAAATTTTGCATAGAATTTATGCAATTTCAGTATGAATTAATCACGTATTGTAAAAAGATTGTGTGTGAAATCATTTATAATTTTGTATCAATTCCGTACTGTTTTCGTACTGAATTTGTACTGGGTTTATTTTATTATTCTACATAATAAGCTTATTTATACTATAGACTGAAACCTATACTACTTAATGGTTTCTATTATTAATTGTTTAAATAGCAATGTTTATTGTAAAATTGTTTTTTAATGGATTTTATAATATTTATTATTGTTTTTGAAGAGTTGAAAGGTTATAATTGAGACTTTGATATTTTAATTGTCATTGATTTTGTAAATTTTATCAAGTAAAAAAATTATATGTATTTATATGTTATGTTTCAGGAAAAGAATGTTACTCATAGTTATGTAAATTAATTTAAATCAATTTTTTGCACTTGAAAAGGGTCATCATAAATATGACTGAAACGTTGTATGATTAACCAGCAATAAAAAGTATTATTGATAGTTAATAGTTGTTTGTATCATTATTAAAAAATTCAAATAAATTTCGGGCGGAGTCACAAATAATTAACTTTCTTTTTTTTGTGGAAATATAGTAATATTTTTCAAATCATACTTACAACCAGTTACATATCTGCTGGCGGATATGAAACGAAATTTTTCTCTTTAGTAATAAATTTTAAACTCAATTTAATATTATTTACATAAATTAATTTTTGTAAATTATTAATCAATAAAGCTGCTTTATTTTTAAATCATAGAGTACGAAATCCGGTACCGGTAGGTTAGAATATTTTAGTCATTAAGTTAGTTTAGGCAAAGCTATTGACGTTCATGGATTGGACAGATGGTCCAAAAATGATGGCTTTATATTATGTGACTGATCACCATTTAGTATAACAAAAGCAACCATGTAGTCAATGATTCAGATGTTGCGACTCGAGTATAATTGCGAATATAATTACGAAATAAAATAAATAATACAAATGAAATACAAATACAAAATGAATAAAATGATTTCCATACGGACGCTTTTTGTTAAGGTCACGTTATGATGAATTATAACCGGATGCTTTTTGTTAAGATCCGTGTAAAAACATTAAAAAAAATAAGCGAAAATAAATAAAAAAGGAATACTAAATTAGGGGATAATACGAATTATATTTTCTTCTGTCCCTCTTGATTTCAATGAAACGTCACTGTATAGGGCGGGAGCTGACTTGGTCAACATACAGTGGAACGCGATGGAAATTCCCGATGTACTATGGTATCTAACGTCACCGTATGGGGCGGAAGCCAGATACATAATGCAATATTTTCCGATAATAAGGGGGATACACGTACGATTTTACGCAAGAAATGTTTACTAGAGCAATCATCGAGAAACTTTGGGAAATTTAACATCCTGTTTTAAGGGTGGAAGCCAAATTTGCATAGTTGTTGGTAATTGACTAGAGTATCCATTTCAGGGTTACGAATATGAAATGCGAAAAATTTCAACTTATAGGGGGGACCGTGGTGTAATTTTGCAATTGAAATATGAAATATAAAAATATACTACTTTACAACGACAATGAATAATAAAAAGAAAATGAAAAATACTACAAATAATAAAAAAGAAAGTGTAATGAATCAAAGGAACTGCACAAATCACTCATACATTAGGTTAAGGGCAATAAATCTTGTACTAAAGGTTCAAGATAGTAACAATATATAATTACTTACGAATTACTAATTCCAGAAATATAATAAAGCAGCAATACAACTGACTACGTAAAACAAGTAAAGTCATTTCTTTTGAGAACTAATGTAAATTCTTTCTCACGATAAGTTAAGTTAATAAAATATAATTTTACTTTAAAGTTTATATTTCATACTTTTTATCTAAATATGTGACTCCGACACCAAAAAAAAACTGCAAGTACAGAATCTACGGTTTCCGAGTAAAAGCGTTAAAACAAAAAGAACATGATGCGTTGCCAGGGAGTAATCTAGTTACAGGAAGGGGATTTAAAAGTAAATTAAATTAGATATAAAGATGGCACACCTCAAAAGAGAGGGTACCTGTCCTACGAATTAGTAAGTATATAAGCTACCTGGACAAGACAATGCGCATCAGTCTTGTTCCAGCAGCCTTAACAGTAGTTTCTTTACAAGTTTAATAATTATTTTAGAAGTGAAAATAATTAATTAGTAAATAAGACTACAGCGTTCAAATTAAAAGTTATATAGTGTATTAGTGCGACACTGTTTGGTGAATTCAAGTTTAACTGACGCTAGGTAAAATCATTTTTTGTTATTTTATATACTCTGGATATGCTACCATCGTGCGTCCTACAATAATAATTTTATTATTATTTAATTTATTTATTAATATATTACTACTTTTTCTTTTAAAATTAACTATTAAGTTTCATATTAAATTTTTTTTATAAATTATTCAAATTAAATTCAATATTTGCGTGGTTTAACACATTAATTCCCAATGATGATACGTTCATCCAAGCAGCGCAAATTAACCCGAAAGTAACTCAGTCGATCTTAACCTTACCATAAATAGAACATAGTAAGCGGAATTGATTCCGATATTAACATTAAGAGGAGGTCACGTATCTCTGTCCTTTTCTAATCAAAGAATTGTGTTTTTTACAGAAACTAATATCTTTAGCAAAAAATGAAAAGAAAGCCGCATTTCGTAATAAAAAAAGCAATATTTTCTCTGATTAGAAAGAATTTATTTTATTGCTTTGTTTTCAAGAAAACCTTGAAAAACTTAAATCATAGAGGTTAGGGTGGACAATTTGGTTTTTCAAGGTTTTCTTGAGAACGAAGCAATAAAATTAATATTTTCTTATTAAAGAAAATATTGCTTTTTTTGATACGAGATGCGGCTTTCTCTTAATTTTTTAATAAAGTTATTAGTTTTTGTAAAAAAATGATTTCTTTGATTAGAAAAGGACAGAGATACGTGACCTCCTCTTAAATATCAAATTATTTTTCAAATTCAGAAAAAAAAAAATTTTTTTTTGTTAATGGCTTTCCCGGATGAGTAAAAGCCCTGGAAAACCCTTCACAATATTTCATGAAAATCATTGAATTTAATCAATGTGATTGTCACACGCTCCTGCCTTGCGTTCGCCAGTCCATGGCGAGCCTAAAAGCCATCGTCAATAAGATGCTGGATTTAATATTTACCAAAAACTTTTAAATATTAATTTAAAAGAAAAAAATTTTTTTTCAAAAAAAAGATAAAACTATTGATCAGTTCTATCTTTATTCTAACTTTCTGAAGGCTGAAAACCTGTGAAAATTCGAAATTAGTTCAACGCTTCTAGCGTATTCAAGGAGTTTTTGCCATATTGTATGCCATACCGATGTATCACTATCACTCTCGTCTTCTTTTATACCTGATCCTCAATAACTTTCTTGTGCAGTAGTAATTGTCGATACTGCTTGGTATTCCAATTGATTTTCGTTGATAAAAAATTGCTCCCTATGTATTTACACTTTGGGGATAATAAATTAACCTTAAGCCCGCTTAATAAATTGCGGTAAACTAAATAAAATCATTTTGTTGAAATTCTGTTAAATTTCTCCGGACTATAAAGCACCGGAAAACAACAATTAAACATGATGTGATTAATGTTTCCTAAATTAATTCCTAAAGTTTTCCTAATCATTAAATTATTAAGGTGTGTTTTTTAGGTTATTTTATTTAAACAAAAAAAAGAAAAAAAAAATCCAAAACATTCATCTTTCCTTTAATTTTCTCAAACCTTCCTATCAGGCTATTCATAATGCGAAATATAAAATTGTTGATCAACTTGTATTGATTTTGAACCATCGCGTATTTATCTTCTTAGTTACAATTCTTCAAAATTTCGATCGCGATATGTATCTAAATTAAATTTACTTAATACTCTCATGTTATAATTTAAACATAACCATTCAAAGAATCTCTTAGCATTTTACTAAATTATTTAATTTTGGTAATGTTGCTAATGCTATCATTTTTCTTTTTTTGCGATAGTTTAGCACTTGCAATTTCTCAATTAAAACATCCTAATATCCTATCTTGCTATATATAAAAAAAAGGGGGGACAATTATGGTTAAAAATTTCCCGGTCTTTCTTTTAAGGGTATGGTTTCACGCTACTTTACCGATCGAAAATTATAATTTTATAAAATTACAATTTTTGAAAAAACTATACATCGGAATGAGTTTTCCTTTTATAGATCACTTCATTTAATTTCGATGAAGGGCAGAAACTCTAAAAATTAGCGGAAAAAAGCGTTGATCGAAGATGATTAGAAAAACAAATTTCTCAATTCGAAAAAATCAAATTTCTCAAAAACCGTGTTTCGTAGGGAAATTTCCTATTCAGGATCATTTTATCTTTAAAAAATAAAGGGCGGAAACTTGGTTTGATAAATCATATCACAAAAAAGCAAAATTACATTTTTCTAAAAAGATGCGATCAGCTGTAAGAATACAATGGCCGTGCAAGAAGCCATGTTTCATAGTTGGCATCAATGCTAATGTATAGTTTGGTACGCGCCAACTTCAAATTCGAATTTTAAATGTAAATTAGATTAGATTAGATTAGATATTGTTTATTTTGTATTATAATTACAAAAAAGCGTGAAAATTACAAATAAAGTTGAAAAAAATACATAAAAATACTTTAAATAGCCTTGCACATATAAAATCAAAATAGTACAGTATGATATCACAGTCATAAAACATAATAGAGATAGTAATACTGTAATAGTAAGTCAATAAATTAAATAAAAGTGATATCACAGATAACACGAATAAATACACGCAAAAAGTATAAATAATATAGTTAAAAATCAGTCTCAATATCTATCAGTCAAAATGATTACATAAAATCAAGCGTGTAAAGAGCGCAGTCGAAATATCAGCAGTATACAGCAAGTTAAAATCACAGCAAAGTTGAATGTACAGTAATATACAAGTCAATCTGATAAAAATATAATCATTCACTCTATGCACACACATCCTACATACACGCCAATAAATACAATCATGCCTTAAATCTATAAAGGGTACATCACATAATAAATTAACACATATGATATAGTCCGAAAATAATACTGTTTAATCGAGGTCGAGTAAAAACCTTCTCAGAGCGGCTTTAAACCTGCTGATTGATGGAAGATTTTTAATATCAGCAGGTAGAGAGTTCCAAAAATGCGCACCTTGAACTTGAAAGGAATTTCTTCCAGTCTCCGTGCGCATGAAGGGCACCGCAAGATCTTTAATCTCACCTCTAGTGGTCGCTCTGGGTATATATCTAGTGAAGAGACCCACTAGATATTCGGGAGTATTCATACGTACGATTTTGTACATAAGTATAGCCATAAAATACTGTCTCCTCGAATCAGTACGTAGCCAACCCAAAGCATGTCTATGGTGAGACATGTGATCACCCATTCTCATGCCTAATACATATCTCACACATGAATTTTGCATTGTCTGTAGCCGTCTTCGTAACTCCTGCGAAGCATCGAGCAAAACCACTGAGCAGTAATCAAGATGTGGAAACAGCAAGGCGGTTGCGAGCCGCTTACGCAGAGCCTCAGTGGTGTACCGACGGAAAAACCGCAGGCTATAAATCACTCTATTGAATTTTTTAGTCAACATATTAATATGCGGTTCCCACGACAGTTTAGAGTCGAGTACAACACCAAGGCTCGTAACGGTGTCAGAGAAAGGAATACCGATACCGCTCCCCAGGTCAATCGTCCTTGGCTCACCCGAATAAAAATTTTTAATAAAACGATTACTTCCAAAGACGATCGCTTTTGTTTTACTAGCATTCAAAGTGAGAGAAACACCAGCAGCCCACCCCGACACCGCCCTGGCCGCCCTCTGTAAAATACGAATCCCCTCGTCCACATCATCATAAGGGACCTGTGTATAAATTTGACGATCATCCGCATACAGCAGATGCCCGACGCAACCAGAGTCCAGTGCGTCACGTACGTCATTTATGTAAAGGCAAAACAACAGAGGCCCCAGCACCGAACCCTGAGGTACTCCTAGATTGGTTGTTAGCCAATTCGATTCCTCCTTTAAATGTGTGGAAACCATTTGTTTCCTACCTGATAAATAGGAGTTAATCCATCCGAGTGCGGCCCTGGAGAACCCCATCGATCTAAGCCTCGCAAGAAGTTTGGAGGGAGAGATCGTGTCGAATGCCTTACTAAAGTCAAAAAGTAGCAGTAACGTGACAAGTTTCCTGTCTAGACCTGACCTTATATCGTCTGTAAGCTTAAGTACAGCAGTCTGCGTAGAATGGTTTTTCCTGAAGCCCGTCTGCATAGGATCGAGCAATTTTTTGGATGTAATATACTCCTGCAGTTGGTCATGGGCGATCTTCTCAAGAACCTTTGAAAGAAAACATAAGATGGCTATAGGCCTAAAATCTTTTGGTTGCTTAGGTGCAGCACACTTTTTCAATGGTATAATACGTGCTTGCTTCCAACGGCAAGGGAAGACCCCATGCAAAAGAGGAGTTGAACAGAGTCACAAGATGTTCACCAATAAATGGTAAAGCTTTAACTATCACGCTTTGCGGAATGCCATCCTCA
Organism: Anastatus disparis; assembly: GCA_017163975.1. Classification (NCBI taxonomy): domain Eukaryota; kingdom Metazoa; phylum Arthropoda; class Insecta; order Hymenoptera; family Eupelmidae; genus Anastatus; species Anastatus disparis. Next base: position 1,422,485 of record JAFFSR010000370.1, on the reverse strand, counting down.
CCACAAGCCTGTGAGGAAAAATGTGAAATTGCAAGAACAACATCATTAAAACTAATTGGTTTAAAGGTAAACCCACTTTCATTGCATCGAGAAAGAATTCTCAATCGCTCTTCACTATCTTCCTGCGGCGAGACTGACACCCCAGCAAAGTGCGCATTAAGCTCATCCGGAGTGAATCCATTCAAATCCCCTTGAGGTCCAGAGGGGCGATTCAACCTATGCTACATATGTATGTATCACGGTGATATGTATGTACGTTCGAACGTAAGTTGGTAGCACTGCTAAGACAAGTCGTCGCGCGCATTGAATCGTCTGTCGAACCGTCAAGACCTCAAGTCTCTGTTTCCATGTAGATACAATTTTTGCGCGTGACGACTTGTCTTAGCAGTGCTACCAACTTACGTTCGAACGTACATACATATCACCGTGATACATACATATGTAGCATAGGTTGAATCGCCCCTCAGATAGCAGTCCCAGGTCTCTCAACTCCTTCCAGACATTACCACCCGCAAGAGCATCAAACAGTCTATTGTGAATATAAGCAGATTGAATTTGTTTTGTATGTACAATTTCTACAAATAAACACTTTTTCAACATAAAACTGTTTTATTTTATTTAAAACATAAATATGTAAAAAATTTAATATTATAAGAAAGAACAATATAGTTTACATCATTTGCGAACTCATTATTTTTTTCTTAATTTTCATTATAGCAAAATAAGTAATCTATTCGTTTCTTTGTTTGAAACAAAATATTTTTTGAATGACTTTATTGAATTAGCGAAACTTTGGCATATCCTAACCTTTTTAGAATGAAAATATGTTTTGAAAAGCGAATGATAAGGATTACTTAATTTTATTGCTAATATAATTTTATTATATAATATAATCTCATCAAATATTATATTATATTATCGTTCTTTAAAAATAAACAGTTGTAAATAATTTTATTAAGATAAGCCCATATGGAAAAAATTTCTGGAAATAATTGTAAATAAGTGTTACTAACTGTAAATAACTGTAAATAACTATAAATATACAGTTGTTTATATTAATTTACAGTTATTTACATTTATTTATTTTTTTTACAATTATTCACATTTATTTACTATTATTTATATTTTTCCATAGTTTTTTACAGTTTTTTGAAAAAATAACATTTAGTTAAAATGATAAGTATTATAATGCATAAATAAAATTTAAGTTTTAAGGGGTGTCCTCATACCGGCACAGAGATCTACCTTTTTTTTACAATTATTCACATTTATTTACGATTATTTATATTTTTTCATAGTTTTTTACAGTTTTTTGAAAAAATGACATTTAGTTAAAATGACAAGTATTATAATGCATAAATAAAATTGAAGTTTTGGTTCAACATGTACATTTATTTATGATTTAATTTATTTACAAAATTCAAAAACTACTCATTCATTTCTACCAAATTGAATTCTTTGTCAAATAAAAGAAAGTTTTTTTGCAGTTTGTGTTTTACGGAGAGTCTCGTTCATTTATCTTTAAAAAAATTTTGTCAAAAAAATATATTTCAAAATCTTTTCTATTCTTTTTATATTTATGTTTGATTGATAAATCTATATATAACATGAATGTAAAATTTAAATTCCGAATAAAAAGATAAATATTAGGAAAATAATGAATTTGAAAAATAGATTTCTACAAATTTGTCAAAAATAATATTATGAATTTTATTTTATACTCATTACACTAAGATTAAAAAAATTAAGTGATTTTTCTCACGTTTTTTCAAAGTTTTATCTTAATAAAATTACTTATGACTGTTTATTTTTCAAAAACTATAATTATCAATAAAATTAAATAATCCTTATTATTCGCTTTTGAAAACATTTTCATTCTAAAAAGGTTAGGATATGCCAAAGTTTCGCTAATTCAATAAAGTCATTCAAAAAATATTTTGTTTCAAACAAAGAAACGAATAGATTACTTATTTTGCTATAATGAAAATTTAAAAAAAAATAATGAGTTCGCAAATGATCTAAACTATATTGTTCTCTCTTATAATATTAAATTTTTTACATATTTATGTTTTAAATAAAATAAAACAGTTTTATGTTGAAAAAGTGTTTATTTGTAGAAATTTTACATATAAAACAAATTCAATTTACATTTAAAATTCGAATTTGAAGTTGGCGCGTACCAAACTATACATTAGCATTGATGCCAACTATGAAACATGCGGCTTCTTGTACGGCCATTGTATTCTTAGGGAGTAGCCACAAATAGACCGTGTCGTGTCGTGTCGACGAAAAATGAGTTTGAAATCTATTAAATTGAAACTCTATGCTCATTGACCATTGGTTCAAAAGGCATTCATAGAGTCTCAATTTAATAGATGTCAAACTCATTTTTGATCGTTACGACACGACACGGTCTATTTGTGGCTACTCCCTTACAGCTGATCGCATCTTTTTAGAAAAATGTAATTTTGCTTTTTTGCGATATGATTTATCAAACCAAGTTTCCGCCCTTCATTTTTCAAAGATAAAATGATCCTGAATAGGAAATTTCCCTACGAAACACGGTTTTTGAGAAATTTGATTTTTTCGAACTGAGAAATTTGTTTTTCTAATTATCTTCGATTAACGCTTTTTTCCGCTAATTTTTAGAGTTTCCGCCCTTCATCGAAATTAAATGAAGTGATCTATAAAAGGAAAACTCATTCTGATGTATAGTTTTTTCAAAAATTGTAATTTTATAAAATTATAATTTTCGATCGGTAAAGTAGCGTGAAACCATACCCTTAAACACTTATAGAAATGAAAATTTGAGATTTGAACACGTTCCCATAATAACACCTATACTAATTTTATTTATCCTCTCGAAAAATTTTATACAAGAAAAATCAGATACTTAATAATAACTTTGCATTTTATTGCTTCTACTATATTATATTTCATTGTGTATATATATATATATATATATATATTAGTTATATATGTCCTTTGGCCATATTCAGGTGGAATATGAATCGAGGACAATGTTTGTCGCTTGAGCTGAAATTGCCGAGGGCGCGCGAAGCGCGCCCGAGGTAGATTTCTGCTCAAGCGGCAAACATTGTTCGAGATTCAGATTCCACCTGAATAAATGGCCAAAGGACATAGATGATTTTATGTCCGAAGTAGGCCGTATGAGGAAATATAACTTATTAGTTGAAAATATTAATCTTTTTTTGAATACTTTTAAAATTAAATTTTAGTTCTATTGATTTTTTCTTTTGTTTCTTAGATTGACATTTTGTAATGAGTATAGCTGCTGTCGAAGCGCGAGTCATTTTTTTTCACTAACCTACGTTCAATATGATTGCTCTTTGACATATGGAACGAAACATAGTAGGATCGGTGATGCCATATTGATTTCTCCTGAGACATATTGAGACTCAATATGTCTCAGGAAGACATATAATTCTTGCAATAAGTCGAGGAGCGCGTCTGAGACATATAGGATGCCAATACAAATTTAGCATCCTCTTTACATACTGACACGAATACGGCCTACGAGGACATAAATATATATATATATATATATATATATATATATATTTATATATATATATCCCTTAAACACCATTCGTAAATTCTCACTTCTAATTTTACCTCTAAACATGGTAAGTCGGTAATATTGGAATCTTATTCCAAACCAAGCAATCGTTGATAACAGGTTGCTATCAATATTGAGTTATTAATGAGATGTCAATGTACTAAAACTTCAAGTACACACTCCTCTTTTAACTGTATTTTTTTAATTATATTACTTTTCTAATATCCAACCCGAATTCACATCTTTATATAAAATTCTCATTTACAAAATTATTCCATTCAACACAAAACATCTTTAACAGGAAAACAAATGAAAAATTTTTTAATAAATCTAAAATAAAACTATACTACTTTCTTACAAGAAAACCTAAGATAAAACTATTGATCAGATTCGAATTAAATTGAAATCATGGTCTCGGACTCATTTCGTTCTTAAATATTATTATAAGATTCTAGAATCTCCTTCTAAATAATCTTCAAAACTAAACAATCAACAAAAATTCGAATAATTGTATTCTCTTACTTAGCGATGGTATAATAAAATCACTCTCACTACAATAATTAATCCAACATCAATTATCTGATTATAGGCTTCTAACAAATATACCCCCAAAACTAAATTTTGTTTTACGGGAAAAATAAAAAATATAAAATATAAAACTATTGATCAAATTCGATAACTCCATTCAAACGCAGCCAAGTTTGAATAATTGAAGGCCCGGATGCAATAAGGGCATTTACGCTCGGAGCACGCAAAACTGAAGTCACTTGGTAGTAAAAATTTCATTTTCTTCAAATAAATTTCAAAAAATTTGACGTTGTAAAACTCATGATGCCGCATCTTTTTTATATTAACAGTTTTTTTATAAAATTTTTATTTTTCAAGAAAAAAATTAAAAACAAGAAAATTTTTTACATTAATTTCAATACTTTTTTAAACTTAAATCGTTGTAATTCGAGTAAATATTAACCGATTTCGCTGAAATTTGAAATATATTTTCTAAATATCATAGCGAAACTTATGATAATTATAAAAAATGTTAATTCTCAAATTGTTAGTCGCAATTGTTTATTAATTAATACAAATTACAAATTGTGCGTTTATAATGTACTCGAGAAAAAAGTATCGAGGGAACTTTCAAGTATAAGAAACTTGTGGCGAGAAAGTTTTTGGTTTTTGTATAAAGAAGATTTGTGGGAAGTTTCAAATCGATTGATAAATAATTAAAAAAGATATAACAACATTTACAAGTAGCGCGCATGCGGTCGAGCGCTGCAGTTTTCTTATAAGTTAGATTCTCAGTGAATATTACGTCAACTGAATGACTCTTGGTAATATTATTTGGAAAAAGCAATAATACAAATATAACAATATGATATTCATTAAAAGTAAATAAACATATAAATAAACAAACAAATAAATAAATAAACAAAAATCTGTAATGTAATTATTTAATAATTAAATAATTACATTACAGATTTTTGTTTAATACTGATTTTTTGATTGTTTCAAAGGATTTTTTTTTATTTTGTCTCTTAAAATCTTTTTTTCTTTCGCATTAGTAATATGAGTTTTCTAAAAACAAAAAATGTCATATTTTTAATCAATATAATGTTGGGATTTATATTTATAAAAGTAAACATATATGCATATGTACGTTCACTTTTAGGAATATTTTGCTACCAGTCTTTAGTATAACGATTAGACTTGTAAAATTGTTCATCACGAGGAATGAAAATTATTTTATACTTATAATGGAATCAAAAAACGGTCGGAAAAGAAAGATGTATCATTTCTTGTTCTTTTTTGACCATTTTTTGATTCCATTATTCCCCATGGTGTACCATTTCACAAGTCTAAACGTTAAACAAAAGAAGACTGGTAGCAAAATATTCCTATATGTTAAGACCACAGCACTTGCCTAAATCGTATATATATATATATATATATATATACGAACAAAATTCATAATAATGTTTATATAAAAGAAGAGTGAACGTACACACGCATATATGTTTACTTTTATAAATATAAATCCCAACATTATATTGATTAAAAATATGACATTTTGTGTTTTTAGAAAACTCATATTACTAATGCAAAAGAAAAAAAGATTTTAAGAGACAAAATAAAAAAAAATCCTTTGAAACAATCAAAAAATCAGTATTAAACAAAAATCTGTAATGTAATTATTTAATTATTAAATAATTACATTACAGATTTTTGTTTATTTATTTATTTGTTTGTTTATTTATATGTTTATTTACTTTTAATGAATATCATATAGTTATATTTGTATTATTGCTTTTTCCAAATAATATTACCAAGAGTCATTCAGTTGACGTAATATTCACTGAGAATCTAACATATAAGAAAACTGCAGCGCTCGACCGCATGCGCGCTACTTGTAAATGTTGTTATATCTTTTTTAATTATTTATCAATCGATTCGAAACTTCCCACAAATCTTCTTTATACAAAAACCAAAAACTTTCTCGCCACAAGTTTCTTTTACTTGAAAGTTCCCTCGATACTTTTTTCTTGAGTACATTATAAACGCACAATTTGTAATTTGTATTAATTAATAAACAATTGCGACTAACAATTTGAGAATTAACATTTTTTATAATTATCATAAGTTTCGCTATGATATTTAGAAAATATATTTCAAATTTCAGCGAAATCGGTTAATATTTACTCGAATTACAACGATTTAAGTTTAAAAAAGTATTGAAATTTAATGTAAAAAATTTTCTTGTTTTTAATTTTTTTCTTGAAAAATAAAAATTTTATAAAAAAACTGTTAATATAAAAAAGATGCGGCATCATGAGTTTTACAACGTCAAATTTTTTGAAATTTATTTGAAGAAAATGAAATTTTTACTACCAAGTGACTTCAGTTTTGCGTGCTCGGAGCGTAAATGCCCTTATTGCATCCGGGCCTTCAATTGTACTTTCTAAATGGAATATCAGTCTCTAACTCAACTCGTATATTTAATTGTAATTGTAATACAATGTATCGCCTTTAATTTATTATTTTAATGACATTGGATATAAACACCGTCATTATTGTCCATTATTCACCCTAACTAAAAATTAATTGTCGGGGACAACAATAAACTTAGTAAGGGGGAGAGGTCAACAAGTGACTTACTAAATTATTTAAATTTTGATTAATAATGTTTCATTTGTATGGGATTTATTTTTCCCGAAGTTTTTCGTGTCTCATGTATTGAATGAATTTAATTAATGGCGTATGGGCTGTTCTGATACATTAATATATAACATTAATTTCTTTATTGATGTAGATATTAATAGATATGCAACTAGATGAAATTTCCAAAAATATATAATAAGTAAAGATATGTCTTATTTAATAACGATCTTATGTTACATAAAAAAGATTCTTAGTGCGATTCATTATTAAAAATGAAATCAGTATCACTAATAAAGCATAGGTTTTATCTCCGGAATTAAATTTTCGTCTCTTATTCGTCGTTTCTATTATAATATAATTGGGCATTACAACCAGCAGTTCGATTCGGTTAGTCATATTTTTGCACTTTTTGAATTTTTCATTATGAACAATTGTCAAATTTAGTTGTATTTTGTAATGTCGTCAATCTTTGAGTAAGCATCACAACTTTAACTAAATTAAGCTTCATGCACAAGCTAACCTCGCTCTCTTCAGGATCTGAATAATGCAAAATATAAAATGATTGATCAACTTGTAGTGATGTTGAACCAATAGCCTTGTGTTTATCTTTTTTGTTACAACTCTTCAAAAATTTCGATCGCGATGTAAATCGTTAAATCCCAAAATGAGCCAAACAGCCTTGTTGTTTCAGCAATAATCTAAATTCTAATTTTCTTTATCCTTATTTAATTCTTCGCATTCTGATTGTATCGTGTGTTTAATTCCTTCTTTGATTGTAAAAAGATTATATTGAATTGAAGATATAAGTTTTAAATTTTTTATAGGTCTTTATTTTGTGCTCTCTCTTATGCTGTCAGACTTGAACAGTTGTAGCGAATAAAAATTCGCTATAATTCTTGCTTCTAAATATAACGAATGGTTTACCACTTTTAATTCTTTTTTTTTAATGGAGTGCTACACTCTGAGATTCGTTAGAAATTTTATATTACTAACTCCGTCTAATACTCTTAAACTATGTCAAAATTCTCGTTTTACCATTAAGCAAGCGCAGAAATTTAATTCACTCTTGTTTTTGAAATTTATCTAATCCTAATACATTTTCCTCTTTTTGCCAATAAGTAACTTTAATGTAATGGTCTTCTAAATAATTTCACTTGTTGGAAAAGTCTATACACGTTTCTATGACCATTACTTTAGACTTCTCTTTTATTAATGTATTGTAATTGTTGTAGTTGTTACAATAATAGATTTGCCTATAGCTACTCGAAAAACTCTACTTTTTCTTTGAAGATCATTGTTGCCTTTCCGTTAAATCGTGTTCATCCATTCTGTGTGACTATATTCTCTTGTTTTATAATTTAAATTATACTTAATAATTATTTTAATAAAAACCTAATACGCCACAGCGTTTTTAATATCATGAATGGCTCTAGATAACTATTAATAACTTTTTAAATTCTTCCCAATTTCTTCCTTTAACATGATATCATCGGGTTACAATGCCAATACGTTTGGAGACTGTTGCTAGGCAATAATCTTTTATTAGCGTACTGCAGCTACCGATACGCATCTTTTTCTCGCTACATTCCCAAAACAACAAGAAATAATACATTGTGTACATTATTTCTAATTTTTAGATCTTCAATCGGTCTAAGTTCGGACGTCAGCTTTAAATCTGAACGATAGCTGATTCGGAAGTAGGGTCGATAAACGCACACATACTATGTATGCGGCTCTGAACATACTTAGGGAATCACTAAAAACAAAAACATGTTCAAACTTACTTTATTTTTGTTTAATTAAAAATTTTTCTTTACTACTAGTTTTGTTTTTTGTATCATTTTTAAACATTAATCATTATACAGCACCTGGACGTGTGAATGCGTGGCAACTTGCCAGATTTTTAATTAAGAAATTAGAAACTTGAATTCACTAACTGTGTAAATTTTCCCTTAGGTGCGAAACTCTACGAATTGAATCTATAGCAAGGAAGTTTAATTCGAAGATAGGTTTGCCGTAGGTAATCACTAAAATTAGTCTATTTTTATTATTTGGGGGTATTTAGCAAGACTTAGTAACGAAAGAAACGCAGACCGGAAATAGAAATCCTGAACGAAACGATAAACGCTCAGCCACGAGACGGACAAGTCGACCCATCCATGCTGATGATGACGGCTATGGCGAATAGTTTCGCCTTACACAATGCCTTGCAGGGCCTGCGCAGCTTTGACGGGCATAATATGCCTTTAAAAGACTTTATACAAGATGTTCGCAATGGAAAGGAATATGTGCCTGCAGGAAGCGAGGGACAGTATGTCAAGGCCGTGCTAACGAAGTTGCGCGGGAATGCCAGAGACTGCACATATAGACATTCATTTGCCAACATTGACAGCCTAGTGAATCATTTGAAGACTAGATTCGCACCAGGCAAGATGTACACCTACTATACAACAAAGATTGACGACATGAGGATGAAAAAGGGAGAGACTGCAGGAGCTTTCTACGATAGACTTAACATTCTACTCAGTGGAGCCAAGAATGTTCTAAAGGACGACATCCCAGGACCGATGCTAACCTGAACGACATGATAAAACCTTTAGAGTATGCGGCAAAGGACATCTTCATCAGAGGATTGCCAGCTGACATATCTGTGCAAGTGGATGGGAAAAACCCCGCCACTCTAGCTGACGCCTATAAGGATGCAGTGCGAATAGAGACTCGCATGGAGGCACAAATATTGCCTGATACCAGATATAAATTTCATGGGCAAATTCCCAAGGTAAGCTGGGAGTAGACGGAATTTTCGGCTGAAAATCACCGGAAGCCAAGAAATCCAAACAACAACTGGAATAATGGACAAAATAGGCATCAAAGCGAGAACTACGCATCTCAACTCATGGTAAATAATAATACGCCACCTGGATTTCAACAGAGGCAGGGACGCACAAACTATAATGTGCAAAGAACCAATCAACCTCAAGTCCGACAGATATCACAAAATTACAACGTGAATAACTCACCGCAGAGGTTTAATCAAAATCACTATACGCCCCGACCGCAATATACTCAACAACACCAGCAAATGTTTTCTCAGGATGAACGTCTATACAACCCTTATGGGCCCGGAGAACAGAGACCTTCGACCAACTATCAGCGACCACAAGGGTATGTTCAGGGATATAACACCTATAGAGCACCTAATAATTATAACCGGATGCCTCCCAATCAGACCGAAGCTCCTAGGCAACCTGCATTCAATAATAAGCCTGCTTTAAACTGGCAGCTGGCTTGTCGCAACCAAGAGTCGACGAGCCAGAGACAAGCGTCACCAAGCTCATCTCAACCTGCAACACGGAATGCACCACAACCACCGACTCAGCAGAACTCAACACAGGTGATGCTGATAAACGAAACTGCAAACGAGTTTCCATGTATAGGGGACTTACTGACAACGATAGTGAATGAGATGAACCTACTGCTATCAGACTGTATGTGACTAAAGGTAGACAACCGTGGATGACCTTCATGATTGATAACGGTGCAGCAGTAAATTTGGTAAAGTGCACTGCTTTACGTGACGACATACCATACGATCCTACTCGAAGTACTAAATTAAGTAGTATTACTAATGAATGTATAAAAACGTATGGAACCACCTGGCTTACTCTAAGAAAAAGACCAGTAAAATTCCATCTAGTAGGACCATCATTTCCCATCGATCTAGATGGATTAATAGGTAGACACTACCTTAAGGAAGAAGATGCAGTTATATCTTATTATAATCATGCGCCCATGATATCTGGAGACGCCATGCATCCCATTCTCTTTATCGATCAAGAACCAGATAAGACCAACTATACTAATGATGCTACTCATGGAGGTTCCATCGACCAATTATCGTTGGGCGAACTAGACACTACAGTGGATCCTTTAAACGAAACTGCAATCCAGTACTGCATTCCTAGCAGAAGCAGACAAGTACTGGAGATAACTCTAAATAAAACATATTTGAGAGAAGGATACTTGCCTAGAATCGACGTAGGTAATGACCAGGTGTTTCTCGGCGAAGGACTTGTCAGTAATGACAATGGAAAATGTAGAATCCTCGTCATAAACACCAGTGAAGAGGATGCCTTAATAAGCATAAATCCTCGAGAGATCCTACCTTTTGAGTATGCGGATCCGGATTTTTATTCAGATACCATGAACAAGACTGATGAAGCGCGTATCACAAACCCTTACCAAATATATTATTAAACATTAAAGTAATTTAATGAAAGTGGTAATATAATATTGAATTTAATCAGTAAAATATATTCTTGATTCAATAACAATTTCATAGAAATAATAGAATAAATATATTTGGTTTAATGAATATTTCATTAAGATAATCAAATATATTATCGAACATTATAGTAATTTAATGGAAGTATTAATATAATATTTTTTAAATCAGTGAAATATGTTCCTGTTTCAATAACAACTTGATAGAAATAATAGAATAAATATATTTGGTTTAATAAATATTTCATTAAAATAATTAAATATATTCTTGAATATTAAAGTAATTTAATGGGAGTATTGATATAATATTTTATCAAATCAGTGAAATATATTCCAGTTTCAATAACAACTTAAAAGAAAAAATAAAATAAATATATTTGGTAATATAAATATTTCATTAAAATAATCTAATATATTATTAAACATTAAAGTAATTTAATGAAAGTGGTAAAATAATATTTAATTGAATCAGTAAAATATATTCTTGTTTCAATAACGATTTCATAGAAATAATAAAATGAATATATTTAGTGAATATTTCATTAAGATACCTAAATATATTATTAAACATGAAAGTGATTTAATGAAAGTGGTAATATAATATTTAATTAAATCAGTGAAATATATTCCTGATTTAACAATTTGATAGAAATAATAAAATAAACATATTTGGTTCAATAAATATTTCATTAAGATAATCAAATATATTATTAAACATTAAAGTAATATAATAGAAGTGTTAATACAATATTTAAATAAATCAGTGAAATACATTCTTCATTCAATTACAATTTGATAGAAATAATAAAATGAATATATATGGTTTAATCAATATTTCATTGAAATAATCAAATATATTATTAAACATTAAAGTAATTTAATAGAAGTGTTAATACAATATTTAATTGAATCAGTGAAATATATTCTTGATTCAATAACAATTTGATAGAAATAATAGATAAAATATATTTGGTTTAATAAATATTTCATTAAGATAATCAAATATATTATTAAACATTTAAGTAATAGAATAGAAGTGTTAATATAATATTTTATTAAATCAGTGAAATATATTCCTGTTTCAATAACAACTTAAAAGAAAAAATAGAATAAATATATTTGGTAATATAAATATTTCATTAAAATAATCTAATATATTATTAAACATTAAAGTAATTTAATGAAAGTAATAATATAATATTTAATTGATTCAGTAAAATATATTCTTGTTTCAATAACAATTTCATAGAAATAATAGAATGAATATATTTGGTTTAATCAATATTTCATTAAGATACTCAAATATATTATTAAACATTAAAGTAATTTAATGAAAGTGGTAATATAATTTCTAATTAAATCAGTAAAATATATTCTTGTTTCAGTATTAATTTCATAGAAATAATAAAATAAATATATTTGGTTTAATAAATATTTCATTAAGATAATCAAATATATTATTAAACATTTAAGTAATTTAATAGAAGTGTTAATGCAATATCTAATTAAATCAATAAAATATATTCTTGATTCAATAACAATTTCATAGAAATAATAAAATAATCATATTTGGTTTAATAAATATTTCATTAAAATAATCAAATATATCATTAACCTTTTGACTGCGGAAAAATTTTAGTACTAAACGACCTTTTATAAAGTGCAAAATGTATACATGAGATCATTGGATTTTTCAGGTAGAGTCCCCACCCTGACTGCTGGTCGATAAATCGACCACCCCCGCAGGCTAAAGGTTAAACATTAAAGTAATTTAATGAAAGTGGTAATATAATATTTAATTAAATCAGTAAAATATATTCTTGTTTCAATAACAATTTCATAGAAATAATAGAATAAATATATTTGGTTTAATAAATATTTCATTAAAATACTCAAATATATTATTAAACCGTAACGGTTATTTACTACACGTTACAAAAGAAATTCAATTTTTTATTTCCAATTTAACTTTAACTAAGTCTATGTATTTTTGTTAGAATACGGAGCTGCTAGAATTTATATTAACTATGATAAACTAGCAACAGTCTCCGGTAAAGCTAGTTAGTATGTTAGATTGATGTGCGTAGGTGCATTTTTCCATCAGCTCGTCGCTGCGCGTCTCTCTTTCTCTCTTACCTGATCGAGAGACGCAATGCTGGTAGCGCAGTTTTTCTTTGTGAGGCAGGTTCCAAAATACGTTATATTAAAATATATGATATTACGTAATTAAATAATTTATAACTGCTCACAAGGACCGTGGAGGCGTCGGAGTAAGCAACAGGAAATATATATTTTATGTTAAATATAGTCAGGCAATATAAATTAATTGGAAGCACGTTTTAATAGAAAACAAAATTAATTTTTTACAAGAAAAATATAAATCTAAAGATAAAATATGAATTAAACGAAAATGAAATGATATAATATGTGAAATATAATGTACACGTCTATGAGAGAGTGAGCAAAAGGAGGGCGCGTCGCGAACTAAATAGGACGCGCTTATGACGCTGATCGGTTCTATAACCGATAATACAATATACCCGCACAAGTATCTCTCGAGGAAGAGACACTTGGATACCGCACAGTATAATTATACTTACAATAACGCATTGGCCAGCTCACACTAATTACCTACGTGCACGTAGACGCCGCTCGCTCGTTATCAAAGCTTCTCCCCTGTAGGTAACCAATACGTAAATGCTCTGGAGTAGATCGGTGGAACACGTCTCTTCCTGATTCTTGAATTCCGCTGAGCTCTGCCAACGTGGTTGCTTGGACGTAGATCGGTGGAATCCTGTGCACGCCGATCAACGTATTTGTTGGCACTTAATGGCTGACCACTAAGACGCGCGAAAAGCGGTCAAGCAAAACTCTGCAGAAAGAATTTCTGAAAGTTGCTAATAGCCAATATAATATAATACGCTAGTTGATATAAATTAACGACTTTTATTTAAGACAACGTTTCGCGCTATCAGTTACGAACTTAGTCTAACGTATTATACGACCACGTGGCGAAATTCTCTAATGAGCACAGCGCGGCTTAGGTTTCGTGCTAACGTAACGGTAGCCGGAAACTCTCTGAAGCGCCTCGCGGCCGGCGAGCTTCTCTCTCACGTGCCGGTCGTCAAGATACGCACTTTTTTACTCGTCTTAGACGAGATATACACCGAGAAACTTTTTGGGGCGAGAGACCTCCGTAGTGTAGGGCCGGGCGCCTCTATAAAGTAAATGAGTCATCCCGTCTGAGATCTTTCTTACCGAGGTCGTATACGTTTATTACGTTCGGCTGATGTATACGTGGATTCAGTTTTTTCCGGCTTTATGTCTTCAGTCTTCAAAATAAAGGTCTCAGACCTTTATACGCAAGACACGACGTCTCATCGAATCGTTCCATTAACAAAGGTCTCTCACCTCAAGATGAACTAAGGTCTCTCGCCTCAAAAAGTTTCTCCGTGTATGACTGACCGTTTATCCAATATTAATACCTAAGCGCGCAAAATTCAAACACGGTAGAATACCGTTACACCCCTCCGCCAGACGCAGCATAACCGGGTTTTGCTGCTCTGCATATCGCGCGGTAGGCATGCAATCATTGCCTCGAGCAATGTTAATATTTACGATTTTCTACCATAAAATAATTTTTGTTGAACACGCGTTTTTCCCGGTGAACAAACTACTATGTTTTTGCTACGCTTCAAATTCGTAGAACCTTTAAGCCTACCTCGCTTACGCCTGATCGGTTCGGACTTGACGCATATGCTTTGCAGTTCTCGTTACGATAACAACTGTTCTACGCGGATGACCTCGCTTCCTATTCGGTTTCTCGATATGGGGAGAATCACCGCTCGCAGGCGGTCGCACGCAATCTGAGCCCGATCCTCCGTTGGCACAAGGAGTCGCATAGATCGCAAGAGACGGGTCGCTCATCGTCTCATTCGCACGCATCGATTCCAACGGTGGTTGAGGTTGCAGATCATCTTCTTGCCTTGTGATGTATGTTTTCACCTGCTTTTCATGTATCGTACTATACGGATTACTATCCTTGTCTAACAACCCATGTGTATTTAATCCAGGTTTAGCTGTAACGACATATGTACCAACAAATTTTGGTGCAAGCTTACTTGCTACGCCTTGGGCAGGTGAAGAGAGTATTTTATTTCTCTTGACTATTAAATGATCTATATTATGAGTTGCTTTTGCTCTACCTGGAACCAAACTTTTTACACAAGCCTGATCAGTTGCTGAAATATCAGCTAAACCAACTGTTTCTAATTTTCCAATATACAGTTGTTAAAGAGCAGCAACTTCTAAATTTACCTTTACATTAGTACCTTTGAAAGAAAGCTTATTTTCACAAGGATCGAAAATAGTTCTAAATGCTCGCACGAAGTTGCCTTCTAGATAGCATTCTTCATTTAAGCTAGGCATGATCGCACAGCGAATCGTTTTGGTAATTCCGCCTACAGTGAAAGGAAGATCAACATAACCTACTAGTGAGCAAGATTTACCGTCTGCTACTGTAACCAATCTGTCTGTAGCAGGTATTAAAGGTACATTACTGGCTACTGCTAGCTGTAACCCTAGCGAGTTTATGACCGTGCATGATGCACCTGGGTCAGACAAAGCCCTTATTCGGTGATCTCCGATCACTACCGGGAGCCACCATCGAGCTTCATCATCGATTACTGGCTGATTTAGTTTACCTGTTCACTTGTCTTAACTTAACAAGTGTGAGACTCAACTTGTATTTCTACTGAGTCTACAGGTAAATTTTTAGCTAACACCTTTCTAGTAGAAGGTTCTGAGGTCTCATCAGCCTCACCGGGAACGGTAGGTACCTCGTCTACTCGTTCCTTGGTGCTTTTCCCGCACACAGTGGGCAGGACCAGATAGTATATCCAGGTAATCCACACTGATAACATTCACGGTTAGGATTTGGATTTCTCGTCCCTTTTTGATTTTCCTCGTTAGCTTTATCCTTGTTTGGGTTTTCAGTCTAATTTCCTTTCTGGTTTTGACTGTGTTGTTCGGAATTACCTTGCCCTCGATTAGGTTTACGAGGCGGTCTCTTAAAATTCTGTGGATTTCTCTGCTGATTTTTACGTGATGTATTTGGCGAAGCTTGTCTAGACTGATTTATATTGGGAACTGCCGGTTGCCTGTCCATCCTTTCAGACATTTTATTTAACTGAGAGACTATTTGCATCAACGTTTTAGCTATGTTAAACTGTTCAGATGCCGGTGTTTTTTCTTCTATCGCGGCGACCTGGTATTTACTCTCTTTTCGCTTGGACGTAGGACGGTAAGCTACGTCAGGCAATAAAGAATGTTCTGGCAGAGGAGGAGGCCTATATGCTCTCTCTGCATCTATCGTTAATTCAGTTTCGACTGCTTTTTCTAGTAGTGACTCTACGTCAACAATCTCATCCCTTCTTACTATGCGCTGAATCTCGGGTAAGAGGTTGCGATGTAACAGATCGAGCTGTTGTCCAACATCTGGTAATGGGACTTGCTTTAATATGATCGCCTGTAGACAGGTTATATAATCACGCACAGGTTCATCTTTGCCTTGCGTACGCCTGTTCGCTTCAGACCGCAGTCTTTGTTGGAAACGTCTACTGTGTCCGTACCAATGCAGAGCAGCTTCTTTAAATTCTGCCCACGTGTTCCATGAATGTTTATTGTTTCTGTACCACGTGGCTGCTACATCTGATAACAGTTCTGAAAGAGAGGATAGCAGATCACTCTCACTCATTTTTGCTAATGTTCTGCATTCTTCTATCCTAGTTAGGAAGAGATCTATGCTCTGTCCTTTTTCGCCTGAGAATGTTACGTTCCATCGACGAACTATGTTACCAATATCTAACGTTCTACTACCGTTGTTAGTCCGATCATTCTGCAAATTTGTGTTTATTTGCGGCATTGGGCTTGACGTAATAGGAGTCCCCCTCCTCCCGACTGTACGTACTCCCAGAAGTTCAGTTGGAGCCAAGCCTGCCTGTACGTCAGCCAGAGTGCCATTTTCAGTATTATTATATATCCTGGATGTGTCTTGGAAATTTACTCTTGTATTTGTTGGCGGCCTCTGATCGTTATCTCTTTCTTGCTGGTTGCTTTGCAGCTCATCTATCCGTGTACTAGATGATCTTGGATTTGGCGTTTCCTCTCTTCTTTGTCTTAAGGCAGCTACTGACTCTGTCAGTGTTTTTATTTGCATATGCATATTGTGGAGATATTGCATCATTTCAGTTGGCAATACAAACGGTGTTCCATCCGTTGTTTGCATCCCTGTTGTTGCCTGTTCGATAACTTGATTTGGAGGGTTGGTGGATGCTTGTGCCTGTCCACCAGAACGTGATTTGTTTGTTCCCTCTCTTAATGTCTCCTGTAGGTTTAACTTTATCTGAGGATCTTTTACAGCATTTAATTAACTATGGATCTTATTTTGATTTTAAATCATTTAATGAAATTCATTTTAATACTTTACGGGGATTGTTCATTACCGAGGAATATTGTAGACTTAGTAATAGATAATTTTGAAAATTTTATTAAGAACGTTCTTCTTAAATATTTAAAGAAAGATGTATTTGATATTTGGGAAATGGAAAGGAATTTATCTGATAATATGAAAAAAAAAGTTTTGGAGATTTTAAAAAAAGAAAATATTGCCGATAAAACAATTAAATCCATTGAAATTATTTTTAATGATCAAATCGATTCACGAAAAATTTCATTTAAATTGCATAATACTTTTGAAAGCTTAAATCCACTTTTTGATTCAATAAATTCTGAACCTAAACGGTTTAACTTGTTGAGAAAATTTGGGTTCATGGAGCCACTTAAAATGGATATCGGATCAAAATTAGAAGAGACAATATTAAACAACGAAATTAAATTAGTATCTGTACCCATGTTTGGTTGGCAAATACCTTTGCAAAAATCATTGAAATTGTTTTTGGAAATTCCTGGAATTTTTGAGGGACTATGTGATTATATTGAAATTTTGAAAAAAGAAACTCACATTATAACAAATATAATGCAAGGATATTTTTGGAAGAAAAATTTCAATGATTGTAGGATCTCGGATCAGTTGCTTTTACCACTTTATTTATATTATGATGAAATAGAGGTTGGGAATGCGTTACGTTCGCATGCAGGGAAAAATGAATTTGGTGCCACTTATGCAACAATAGCTTGCTTACCGCCTCGTATCGCAACTCGATTAGACTCTGTTTTTTTTTGTTCCTTAATACGTGCTCAAGATAAAAAGTATACGTCTAATTATAACGTTCTCAAAGATCTGATAAAACAGTTAAATTTTCTTGAGAGTAAAGGTATTGTTGTAAATAGCAAAAAAGGAAAAATTATTGTAAAGTTTCAACTTGTTTTAGTTCTTGGCGATAATTTGGGACTCAATCAAATACTTGGATTTTCAGAATCATTTAACTCAAACTTTTCTTGTAGGATTTGTAAGGTAACTACTAATGAATCTTCTGTAATGGTTGCTGAGGATAAGTCAAAATTTCGTACAAAAAAAATTATGAATGTGATATACGTATTAATGATGTTCGTAAAACTGGTGTGAGTGAGAATTGTACATTTAATAATGTTAATAAATTTCATGTAATTGATAATTTCAGCTTAGACATGATGCACGACATTTTGGAAGGTGTTTGCTCTTATGTTCTACATTCTTTACTGTGTACATTCATTTTTGACAAAAAATACTTAACTCTTCAAAATCTAAACGTGAGAATTGAACAATTTGAATATTGTGAAATAGAAAATTCTAATAAACCACCTAAAATAATGTTAAATCGATTAAAAGAACACCCTAATCTTAAAATGTCTGCATCAGAAACGCTTTGTTTTACGAGGTATATGGGTTTAATTATAGGAGACGTAATTCCAGAAGATGATGAGCACTGGGAGTTGTTTAAACTTTTACGAATAATTGATATTGTAACATCTCCACATATTACGCGTGCAGATGCAAAAATTCTTCGTAAATTAGTAGATAAACACAATAGATTATACTTAAATTTGTTTGGTAATTTAAAACCTAAATTTCACCATCTTTTGCATTACGCCACACTTTTGGAGGCTTTTGGCCCATGTGTTAATTACTCAACGATCAGGTTCGAATCACGTCACCATCAGCTTAAAGAATATGCACAATCTTGTAGTTCGAAAAATATGCTATATTCTATCGCATTAAAACAAGTTTTAAAACTGTGTAACACTATACATTCGGTTGCTTTTAACGATAGAGTAGTTTTGGGTCCATCACTAAATAAAAACGATAACGAATGTAATTTATACAAGCATATCGAAGTCGATGGAATTTTGTATGACTTCGGTATGATTATCGTAACAGACAATTCTCAGATTGAACATGAATTTGGAGAAATAACAGAAGTGAAATACGATGGTTATAATGTTATATTGAGAATGAAATTGTATAATGAAATCACATTCGACGATCACTATCATGCGTTCATTATTTCATGTAATTCAAAGAAGGAAAAAGTTGTAAATATTAAAGATCTGCCTTTGATTGCACCTTCATTATCCATTGTTACAAAAAAGGCACATTATTTATGTTTTCGATATGGATTGTAATTAGTATAAATTTTGTATAAAAATGTATTTTTAATAAACATTTTCTTGTTAAATTGTATTACACATTATTATTATAATAAGAAGTTTATAACATTTACGATAGTAAGTTATTCCTTATCCTCATTTATATCAGCCTATAAAGAATTACAAAGTATCGACTCAACTACGAATAGTTTTATTATTTATTTTACGAATAATATAAAAGGTTCTATCCATATACATATTTTAGCATGAACTATTTCATCTCACCCCAGGGAGAAAAACATTCTGCTTTTTGTCTATCTACTTGAGTCTTTTATTTTATAATCGATGGTAATCTATTCCTTGACTGTTTTTTGCGATTGAAAAATTTTATAATAAAATGAGTGGAATTATTCAATAAAAGTTTACGTGATTTTAAAAGTACACATAAAACAGTCAAATAATTCTTTATGAGCAACTGTATATTATATAATTAATCATAATAAAGAATTCATTATTATAAAATATTATAATATTGACATTAATTGATAATTCTATTTTTTTACAACATTAATCTATTTTTATGAAAATAGCACGTGTTGAGGACACGATTATTGCATTTTATAATTGGATAATAGTCCGATATGGCTTCCAAAATGTACAATAAAAAAAATGTGCTTGAAAAAATTGCATTTTTTACTTTATTTTGCAAAAATATAATAAATAATGATATTTTACCATAATTTAAATGATACCATCGAAAAGAGTGACCTCGAAAATAGTAAAATTGACACCTTACAATATTTTTTATAGAGAATTTTATAGTTTATAACAAAGTGGAAAAGGGTACCTACAGAAAGTGTCTTTGTGGCGTTAAAGGGTTAAAAACAAAACTGAGCAAGCGTTAAATAGTAACAAAACTTATTAAAGATAAATAACATAAAAATTTAGGAATTTAGATAATATAACATATTTGTTTTCTTTTGCAAATTATTATCTTTATAAATATTTTGTAATATTTTTGCAATATTTAAGAAATATTTATAAATAAAATAAAATCTTATAGATGAAATATAAAAAATACCTATAAATAGAAAAATTCTATATATTTTAATTATAAAATATATTTTACACGAGTATATTAAAAATGGAACCGAGTGAGCAACCCTACTGAAAAAAATAAAATGAGATCTCACGATTGAAAATGAAACGAGATCTTATATGAGATCTCACGTGAGATCTCATGTGCGAAAAGTATAATTTTTCCCGATACCCGATCTCACATAAGATTTCACACGAGATCTCATATGAGATCTCGTGTGAACTGAAATGAAATTCTTTTGAACATGAGATCTCACGTGAGATCTCACGTGCAAAAAAATTTGATTTTTTCCTACACTTATAGTTGTAATTAATGTCAACAAATCTAAAATCTAAATTTTGGTCTATAATTCAATTTATTTATATATTATATATATATTAATAAAATTACGATTAAATGATTCTACACTACATCTACAAAACAATCGTTATCTAAAGCATGCTATTATGGATTATGCTTTTAAACTATATTCGAGCGTAATTATACTTGACGATTGAATAATAATAGAAACAAATTTTTTACGAAGATTTAGACGTTATGTATAAGGAATATTTAAGATACTAGTCACTACAATTATGCATATCGCCTTTTACACTCGAGAAGGCCATCACTTTTCAGTGAGGTCTGGAGCGTAGCCGTTCGTATACAAAGGTTTGTACAAAATTCGTGTATTCAAAAATTGAGATACTTATTTCATATCTCAGACGAAATCATGTATACGAGGCTCGGGGTCAGTTCACTGATTAATCACAGTTTTTCTAATCAATAGGTAGTGTCGTTCTATGACGCACGCTGCATCTGGTTCAGATTTACGGCATAACACGTCTTACCAATTGTTACACAATTTGCATGTCGTCGTAAAAACAGTTGCAGCTTCATTTATGTCTTAGAACATTATGACAAACTACCTTCAATGAACTGACAGTGACATAGTACTTATTATCTTTTTTTTATCATACTGATAAATTATTTTTACATATCATTTACAATAGCGTCTTACGGATTTAAATAATATAGGTTTTTCTGACTCAAGAATTATTGATTTTACTTTTATTTTAAAGTATTATCGCAATCTTATTGCTTTTTTTCATGATTCAGTCGTGAATCTACCGTAATCTGAAAAATTTCAAAATCGTGCTCGAATATAATTTCAAACCATGATATATAATCATATTCATACAGACTATTCACATGGTTTTCATAATAAGAATTATATTTGTTTGCAATGTAAGTCTAAACGTTAAAAGTAAGGTAATACACATATTTTAGTATTATACTATTTTACATGTTAAAGGTCAGTTTTAGACGAGGTTTTAGGCATTTTTTACTGATCGAAAGTAGCTAAAAAAGTAATTTAATTTATTTTTAATAAAAATACATATCATAATGGCTTTCACTTGTAAATATCTATTCATTTTATCGTATGAGAAACGGAAGTGTTTACATTAGTCAGAATTCTTTTTTAGCTATTTTCGATCAGTAAAGTTAGTCGGAAGCTGATCCTTAATTGGAAAGTGACGCCATGAAATACCATGCAAAAACGAAAATTAGAACTACTAACCCGGGGCAAGATACATTGGGTCATATGACTCTACTAAATTTATTGAATATGATGATGTTCTAGTGTGCGAATACGTATTTATAATATTAGTATAATTATATAAATTGAGGGCATGGTGATGCTTCCCCCTTCTAATAATATTTCTGATCCAAGTTTATGTTTCACTTCAATAAAAAAATTAGTAGGATTCAACTTGAGTGCGAACAACTAAAGAAATCTACCAAATACTTAAAAAGTTATATACAAATTAGCAATTTATAGTATTTCGGGGTTAGGTTTGGCAACTTTGATATATAATTTGCGATTCAAGTTCATAAAAAAATAACCGCTCTAAAGGATTTTTTTATTTCAACTAAAATAATGGTATTAATATAGCTAATGTCAAAATTTATCAAAATTTAAAGAACAAGCCGAAAAAAATGAAAAAGTAATAAATATCTTTTTCAAATTTTTTAAATTAAATAAAATATATAAGAGATCCCATGTGAGATCACATATGAGATCGCACACGAGATTGCATATGAGATCTCACGTGAAATCGCCTATGAGATCGCATATGAAATCGAATGTATATTCGTTAAATTTTTAAAATAAAATAAATATATGTGCGATCTGAAATGAGATCTCACATTTATTTTATTTTCAAAACTCAACGAATATATATGCGATTTTATAGGCGATTTCATATGAGATCTTACATGAGAGTTCATACAATATTTTCAGTAGGTATGATTTTTCTCGGATTGTTCTTTAAATTTAAACATATTTACACTCTTCTGATTCTCATTTATTCAAAATAAGTTCATATCTATAAGTAGAATAGGTGGTAGCGCAGGGACTAAGGCTTTTGGCTCATGCTGTAGTAGACGAAAGTTTAATCCTCGGGAAAATTTTGAAAAAATTTTTCTGAATTTTTTTCTGTGAAATAGAACTAGTAGACCAAGAAAAACCAATTACAAATTCTCCCTGGCCTATAAAAATTACATGAGTAAGGTGAAATCACGGGTCTCAGTCCACAGCGATCAAGAGACCCACTGGCAATAAAATAGAGGAGAAGATGATATCTCCAATCCCTAGTGGAAATATAAAATGTGCATTACTTATTGAAATAGTTTAAAATTAGTCAAAACTGTTTAAAGATGTTTAGAACTGTTTAAAACTGTTCAAAATAGTTTATAAATGTGAAATTTGGGACATTTAAAACAGTTATAAACAGTTTTAAACATTTTTGAGCAGTATTGAACAATACAGAATAATTTGAAACTGAAGTGAACATTTTCTCGTATATATTATATAAATTTTAATATATATATAAGAAAATTTTTGCAAACACAAAATTATGAAACACTGTTTGAAATCATGTCGAACTTTTCAAAACTTTTTAAAACTGTTTAAAACTGTTCAAGTTAATAAAAAATAATTCATATTGATTTAAAATTGTTTCAAATATTTTGAATATTTAAAATAATCTACAACTTTTTAACATAAAAAATTCAAAACTATCAAACACCGTTTGAAATCATTTCGAACTTTTCAAAACTTTTTGAAAGTGTTTAAAAATGTTCAAAACTGTTCATAACTGTTTTAAATGTCCTAAATTTCGCACTTATAAACAGTTTCAAACAGTTTTGAACAGTTTTAAACATTTTTAAACATTTTATATTTCCGCTAGGGATCACAAACGATTCCGATATTTATTCATATGAAAAAAAAAACGAAATTTATTTTTAAACTATATTTGATCGATAAAACAAACCCTTAAGAATTTTTTTTTATAATAAGTCATTTATTTTTGTCCTTTTCTAATCTTAATCTCAACTTTATTATATATTGTGTCATGAAACGAATTTTTAAAGTACTGTTATTCAAAAACTAAATAGTAATAAAAAGATATAATATTTTTATAAATTATTGATTTTTTAAATAATATAGCATAAAAGAAAAGAATAATTTGACATTAGTGATATTAGATATTAAAAGAAAACAGGCACGTTCGTTCTAAATTTATCCTAGAGCAGGTGGCTCATCTTTGTCCTTTCATATTAACGAAATGAAATTTCATTTTTAACTGCAAAATGTTTAAAAAAAAATAGAAAGCCTTATTTTCCACCATGAAAATAGTTATTATACATTGTTTTGAAATGATATCAAATTAGTATGTTCAAATGTTCCTTTTATCACGGAATTTCACGCAAAATTTGTGACTACACAGCATAA
This sequence comes from Anastatus disparis, assembly GCA_017163975.1. Classification (NCBI taxonomy): domain Eukaryota; kingdom Metazoa; phylum Arthropoda; class Insecta; order Hymenoptera; family Eupelmidae; genus Anastatus; species Anastatus disparis. The sequence continues at coordinate 1,398,002 of JAFFSR010000370.1, read as the reverse complement.
AAAGTTTTTTTAACTTTAAAGAAGGTGTTTTTGAATATAAGAAATACGGTGCGAAGAAATGAATTTCTTTGAGTCAAAGAAAAATCATTTTTAAATTAATAAAATAATGTTTAAAAAAAACCTTAAAATATTTTTTTTCTTCGTAAAATATTAAATTCGAAAAAAACAATGTTCGAATTTAGAAAAATATCTTATTAACTTTAAGAAATTAGTTACTTCCAAAATAGTATTGAAAGTCAGTAAAACTTTCTTAAAAATAATGCTATATTTTTTTATTGAAAAAATGTAATATTTATTTAAAATAATTTTTATATAAAAATGTAAAAAATATCTTACATCAAATAATTTCTTGATCCAAAGACATCATTTTTAAATTAAACAAATTAGTTCATGACTTCCATAAACCTATCTCTTTTCAACAATAGAATGTTTGTTGATGCAAAAAAGCGGTCTAATTGATTACATTTCTTTACATTACAAAGAGGATTTTAAATTGAAAAAAAAAAACAATTTTCAGAATGAAGAAAATATAACTAAAAAACTTAAAAAATTTTCTCATTTTAATAAAGTAATTATTATTTTGATTAAAAACGTACATTTCAGAAAAAAAAAATTTCACAACAGTTATTTATAAACATAATTACAAAAAATAAATTTTAATTAAAATCATTATTTAACTGTTTTAAAGAAATACTTCTTTGAATAAAAAAATAATTCTTTGAATCAAAAGAGTTTCAGTAATTAAAAAAAAATTAAAATTTATTTTGCAAAAAAAGAACTTAAATTTGTTGAAACATTTATTTGAATTAATATTTTAAATTTACTTGTAACAAATTATTTCTATGCTTAAAAGTGATGTTTCATGTTTTCAAAATAATATTTTTCTACAAAAAAATATTTTTTAGGCTTGAAAAATTCAGATATATTTTTAAAGAAAGATAATATTTATTCAATGAATAGTTATTTCTATTTGGTACGCAGAAAATAATTAATACGCAATACTTTTTATATGCATAAAAATATTTTATAATAGGAAAAAAATTTTATTTTAATTATTTAACTTAATTTTTATTTGGACATTACGAGATATAAATTTAAAATAAAATTAATAATTTCCAGTATGAGATATTGTTAAGTTCAAGAAATATCTTATGTATATTGAGAAATATTCTATTGATATTTAAAAATTTTATTTTCACTGACGGAATAAATTATATTGATAAAAAAAATATTATACCGATTGCCCGAAAGAATATATTCGATACAATAACATTTTTTTCGATACTAATATATTTTTTTTCCAGTGTAGCTATTAACGAGATCAAGTAACGGTTGTAACATCTGTCTTTTATTCTTATCATGGAGAGACAAAGACATAATTAGGTTCAAGTAACAACCACTACTTGAGTTAGGTCTATGAATAGGAGCCTAAGATCGTCTATGATAATAAAAATTTATATGGTTGGAATATATATTTAGAATAGATTAAATTAAAAATATTATTCTCTTCATTAAGAAATAATAAGTTGATTGAAAAAAATTTTTTTTCTCATTTATCTTTTAGTCTATTTTCAATTATAATAAATTTTATTAAAAACGAAGCAATTTATTTTAACATATTTTAACAATGAAAATAATACTTTTAATCATATTTAAAAGTATTATAAAAATAATTTCGATTTATAAAATTCATAGTAAAGGATTAAATATTTTCATCTTACCTGCCAAAAATGAAATGTTGGCTCTCGAATATTCGCTTTTGTGACTCGAAGGATTACAGTGAATTTGACAGTGGTGATTTTTAACGAAGTAAAATCCGTTATTATCAAAGTCCTCACAATCGTCTGGCACAAAAGACACAAGAGTATCTTTTTTTTGTACTTTTCTAATACGTCGGCTTTGTTTCAGATGCTTCTCGGGGTCGCACACGCCGTATTCGCAAAATTTATATATATATATATATATATATATATATATATATATATATATATATATATATATATATATATATATATATATTGCGAGCATTTGGATCAAAGCCGATGTATTACTAATGTATTTATATATATATGTATGCGTTCACAGACTTTTCATTGTTTTGCTTACGAAATTACGTTCGCATACAAATGGCTGTGTTAAACACGCTTTTTGAAGTTGCGCACCAGTAATGATTAGTATATTGCTGTATCCGAAAATCTACTGCACATCCTGGGGGTTTCTTTATAGATAAGCTGTATCGACCAATCAGAAAGCTTCTTTAGAGCTATTTAACGTGTCATAAATTTTGTGAACACGGCGTGCGCAACCCCGAGAAGCATTGGGAACAAAGCCGATGTATAAGAAGAGTACGAAAAAAAGATACTCTTGTGTCTTTTGTGTCAGACGATTGTGAGGACTTTGATAATAACGGATTTCACTTCGTTAAAAATAATCACCGTCATCTTCACTGTGATCCTTCGAGTCGCAAAGGCGAATATTCGAGAGCCAATATTTTATTTCTTGCAGGTAAGATAAAAATATTTCAACCTTTACTATGAATTATATAAATTAAAATTATTTTCATTATTTAAATAAGATTAAAAGTATTATTTCTAGATAAATTAAAAGTATTATTTTCATTGTTAAAATATGTTAGAATAAATTGCTCCGTTTTTAATAAAAATAGACTAAAAAATAAATAAGAGAAAATTTTTTTTCAATCAACTTATTATTTCTTAATGAAAAAAATAATATTTATTATTTAATCTATTTTGAATATATATTCAAACCATATAAATTTTCATTATCATAGACGATCTTAGACTCCTATTCATATACCTAACTCAAGTAGCGGTTGTTACTTGAACCTAATTTTTTTTTTGTCGCTCCATGATGAGAATAAATGATAGATGATAAAACCGTTACTTGAGATCTAATAGCTATACTGGAAAAAAAATTTCTTTGTGACGAAAAAGTAGGGAATAGCGTGTGAGGTATTCATGGCTAGTTGTTATTATGAGTTAATAACTGTTATTATTTTTTTTATTTTTAAAGATTTTATTTTACAATTTTGCTAATATCTACTAATACCTGCTTATAACTACTAATAACTGCTGATAACTGCTAATATCTGCAAATAACCGGTACTACTGTCTCAAACCCAACTATTTATAACATTTATTAGCAGTTACTTACAGTTATTTGCAGTTATTAGCAAAACCGATTTCCACTAGGGTAGTTTAAATAATAAAAGACAGAAAATATATAAGTTATGTGTTATATATATTTAGACAATCAGTGTTACTGAGCACAAGGACCGTTGGAGCTAGACTGAATACAAGGAAGTGACTTGCTCGCTGTTACTTGCTTGCCTGGCTTGAAGCCTGCGCAGAGGCGTTCGCATGTATATGCTTATATGTCTTAGTTAGGGACCCTCCAGGAAGGGACAAGAAAATGTTGCTGCCATACTAATCTAAACCGGAAAGGAATGGATAAAATGCTTATAAAAAACATCACGGGTCGTCTTCGTGGGGAATATTTACTGTCTCTTTCTAACATATTTCTTTCTTATGTAGTTTCCGGTTTAGATCTCTTGCTTGTAACAGCCAATAGAAAACGCAGAAAGAGGTTTCCAGTCCCTTTCTAGAGGGTCCCTCTTAGTGCACTTATAGCACCAGCGCCATAATAAACATAGACTATGGGTACGTTCGGAAACAGTTTTCAGTTAGTTCATCAGGTGATATGTGGCAACGCTGTGGCAAACCACGTGATAAACTAAATATCTGTGTGTTCGGAAACAAATATTTTTCATCAGCTGATAGGGAGCAGTTTTGAATATTTATTGTATCAATTAAAATTAATACAATGAATATTCAAAAACAGGAAGACAATCTAAACAATAATATTATTATTTATTTTTGACAAGTTAATACTATAAGATATATATTATTTAGCTTTGGAAACCAATTTTTAAAAATTTATAGTCATGCGTATTTTAATAATTTTTAAAATAATTTATATAAGGATTTTAAAAAATAGTCTAGTAAAATAATTGATAAAATACTATAAGCAATCATAATTAAAAAAGGTTATGAATATAATGATTCATTTAGTAATATTACCTAAAATTATATATTCATAACCTATTTTATTTATAATTGCTTTGTAACGCCAAATATTGATATATATACCCGGTCAAAAGAGGTTAGCTATAAAATATAGCTAAAAAAATAGTTAAATATACAACTGTATCAAGCTTTATTTACAGCTATATCGATGTGTTTTTTAGCTGTTTTTTATAGTTAAAAATGTACTTAATTTTATAGTTAATAATTTCGTTAGCTACCGAAAATATTAATAGTGACCCCTGCGAGTTATTACTTAGATTTAGTGTATGTATAGGTTAATCAATTTACAGCGAAGGTAGGGAAGGACAATATAAATAAACTCGAGTATATCTATTCTAATAATATTTAGCTAAAAAAAATTGTTAAAAATATAGCTAAAAAACAGCTAAAAATACAATTGAAATTACAGTTATATTTTCAGTTGTTTTCGGTCAAAAAAAAAAAAAATCTATAAAAACAGCTAATAATATAAGTAAAATACAGCTATATTTATTTATATTATAGCAATATTCGTGTTTTCCCAGCTAAATATCTATGAGTAATAAACAAATTATCAACTGAAAATTTAGGTATATTTTCAACTATAAAGGATATCTAAAAAACCATTTATTTTCAGCTATAAAGTATAGTTAAATATCTAGCTATTAATATATTGTAATCCCGGTCAAAAAAGGTTAGCTATAAAATATAGCTAAAAAAATAGTTAAATATATAGCTGTATCGTGCTCGTTTTACAGCTATATCGATGTGTTTTTTAGCTGTTTTTTATAGTTAAAAATGTACTTAATTTTATAGTTAATAATTTCGTTATCTACCGAAAATATTAATAGCTACTTTTTCAACTATATTTTATAGCTATTATTATAGTTAAAAAAACACCTAGTACACTAAAAATTTAAGTGTTTTTTTAACTATAATAATAGCTATAAAATATAGTTGAAAAAGTAGCTATTAATCTTTTCGGTAGCTAACGAAATTATTAACTATAAAATTAAGTACATTTTTATCTATAAAAAACAGCTAAAAAAACACATCGATATAGCTGTAAATACAGCTCGATACAGCTATATATTTAACTATTTTTTTAGCTATATTTTATAGCTAACCTTTTTTGACCGGGTATATAGCAAGATTGGATAGATTTAATTTAATATTCAATTTTCGTTTTATTAATTGATCTTACCTTTCTTTTTTCTTATCAAAATATATGTATGTATTTATTATTCTTTAAACAATTATTTACGAATAAGCGGCAAAAAAATATTGAATCCCAATAAACGTTACCAATCTTGCCTTCTTCTTTGTAAAGTTATTATACTCGCCGACTTTACGACTCAGCAATGTCTAGAGGGTTCCCCTAACAACACAAAAACATTTCAAAAACGTTTTTGAAACGTTTTTCGGTAAACTTATATACGTTTGTAAATTTCGACAAAAATACATATTCAAAACGTTTTTAAAACGTAAAATATGTCCGCATATTTTAGATTCTCAAGAGTAATGTAACGTTTATGGAACGTTTAAGAAACGTTTAGAAAACGTTTTCTCGATGAAAATTTACGCAAGCTCAAATATCCAAACGTTTCCTTAACGTTTAAAAAACGTTTTATTTGGTAAAATTTTTTTCTCTATATAATAATTTTTTAGAATAATAAAATAAAACGTTTAAAAAACGTTTTAGAAACGTTTGGAAATTTAAGCCAACGTATTTTTTCACCGAGAAAACGTTTTCTAAACGTTTCTTAAACGTTCCATAAACGTTACATTACTCTTGAGAATCTAAAATATGCGGACATATTTAACGTTTTAAAAACGTTTTAAATACATATTTTTGTCGAAATTTATAAACGTATATAAGTTTACCAGAAAACGTTTTTAAAACGTTTTTGAAACGTTTTGTGCTGTTAGGGTCGTTGATTCGAGGTTATATGAAAATTCTTTTAATTCCTTTATATATTGGACATAACAGATTATATCATGCAAATTTACACTTAATATACGACCCACATAAAATTGACATAAGATGGTTTGTGAAATAAATAACACTGTCTTCTTGTTTGAGTTGGTCATGTATCTGACATCTTTCGTAAATTATTTTCATTTATTTTTGGTTTGATACAAAGTTTCGTTGTTGATTGAATAAAAAAACAAATTCTTAGTGAACCGTTAACTGAATATTTAAATATTGAAAATATACTTTAATTATATTTAAGTGCCCTGGTAGAAACTTGTCGATATTCTCTAGCTTGTAATAGAGAAAATAACTAGATTCGTTAGATAGAATTAATTCGGTAATTCATACAAGTTCTGGTTGAAATCCCAGCAAGAATGCATGTATATAACTAATCAGCGATGCCGAAAGTGACAACGTTAGGGAGGGAAATTCAAAAATGTTTTTAAAAAAAGTTTAAAAAAAAATAGTTTTTACAATTTGATAATTAATAAATAATTCTAAAAAACAAAGTTACTATAGCAAAATTAATTTTTTTTCATTATTTATATTTTTTTTGGAGTTTCAAAAATTTTTTGAAACTCAAAAAAATGTAAATAATGAAAACAAATTAATTTTGCTATAGTAACTTTGTTTTTTAGAATTATTTATTAATTATCAAATTGTAAAAACTATTTTTTTTAATACTTTTTTTAAAAACATTTTTGAATTTCCCTCCCTAACGCTGTCACTTTCATCCGAACGCCGCTTTCTCATGTTAACCTCAAAATGTATCATGGATTAACAAGAAACATTCTGAAGCATATAGAATTGAACAAATTAAAAGAGAAAGTAAAATTTGTTAAACGAATATAATAGTTTTAAAGAATAAAGAAGAAAATTAGTGGAAAAAAATAAAGAAGAAATTTTTTATACTTATGATCGCGCACAAATGCATGTGTTATTCTATATGTTCGGAGTGCAATTTTTCTCCTTACCCGAATTTCACCTAGAAATTCATGCAAAATGCATGTCGCCATTCATAGTATTTCTAGTCGGATTCATAAATTAGATTCTACCGATATTGAAAAATTCTAGGCGAAATTCAGTTGTAAACCCAGCAACGATTCTACCAGGGTGAAAATCTCATTAAAAAATATCTAAATTGAACTAAAAAAGAAATGTAATATAGGATTGATTACATTAGAATGAATACAAAACTGAATACAAAGAAAAATCTTTCAATTATAAAAAAAAGGAAGAACCACTCTCGATTTTCTTTAGCTTTTCTTTCAATGGTGATATCTATATCTTCTTGTTGAAATAAGTCATGTGCAATTTTATTTCATCGGTCATAACCTGAAACAGACAAGATAGCCTTAATCCCTGGTGTACGATAACCCTTGCTTCACCAGGCATAAAATGCACGCGGTGTCCACAGGATAAGGGCAGCTTTTCAGCACCCTTTTACAACACCCATCACCATTAGGCTTTTGTGTAATGATCAGCAACTTTATTAAACAATAAAGTCACCACTCGGGGCTTTTCGGCCGAAGGCCTAGTCTTTCCTCTGATTAATAAAAAAAATACTTTTATTTCCCAATAAGCACACATCTGGAATAAAGAATTCTTTAAGAATTCACGAATGTCCGCTCTGAAGTTAATAAAATATATTAATAAAGTATTCATAAAATATTCACAAAGTATTCTTCCATAAAATTTAAATAAAAAATAACTCTTCAACGTATCTTTATAAATATTTTAAAAGGGTTAAGAAAGTATTCATAAAGAATTCTTTTTTGAAAAAGTAATCATAAAGTATTCATAAAGTAGTCAAAAAGTTTACTTTTGAAACACTGATTTTCTAGTAACTTAGTCACTTTCAAAAATCGAAAGATGTAATGGATATTTTATCGCTTTTCAGATTGTTTTAAAATCTTTTAATTTAGATTTTCATGAAATTCAAAATTGAAAACTTGAAATTCCTGATAATTTTATAAATTGGAAAAATTCAATTTAATTAATCATTTAATAATTTAAATATTTTTTATCTATTTTAAACGAAAAATTGTTAACATTTTATGAAACAAAATATATAAATATTTTAAGTGTGTTTTAAATAAATTTTTATTTTGAGAATTTAAACAAATATCTAAACATTCTTCAATTTAAATTAAATTAACCATAACTTCACAAAAAATTTCTTTTATTAAATTAAGGTATCTCTTGAATATTTAATAAATTTTTATTTAAATTATTCAAATGAAAATGTAGTTTGGCTAATATTATTAACCATGAATAATTAATTAACAAATTTACTAACATTTCTTATGCTTATACCAATGAACATGTACAAGTTTCGAGAATTTATTAACAGATGAGTTGGTAGCCAAGTAGGCTAAGTCATGGGCAACAGTTTTTTTATTTTGTTTGACATCCTCAAGAACCGTGGTTCGAATTCCGAACAAATAATTTTTTTTTTTTTTTTAATTTAATAGCTTATTTTTAATCAATTATAACATTTTTTGTTTTTCATAATCATGTAAAATAGAAGGATTATTTATAATTTGATGATTAAAAAAAGTATTTTGAGAATGTGATTCAATCAAAAGAATTGTTTAAGAATACTTTGTGAATACTTTAAAAACTAAAGTGGTTGGACATTCGCGAATAAACAAAGCAATCATTAAGAACTCTTTATTGATACTTTCGTTTACGAAAGTATACATAAAGAATTCTTTTTTAATTCTCTCTTTGACACCGTTTGCTTGTTGGGTTGTTATATGGGTTAGTACACAATTGCTGTTATTACACTGACTCTATTTTATATCAATAATTATTGCAAGTAATCCTGCAAAGATCTAACTTATACACAGGATTACTAATAAGAGCAAAAAAACAAGTTCGAGTTCACTCGCGAAATGATTTTAAAGGTATTTATTTTTATCTTTTACTTAATACTTGCTCTATTTATTGCAATTAAATCAGAAATATATGAATCAGTGTATGCAAAAAGGAACCTAAGTCCAATTTTGCGTCAAATTTAGATAGCTCCATATTACGTAATAGAATTGCAAACTTCATCAAATGCAATGTTCAAATGCTATATAAAAGCATTTTTTAAATATTGAGTTCTGCAAAAAGGGATCTAAGTCCCGGACTTAGGTCCCTTTTTGCCGAATTTAATATTTTTGCATATATTGAAATCCCTTAATTTTGAGAACGTAGTACAAGGTATATGAATCGGTGCATGCAAACAGGGCCTCATATCCATTTATTGGAAAAAATGAGATACGATCAAAGTGCATGAAAAATGATGCTACATCATAATGTAAATAGTAAATAGTAAAAACCTTATTTTTAAAATTTTAGTTTCTGCAAAAAGTTAAAATTAAAAAAAAAATCGTTAAAGAAAAAATAGTAAAAAATAGTTAATAGTTTTAGTTAAAGTTTTTTCAGATGATTACGTTTCTATAAAAAAACCAAAAATTGAAGATTTAAAAAAACTGATCAATTACATACCAAGTCAATATAAAAAAGTTTTCAACGTTCTTCTTGAATATCCTACTTGTGATTAATAATATTTATCTGTATTCATTTATTTATTTACTTATTTATTTATTTATTTATTCATTCATTTATTTATTTATTTATTTATTCATGTTAGTATTTAAAGAAATTTAGTAGTTATTTGTTAATGAATTGTTGAAAATTATTTTTCTAAATAAATCATTAGTTTTATATGTATGAAATAATGTAACAATATTGTGAAATGTGTTATTGATGAATAAAAGTTAAATATATTTCCATAAAAATGTTAATTTTTAAAGATTTTGCAAAAAGGGACCTAAGTCTATTGGCTTTTTTATCAATTAAAAAAATTCATCGGCCAGTTTTAGCAATAGCAAATGTATTATCTTACTTTTGACAATACCAACTACGTATGTAATGAATTTTAAGTTAATCCACCAAGCGTAAGAGAAGTAATACACTATTTTTCATTTTTCCAAAATTTGTTAGAATGGACTTGGGGCCCTTTTGGCATGCGCCGATTCCTATATAGAGCAAGAGAATAAATAAAAAAAAAACAAATAAAAAAATAACGTCTCTTTCTTCCTTTAAATAGAGGAAACAAAAAAAACACAACTAATTTGAGTCTAATAGTAGTAAAAACTAAGACGGTGCGAGAGAGAATGATGATTAGTTCCTCATGCTGCGTGAGCTGGAGCTCACTGATCCCCTTTTACTTTAATGGTTATCTGGATAATTTACTTCACCTAGGCTGTCAAGTAGATATGCGTGGAGACCTCTATGTATTATTCCCAGCGTACATGGATACCCCATCTACATACTGCACTAGATAATAAATCTATTACTTCAATAAGAAATTGCCCTTAAGATGCAAACTTATTTATGAAAAGTATTTATTTTATATAAAAAAACATTATATCATAGAATTACTATATCTTTTCTTAAAAATTATCATTTAATTAAATTAATTCCGTTCTAAAGTCTTTACTAGTAATTAGATGCTTTGAAAGCCCTGTTTACGCTAGGGATTCAAAATTATTTTAACTTATATTTTTTTAATAATGATTACTTCATCTGTTAATTGATTAAAAATCTTAAAATTATCTAATAATGGAAAAAAATGCTTAACTTGAATCATTTCTTTAATAACCCCCTTATTCTTTGAGTTAACAGGGGGCCGAACTATCTGTCTTTGTCTAATAGCGTTTTCCATCATTCACATAAACATCATCCGTTGTATCAAGAAATAAATAGTAACCCCCGCTAGATATTAGTATAATAAGTAAATTTTGTAATAACAATCAAATTATTTTATTGTTTGGTTTTTGAATAATATGTGACCTACCAAAAAAGAAAGGTTATATTATAGTTCGTTAGTAGGTCTCATATTATTCAAAAACTACGCGATAAAATAATTTAATTATTATAAAATTTACTTATTATACTAATATCTAGCGGGGGCTACTATTTTTTTCTTAATACAATGGATGGTGTTTCGACAAATGATAAAAAACTCTATTAGACAAAGACAGATTGTTCGGCCTGCTTTTAAACGATCAAGAAATTCATTGAATTCCCTATTGAAAAAAATCACCTGATTTATCACCTGATTTGTCACCTGATTTATCATGCCAAAACATCAGGTGGATATTACACATATATTAAATCAATAATTTTTAATTATTTTTTAATTATTTATGAAATAAAAAATATTTTCTTTTCTTCCTCGGTTAGTTTTTACCCATAAAATTTTATTGCTAAAATTTAACTTTCATAAAGTGATATTTTTCTTAGTTTGATTGAAATAAAACTGCCAGTTTATAAGCTCTAAACTCCTTTATTCTCTTCGTGCGTATTCGCTTGCCATAAGAAGGTCAAAAAATAGAAAGCGTGGTAACCCCCTGGCGGCTAATCATCGAATATAAATATACACATTTATATAATAGTACTAATAATTGACCGTTAGGGGGTTACCATGCTTTCTATTTATTGACCTTATGGCAAGCAAATACGCATGTAAAGAATAAAGGAGTTTAGAGCTTATAAACTGGCAGTTTTATTTCAATCAAACTAAGAAAAATATCACTTTATGAAAGTTAAATTTTAGCAATGAAATTTTATGGGTATAAAAACTAATCGGTGAAGAAAAGAAAATATTTTTTATTTAAGAAATAATTAAAAATTATTTTTAAATATTGATTTAATATATGTATAATATCCACCTGATGTTTTGGCATGATAAATCAGGTGATTGATCATGTGATTAATCAGGTGATAAATCAGGTGATAAATCAAGTGATTTTTTTCAGTAGGGTTAATGTTATAATTAAGTGTAACGTTTACCGACGTGTTAGCATCACGTCTCTTTGCCTCTCTCTCTTACCAATAGTGAGAGACAAGAAGCGCTGCGATTCTCTCTTGGTCCCTCGGCAAATGAGATTCGAACACGCGAACTGGCCTACAGTGGGCTTTTCATTCAAATTTGAATTAACGTTAAATTTAAAAAAAAATAATAATTTATTGAAATTTTTTTCATAGAAAATTCTATCATCTATTTCTATGTGTTCTTGAATAAAAAATAAATTTTTCTAATTACTATTTTTTTTATCTTGAAAATACCTTAAACCTGATTAACATTATCGACTGATCCTGCATACTAACTTAATCAAAATTTTTCCTTCATTTCAATAATAAAAATGCAATTCGGACTCGTTACAGCTTATAGTGTTTTATCAATTATTTTACTTGACTAATTTTAGAAATCAGTTTCAAAAGCTAAATAATATATATCATATACTACCCTATTGAAAATAATGACGTCTTTTAAAGACGTTTTTTTTATCAATATTTTAAAAATAATATCCACTAAAATGTTTCAAAAAAGAACGTACTTAAGCTAAAGTGTATATACTTGAAGTACCCCTGGTAGAAAATTTCATCATTATTTGGTCATATTTTGACCAGTTTTAGAAAAAATGACCAAGAAATGACCAATATTAATCAGAAAATGACCAATTTATCCGCTTATTGACGACGGTTAATAATCAAAAACTGTTATAAATATGATCAATCATTTTATTATATTATTATAATAAACGATACATTAATTTATTTTCATTAATACATATTATACTAAATTATGAAACAATATTAATATTAAATAAAATTTATAACCACAAATATAACTTTTATCAATTATTTTGAATGAGAAATGAGTTCGATGAAAAAATTGAATTTATGTATCCCATTCACGATATTACATCAGTTAGTGTGTTTGACCAATTTTTTCTAAATCACAGTCTTGAGAACTATATCCCAGCTTTCTTCAACAGTTAATTCATTTTCACTGTAACCATTGTTTACACTGTTTTTAATAACCTCAAATTTTACATTTTCCTACTCTTCTCCAATAGACTTGTTAAACTTATTGACTTGATGATACATTAGTCTATTTTCTTCCTTTTTTTTAAATTTTTTTTTCTTATTTGAAAACTCCGTACTTTTCAAAAAATGAACTACTTTATTAATTTGTGTCTGTTTTGCAGTTCTCTCAAGTTTTGGAAACTCTAACGCTTTTTCTCTCTTTCTCGTTTTCTTTTTCTCTCTCACTCTCTTTTAGCGTACTTGCAAGGTAAGGTTAAAACAGAGTCATGGCAGCCTGAGAACTAACCTTAAATCTCTAAAATATTTATTTAAAGTCTCTGCCATTTTTATTATGCTGTAACATAATTTTTAGTCTTTTTGTGATCCGTTTTAACTTTACCGTATTAGCAAGTTAATTTTTGTAAAGAAATTCTCTTCGTTGAAAAAAAGAAATATATCTATAAATTTATTTGCATAAAGTATATATCTATATATATTAGCAATTTCACCATATTTTGGTCATTTTGTGATTAAAAATTAGTCATAAAAAAATGACTAATAAATGACTGATGGCCATTTTTGAATGGTCTATTTTCTACCAGGGACGTAATTGAAGTATGTATACTGATTTTCAACTGTGAATAAACACGCAAAATTATAACCTCATATACCTGCATCTCTGAAATTTGAATAAGGGATTGCAAAGTTAAGAAAAACGGCACCTTACGGTTAAAAATGTAACTACTGAAAAAATTATTCGAATCGACTATTAATTCTTTGACTGTTAGGTGGTGTTTTTCTTAATACGCGAACTCCTACGAAAATTTTAGTGACTTGGGTATATAAGGTTATAACATTTCCAAATTGTTCGCTCAAGCTTTTCGGTCTGCAGAGAGCTGATGCTTATTTTGTTTCTATATTCCTAAAGAAAGATACCCTATTAAAAATAATAACGTAATAAAATAATACTTTTTTGGAACATTTTAGTAAGTACTTTTTTAAAAATTTTGATAAAAAAGACGTTTTGATTTAAAAGACGTCTTTTTTGTTCCAAATCCAGACACGTCCAAAGACGTCATTATTTTCAATAGGGTACTAACTTGTCAAAAATAAATAATATTATTGTTTAGATTAATCCGAACTACTTTTGTATATTTATTGTATTAATTTTAATTGATAAAATAAATATGTTATTAACTTTCACACCAGCTAATTGTAAAAAACTATCAGCCGCCGATCAGCTGATAAAAAATATTTGTTTCCGAGCACACAGATATTTAGTTTATCACGTGGTTTGCCGCAGTGTTGCCACATATCACCTGACAAACTAAATTAAAACGAACGTACCCTATGTGTGTGTCCCTACACATATATATATATATATATATATATATATATATATATATATACATACGCCACCATGACAAATATTGCTCGTAATGCTGCCCTCTCGCGGTTTAGTGTGTTCATATAATCATCCTAGCGATCGGTTCATATGGAAAGCTTTTCTCTGAGCGTATATGGGGAAACAGATGAATAATCGGTAAGTGAGATAATCAGTGGAGATCAGAAGGTTATCCAGGCCCCATATACCCTGGAATTGCGTGTAGTTAAATAAGAGAATGGATAGAAAGCCTAAACAAAAGAAAATCTGTTAATATCGTAAAAGATCTTTATTCGCCAGCAACCACCGGCCCACGCGCTGAACTTTACAAGTTACAAGTTCAAGCGCGACTGACTAAGATGGCTGAGCTTCTTCTCTATGCCAGCAAGCCAGTCACTTCACGCTTGCGCAATACGCGCTTATACAACGTACGTGGTCCCCACATACTCCTCCCCAAATGACAACGCGGGGAAATCAACTTTTTCCTATGGCGATAATACAATGTAATACATGTAGGAAATATAATAAATAACATTCGCAATGCATACATTGTCTTTAATTAATTATTTGCGCGCGTTGCATTTAAGCTGGACACACAATAATAAATAATATTAATTAACTTTTTTGAGGGACCACGCCATTACATTTTACAAAAAATAAATGATTAATTATTGACACATTCAAGGCGCGTGTCTTACACTATGTCAAAACTTATTCAATATAAAATGAAAAAAAAATCAGTCTTTAACGATTAACATTTTTTGGTTTTTGTAATATATTTGTTACTCTTTATAAAAATACAAAACGATCCTATTTAAAGTATTTAACATGTTTAACAAAATATTTATTTTTTTAGTCTTTAATAATGCTTAGAGCATTTAAAACTTTATCAAACGTAACGTTTTTTTTTTTTTTTTTTTTTTTTTTACATATTTGAGATAGATTACGTACACACTTAACGTGTTTAGAAACAATTTTTTTACAGAGTGTAATGCTTTATAGCTTTTTACCTTATACAAAATGTACTTAATTGTACTTTACTTAATATGATGGTAATTAATACCTGATTAAAACGATATATTTTGTACTGTGGCTATCACAAAGTAGTTATTTAAAACTTACAAAACAATCTTATATTTCGCTTAAGCGATGTCTAATTTACATTACATATATACCTCGACTACTTTTATAAAAGTAAATGCTCGTAAAGAGTAAAGTTAATACAAAAAACTAAAATAGAGTTCAGGTGGTTGCTAGGGTATTTACATTAATGTTCTATATGAACTATATATAAAGATATATATATTTAACGCTGTTTTCACGTTTTACAATTCAACGTGTTTACGAGTGCGCACGGCCGACCCACCTACTCCTTATATAACTTCAGCACATTGCCGACCTGATTTACCTTAAGTTTAAGTCTACCGAATCGCGCTCGTATATCGACTGCTTTATCAGTCTTACAATTTACCAATTCTACGACGAAACTACCTCCATAACTACACAAGCGATGTACGAAATCCAACCTAAGAATTTTGGTCTTTTTCTTACCTAAAACGTTTACTATTCTAATGACTTTAATGTTCATACTGCTAAGGGTTTTGAGGGAGTCGCCGAGAAAGGTACTATAATCTAACTTTAAACTTTCCAATTTAAGTAATCTCGAGAAGTCCAACAAGTAATTAATCTTGAGTCCATTTATACTAAGATGTTCTAAGTGAGGTGTCTGACTTATTATACTACCCACCAGACCTTCTAAATCACGATTATTCGTGATATTGATGTTTTTCAACGACGCAGACATGGTCAACGGAGGGTCGTACACCCACTCGACTAACGGACTTCTTTCATTGGAGAATATTAGTTCCCATTTCTCCAATAAATTGTTACCACTGAATACATCCTGAAGCAACATGAAATCATACATTTCTCGATCGCAACTTCTGCAGTCAACCATAGATAACGCTCTAAGGGTTGAATTTGTTTTAATAAAATTGGCAATGAAGTGGATCTGTACTCTCTTGCAACCAACCATGTTGAAGGTCTTCAGTTTGTGTAGAGCTTGATGTTCTAAAAATTTACCACTGACCTCGCTGTTATTTACCAACTTAAGTTGCTCTACATTTTCAAAATTAACCTTACTGTTTGACAAGCGAGTACTTCCCAAGGTTAGATTGCGAATCTCCTTCCATCCCTGTAATGCCTCAAGGATCTCAGTCGTTACTTCGATGCCAGACAGATCAACTGTTCCGAGAGATCTACCTGCATCCGCCTGATTTTTTAACACCCTGCACACCGTGCTACTATTCATGCTACCGGGTGTGCCTGGTTCTATTAATATATTTTTAAATTTAAAATTAACGGAGTCAAATTGTATCAACTGAGCTGCGTTACACTAACGATATCTTTTAAAAGATGAATTAAAGTCAGTAAGCACGCCTAGGAAATTGTAGTGGTAATGTGCTGCTCTGTAGAACGAAAAGAAGTCCTCAGCGTCCAAATACGATGAAATGTGGTACAGGACAGCACGGTTGCTTACTATGGCTAGAATCCTTTCGGAGAACAAGCGTCTGTCGATGTTGCGACTGACCACGGGTGCTCCTGGTGCACTCAGGGGCTTTCCGTGTGGTCTAACACGGATGGAATTTGTGTTTCCGCTGTCATACTTCCAAATAAGTTTGCCAGACGCCGCTAGACACTGGACTCGGCAGGACGCAGTTATGCTTTCGCACATAAGCGTAGCAGAAGTTGTGCCTTTTTTGTGAAACACGCAACCAACAGTGACATCAGTGCAATTTGCATCCCGTAAGACTTTCTCAATACTCTGCTTTGTAGTAGTCATGTGTATGTTGAATAGGAATAGCCTTAAGACCAACTGGTCATCGATAAGCATAATGGGATGATGAGTCGTGTGACTAATATAGCCACCTGCGACATTTGCACCAATTCGGTGCGTACTGCGCCTCCTTCTGTCGTCGTCCTTAACCTGTGCCTGGGTCCGATACTCGTCCAGTATCAACAACGCCAAAAAACAATCTGCCTTGATTCTGTGGCACTGCTGCCTGTCCTTGAACTGCCTAAACGCCCCAAGTCGTTCCAGAAACTCCTCCATGTTATCTGCAGAATAACACGGGGGTAATTAGTTGTTAAATCGCACCTTGATTACCTAACTACTAATACGTTGATACAAAAGTCAATAATTAAAACTAATCTCGAGATAATTAATGATTTGCGCAAAGATAAGCTAGCTAAAAGGTTATTTACAGGAAATCGCGATTATAAAATATCTGAACTGAAGCCAAGGCCTATGTTCGGCAGATGGTTGCACTCTATCATTCCATCGAAGAGTATGCCTTCAATCTGGTCATAATTGACACGTTGATTATGGCCGATATGTCCCAATGCGATCATCAATTTACTGACCGGTTCCGGCACGTCAGCCGTGTCAAAACAACTCCGCAAAAACAACGGAATGTTGTAAAATGCTTGGTCCTTGCGTGAGCATAACATTTGAGGATTATGTACCTCAGCCCAAGGGAAGGTGTCTGTTAACCAAGCGATAAGGTTAAAGCAAAGTGATTCAAGATCACTGCGTCCTGTATACATGCCTCTGTGAAGGTCTCTGCTACTATAGAGACTGTGTCCAATTTGCACGTCGAAAGTGGTCGGTTTATAAGGGCCGTCGTACAACCGCGTGACTTTGTTGAAACCTGTCAAGTAGACTTGTTCATTGTTAACCCTGTCGAAAAGTATTTTCGAGGGTTTGATATTCGCATGTATGTGATTAGTGCTGTGCGGAAATTCTAAAGCAAGTACCACCTGCCAGGCAATAGCATAAGCCTGATTCAAAGGTAATTTATTGTTTGAGTCTTTTAAGACTTTATCCAAACTGTCTCCATACCGTTCCATGATTAAAAATCTATAATGATTCGTGTTAGTCAGGAACTCACCGTGAGCCAGAAACCTTGGAATAGCCAAAGAAGGCAACTGCAAGTCTTCAACCCATTTATTCAGTGTCTCATATTGAGCATGTTTCTTAAAAAAATTCCATTTTTGTAGCCAAACGTGTACTACCACTGACTTCAACCTTAGCAACAGTTGGCACGATATCCTGTGGTGACCCATCACAGGCCTTAATTACATGAACAGTGCCAAATTCTCCCTGATAAATAGGTTCGCCCAATGACCATCTATGGGCCTGGTGATCAACAATGATCAATCCTAAAGGAGGTTTACCAATACTTGCTTTGCTAATAGGTTGATTACCCGTCAATGTGGTATCTAAAGGTACAATAGCATCCTCATTACTGATGCTTTCCGAACCAGCAGCAGCTTCCTGCAGAGCTTTCTCCTCTGGTTCATTGCGCAGTCCGAATGCTGGTTTTAACAATTCTGCAGCGACCGTTTTATGCCTACCTTTCACCTCAATGACAAAATTCTTTCCATTGTCTGATCTGGAAATGACCTTGTAAGGTCCAGAATAGGGTCTATCTAGCGTAGGTTTGATAGCTTTCACTCTCAAGAATACGTGAGTACAGCTATTCAGGTCTTTGTGTACAAAGGTTTTGGTCGCATAATTATGATGAGTCGGGACCGGCCTCAATCCCCTCATGTATGCTCTGAAATCCTCTAAAAATGAAGATTTACATGGTTCCTTGCCTGAAAAAGCGAAGAATTCACCAGAAAGTCGCAGGCTGGTACCATAAACGAAGTCCGCTGGGCAGGCGTGTATATCCCTACGCACGCACGTCCTAAGGCCCAAGAGTGCAGCAGGAAGAGAGTCGACCCAATTACTTTGATCGGCATGGCATCTTAGGGCAGTTTTTAAAGTCCTGTGCCATCTTTCTACTAGGCCATTGGCCTGTGGATGGTAAGCCGTTGTGCGTATCCTTAAAGTACCGAGTAACTGTAAAAGTTCGGTAAACAGCTGCGATTCAAATTGTGCTCCTTGATCCGTTGTTATTACCTCTGGAGCACCAAACCTAGCTACCCAATTATCCAGGAAAGCTTTGGCAACTGTTGGCGCAAGCGTATTTTTGACAGGGATGGCTTCTGGCCATCTTGTATACCTATCAACTATTGTGAGCAGATGTTTATAACCATAGCACTCAGGTAACGGACCGACGAGATCTATATGTACATGTGCGAACCTCTCGTCTGGGACCGTAAAATGTTCTGGCAAGAACTTGTTGCGTCTCGTTATTTTACATTGTTGGCATTTCAGACATCGTTTGCACCACTAAGCGATGTCTCTGTGCATGTCTGGCAAAACGAATTTGTCTCTGATCAACATATCCGTAACTCGTGCACCTGGGTGCGAGTTTCGATGATAAAGGTTGAAGGTTTCTAATCTTAGAGACTCGGGTAAATATGGTCTTACAGTTTGACCTTGCGTTTCGCAATAAATAGCGGTGTTGTTAGCTCCTAGAGTTATCTTGTGCAGCTTAACAGGGTGTTGTTTGTTATTTAAGATGTTTTTCAACTCCTCGTCTCGGACTTGTTCTTCACTCAACAGAGTCAGATCGTGCATGACGGGCAGACTAAAGGCATCAATTCTGAATGAACTATTAGAGGTCCTAAGTTCGTCAATGTTAAGGACTTCTGCTTCGACTGTATTCTCGATGCGGGATAACGTGTCGGCTACGGTGTTATCTTTACCTTTAATGTACTACTGGATTTCGGCATTGAACTGTGCGATATAGGTCAACTGCCTAATCTTCCGACTGCTGGCTCTTTCTAGGTCCTGTGTCATGGCGAACGTTAATGGCTTATGATCCGTGTAAATATTAAATTGTCTAGTTTCGACAAGATGATGAAAATACTTGAGGGCTTCAAAAATCGCTGTAAGCTCTCGATCATAAGCTGAGTAATTAAGTTGCGCCGGCGAAAACTTCCTAGAAAAGAAAGCCAAAGGCCTCCACGATCCATCCAGGTACTGCTCAAGGGCTGCGCCCATGGCAAAGTCTGAAGCGTCAGTGATTAACCTAGTCTGTGCCTCGTCGCACGGAAAGGCTAAATAAGTGACTTCTGCGAGGTCTTTTTTACTTTTCTCGAAGGCTGCGTATCCGCTGCGTTTGGGATGCACCTTCGGTAGAAATTAATCATGCCCATGAAACGACGAAGTTGATCTAAGTTTTCGGGCTTTGGAAAGTCTAAAATAGTCTGGACTTTACTTTTAGCTGGTTTAAATCCCTCTTTGCTAATATGGTATCCTAGGAAGTCTAATTCCTCCACTCCGAATAAACATTTTTCCAAGTTGAGCAATAAATGTGAGTCCTCGAGTCGTTTTAAGACGGTGTTTAGATGATTCTCATGTTCTTCTTTGGACGAAGAGGCGATGAGAATATCGTCAATATAAACAAATACACAGTCTAAATCTCCCAATACTTTATTGACGTAACGCTGAAAAGTTTGTGCTGCATTGCGCAAGCCAAACGTCATGACTTTATATTCAAACAGCCCAAAAGGGGTAATTACAGCGGTTTTGGGTATATCAGATTCAGCGACTGGTATCTGGTAATAAGCTTTTTGGAGATCTAAAGAAGTGAACAAAGATTTTCCGCTTAAAAATGCGGGGAAATCGTGCAAGTGAGGTACAGGGTACCTATCAGGTACAGTAAATTGATTTAATGTCCTGTAATCCCCACAGATTCTCCATTGACCGTCTTTCTTGGGTACCATATGTATTGGACTAGCCCAAGGACTACTAGAAGGTTGGCAAATGCCTAACTCACAAAGCACTTTAAATTCTTTTTTCGCTGCACGGAGCTTATCTGGGCCCAATCTTCTTGCTCTTTGGGCGATTGGAGGTCCAGTTGTTTTAATGTGATGCTTAATGCCACGGTCCTCAAGCGGCGCTACTTGCTCGATACCTAGTACTTTAGGGTATTTATTTAATATATGAGCATACTGATTATTTGAAGCAACGACAGAAACTCTGAAGTACTCGACCTCTTTTTCTATAGCAGTTGCAACTTTAAGAGTGTTACCGTCTATTAACTTTCTTTCAAGTAGATCTGGAAGAAGATGGTGATGCCGCAGCAAATCACCTCCAATGATCGGGTACGGTACGTCTGCTATAATAAAATTCCAGATAATTATTTTATGTAACCCTAAGTCGAGTCTTTTACTAGTTACTTCAAAAGTTTCTACGAGGGTATCATTCGCTGCATAAAGTTTAATATGCGGCGTTTTTGCTAATTTTTGTGACCCTCTAGGAATTAAGGAGACTTCAGCACCTGTATCGATGAGAAACAGTTTTTTGCTAATCAAATCTTCTATATGGAGGCGAGCTGACTTTACATTCTCTGCTGGTTCCTCCGCTACAGCCGAGTCTATTCGTTTCCCTGACTCTTTTTCTTTTTCTGAGCGGGTTTAAAATCTTTAAAATATTTACAACTTTCTATACATTTAAATGCGTTTTTACCAAAACGCTTATGATACCAGCATATGTTACCTTCTTTAAAATTAGTGTCAGACTCGCTCTTTTTATTAAGAGAGTTATTTCTCTTCATATTAGAAAATTTTCTTTTGTTATAATTAAAATTACTGTCTCTCTGATAACGCTGAAATGTGTCCTTTTCGAGAGCTTTTACTCGTGCTTGCATCTCAGACATGACGTCTATCTTTTGAGTGTGTTCTACCGACACAACTTCAACAAAATTGTCCTTATTACGTGTCAATTCCCAGGCTTTCTGAGCTTGACTGAGCAGCATTTGCTCATTGAGAAGTTCGACATTGGATCTAAGGAATAATATTATCTGATGAGGGAGTCTTTCCTTCCAGATCTTCATAATGGTTGATTTTGGTACATAACTACCTGCCAAATCGGTAAGTCTGTGGTAAAAATCATAGGACCTTCTGGACCCATCCTTTGGTCAGTTAACAATTCGTTGAGCTTCTCTGCGGATGTTTGCGAGTAAACCTTTAATAACGCTTCTTTTAAACTATTGTACTTTGAGTCTGGTGCAGCTTGTTTGATGGTATGTCTGAATTTCTGGACCTCCTCTTTACCGATGTTCTGTACGAGGTTCCAGAATCTATCCTCATCATTTATTATATTTCTGCGTGACATCTGACCTTCCAGCAAGGAAAACCAAGTGTCAATGTCATCTCTCCATAGAGACTGAAATTTAATTTCTGCAGTTGGTCCTAATTCCAACCTTTGTCCAAAATTTGCTATTGGACCTTGCTGTTGGGCAGAGGTCGCAGAAGAGGACGTTAGACCAGCACTCGTATTCGATGGTGGTTCATGCATAAGCGCAGAAACGTTATAGGTGTTAGGCGCACCTGTATGCGCACTTGCGTCGTCTGAGACAATAGCGGTTGTTGTTTGAGCAGTAGGAACAGCGCTCTCTTTATTTGTGTCGTTGTTGCTCGTACTAGGACTTTTTGAATTGGTTGCTGCGAGCTGTGTTAGCTTCTCAAGGGTGTTTGTCATCATGGCTAGTTTTTCTTCTACTGATGTTATACGCGTAGACGCGGTGGGTTTTTTAGATGTTTAGGTTGTTTAGTAGCGGTTTTAGGCCCTAAGCTATCTGCAGTCTCCTCACTAATACCTACATCTTCTTGAATTTCTTCAACATCTTCTAACTGATCGGTATTACCCGGAGAAGCCATTTTACTGGATGTTTGATTTCTAGTTTTAGGGGGCGAATGCTCTACTCTTTGCATTATAAGATGTTATGCGCTTAAAACACACCTACGTGCAGTACCCACATTTACAATGGCACTGCTACGCCTCGCCACAATTCTCAATGACACACTCCTGCACACGCACTCACACACAGGAAGGACGGATCACCGGATCAACGGTTTTACTCAATCGGACCCGCGCAAGGGACAAAAGTTACACGAACACTAAAAAATCAACTTTAAAATACCGTGGTGAACGCTCAGCCTGCAGCCAAAAACCACCAGTTGCGACTCGCACAGACCACAGAGATAGCACTCTAAATGTCCATGCGGTAGCGTACGGTCTACACCGAACTGGTGATCCCCTAACAGCCTGAACGCCACGTCCAGTTACGCGGATCAAATGTTTCAAAGGGAGGTATGATCCGGAGATCCGTAGGCTTCTTTTAGCGAAACACGAAATGTTAACATAAACACTAAGACGCTATCTAAATTTTAATCGCAACCTAACCTCACTCCTGAGCTAAGGTAAAGCGAAATGGGTCGGCCGGGCGCACGCTTTACACCAACATAAAAGACGAAACCACAAGACTTTTTTAAAACAAAACTATTTACAAGATTAAAAATTCACTAAAACGTGAATATAAATAACACGACACAGCAAAATGCAAAATTTAACATTTGGTCTCAGTCTTTACTGTCAGCGCTGCTCTCTGATTTCTGTGCGCATGTATCAATTTAAAAAAAAAAGAGACCTCGGGCCCCGACCGGGGCGCGCGTGAAAATTCTCGTCTCTAAATCATGAGACTTAACCTTAAAAAAGAAAACATTGACCAAACTAAATAAATAGAGAACTTCCACGGCGCTACCGCTCGGCGCTCGGAGACACTAATTATAATGAAAAACTCAAAACTTTTAATATACTTTACATTTTCAAATTATCAAATAGATCAAGGAACGAGAAGAAAAAAATATTTACGTTAAATTTCAATACAAAATTTTCAAATTCACTATTATTTTAGAACATTCACTTCACTTTTCGATAAAAAATAACTTTAGAAAATTTCTAACTTGAAAAAGAATACCTTTATACGAAAAATAAGGGAAATCAGAGAGCCGGAAAGAACGCACTTAGAACTAACGAAATTCGCTCCAACCGATAGTTACAAATGTTAGAAATGCGTTGCGATCGTTTCGCATAAGATTGTTCAATTTTGCTTTTTTATTTTACGATGAGGACAAATCACTTTATGTTAAAAAAAAAATTTTTAAAACCAGCAAGGTTATTTTAATTTAAAGTTTAAGTGACGGTTAAGTGTTGAATTTTAAAAATTTAAAAAATATTTAACATAACCGACGCGTCTCTTAAAATTTTTTTAAAAATGGCGGCCGAAAAGCCGTTCTGCACTGCTGATTTACGTTAGCTGGCGTGACGCCAATATGGCTGCCAGACAACGTTTTTCTTAAATTTTTTCTTGAATTTTTTGCTTGAATTTTTTGTTTGAATTTATGCTTAGCTTTGTGCTTGAATTTTTATACGTAATGCCGTCTGCTTTTCAACGCTCACGCTAATTTTTCATCTTCGGCAACTCTTGTAGATGCCATTTTACGCGAGGAGCGAATTTTACGAGCCGATGCTCTATGAATACCTTTTAATAAAAATCAGCAATGATGACCACGTAGGCGATGACCTTGCCGCAAATCTGAGCAGCAGAATGCAGGTGAGACGCTGGGCTTGATGATGCAGTGATGACGACGATTAACCTTGATGAATAAAGATGTTCTTTTAGGCAGCTTCCTTAACCTCTGCGACGAAGTCACCAATATGGGGAAACAGGCGAATAATCAGTAAGTGAGATAATCAGTGGAGATCAGAAGGTTATCCAGGCCCCATATACCCTGGAATTGCGTGTAGTTAAATAAGAGGATGGATAGGAAGCCTAAACAAAAGAAAATCTGTTAATATCGTAAAAGATCTTTATTCGCCAGCAGCCACCGACCCACGCGCTGAACTTTACAAGTTACAAGTTCAAGCGCGACTGACTAAGATGGCTGAGCTTCTTCTCTATGCCAGCAAGCCAGTCACTTCACGCTTGCGCAATACGCGCTTATACAACGTACGTGGTCCCCACACGTATTGATAAAAATGGTCGTAAGGCCCGAATTCATAGTCGTGTCTTGAGTATTAAGTATGACTTAAACCTTAAGTATCGTTACTTGAGTATCAGCTGTTACTTCAATTGAGTGCTACATGAAGGGGTTATCACAGTTGGTTATGAAATAAAATCACACAGATAAGATACTCGTCGGTAAAAATGTAACACTTATTTGAAGTAACAGCTGATATTCAAGTAAGAATACTTAGTTAAGTCATTGTCAATATTTAAAACACGACTATGAATTCGGACCTCTAATGATACTTAAGTTTTAAGTCATACTCAATACTTAAGACACGACTATGAATTCGGGTCTTATGGCCTGAATTTATAGTTAATGCTCAAACTTAAGCATTGAGCATGTTTCATGTTCAGGGGGGCTGCTCTAGAAAATTGCACAACTCTGTATCACAGAGACAGAAGATATGAAATCAATGTGCTGAACAAAGATAGCATATATCGATACACTAACTAGGAGAGTATCAGACCTCCGGATCACGGATTTTGCTCAAACTTTGGGATAAGTTTTCATATGTCAAAATATGGAAGGAAACAGAATTTTAGATCCCAACGCTCAATATTTCTCTAGTTACAGGCAATTAAAGAAAATCACTAAAAAAGTTACTAGATTTTCAAACGCATATAGTTCCTTAGCATTGATACTTAGGAGCATGAAACTTTTTTTAAATGAAAGCTGAGCTCAAATCCTTTCGAAATAGTAGTTATAGCATGTCAAAATATTATTTTTTCCCAAAGTTAGAGCGTGATAAATATTGGACCTGATTTTTCTTTTAAAAACATTAATTAATAATAAAAGCTGAAATTAGGTCCAATCCTTATTACGCTCTAACTTTGGGAAAAAATAATATTTTCACATGCTATAACTACTAATTCGAAAGGATTTGAGCTCAGCTTTCATTTAAAAAAAGTTTCATGCTCCTAAGTATCAATGCTAAGGAACTATATGCGTTTGAAAATCTAGTAACTTTTTTAGTGATTTTCTTTAATTGCCTGTAACTAGAGAAATATTGAGCGTTGGGATCTAAAATTCTGTTTCCTTACATATTTTGACATCTGAAAACTTATCCCAAAGTTTGAGCAAAATCCGTGATCCGGAGGTCTGATACTCTCCTAGTAAGTTTATCGCTCCAGAGCAGCCCCCCTAGATAAAGACAAAATGAGTTTTTATTACGAGAGAGACAAAGACAGAACAGGGTTTGAGATTGAGTTTGAACAATGACTGTAAATTCGGGCCTATGTTCACTCACGGAATAGTGGAACATAGAAAAAACAATATATGCATATGTTTATAAAAATAAATTAAATTAATTTTTTTACATTATAGACAATTTTGATACAAAATAATTACAATCTTTCATCTTTTAGAGATTCGCAAATCAATAAAATAATAAAAATTTATATAGAAAGCAATACGATTCAATATATGATTTTTTTTAAATTTTGTCGGTGTCAAACTTTTTTTTTAAATATGTGAGATATTTTCGAAACTTGGAACTTTTTTATTTACATATTTCAAACAAGCATTTTTGTATGGTTAAGTTAATATAGAAAATTTAATTGAATAATTAATTTTTTATTAAAAAATTTATGTAAGGTAGTGAGTTTAAGTAAGTGAAAAATCTCTTATTCGTTTTATTTTCTTCCTTAAAAAAAGAAAAAAAGATACTATAACTTAAAGTTACTATAAGAATACTACAAGTAAAAGTTTAGATTCATAAAAAAAACCAGTGCATATTATTGAAGAATTGGAAACTTATTTATTATAGAGAATTAAAATGGTTTTAACTGAAAATATTGATCTTCCCACTAATGATGAATTAAACGTACAAGAGATAAATTTAACTTTTCCGGTATTACAAGCAGCTGCTTTTCATTTAGGTAAATACTGCGAGTGGAAAAATAATGTAAGTGAATTTTTAATATTTGTAGTAATTACATTAAATACATTATTTTTTATAAAAGTATTATTCGTTCTCAATCTGATGAATCTTTTTGATATTTATGTGGTTGTAAAAATTCTTTCACATCTCAATCCTTAAACTAGAGTAATTTTAAATGAATAGATCGGAAAAACTTAAGCTGTAAAACTATTTTTTTTTTTATGTAAGATGGTAAACAAAGAAAATTTGAATGATATTCTATAATATAGTTTTAAAAACTTATGAAAAGAAAAACGTTCATTTTTGTCAAATATTTGTTTAACAAATAATAAAATCATAAAAATATTACTAAAATTTAAAGATTAAATAACTCTGTTTTGATAACGTTGAATCTAATGTCATCTCAGATTTTCCCGAAACTTTTCACTTCTTTATACGCTATAACTCAAATTTGTTAAGAAACCTGTATTTTTGTTCTGAAATTAATGTATATTGATTCTGAATATTTTTGTTTAGAAGTGTGATGAATCCTATTTTAGGAAGACTATGTTTTAAACATATTGAATTCATTTAATATAAAATATTTAAAACACAGGCTAAAAATTCTTTTATTTTGTAACCAAATAAGAAAAATCCTCAATGAATCAAGTATAATTAGTATTATATAATCATTTATAATGGAACTAATGTAATATTTTTTTTTAATGAAATTTTTTAAAATATAGTTTTCTATTTTCTTTAATTAATTCAATTAATGTCTTAATTCATCATTTAAAATGATAAAATGACAATAGATATTTATTTTCAAAATATATTTAAGGTTATTAATTAACTTTTTAAAATTCAAGTAAATAATTAAAATTGAAGAAATAATAATTGTTTGGAGTCCAAATAAAAACAAACAATCTTGTTATATAGATAATATATTTTAAGAGATAGATCAGCAAACCGAAATAATTAACCAATTGAATTAAACAATGTACAAGTATAAAAAATATTTTAGCTTAACTATCCTAAATGAAAAAATATTGTGATGTTTATTTAAATAAATTACTAGTGTGTTTGTGTATGTGTATATTCATATATATATATATATATATATATATATATATATATATATATATATGTGTGTGTGTGTGTGTGTGTAAGAAATAATATTTTTGTGTAAATGTTTAAATATAAATAATTTATTTTAACTGACACAATCATATCAATGAAAAACAAAATTATAACTATAAAATGCTTACTAATTTAATTATAAGATTTTACTATCAAATTTTTATACGTCTATTTGCTATTTTAAGTTAAAATTTTTAACGATATTTAAACAATATACATGAATATAAAAAATATTAATTTTTAACAAAAGTAGATGAACACACTTAATACATTTAAAGGAGTAATGTGATAAGCAGAAACAAATGGTTTAGTTACTCTATATTATTCATACTCATGTTGCTAAATCAAAACTACTCATCAATAGGAAACTTGCATGCATCGTAAAAAAAATATTATAATACTTTGGATTGATAAAAGAATATCTAAAATAAATAATTACTATGAAAGTTTCTGAAAAAACTATCAATTTTTTCGTTAAATAAATATATTATTTTCGTGAAAATTTATGAGTTATTTAAAATGATGTCACGTGAGTGTGACACAGAAGGTTCAGCCTAAAAAGTAGTAGATATCATTTTGTTTTTGACAGTCATATTATCTAAGTTGACATAAGATTACCATAATATGACCAAGTCGAACCTTATACGCATATACCATTAAAATATTATTAGCTATTTATTTACATGAAAAAAAAGTAATTATGAATAAAAATTTTATTCAAGCCACGTCGCTAAATTTCCCGAATGTAAATTTAAGTATGTTAATACATTATATTAGCACAAATGATTGCTTTAAAAGTGTTGAAACGAAAGAAAACTTTGACGTTAGTATTGATTGCTTACATAAATCAGTTATAGGATATGTTTAACTTCTGCGAGAGAAAAATCTTTGCACTGTAGAGCTTTTTGTGGTGAAACTTCTACGTCATGATCACGTGACATTGTTTTAAATTGCAAACAAATTCTGAGTCTTAAATAAAATTTATTTACAAAAAAATACGTCATTAAAAAAAAATGTCTTGTAAATTTGTTTGTTTTATTATTAACTTTCGTTTGCTATTTTTTTCCCAATGCATGCAAGTTCCGTAATTTGGCAAAAACCACATGATATGTACATACCATTAAATACAAGTATATTCATAGAGGTAAATTAGCTGCTATTAGCTATTAGCTGTGTGTAGGACTGAAGTTAATATAATACTTAAAACTAAATTATTATTACTAATACATTACACTATTTTAATGATGAACTAAACACATATATTTAACAAAAATCTATCAGCACACTGTTTGCCCAAAATTTAAAAAATCTATATAATATAAAAAATATATCTCTTTGAAATTATTTAGTTTTAGAAACATCAAAGATAGGTTGGAATCCATTCCCTTATTTTCTATTTTTTCAGTTATCACATTACTCACAGTTTTGTATTCTGGTGATAGAAAATTTTAGAGTCCAATCGCATTAATATGGCTGCTTTTACTGCTTACAGTTTTGCGTCTTATGGCCAAAACAATACTATTATTTCTGGTGGCCCTATTATTTCTCATGACAACTGCAATAGAGCGCTCAAATAGAATCGTGAAAAAGCGTTGTTTTTCACATGCAAATAAAATTAACATAGACCAGATTCTCTGAGTAACTAGTGAAGTTACTACTTGACTTAGATTGAAAAATGCATTGAAATTACTAACTAACGATTTGATTATACTCGTGTATACGTTTTTAAAAGCTAATAAATACCCAAGCTACGTAGTAAATTAAATATTCATAGCTTATATGATTTATAGACTATTAATTGAGGGCCTGGAAACGAAAAGGGCTTACAGCCCATTTAAATAAAATTGGCTATAAGCCCTTTTCGTTTCCACGCCCTCAATTAGTGAATTTCTAGTTCCATTACAATGACGAATTGAAATATAAAGAAATAATTGTTTCTCATTTTAACATGTATTATTGAGGTTGAATATTTCTTTGTAATACCCCTAAAGATCTTTAAAAAGGTAAAACTACGCAAGTTTGTTTTTCTATAAAAAAATAATCTTTTGTTATGTTCTCAAAATAAAAAAAATTTTGTCAAATATAATAAAATTAAAAAAAAAATTGATCAAAAATACTCTTGAAAAATGTGAGAAATCAATTATGCAGGATAACAATATTAAATCGTCCCCAGCGGCGAGTGACCCCCTAAAAGAAGGCTTATTTTTGGCATAAAAAAACTAAGATTTGTAAAATTTTAGTCCAAAATAACGGTTCGTAACCTCTAAATTCGATAAAACATCAAAAATCGTTTTTTGGTCATAACTTCCTCAATTTTCGACCGAATGAACGTTTATTTTTAAATTGAAAGTTTGTGGTAGTAGCCCGAGAAAATGAAGAGAGAAGAAGGTTTAAAGAACAGACTTGATATGTGTATATATATTGGGTTTGGAAATTTGCTTGCCAGCGCCACCGCGTGGCCCTTTGGTAAGCTGTGAGAGAAGGATTACATTGCGTAGCCTATTTAATCTTATGTATTAGTAAAATTTGTTTGTGAAGTAAATAAATAAAAATGTAATTATTTGATTATGTTAAATATAACGTTATGAATTATCGTTTTAAAGTAAATATA
Organism: Anastatus disparis; assembly: GCA_017163975.1. Lineage (NCBI taxonomy): Eukaryota > Metazoa > Arthropoda > Insecta > Hymenoptera > Eupelmidae > Anastatus > Anastatus disparis. Next base: position 1,367,267 of record JAFFSR010000370.1, on the reverse strand, counting down.
TGTCCAGTGCATAATTTATTCGAAATGATTCACAAAAGATGATTGTTTTGATGTTCATTTTTCGATAGGTTACAGCTTTAGATACTGCTTTAGAATGGTTAAAAATGTAAACATTGTCAGCTAGAAAGAGTCATTAAAATTCTTATAAACTTGACTATTTCATTTATGTACACTATAACATGTGCGATTTTTTCTACAAAAATTCTCCATGTTTCCTTCTTTCTATACAAACTAATTTTCTAATCTTTTTTTATTCTTTTTAATTAAAAAATTACAAAATACTACAATTTTTGTATCTAACCAATGTAATTCTCGAGCAGTATCCTTCTCTCACAGCTTATCAATTGGCCACGCGATGGCGCTGATAAGCAAATTTCCAAACCCAATAGGGGAAAGTGGGGCGTCACGAACACCCTACCTTTAATTTAAAATTACAATAAACCATTTGAAGATTTCAAAATTAAAAAAAAATGTATTAAAAGCAGAAACGGGTTAGTTAAGGAAATCACAATTTAAAAAATATTGTTTTTAATTTTAATTTATGTTAAAAAATGATAATGTTAAGGTGGATCATCCGCTAGCTATAGTTTGTTGTTCATAAAAATTAAAAGTTAAAAGAATTCTTCAATATTTTAAAAATAATTAATTTTTACCAAGAAAAAAATCCCCGTAAATTTTCAGCTAGCCTTAACGACTGATTTTATTATTTATGCTCACGTAAAGTTTATCTTTTTACTACTATCAACGAAGATAGACGCTTATAGAAGCGTACTTTAAATGGGCGGACAGGGGCTCAAAATCTAAAGCTTATGTCCTCCAGCCGCGTGGTGGCGCTACTAAAATGCCATGTATTTCTGTATCTATGTATACCGATGTTTTCATATATATAGATATACACGCAATGTTAAAGTGTCCTCCAAAAGCTGGGCCCTCAAAGTTAACCCAGAAGTACGCTTCTATAAGCGTCTATCTTCGTTGCTACTATAAGATACAAAGCACGCAAACTTTGAGTGAGCACATATAAAAAAATTAATCGTTAACCTTTTAAGGACGGGGGTGGTCCCTTTAGGGACGACTCTGAGAACACACTAGTTAATGAACATTAAAACATTAAAATAAACATTTAAACATTAAATAGATTGTGTTCTCAGAGTGGTCCCCTAAAGGGACCACCCCCGTCCTTAAAAGGTTAAGGCTACTTGAAAATTTACGGGGATTTTTTTCTTGCTATAAATTAATTATTTTCAAAATATTGAAGAATATTTTTAACTTTTAATTTTTATGAACAACAAACTATAGCTAGCGGATGATCCACCTTAAGTGTAGAAAAAGATCCTACATGCCCCACCATCGGGGCGATTGTGGTACCCCGTGGGGCACGAAGAGCACGGTGATTAAACAGCACTTTTATAATAATTCATAATTTATTTTAATTTTTTTATTTAAATGTTAGTAAAAAGCAAAATTAATTGACGGGATGTCGGAGCTGCAGCAATCAAGTTTTGCTTTTTTTATTTTATCAAAATGTTTTTAAATTCATAAATTAAACAAATATAATGACTTGTCCGCAGTAAAGCTATGTTAATACAATAATTTTTGTTAAAATAAAAAATCATTTGGACTTGTTGTTTTTTTATGAGCTTGGATTGGAAATTAGATATGAAGCTCGACAAACCTAACCTTAAAATACGATACATTGAAAGTTTTTATTATAACTTATTATGTAAAGTATTTTGGTGGATTTCTTGAGTTGTCCGCACTAGAGTTTAATCTTACAAATTTTTTCTTTATAGTTGTTACGTCGTAACAACGATTCTTATTTTATTTTTATATATTTTTTGATTATAAGTAAATAATTTTGTTATGCATATTTTACTCATATTATATACATGTATTTCGTATTCGTTCATTTGTATTTAAGCTTATATCCCAAGTTGCAATGACCATACTTACTACAACATTTATTACATCTTTTATATTGTTAGAAATTTCTACTTCAATAATCATAAAAACCAAAATAACAAAATTTTAAGCTCTTAATTTTATTTAACAAATGCTTTAAATTGCTACAGTTATAAAAGGAAAAGTATCTAAGCTTATGCAATATAACTTATCTTTCTTACAATATTCATACTTAGACATTCATAAAAATTTATTCTTATTTATTGTAAAGTACCGTTTGAATCATAAAAATTTTGTATTAATGTTCGAAAATAGACAAACTGCGGAATTTCCCAAATCTGTCTACACACAACATATTCACAACAAATAATTGCAACGGTCATAACGGCTAAGCACTTTATGACATGTATTTATACTGAACTTCTGTTATGGCTAATCTTTAATTGCTCATTTATTGCACATCCCAAAATACTCCCTTTTTTACCTATATCCAAAAACACTTCATAAGAACATTACAAGGCAGAGACCCCACCCTCTTCCTTCATTTTCTCTAACCAATCATACGTAATGTAATAGTCATAGTTTTGTAATATCAAAGTGTTCTCTTGAAGAAATTTTCTGTATGCATTCAGATCTCACCGAACTTCCAGCAGAGCAACACTTACTCAAGAGTTGCTAACATATACATACTTTTAAGTCACGCGCAAATTCAAGTTCATATGTAAATTGTCTGCGATAATATATTAAATAAATATATTATAAGTTTTAAAAAATAGTGTTTGTGTCCATTTATTTTATTTTATTGAAACCGTTCTGTGCAATTTTAATTAGGCGCACAGAGAATACGACAAGGTAAACTACTGAGTCGCAACAATAGTAAAAATTTATTCGTATGTTAGGATTGGAAATATTATTAGAAGGCGGGCAACTTCGTCATGCTCTTAAGGGCATGCATACGCTCTACTATACCGGCCGGTATAGCAGAGCGTAGGCCGAATTTCTAGAATCGAAGAATTAACTTTGTAAAAAAGCTAATCATCAGAATGAATTTTCCTTTTGAAGGTCACTCTATTTTGAGATAATAAAGGGCGAAAAATAGAAAAACCTTGAAAATTTGGAAAAAAAATTATTTTTCTCAAAATAATATGAAAATAATTATTATACTATAAAGTGTAATGTTGTCAGGTTGGCAATACCTAACTCTGACGCCATATGTTGGCGTTTTTCTTACGTTGTGGCGCGAACTTCGAAATTTGAAATATATTGAATATTGTCATTGTATGCAAATAATAAATTATAATCATTCCTTATTATTCTGTGAGGTGATGAAAGCAATGATGTTTTATTTTTTTTTTTGGCATAAATAATATTTTTATTGTATATGTGTGAGGTGTAGCGAACAAAGTAGAAAAGAAAAGACAAGTGTGCGTACGGGTATAAGACATGCACACACATGAAGTCGCATTTTTAGCTATTCTGTTGCTTTCTTTTTCTTTTTCTAACATTATTCTTGTGTGTACATGTTAGTGATGATATATTCGAAAATGAATTAGCTATTATTGTATGCATTGCAAATGTTTAGAATATATTATTTCTGTATGTAGGAAATTTTTATGATTTTTCATTAGAAAAAAAGAATAAAAAAATACTCTACTTTCTGTTTTATATGTGTAAGATACAGTAAACAATGTAAGAAGGCCCTTCTTTAATATAATTCAAATTTCAAAGTTCGTGCCACAGCGTAAAAAAGCGCCAACATGTATCGCGTCAAAGTCAGGTATTGCCAACCTGATAACATTACACTTTCTAGTATGATAATTATTTTCATATTATTTTGAGGAAAATAATTTTTTTTCTGAATTCCTGAGGTTTTTCTATTTTCTGCCCTTTATTATCTCAAAACAGAGTGACCTACAAAAGGAAAATTCATTCTGATGATTAGTTTTTTTACAAATTGGATTCTTCGATTCTCGAAATTTGGCCTACCCTCTGCTATACTATTATCTCATATCATCAAAAAATTCACTGTTTTTCTGAGGTTTTTCTATTTTCTGCCCGTTATTATCTCACAATAGAGTGACTTGTAATAGGAAAATTCATTCTGATGATTAGTTTTTTTACAAGGTTAATTCTTCGATTCTAGAAATTCGGCCTACGCTCTGCTATACCGGCCGGTATAGTAGAGCGTATGCATATCCTTATTACAAGTTATAAATAATTTTTGTTATTGTAATTATTTATTTTCTCAACCCATCTCATCAGTTTTGCGGTTATATTTTGAAGATGGATCAGCTGATCGCTTCGTTTCGCCACAGACTTTGTGCGCTGTTATCGCCGCGCGTAGCCTCCGTGTGCTCTTCGCGCCCATAGGGGATGCACTACATGCTCCATTTTAATGCAATTTTTAATTCTTTATTACAATTTTTCTGCAATTTTTTAAATAAATATAAAAGTAGATCTTAAAAGATAAATAGTTAAATTATCAAAAGCATTCAGTTTTATGTATTAAAAATATTATTTTCGAGTTGCTTCAAACAAATAAAAAATGAATACAACCTTTTTTTTATTCTCCAATTTTGTACCTTATTTAATTAGCTGTTAAAACTTCTTGATTACATTTTAAGTTTAGAGGAAAATAGTTCAAGTATTTTTAAATAAATTTTTATTGATATTTTAAACCTAAAATTCACTATTTTTTATATTATTAGAATCTTAAATTTACCTGCCGCGCATGCTGTGTCCCACAATGTTCCCCTATGTATTTTTTTTTTTTTTTTTTTTTTTTTTTTTTTTTTTTTTTTTTAAAAAGATTAATATATAAAGGATATTGTTATCCTCTATATAATTAACCTTTTTCTATGGAGATGTCGAGGGAGCCCAGCCCGGAACCGTTTAACACATTACATCAGGCTAGACTGTCAGACACCGCCATACCGAAAACTTTGACTACCGATGGATGGTCAGCCACTTTTTGTGACCAACAATTAACCGATACTCAATGAGGTCAGATTTCTTAAGAGTCGCGATATGGGTAGCACATACACTAATTTTCTTTCGAAAAAAAGTCAGAGGTGCCTGGCCAGGATTCGAACCCATGCCCACCGCGTTGAAGGCAAGAGCTCTATCCGTTACGCCACCGCGCTCCTATGTTCCCCTATGTATAAGTAAGGTTATATATATTATGAGTCAGTCAGTGTGATCAAGCACAAAGACCGTTGGAGCTAGACTGATCTACAAGTAAGTAACTTGCTCGATGCTTTTCGCTTGTCTGACTTGACGCCTGCGCAGAGGCGTTCTCATGTATACGCTGACATGTGTTAGTACATAGCGTAGAAAATTTTTTAGATAATTTGGTCTTCGAAAAAATTTTGACTAATTTTATGAAAAAATTTCTAAATTCGAAAATTCCCAAAATTTTCGAAATTTGTTCTGAATCTACTAAGCATGGTTTGAAACGTGTGAAAACCAAAAAAATTGTTACATGATGTTTTGACATGATAAATCACCTGATGAATCAGGTGATTCGTCACCTGATTTTTTTTATCAGAGATCATATTGAGAAAGTGGGGGGTCGCAAAGGCTTATCTTTTGTGTTAAGAGTCCGCTGTATCTCTGTCCTTTTCTAATTAAAAAATTGACTTTTTTCCCAAAATTAGCAACAAGAGGCAAAAATAAAGAGATGGTTTCGATGTGTTTAATAAAATGTAATATTTTCTTTGATTAGTATGAATTAATTTTATTGCTTCGTTTTTAAGAAAAGTTGGAATAACTTAAAAATTAGAAATTAGTGTCAAATAATGGGATTTTCAAGTTATTCCAACTTTTCTTGAAAATAAAACGGTAGAATTAAATTATTCTTATCAGAGAAAATATTGCTTTCTATTACACGAATCGAAACCATCTCTTTATTTCTGCCTAAAGCTATTAGTTTTTATAAAAAATAAATTTTAAATAGATTCGGTAAAACAGGTAACTGTGTCGGTATACAGCTGACTCTTAACATCGCAGTCTTACATTACTGACTGCTGAATCAAAAGATTACCTGAATCTTGATTATTATTCTGAGTATTAAGTTTTACTACACCACCTTGCTCTCCGTGTTATCGACCAACTCGCGGGCCGTAGCACTGATTATTAGTAAGTTAAAATTTGGTGAAAAGAAATGTTACAGAAAAATTCCAGTCGCATTAGAATTATTTACGTTATTATTCACAGCATTGCATTCTTCTACTAAAAAAAAACGCTGGATTTAAGCGATTTAAGAGGAGGTCACGTATCTCTGTCCTTTTCTAATCAAAAGATTGAGTTTTTTACAGAAACTAATAACTTTATCAAAAAATGAAGAGAAAGCCGCATCTCGTAATAAAAAAAGCAATATTTTCTTTGATAAGAAAAAATTAATTTAATTGCTTCGTTTTCAAGAAAACCTTGAAAAACTTAAATCATAGAGGTTAGGGTGGATAATTTGGTTTTTCAAGGTTTTCTTGAGAACGAAGCAATAAAATTAATTTTTCCTAATCAAAGAAAATATTGCTTTTTTTGATACAAGATGCGGCTTTCTCTTCATTTTTTGCTAAAGTTATTAGTTTTTGTGAAAAAATCATTTCTTTGATTAGAAAAGGACAGAGATACGTTACCTCCTCTTAAGTTTAAAGTGACGTGTTTACTATTTTTATCTAAGGTGAAGGTATGTCTATCTTGATATCGCGAAACAACCTTATAAGGATCGGTGTATAGCAGTGTTGGTGGTGGTAGTAATATTAACCGCTCCAACCCGTTCAAAAACATAAATGCAATTAGCTAGATCCTTAAAGACGAAGGGCTTGGCAAAGTCATTATGAATGACGGGAACTGGCCTTTCTTGTGCAATATAATCTCTGAACTCTGATAGAAAAGCGTTCTCATTCGCACAAGAAAGATCACAAAACTTAAGATCACCCGGTATAGTCAATTTTGTGCTGTACAAAAATTTTGCTGGACTTGCATTTGTATCTAAACGTACTCTCGTACGCAAACCGAATAAAACATGTGATGAAACTTTTATCCAGTCGTAGTTTTGTGCAAAACACATTAATGCCGTCTTTAGCTGTCTATGCCATCCCTCGATCAAGTCATTCGAATGCAATTTGTATTCCAATTGATATTACTTGAATTATTTAAATTTTGATTTTGTTGACTTTGTAAAATTAATAATTTCAAGGACCATTTGATTATTTAACGTTTGTAGTTGTTTATTATGAGCTTGTTGTAAATTTTTTATATTATTAAAAAGAGTTTTCTCTATATTTTCCTAGGTCTCTCTGAATACTACCTTTTCATAAAATGCGCTACCCGAAACCGTTTTAGTTGTTAAAAATCTATTTCGGTTAAAACTTAACGCATTTCTTGATTTGAATGCAAAGGATCTATTCGTGTTGTTTCGTGCGTTAGGTATGAATTTACTAGCCAAGCCTAATGGCAAATCTTCCTGCGAATTATGTGTGTCTGTTCGTGCGATTACACCGCTCTCAACTCCCGCCGCACTACCCTCATCCGGACTTATAATTTGCGTGCCTAGCGTAAAAGACTGCGTGCACTCGACGAGTAAGCAACAAAAGATTTTTCTTTGGTGTACGAATAATCCCGAAAAAAATAAAAATAAGAAAACCCTTCTGATGACTACTTGCCCAGCAAAGTTTCTATTATTATAATCACGGACCTCTCACTCAATTTTGTGAAAAGTAGGAAAAAAGAAGAGGCATCCACGTTGCTTTCAGCGACCTCTGTAAAAGATTTCCTGAAATCAACGAGAGGTTGCTTTGACAACACCAATGCCTCGAATAAAAATGAGATTTCTCACTAAATTTTAATTAAATAATATATAGATCTGAAATTTTGAATGTGAAACTCGAGCTTATAGGGCAGATGTGGATATTACAGCGGAACCGGAAAATGATGAACTTCAACCTAATAAATTAAAGCTTTAGATGAAGAAAAGTTATTACTTTCATTTTTAATACAATATTTAAACATAAATTTATTAGAAAAAAATTAATTTAGCATTAATAATATAATTAAAAATAAGAAAAAACGAATTTAAAATAAAGTCGATTTGCAGCTATTACTACAGCCGTGTATCTAATGCTACGTGCTACTGTAGTTACTACTGAAGCTTTACTTAATTTTTGCACTTTCTTTTTCTTCAATGTACTCTTTTTCATTATTTCTTAAGAGTGGGCCGGAGCAGTTTTGATTACCGACCGAGAAGTGAAAATGTTATTTTATCATAAATAAAATAATTATACTATTTTCAAAAGAAATTGTTATCGAGCGCAATTTTTTATACACATGATTGTATAGTAGATGTTATTTTCATAAAATTCACTACATTTCAAACAAAAAGTAAGTAACCGTACTTAGCGTTTAATAAATAGCTGTAGTATGTTTTTTTTTTTTTTTTTTTTAAAGATTAATATATAAAGGATATTGTCCTCTATATGATTAACCTTTTTTATATGGTGAAGTTAAGGGAGTCTAGCCCGGTACCCGTTCAACATATTACATCAGGCTAGACTGTCAGACCCACCATACCGAAAACTTTGATGAAAAAACCGATGGATGATCAGCCACTTTTGTGACCAACAATCAACCGATACCCAAAGAGGTCGGATTTTTTAAGAATCGCGATATAAATGGCACATACACCAATTTTCTTTCGAAAAAAATGTTAGAGGTACCTGGCCAGGATTTGAACCCATGCCCTCCGCGTTGAAGACAAGAGCTCTATTCATTACGCCACCGCGCTCTCAATAAATAGCTGTAGTGTAAAATTTTTAAGTATTAAAAAATTTTCTTAAATTATTTTTGGCGAGCGCAATAGAGAAATAAATTTCATGAATGTATTTAAAATTTTAATGCATTCCATTACGTATAGTAGGAGAAAATTAAACAACCGATTTTTAATCCTCGGTCGGTATAGAATCTGCTCCGACCTGCTCTTAACGCAAACTTAAAACTAGTTACAATATTTTAGGATTTCTCAGCTCGTTTTGACACTTTTACATATTCCGATTGAAAAGTCGAGGTTAGGTTAACCACGTGTTATAGTAATAAAAGTATGCCACACTAATTCATATTTGATGATTTTAATGACGTACAATACTAAGGTGTAAAATTAAAATATTAAATATGTGCTAAGTGAATTTTACAAAAAAAATACATTAGGTAAAGATCTATTTTATTTGATATTGATATTATTTTACATAAAATAAAAATAAAAACAGAAAATATTGTCAAATTTAGGATGCATACGTGATCGCAATTTTACAAAATTTATCAAGATTTTAGAACAATTGAATTTCAAATAACCAATATTGAATATTTTTAGACTTTTTTCGCGAGATACATTTTAAGAAATATTAAATAATACTTAAAATATTTGATGATGCATTCAAATATTATTTATGGACTCGGAAAAAATTATTTTTACTTATTTTATATAAAAAACCGTAACTGGCACCTCCACAGCAATACCCATATCTACCTTACACTCAAATATATACAACTTAAATATAATGATTAAAAATAAAAAAAAAACACGGTACAAGACCATAAATTGAATAACATAAATGAATATACGTTATGTTTGATAAAATGATAAAATATATGTATACATGTGACATATCGACGCTGTTTACGGAAACTATTACCTTTAGACATTCGGAGAACACTATAAATTCCACCATATACGTCAAAAACACGTCTATTAAGCTGGCACAGCAACATGAAACCGTGACGATCTAATCCATAGCGTAAGACTTACGCCAGCACGACCACTGCTGTAACTTTTTTTCTTAACAAGATATTTTAACGATTTGAATGTAATATTTTTTTGCCGATTTGTTGCTGAAAAATGAAATATTGCTGAATTTAAAAATATTAATATTTGACTAGATTACTAACACCATACCTTAAGAAAAATTTGATAATTTACTAAATTAAAGGGCAAAATAAAAATTAGTTAAGGATATTTTGTTGCTAATTTGTTGCTAACATTTTCGTCCAGAAACGATTTTGTTGCTCCAGCCGTTTCCGAGAAACCATGGCTGTGCTAGCGTAAGTCTTACGCAAGCACCACCACTGCTGTAATTTTTTTCTTAATAAGATATTTTAACGATTTGAACATAATATTTCGTTGCTAATTTTTTGCTGAAAGATGTTATATTGCTGGATTTAAAAATATTAATATTAGACTAGATAACTAACACCAGACATTGAACAAATTTGATGATTCACTAAACTCGAGGGTGGAACCATAATTATTAAAGGATCTTTTATTGCTGATTTGCTGCAAATTTGTGATACCAGAAACAATTTTTTTGCTTTAGCTGTTTTCGAGAAACCATGACTATACTAGCGTAAGTCTTGCGCTGGCATGATCACTGCTGTAAATTTTTTTCTAATTGAGATATTTCTACTATTCGAACTGGATATTTTGTTGCTTATATGTTGCCGAAAAAGGTTATATTGTAGGATTTCAAAATATCAATATTTGAGTAGATGACTAACACTATAAATTGAAAATTTTGATAATTCACTAAATTGAATGGAGGAATAATAATTAGTAAAGGATATTTGTTTGTTAATTTGTTGCTAATTTGTTATGTCAGGAACGAGTTTGTTGCCTCAGCCGTTTCCGGGAATCCATGGCTGTGCTAGCGTAAGTCTTACACTAGTACGATCACTGCTATGACTTTTTTTAAGATAATTCATCAATTTCAACGGCATACTTTTGTTCTCAAATTGTTACTGTTATATGTTTATTTATTTTTAATAAATATCATATTGTTATTGTTATGTTTGCATTATTGCTTTTTCCAAATAATACTTACAAGGAGTCATTCAGTTGACGTAATATTCACTGAGAATCTAACTTATAAGAAAATTGCAGCGCTCGACCGCACGCACGCTACTTTTAAATGTTGTTATATATTTTTTAATTATTTATCAAACCATTTGAAACTTTCCACAAATCTTCTTTATACAAAAACCAAAATATTTCTCACTACAAGTTTCTTGTACTTGAAAGTTCCCTCGATACTTTTTTCTCGAGAACATTATAAATGTACAATTTGTAATTTGTATTAATTAATAAACAATTGCGACTGACTATTTAAGAATTAACATTTTTTATCAATAAGTTTCGCTATGATATTTAAAAGATATATTTCAAATTTAAGCGAAATCGGTTAATATTTACTCGAATTACAACGATTTAAGTTTAAAAAAGTATTAAAATTTAAGAGACTGCCGTATACCGACACAGATACCTGTTTTACCAACTCTATTTGAAATTCATTTTTTATAAAAACTAGTTACTATAGGTAGAAATTAAGAGATGGCTTCGATGCGTATAATAAATAGCAATATTTTCTCTGATAAGAATAAATTACTTTTATCGCTTTGTTTTCTTGAAAAGTTAGAATAACTTGAAAATCTTATATTCTGCCTCTAATCTCCAATTTTATAAATTATTCAAAGTTTTCTCGGAAATAAACCGATAAAATTAACCTATCTCTATAAAAGAAAGTATCAATTTTCATTCTACAAATCGAAACCATCGCTTTATTTCTGCCTTTAGCTGCTAGTTTTTGGAAAAAAATAATTTTGTAATTAGAAAAGGACAGAGAATACGGCGGCCTCTTAATGTAAAAATTTTTCTTGTTTTTAATTTTTTTCTTGAAAAATGAAAATTTTATAAAAAAACTGGTAATATAAAAAAGATTTTATTTAAAGAAAATGAAATTTTCACCACCAAGTAACTTCACTTTTACGTGTTCCGAGCGTGAGTGCCCTTATTGCATCCAATCAAACAAATGTTCTGAATTGTTTGCAATACAGCTGTGTTAATAGAACCATTTAAGTAAACTAAAAAAAAATCAGTAAAGTTAATTATTTTTTTATAAACTATCAATAAAAATTAGAGTGTGTCTCGGGGACGAGTTAGCGTACGCTATTTTGACGAAACTTTCAAAATAGCGCACGCTAATACTCTGTATATTGCGTACGCTAGATAATGTTGCGTACGCTAGATAATATTGCGTACGCTAAATAAAAAATATATATGCTGTAATTGGCGTGGACTAATAATATTGCCTGCGCTATAAAAATATTGCGTGTGCTAAATTAAAATTGTTTACAGGCTAATAAAATTGCGTACTCTAAACCAATAAATTTTCTTAGTACAGTAGTATTTACCGTTCGTTTTTTATTTGTAAATTTGTAGGTTAGGTTACTTCATAAGAAGCTTGTTAGCTTGAAGTATCGAACGTATCAAATCTTGTTAAATTCACATTCCGTGCAAATGATCGAAAAGAGATGATGGAAAATGTGATGTATTTAAAATAAATATACATATATTTAAATGTGATAATGAAAATTTACATTTAAAGTAAATCAGTTAACAGTACAATTTTTGTGAATTTTATTAATGGAAAAAAGTTATTTAAGATAATAATATCAAAAATAAGTATATTACTATTTCTATTATCAGAAAATATTTAAATTTGTCAACTTCGCTTCTTAAATGTTTATACATCACAAGTTTAATGTTTATAATTTTTTATTAAAAGACAAGACTTTTTTTATTTGATGCTTATAAATTTAAAGTTGTAATTATAAATTTTTAGTGAAGTAAAAGATTAGGTAATTTATTAATATCATAATTTTATTAAAAAAATATTCTTTATTTGTTAGAAAAAAATAATTAACTTCAACACAACTTAACTCTGAGTTAAAACATATGAAAACATGTAGTAATACTTATATACTAATAATGACATTAAAAATAGCAAAATTTTTTTAATCAAACAATTTAGAACATATGAATAAAAATTCAAAAAATATGTTTACAGTTTAGAAAAAAATTTTCAAGCGTATAGAATAAAAATTTAAAAAACAAGAATATTAGAAAAGAATTTTTTTCTTATAAATATCAGTACAATCACTACAAAACCATTCTACCATTGAACTTTCAATGTTCTCTAACTCAACTTTTGCACATGTAGAATGATTCTACTTGAGACAGGAACCACATTAAGCTGAAGCATGGTCATCGGAATTTTGATTACATATATCACATAAAAAGTTGTTTGCAAACTTCTTTTCATTTTCTAATAATGCTTCCAAGCATTCAAACCTATCACTTTCCATATAATATTTCAAAACTGATAAATCTCAGGATCAATTAAATTGTCGGGTAAGTTATGAATGCTAAATTTTAGAATATCATCTAATTTTAGCTTATAACTATTAGACATAATATTGTGAATGCTCGCTTGATTTTTATTAGTTAACCTCCACAACAAAATAGCAGCTTTTCGAGCATTATTTTTCTTCACATATGAAAACAATTCCGGCTGCTTTGGTGCACCACACAATCGTTTTGTTGCTGTATTCCTAGGTCTACCTATTGCTTTAGTTTTTACTTCAATCTTGATATCGTCAAAGGTTTCTTCTTCGGAATCATTTTTTACAGCTGTTAAATAAAAAAAAGAATAATTATTATTCAAAAATTTATTATACTATCAATATATCGGTAAATATATAAGAAAACTCACTAGTCTGTTGATTATTAATAGATGTAACACTAAATTTATTTCTAGTATCACACTTTTCTGCTTGACCATCTGAAAAAAGAAAATAATAAATAATCGATACATTTCAATGAACAATAAGCATAATTAATAAACAATTTACTAATAATCAATTGATAAGTAATATTAAAATCATTGTTTTGGTCTTTTGCAGACGCATTGTAGTTATATAAATAAAAATAACGAATAGGTAAAAATAATTGAACAATCCATAACTAAATACGTAATCAGATAATATAAAACTGACCTGTTTCCTCGCAATTGACAGGAGTATTCTTAATCATAGCATTGTTATCTTCACAGCTTTTTTCTTTGTCTTCAATAGCAGATGTGTCCATATTTAGATCAGAATCATCATCCAAGATCTTTTCTTGATCGATATCTATAAATCATTTAATTTATAATGAATAAGCAAGTTTAAGTTAAATTAATCGATTATTATAAATTTTTTTCTTAATCTAAATATTTAACGGTTTTTTTAATTTTTTATTTATTTATGTATTATTTTCAACGCGGGTTTTATCCCATATACAATATTATACAAAAGAAAATACAAATAGTAGTAATCACTAGGTGACAAAAAAATACAAAGAGATTATATAATTATAAAATAGTAAAAAATTATAATAATTCAAAGCAAATTAAGTAAATACACTTTATAAAGATCAATGAAAACGCAACAGCGATCTTGACTTTTCCCTAACACTATATATAGATTCAGAAAAAAGATTTACTAAATATTTATACTTATTACAAATCATAGGTAATAAGTAAATTTAATCATTTGTTTTTTTTTTTTACTTTATAAAAAAATGCGATAAAAGTAAATCAAAATTCCCTTTAAAAAATTTTATTTTTCTTATATCAAAAAATGATTCAACAATTCTATAGCTGGTAAAAAATATTCTTAATTTTTTAAGAATAAAGAATATGCATGCATTTCATTATCACGCAGTTTCAACGAAAAGTTTAGCTAAACTAGAAGTTCATTAACGCGCGTACCGCGCGTGTGGAATTAAGTGCTGTGGTAAAAATAAATGAATTTAAACAATGTAAATATAAAAAATATTTAAATTTAAAAATTTATCGACTGATATTCGAAAAATATATAAGCTGTAATCAAGCATTGATGTTTAGTTTGTTCGTGTTCCTTGTAACACAAATATAAAACGCAGGATAATTCTTCCGTCAAAGGCACTACTGTAATATAGGTATAAAAATTTGATTCATTAGAATTTTATAATCTATTTACCGTAATTTACCGTAATCTAATTGAATAATAAGAGATTTCAAGCAATTTAATCATAATATCAAAATTGGAATTTACCTCATTCCTACCTATCCTACCCCTATAGTGCAATAGTGCCTCTGATGAATTTGTAAGGCTCTATATTCGAGAAAAATTTATTCTTATTATCATTCGAGAAATTTACAAAATTCTTCATTCTACTCTATTATAACAAAAAACGCACGTGTATACTTAAAACAATCGTTAAAATCGGAAAAGGTCAATTTTCAATTAGTAAAAAGAAATACAAATTTCTTTCATTGAAAATATTTTTTTATCTCTGTGTACTTTTATACTTTTGGTGTATTTCTTTTATTGGAAATTTTATACATATTCTATTAGCTTCTGATGTATGTTTTTTTTTTTTTTAAATTGAAGTAAAGAACTATATAAAAACGAAAAAAGCATGAATTTATATAAGGATATTAAAAATCATTTGAAAATATTTACAATTCAGTCAATAATTTTAATTTAAAAAACATACATTTTGAATTATGTGTAATTACTTAGAAATCTTGATGTTAAATAATTATCTTAGTATTATTTTGTAATAATGTTTAATAAAATAATTTTTTAATATTCAATATATAATTTTGTAATAAAATTCATAATAAAAATAAACTTGACTGATATAAAATTAATTTTGTGTTTAAAAATTATATTATTAAATAAATTGTTTATAATAAAAAGTAAAAAATGGACTTGATTTAAAAATTTAAATAAAAAGACAATCTAAATAAATGTAATTTTTTTATTTTTAAAATTCAAAACTTATTTTTATAATAATAATAATAAATTTATTATTAAATGCTGATGTATATTCCTTAGATGTTATACAATTTCTAATATCAACTTTTACCATATGTTGTAAAGTAATTATAATAGAGCAAAGATCAACTTGATTATTATACTTTTCTGGTTGTTTAGCATTTCTATAAAATTTTTTCTTCATACAATTCTAGTTGATCTCGTGTGATTGAGATTTTGCAGAAAATTTTCATTTTTGGTCAAATATACGTGATAAATAATTATAATTTCAAACATTTGATATACAATACCATGAAAATAAAATTGAAAATTATACACATTCCATTAGATAAGATGAAATGTTAAAAAGTATTAATAGATGAATATGACAGAAGAACCTTTTTATTATATAAATTCAAATTTTTTATTATGTTCATAAAAAAACTTGCATTTATTTTAAATTCCAATTCACATTTGTTATCTTCTATAAAAATATATTTAATTAAATGATAATATTACTAAAGTTCAAATAACCCATCTTTTATTAATAACTGAAATAAATTTATGTTTGCTAATTTTAATCTAAATAATCTATTATCTACATTCTAACCAATACTCTTGAAGTATCTACTAAAAATTTACATTTTATTTGAATTATTTGAACACTTTGGCAGCATCGATAACTGTCACTGAAAATGGTAAAGTTTCAATCAATCGACAACAATTTGTTTTTAATGATAATAATTATAATCTATGTGTAAGTACTTTATCTTGAATAATATTCATATATAACATGTTTACTTTTTCTATAACCATTTATAGTACTTCACTTAATAACATTCTTCTAATATTCATTATTACTATTTTATTAAATGAAAAAAATATAGATGATTATCGACAAAGTTGAACATTTTATACAAATATTAATCTAAATAAAGTACTTGCACATAGATTAGATTTATTATCATTAAAAGTTGATCCTAAATTGTTCATATATCCTTTAAAAACAGATTAATAAAGGAAAAATCAGTGAAGCATATTCCATGCATTTATATATGTTAATGGAATAGGCACATATCATACAAAATTTTCTCTAGCTGCTATGATATATAAATTTTTACCAGATATTCAAATTGCAAAATTAGTGATAACAGATGTAGCGGATTAAAAATTTATTTTAGTATAAATATAGTAAAATCAATAGCAATTGCTCAAAAAATGTATAATAACATAATGACCAAGGAAGTTATCTTATGAGTAAACTTTGGCAATATTAATTTTATTATTTAACGTTAGTTAAAGTTGAAAGTATAATTTATTTTAACCTTATTTAAATTTAAATTTATAAATAATAAATATTAATACATAATACATTTATAATCTTACAAATTAAAATTAAAAATATAAAAATACAATATAATTGGAAATAAAAAATACAATATAAAAATTAAATATTCTTACTTTTTCACAATCAATCTCTTATTTCATTTCATTTTTATTTTTAAATTTATATTTCTGTTGATTTTAATAATAACAAATTTTTCCAAATGAACTATACTCTATTTTCTTTCAGACCCCTTGCTTCATAGTGATAAAATATAGTACTATCTTTGTTCACTTAATTAATTTTATATCAATCTATCTTTGTGATAAAACATTGGGCAGTTTGATAAAACAAAACTTTTTAGATGAATTGGTCCAAATAGCAAATTGATCTAAACTTATTTTGATTTAATCCTTAAAAAAAAAGTACTCTAATTTCTATTTTCTAAGAACTCTAAGAAATTGTACTCTGTATCATCTTTCTCGTCTAAGAACTTTAAGAGATTGTACTCCACTTTATATTACAATTTCTAATGCTAAGCAGCTAAGCCAGCAATGCCGAAAGTGGCAGAGTTAGAGCGAGAAATTCAAAAATGTTTTATAAAAAAGTATTTAAAAAATAGTTTTTACAATTTGATAATTAATAAATAATTCTAAAAAAACTAAGTCACTAAAACAAAATTAATTTTTTTATTATTTATATTTTTTTGAGTTTCAAAAAATTTTTGAAACTCAAAAAAATGTAAATAATGAAAAAAAATCAATTTTGCTATAGTAACTTTGTTTTTTAGAATTATTTATTAATTATCAAATTGTAAAAACTATTTTTTAATACTTTTTTTAAAAACATTTTTGAATTTCCCGCTCTAACTCTGCCACTTTCGGCATTGCTGAACTAAGCAATATGGCGACCACTATTGACCAATCACATTTTTTGATCAGCAATATGGCTGCGCTCTATAGCTCATCTCCCTTTTAATATAGGATAACGTCTTCCGTTAAAAAAAATTGTAATACGTAGTAAAATCGTAATTGAAAAATAATGTTAATAAATACGATAAATCGTAAATGTATAAATAAAAATAAAAAAATTAATTTTGTGAGAAAATTTCATTAACAGATAATTTTGCGGTAGAACAAAGGACTTACCTGATGGAGAATCCATGGCTGTATTTTGCAGTTTCTCTGCGTTAGATTTTTCACAACATTCTTCATTATGGTTAAGAATAGAATCATCAGCGACTACCAATTCATCTTTATTTTTGTTCAACTTCATTTTGACAATCATTTTACAGCCACATTTTTTTGATAACTTTGATTTTCTTTTATTATTTTCTCGTGATTGATATTCACCAAATCTTTCGTACTTGAAATTTATAAATGAATATTCAAGAATCGGATTATTTTTATTCACTACGCTATTGTTCTTAGTTAATCTATGAAAAGAATTTTTTTCATATTCTTTTTTAAAATTGTCCAATGCTTTGTATGAACTAAAACTTTGTCATTTTATAAATTCCATTTTGAAAACGATTTTAAAAACTTGTCAAATAATCACGATTATCACGGAGACCTTAGAACATATACTGCACGGAAGAAGTATGGCCACTATAAGCACAGGCGAGCGATGGAGAGGGGGACAGAGAAAAAGAGATGACTTGGGTAGCGCGCCATAAGTTAGAAAGAGAGAGAGATTACCTAATTTATTTATTGCTCTCTCTGCGTATGTCCATACCTTTAACATTCATATACTTCCTACATATCATTTGTGTTCTTAGACGAAAAAGAAAAACGGGTTGATTTCGAATTCGAGATTCAAACTTGTGTAAAACCTTCTTTTGTAACCTTTGCTTCAGTGCTATTCAAAATTACTTACATTTTAATGAAAACAATCAGATTCAGAACGACCAGAGATTATCATTGATAAGTTTTATTATATTAGGATTAATTTTCCTATTGGAAAAAAATGTAATAAATAGTACAAAGAAAAGTACACAACAACACAAAAACGTTATATATTCTTGATAAAAATGTTGCACGGCGCGATATGAAAAAAATTTTTACGACACAGTACGTGTACGCTATAGTATTAAATTATTAGGATAAAAACATTAAAAAAAGTATAGAAATATTTTATTTATTGGATTACGAATATTTATAGTGATTAGCTAATATATAGTGATAGTCGAATTTAAAAATGTGTGAAAATAAAGATTCACAAAATAGCAATAGGATAATGAAAAATAATGAGTTTCAAGACTGGAATGACTTTAAAGAACTTTAAATGACTTTAGATCAATACAAAAAAAGCTAGAAACAATATTTTGTAATTTCATGTTCGCGAACATTAGAATCATTCCCAATAAAAGGTGCAATTGCAGAATGTAAATATGTATATGTTAAACTTGAATGTATATACGGAAATAAGAGGCATAATTCTAGAGGAATTAATAAGCAGATAAGCAAAACGTTTCGCCCGCATGATTTCTTTTTCTATATTCTTTTTATTAGGAAAATAAAATTTTAAACTGTCACATCAAAAACAAAAAACGCTAGCTTTGATTTCGTTGTATCAACTAATAAAAATTTGCTTATAACGCTCTGAGTTGACTCAGTTCGACTATAAATCGATATCTCTCTTTTATAAAGGGGATCATCAAAAACGATAAACGTTTTTTAATGCTTTAAAGAGAAAAATATAGGTTTATATAATCATTATTTTTATATATTTTTACAGGACGAGAAAAATGGATCGCCCTGCATTCATTAAAGTTGTTTTGACATCACATTGTTGAAAAAAACATGAATGTAAATTTAGTGCAAAACTGGAAGCTAGCTTCAAGCGTATACATAAAAATTAATAATTTTACCGTAATTTTAATGTAAATTTACATGAAATTTAAAGTAAAAATATAAATTTCATAAATGTACTGGAAGCAAAATTCAATTTTTTTTAACAGTGCAGATAAACAACGATTAATAATTGAAGATATTTACTTACAGCATACAAATCATGATGGTTCCGAGGCAAATATTATTACTTGTTATTAAAATAATAAATAAACAATTACAATTTTTCTGAATTTTCAACTCAAAATTAATCTCTGTTTTTAGGACTTTTATGACATGCTTCCTCAAAATAGACAATTACCTTTGAATGAAAAAGAAGAGGTAAAAGGACTAATTAATATGAAAGCTTCTGCCTCATCAATTAAAAATAAAATTTTAAAAGAGACAGGTATTATAATGACAGCAAAGGATTATCAAAACACCAAACAAAGAATGAAACCTACTGATGATTATGATACGTTACCTCCTGTAATTGCACCATTGAGACAAAGATATAGTAAGCTTTTTAAATATTTAGAGGAATAGATTAAAATTAGTGCTTTTTAAAATAAACTTACAGCTACTTTTCATAATAAAAATTTTTCTAATCTACTGTAATAATTATTTAAAATAATTAAAATATAAAATTAATCTTATTAGCTGTAAAAATTTTGAAAGTTTTCATGTATTGATGCATTACATAAGGAGAACAATGAAATATTGGTAAATTTTTAGTTTTGATATGTTTCAAATTTGGTAATGAATGAAACTAAAAAGAGTAATCTTTAGTCACAGATTGGAATTAAATTTAAATGTAAATTTCTAACAACTTGAATAGATAATCTATAAAATTTTAAAGACCAATACTGCTTTATTCTTGAGATATTGAATTTTATGATTTGCCAATATTCGCTCATCGACTACATTCAACTTTTATGCTATAACGAATAATTATCAAAATGAAGTATAATGTCAATCAAATTCTAAATACGTATAATTGAAACATGCATAATATATGTGAAAAAACAAACTAAAATTCAATGAAAAAGAGTTGATTAAATCAATACTCATTATCTAATTTTTTATATTTTTTAATATAACTAGATCATTGCATCAAATAATAATTTCCTTTTTTTCAATCCATTAACAAATTATTTCCTACTCTAAGTTACTTGATTATTTTTTCATTATTTCTAATTCAAGGTTATAAAAGGAACCAAGAAATTAACTTAGAATAAGAAATAGCTTGGATATGAGTTCGAAAAGAGAATGAAATTGCTATTTGATGCAATACGCTAATTCTATTAAGAAATATAAAATAATTGGATAAGTATTGATTCGATCAATTCTATTTCATTGAATGTTTGTTTTTTTTATGTTTTGATTGTATATATTTATAATTTGATTGATATTATACTTCATTTTGATAATTATACGTTGCAGCATAAAAGTTGAATTTAGTCAATGAGCTAATTTTGGCAAACTTAAAAGTTTAACATCTCAAGAATGAGGCATTATTGATATCTGAAACATTACAGATCATCTATTTAGATGGCTTGAAGCCTACTCATGAAGTTTGGTACTAATCGGTGAGCCCAAGATTAAACACTCTTTTTGTAAGTTTTAATTTCTTCAAATAATAATTTATTTTGTTAGTAAAATTACTCACCTAAAGGTATAGAGTCTCTTTTGAATTGGTAGGATATTTAAACAATTGATATTTGATTATTAAAGTCAAAAGCTTTAATATCAAAATTTATGAAATAATTTAAAGTAAATACCATTATATTGTTCATATTTAACATATTTACAATTAAGAAATTACATATTGTATATTCGTTTGTTTAAATGCCACTGTAGATGTTCATTACATTAAAAAAGAAACAAAAGAGGGTACTGGAAAATTTTTTTCAAGTTTATTCTTTCAAACAGAAGATATGAAGAAGATTTTTGAAGCATGGCCGGAAGTTGTTTTTATAGATGGTACATATAATCTATTGAAAAATCGGTTGATAACGATTGTTTTGTATATTGTAGATTATAATGGGCTGTCTCAAATCATTGGAATGGCATGGGTAGTGAATGAAGAAGGCAACAACTTTAATGGGACTGATGAAGCAGTTCAAAGCAAGAAATGCGGAAACCTGTAGTAAAATTAAATGCTTTATTTTAGATAAAGATCTTAAGGAGCAAACAGTACTGGGAGAGCTTTTTGTAAATATCAAACTAAATATATGCGAATTTCACGTGTTAAAAATTTTTTCCAGAACAATAACAACGGCTATGAAAATAAATTTGCAACAACGCGATGCAGTGCTCAATATTCTGGATAAATTAATAAAATGCGATACGAAAGAGAAATATGATCTATTATATAAAAAATTTTGTGATTCAATGCCAAAAATCGTTATCACATATCATAATAAAAATTGGCATTCCATAAAAGAGCAATGGGTTAGATATTGGGTCGGTCAAAATAATTTTGGACATTTTACCAACAAAGTAGTTGAGTCGATTAATGCTCAATTAAAAAAAGGAATAAAAAAACATAGTACCATGAAAAAATTTATTGATTCATTTTTTTCATATTTAAAAATGAAAAATATGGCCGTTAAATTAAGACTCGGGAAGGATATTTACAAACGACCCATAAGAGGGTACAAAGAAGACACAACCGAATTTTTACATAGTAAATTATTAACGCCTTCAGCTGCCAAAAAAGTGCTTTTTGAATTTGAGAAACGATCCCCATTGTCATTTTACAGAATTGATTCTGTACAACAGGTGGTATTTATACAATTTAATTACACAATTTTAAGAGTGTCAGCTACTGAATGCGAATGTCCTTACTGGGTTTCGCCCATGTACCTTGTCTTCACATTTTATCATTAAGAGGACCTCCGTATTCAAAATGCTCTATCTCCGTCAATTTTTTACTTTTCGAGACGATTTTTTTTTAAAGTGAGGTATCTCATCTAGTTTTAAATTCCGTTTCGATTTTTGCGATGCGAGTTGATCCCTCCGTGTTATTTATAAAAAACCTAGAAAAAACGATTTTTTTTAAAAACAATTTCCTTAAAAACTATTTTTTTTTTTTTTTTAATTTTATGTTTTTATAAGTGAAAAATGCTAACTTTTAAGATAGGTGCAATTATACTAGTTCGCCTTATTTTTTTTAAACAGGTTTTCGAACGTTTGTGTTCATATTTTCCATTTTGAAGCATTGATACTATGGCAAATCGTGCCATTTTTTCAACTACTACGTCTTCTTAAGATTCGTTTATGCTTTTATTTATTAATATAATAAAAATATTATTATAAATCTTTAGGTTTTTGGATCAATTAGAACCAAAGTTATGACAATTTTAAGTTTATAAAAATGAATGAATTTTTAAAAAAATTTTCAATTGTAGAATATTATGTACTCTTCTAATAATTATGCTCTTTCACTATTCATTCACTGTTTTATTTATAAGTATATTGTTAGTGTTAAAAACTTTCAGAATGAGCCATTGCTCAACTTTTTTGGTCAATTAGAACAAAAGTTATAACAATTTTGATTTTAAAAATGTGTTAAAAAATAAATAATCATTTATTCAGTTTGAATTTCGCGCCTGCGTGTGAAATTCAGTTTGAAAGTAGTTGGTGCATGCCGCCGCTAGGTAGCAAAGTCGTGTTCCAAGCGTATTCATTAGCAATATAACGCATCACAGCAGATAAGAAGAGATCGAATTGAAAAACAAATCGTTTAACTTTTATAATTTTTTTTTTCGCTTTATTAGAAGATTTTGAGTTAATTACTATGGCATCATCACTGGCCAAGATAAAGTGCAAGGTCTTAAAAAAAGGCACATGAAAGCTTTGTACCATTCCTCTAAAAATTCATTTAGAGAATCGGGCAATTTATCGGAGTCTTTACAGCGCTTGTATCCAAAGATTTTGATATCTAGAGAAGATAATGTTTGCGCTGCATGTTATAAATTATTCTTAGAAGAAGTGAAGAATGCAACTAGTGCTGCACGAGATACCAAGAGTACTCTTGGTATTGTCTTGTCTTGTCTTGAAATCCAAGACAATATCAAGACAATACAATGATAAAATTTTCAAGACAATACCAAGAGTGCATTGCCAAGAATGTTGTTCTTGACAATAAATTTTATATCTATATTTTCCATTTTTATATACACTATAAACATTATTAAAATAAATGTTGAAACTCAGAAAAATTGATTGATAAATAAATTAATATTTTATTTCTCTAACAATAGTTTTTATTACAAATAATTCAATAATATTTATTTTAAAAATTGCAATTATTTACTCGTTAAATATTATAAAAGTGGAAAATGTTTCAATTACTTTTTAACAAATATCATAAATTTTTTAAATCTCATTAACTAAAAAAATGCTAATTAAATCTTTTATTAAAAAAAATCTATACATTATAATATAATCATCAGAACAAAATTTTAACAAAATTGAGATTTATATGAAAGTATACAGTGTATTGAATCGATATAAAAAATAACTTTAACATAAATTTTTTTTTGTTTTAATTAATAATACATAATACATAATGTTACAACTTTATGATCTTCAAAAATCGAATTCACAAATTTTTAATTTTAAGGAGCACTTCATCCATGAATTTAAACAAATAAGAGGTTTTATTGAATCAATTTTCAATGAAGCTCTTCTATTATTTATAATAAGAGATCCTTGAGAAAAAAGCCGTTCAACCGGAACGGATGAAGCAGGGCTGCTTAAAATATCCTTCGCCATTCTTGAGAGGTGTGGATATGTCGGCTCATGAGTTTTCCACCATTGGAGGATATTTGTATTGGCTACTGCTCTTGGAGCGTGATAATACTCGTTTAATTCAGATAGCCAATTATCTGATGATTTGTTTTCTTTTAAATATACACTATTTAAATCTATATAATCATCATCTAAGCATGGTTCTTCATTATTGCAATTTACTGGAGACTTTGTTGATTTTTGATAATATTTAATCTTGTATAAATCTTCAAACTTCTTTTGAGAACATACTTTTAAATCTTGACCCCATGCTGTTGAATCGAAAGATTCTAATTTATGACGAGGGTCTAAAATTAAGCAAACACAATAAATCCAATTGCATTTCTTGTAATGTTTCAAAAGTTTATCACGCCCTGCTTGAAAAGCGAGAAGCAAAGTTTCGTCATTTTCTGTTCTATTAGACTTATTATCTAACTCCATTACAGTAGTTTCAATTTTATCTATAAGTATATTGCACGCTACAACAACAGAAGGTAACGTAACGTCAGTTTCCACAGATAAAACTTTTGACACATACTTGAAATACTTTAAAAAAAGTAAAATTTTTTCTAGATAAAACCATTCAAGTTCACTAATAATCAATTCTTTTACTTCTGTGCAATTTTTCCACATCATTTGCAAAGGTTCTTTTAGTTTATATGCTACTTGCAACATATCATATGTGCTATTCCAACGTGTTTTAACATCTAAAATCAATTTAATATATTTCACATTCGACAGTTCGCAAAAAAGCTTAAATCGATTAGTCAACTGTTCTTTCTTATTTTTTTACAAGTTAATCTTATTTTGTCTATAGCATTTGACAATTCAACACTTTCGTTTGATTCATTTTCATCATATTCATCGATTTCATCGTCTTCTTCTGCATCACTAGATTCAAGAAACGCATTGTGGTACTGATTTTCATTTCCAATATTCATCAACTTTAATATATCTTGAACTGCTAAATTAATGATATGAGCAAAACATCTAAAATGTTGATTGACAGGATCAAAATCAATTTCTTCACTTTGCATTAGAATTTTTAATTCGTGGACAAATGATGTATTCGCAGATACATTATCTAATGTTAAACCCTGAATTTTGTCTTTAATTTTATAATCTTCAAGCGTAAGAAAAAAAAGATTAGCAATGTCTTTACCAGCATGCTTGCCTTCAGATGCTACAAAATCTAATGCCAGTGAATGATATTCCCAATTATCATCAATAAAATGTACTGTGATTCCATAATATGAAGCATTATTTCGCGCAGACCAAGCATCAATGGTAAATGAAAATTTTGATTTATTTTTTTGCAATATTTGCTGTAAATTATTTTTCATTTTATTAAATTCGTTAATAACGATTTCTTTCATAGCGTTCCGTTTCGGCATATTTATTTTTGGATTAATCATTTTAAAAAAGTTTTGTGTTACATCGTCGTTAAAAAAATTTAATGGTAGATTCTTATACGAAATCCATAAAGAAATAATTCTATTCCAATCTATTACTTTATTTGCCTGAAAAAAATTAAAACGCTCTATTATCTATATTGTAATACAATTTGGTTTTATAAATATATTTCACAAATTATAAATTAATAGTTTTAAATAATACGTAATAAATATTATTGTTTATCACAGTGACAAAAAATCATTTTAGAATATTTGTCTGAATATTTGTAAAAATATTACAGAAGCTAATCAATTATCAATATATAGATTTTTGTAAAATTATATCTAAATAGTGAAGTATTTTAAATAATTATTTCTAATTATTTTAAATTAAAAGAAATAATTTCCAGTTCCATTTTTAAAATTTTATTAAAATTATTAAATAACTCTTTTTTAAGAATATTCTATAATATCATTTTGTTAAATATGAAATAAATATCGTTAAAAAAAAACGAAACGAACGATGCGCGCATGGTTCAGCACCTTTCGTACATCGTGTATTAGATGGCGCTGTTACGTGCAGAACGTGGATACTATACAGCGTAACGTTCACGATTCTCGTAACATAACTCACGACGAAACCCTCTCTTCGTGTTATTGAAATAATATACTTACATTAGAGTACATATCTAAAGTTTTCTGCTTGTCTGAAGAATCAGTTTTTTTTTCATTGGTCTTTGACCCAAATAATTTATTAAATTCTTCATTATGTGCTTTATTTAAATGATGTTTGAGGCCACTTGTGTTGCTGTTTTTCATTTTGATTTCTTTGATATTTTTTTTTCTTCACATAATACACATACACCAATTTTTTCATTGTCTTTGTTTTTTGAGTATCGAAAATATTTTTTATAATTAGGTTTACTACATCCTTGAGATTGCATTGGATTAAAAAGATCTGAATCTTCTTCTATATCAGATTTACTTCCTTTGTTTTTATGCGCATTGGCCTCAAGATTTTGTACGTTACGCTTAGCGTTTGTTTCTACGTCAGGAACAAATTTTCGTTTATTTTTATTCATTATTAATTATTATAAATCACTCTTTGATGTTATATACCAATGTACAATATTTTAAGTTCAGTCTTTAATGTTATATGTAAATTTACAATATTTAAAGTTTGATATAATCTTTTCAAACTGGTAAAGATTATCAATCACTCAAATTTGAATTTAGACTAATTATATCAAAGACAAAAGACACGTTACTGCGTTTGCGTGCGTTTTGGTGTCGGCAAAACGGCGATTCAACCTATGATACATATGTATGTATCACGCGTACGTAATGCGCGCGCATACTTTTTATTCTCTTGCTCACAACTAACGTCGCGTTACGTTACATATGTATCACAGGTTGAATCGCCCTTCAGGACTTCGTGTCAAAACCGACCAAAAATGAATATGACCCCTACACATATACGTATATTCTTTACTCTTTCTCTCCCTCCTTTTCTCTGCCCCACTCCGCTTGGCAATTTGCATGTATATGCACATACGAAAAGTATATGTGCGTTGAATATACTACGATTAATAGTTGATGTTTGTAAAGTATATATATATATTCTTTGCTTTCTCTCTCTCTTTTTCATAAGCAGCAGAGAAAAAAAGGAGAATAGATTAAGTAAAAAATAACTAAATCCTATAAAAAAATAATCATAATTTTCGCAAGAGTCCTACCTCCCACTTTCTATACATATAGTGGAAGCATAACTTCTGTCGCACAGTCCCACGACTACCACGTTTTTAATTTAATAAAAAAAAATGGTGCAATATTTAACATATTTAACATTTCTTCGTTTAGGCATTTAAGTACCTTCACTAATTGTCATTTAAAAAGTTTCTCAAAAGTATATAAATAAAAGAAGTTTTTAACACAAGGGAAAAGTGACTTATTCATAATATAAATGTTTCAAGATTAAGTGTCGATCCAAATAAAATAACAATATCTAACTTATTAAAATCGCTCAGACTTTTAAGTAAAATTTCTTCTTGTAAATCATTACCAGGATTAAATTTATGATATTCATATATATATAGATATAATGAAAAATTGAAACTTTCTAAAGAAGCAGTTTAAAAAAACCAATAAATTCAAGACAATACAAGACAAGACAAGATTAGATTAGCCAAGACCAAGACAAGAGGCCAATTTTCAAGAAAATTCAAGACCAATACAATATTTTTCTTATTATCGTCTTGTCTTGCTCTTGTGCAGCACTAAATGCAACACCCTCTTCATCTAATTCTAGCAGTTAATAATCTTCAGAAGAAATTAATGACGGCGAGATTGTGGTATATGAGCTTAAGAAACTGCAAATAATTTGAATTTGAACATTTCACCTATCAAGATGTCTGAAACTCTTAATATAAAGATGCAAAAATCGTATGCCATTCGAAAAAGAATACAAATGAATGATGCATTTGATTCTCAAGTAGCTAGTAAGAAGATGAAATTTTATGATATAACAGATTTGCCTAAAATGAATGAAAGCATCGAATATGAAACACGTGATAAATGGTTTAAAAATACTAAAAGGGCCTTAAAAAATTCTGTGAGTTTTTCCGAAAAAGTACGACTATTAACCCTTATACCAACTGATTTTTCCAAAGAATATTTATTATCAGCTCTGCCGAGCGTAACTACGTACGTAATTAATTAAGTGCGCTCACTGGTGAATAATGAAGATGTCTATAAAAAGCTTGAGAATTGTAGTGGCCATTCTTTGGATAGGGAAGTTGTATTAAAAGTCGAAGAGTATTATTTAAACGATGATTATAATTGCTCTCGACAAAGTGCAAATAAAAATAATACAATATCTGTAAAAGAAAATGGTATCATAACTAAAAAAGTTAACAACAAAAGCTAACAAAGCTACTACTGGAGCAAAAAAAAAGTATCCATTTTTACATGGGTATGCTATTTTGGAAATGATTCGACAGTCAGTTATGTCACAGTTTGTGACGATACGAAACCTGATTCTTCTCATGCTTTAATGGCTATAAATTCAATTATAAATAATATAAAGCAAAAACACACTCTGCAAGAATTAGAAAAAATCATAATCATTTCGGATGGAGCCGCCAGTCATTTTAAAAATAGATACCAATTTTACGTGTTTTGAAATTAAAAAGAAAAAAGAAAATAGTTATTTTCTGCAACCGGGCATGGAAAAGGTGCATGTGATGGAATAGGAGATATAGTTAAACATTATGCTATAGTGCACAATTTGTCCAAGCAAAGTGCAGAACTTATTAGAAATGCAGAGGATTTTGCAACTCATGTGTCACTGAATACTCCATCCATCAACATTTTTCTTTTAAGCAAAGAACTAGAAGTTTTCCGATAAACGAAAAAAAATTGAATGGCAAGAAAAAACAAAAGAAGTCAAGAGAATACAAAAAATTCACTGCTGGAAAGCTGAACAAAATCTTGTGTTTACTTCTAGAACTTCATTGCATGAATGGGGAAATATGAATTCATAAATTCAAACTGAATAAATGATTATTTATTTTTGAACACATTTTTAAAATTGAAATTGCTATAACTTTTGTTCTAATTGGCCAAAAAAGTTGAGCAATGGCTCATTCTGAAGGTTTTTGCAAACACTAACAATATATTTATAAATAAAACAGTGAACGAATAATGAAAGAGCATAATTATTGGAAGAGTACATGGTCTTAATATTCTATAATTAAAACAAATTTTAAAAATTCATCTATTTTTCTAAACTTAAAATCGTCATAACTTCGGTTCTAATTGATCCAAAAACTTGATCGGGGGTTTATTTGAAAGATTTTTGTTAATATTTTTATTACATTAATAAATAAAAGCATAAACGAATCGTAAGAAGACGTAGTAGTTGAAAAAATGGCACGATATCCCATTGTATCAAATGCTTTAAAATGGAAAATATAAAAAAAACGTTCGAAAACCTGTTAAAAAAAAATAAGGCCAAATAGTATATTCTTACCTATCCTAAAAGTTAGCATTTTTTACGTATTAAAATGTATAAAATTTAAAATAAAAATATAGTTTTTGAAAAAATTGCATTTTAAAAAAATCGTTTTTCTAGGTTTTTTATGAATAATTCGGAGGGATCAACTCGCATCGCAAAAAACGGAACGGCATTTAAACTAGACGGAATTTCTCACATTAAAAAAAAAAAATTCGTCTCGAAAAGTCAAAAATTGACGGAGATAGAGCAGTTTGAATACGGAGGTCTATTTTCAATTTTTCAAGATTATATGTAACGTAAGCTCGAGCTTCTATAAGACTTGAATCATAATAATACATGATTCAAAAAGTATATCCCATAGATAGAGAAAAATAAAATAAATATAATAATAGAGAAAAAATACAATAAGAAGAGTCGAAGCATGTATTAATTCATATATTATTTTATAATATTCTATGAATTTCCATGTTTATATAATAATAATTTTTTGAACCTCCGTTTTCTGATATAAAATAATCTTCAGATTGTCAAGCCAATTTAAATTCATAAACTGTTGGAATAGTAACTGATTACCTAACATAGTTTTTTTTAGTAAATTTGACACAGTTCACAGTATCTTTGAAAGTTCAAATAATAGAAAATAAAAAGGATTAATACTTTTTCCTTATTATAATAAAGTTGTTTTTTATTTGAAGAGAATAATAGAAATATTGCTAAAATTGTATTACTGTAATAAAATAATTATCATTTAAAAGTGATAATTTAAAACAAAACTTACTATGAAAGGTACCTGACGTATCGTCCATTGTTATGTTATGGTTTTTATAATTATACCCGCATTTTAATCTTCTGCGTGCGTGCATACGTGCGCGCGTGTGTATGTGTGTGTGTGTGTGTGTGTGTGTGTACGTGTGCGTGTGCGTATGTGTGTGTCTATAAATGCATGTATACATGCATGAATAGATCGTATAATTTTTAAAATCACCCACTGTGGCACCACAATTTCACAAACTTATGGTGACTCCCATATCCAGACAAAGTTCGGCGCACGCTCCAAACCAGTGCAGTTGACCTTAAAAATGTTTCCTTTATCTATGTACACCAAAAATGATGAAAAAAAAGGTATACTTTTTCTACAAGTGGCCAGGAAACTTATGGACCCTCTTCCTTAAACTGCATAATCTTCGTGGTATATACTACAAACTGCAATTACTTTTTTAAGATTTAAAAAAAAACGAGAGATGGGCAATATCTACAAGTACAGGTGCAGTGTCCATTTTAAATCCACTTAAATAAAAAAATTAGCAATTATGTGGCTTTTTAATTAATAGAATACCGTAATCGAAATTAAAAACCGTAGTAATAATTCTGTATGTAAGAAAAGCTTTATTTAATTTAATATAGAAATTGATACAGGACAGAACTAAATTTGATATTGTTTCTTTGACAAAAGATATCCAACTGACAAACGACGCTGATAGACGAGACGCGACTCTTTGATGTTTTTTTTTTATAAACCACCAAACGTAGCTTACAGGTGGTGACACCAGTATGAGTGTGCTCATATTCAACACTCTCTCCCACACTCATACTTGCTTTAAATGATGAATAAATAGTAGCATATTTGTCGCTCTCTTTGGTCTCCGGGATATTATTATTTAGTTCCTGTAATTTAGAAAAATATTGTTAGTATCTTAAAGAAAAATACATATTAATAATATAGTCAGTCAGTATTATCAGTCATTAAGTTATAGTTTTTTCAGTCGATCATGTAATTCAAATGACAGAGGTCTTGTGAATACATCAGCTATCTGATTTTTAGA
Organism: Anastatus disparis; assembly: GCA_017163975.1. Lineage (NCBI taxonomy): Eukaryota > Metazoa > Arthropoda > Insecta > Hymenoptera > Eupelmidae > Anastatus > Anastatus disparis. The sequence continues at coordinate 1,335,516 of JAFFSR010000370.1, read as the reverse complement.
GGAAATCCAATTAATATTTATCAAACCTCTGGCTACACACTCTTTTACATAATGTTCTTTTATTTCGGTCATATGTCTTAGTTTGGTTCTGCCTCTTGTCTTAACACTTGCTTCTGCTGCTTTATTGTCACATCATAATGACATAGGGACTAGTTCTTGTTGTAATAACTCCTTTATTATCAAATAATTCCTGAGCACACTCGCTCATTGCAACATATTCCGCTTGACATGTTGATAAAGCCACATATCTCTGTCGATGAGTTTTCCAGGCTATAGTATCTCGAAATAGTTTAATTACATAGCCGCTGGTGGTAAGAGAATCTTTGCAGTCACCAAAACTTGCATCTGAAAATCTGTCGATCTCTTTTGATTTCTAAGCCTAAGAAGTTTTTAGGTTCTCCAATTCCAATTTCTTCATTTCGAACTCACTTTTCAAGTTTGATTTCATTCTTTCCATCATTTTCATGTCGTTGCATATCAACAAGATATCATCTACATGTAAAATCAAAAACAAAAAGCCGTCCTTTTCTCATTGAGTAAATATACATGGTTCATTATTGAATGGTTTTAATCCATATTTTTCAACTGTCTTTTTGAATCTTTCATTTCTACACTTCTTACTAACCTTTAAACCATATAGTGCCTTTTCCAACTTACAGATTTTATTTCTCTTGATTTCTTCTGATACTTTCATTCCTTCTGGTATTTCCATGTATTCTTCACAGTTTAAATATCCATTTAAAAATGCTTTCTTTACATCCATTTGACATATTTCTATATCCAATTTATTAGCGATGGCTAATATTGATCTGATTAAAGGCAACCGTGAAACTGGTGCATAGGTTTCTTGTAAGTCATGAATGTTTCTGTCTTTGAAGCCATGTATTACTAATCTTGCTTTGTATTTTTCTTCGCCATTTGATTCTGTCTTTCGTTTGAATACCCATTTAGAATCAATAATGTTTAGTTTTCTGTCCTTCTTCAATACAGTAGATCTGTCTACTTGTTTCCATACATTATTCTTGTACATAGAGTGTAATATAATTCTTCGTTAATAGCTTCTGTCCTTTTTTTTTGTTCTTTTGACTTCATTGCTTCAGCATATGAACTTGGATCTCCGTTTATTTTAGCCAATAATGCATGAGTTTCATTATCAGTCATATTTTCTGTGTTTGTTTAATTTTCTTGGTCGTTCTACTGGCCTTTTTATCTTTTCTCCTTCTGTTTCTTGCATTCCTCCATAATTTTGTTCGTTTTTATTAGAAAATTCTATGAACCATTTGTCTGTCTTTGCTTTCTCGTTCATGTGTTTCCAGTTTAGTATATCTGTCTTGTTATATCTGTCTCTGTAAACTAGTTTTTCGTTGAATCTGACGTCTCTGCTTTCATAGAGTTTTCCTTCTTCTGATTTCAAACAAGACCTATCCAGTTTCTTTGTATCCTACTAAGATGACTCGTTTTGCAATAAATCTGAATTTTGGACCAACTTTTCTTTGCACTTTCATGTATGCAAAGCATCCAAAACATTTTTTCTGATTAAAATTTGTCTTGTAGTTTTATTTAAATTTCTGTATTGGTGATATCATGTTATTATTTGCATGAGGTGTCCTATTGTATACATATACCGCTGTACTCAATGCTAAGTCCTACATATTTTCTGGCAAACCAGAATCCTACATGAGTGCCCTGACTTTCTTCTGTATTGTTTGACTGAACCTTTCTGCAACTCCATTATGCTGATGCGTATCTGGACAAGCTAATTGATTTTCTGCTCCCAGTTTTTCCAAAACTTTCTTTGTTTATACACCGGTGTATTCAGTGCCTTGATCTGTTCTTAAATAGCACACCTTAGCATCTTTGCCCAACGAATTTCTGGCGCTTTTTACAAATGATTCTAGACATTTTCCTGTCTCATCTTTCGTTTTCATGGAATAAGCCATGGCCAGTCCGGAATAGTCATCAATAAATATAGAAATATATCTTTATCTTTTTGGATAAGATTGCGGACTAATAATACCTATGTTGTCTGAATGTATTATTTGTAAGGGTTCGGTTGCTTTCTGTCTAACTGTCTTCAATGGTAGTTTATTGAATTGTGCTATTATGCAAACTTCACAGTTTGCAATTGCATCATCAAATGCAGCTGTTTTTGAAGTCTTTATTTCTGGGATTTTTTTCTGTAATGTCTTAAGATATTCAACTGATGCATGACCTATTCTGACATGCCATAACATAGCATGAGCATTTAAATTACTACTATCTGACAATTTTGTTTCTTTAATTTCACATCCAGGTTCTTCATTTACTTCAATTTCATTAGGCATATGTATTAATCTGTCTGAAATAGTATTTTCAAAATCTAAACATTTTTCAGTTCCTATGACTGTTTGTTTTTCTTCCAATTTACTAACTTGATTATCTTCCTTGTTTAACTGCCCTTTTGTCATTCCTCTTGTCATCATGTAAACTATTGTCTTTTTGTTTCATGTTGTTATTTTCTTGCTTATTATAGTCTGTTTCAAATTCAATCAGCTAATATGGTTTTTCATGAATTCCTGTAAAGAAAGATTCATTCAATTATTTTGTTATCCAGGTAAATGCCTAATCCTTGATCTGCAAACTTACGCAGTGATAGCAAGTTTTCATTGAAATTCTCCGCATAAATCACTCTGTCTAATGTTATGTGTTTACTGTCTGTCATGTTTAATTGAACATTTCCCTCTCCCTCCGATTTAAGGATTGTTCTTCTGTCTTTGTTTGTACAATGGATTTCATCTGGTTGTTTAATAAGTGTCTGGAAAATCAAATTTGAATTTGTCAAATGTTCTGTCGCACCACTGTCGGCTATAAATTTAGCTAGTATTGATTTGTCTGAAGTTTCATAGTTTATATTCGTTACGTTAAACGAAGTCGTTAGCTTACTGTCTTTTTCTATTGGTTGATACTCACCACTTTGTACATTAGTCTTCTTATCTTTAAATTTTTCTGTTGTCTTCTCATTTTTAAATTTTGACTGATTAGAGTTGCCTTCTTTTCGATATTTTTCACTGTTGTATTTTACATAATTTTCTTGTCTTCTTTTATTATCAAATTTCGCTCGTTTTTGATTGTCATTATTATTTGGATTAGTAGTTTTACGTTTGAATATTGTCCAACCTGTACTTTATTTATTTTTATTATTATAATATTTGGTTTCATACCTTTTTATGTCGTTTTGTCTCGAGTATCCCTGACGCTTTGTTCATGATAATGCTACATGATCTCTAGTAAGTTCCTGACAGTAGAATAGTACATTATAAACCGAGGGCGCGAAATAGGGGATATTGGCCCAAGTGTGAATTTTTCGCACGAGCAAAGCGAGGACGCAAAATTTACACGAGGGATATAAATCCCCGTTGCGCCCGTGGTGCATATACTATTTTTTAACCCGAGAGACGAGAAATACGTATTTTTGGTTTACTTTTGCGAGCTTGAAATATTACATTCTGGTCCACTTTTTCGTGAGCGAGAATGTATTCCGTGCGCGCTTCTAGCGGGCGCAAAATATATTCTGGACTGCGAAAAAGTGAGCCAGAATGTACTATTTCGCGCTCGCAAAAGTGAGCCAAAAATACGTATTTCGCACTCGGAGGGTCAAAAACATTTTTTCAAGCCAGTTCTCTGTCATGGACAATCACTGGCATAGTGTCCGTGATCGTCACATTCAAAACATTGCACCTTTTGTATGGTCCCTGTTGTGGCTGCCATAGCTGCCGTTGGATTTTTCTCTGTCGTTTGACAACTTTCAACCTGCATAATTAATAGCTTAAGTTTATCATAAGATAACCCTTTCCCCGTTACACTTTCTGTCATAAAATCTATTCCTTCTACTTGCTGTACTTTCTTTATAATAGCATTGTAAAATGAATCTCTTTTGTCTTCTTCAGACAACGCGTTAACCTTTGGCATGTTATTATAATTTCTTACTATTTCTTCAAATCTGTTTATAAAATTAATTGCTTTTTCTTGGATTGTACTGTATGTTGTATAATTTTTTCTTTATACTAGACGGAGTTACATTTACCTCGCTTAATTTAATTTCTTTAAGTCTGTTCAATAATTTAACTGAATCTTTAATTTCCATAATTCTAGCATGATATTCTTTATCGATTCTATTAATTAAAATATCACGAACTTTATATCTATGTTTTTCCTTTATGTTTTCTGATAAATTTTCATTTGTTACAATAGTACTATCTACAAGATACAGTAGGTCCAGCGATCTTAATTCAGACATAAAATAATCCAGAAAATTTTCGAATTTAATTTGAGTAGTTAATTTATAATCACGTTTTACTTGTCCGTCTTTTCCAGTCAGTTCATTTTTGATAGTTTCTGTCAAATGTTTAAAAACGTTTAAAATACTGTAATTTTCTTTATTAAGTCTCTTACTAACTTCTGTTTGTATTAAACGAGATAATTCAAGTTTATTTACCGGTCTTAGTTGTTCATCCAAGACAGTTGAATTCCCCAAATCTTCTATATTAAGTGTATCATTTTCAAAATCATTGTTTACCTTATTTGTTGTTTCGTTGACTTTGGATTTAACTGTCCTTTCTGTCTCATTAATTGTTTTCATTTTCTGTCTAAATACCTCTCTCATCGTGTCTAGAGTTTAAATGTTAAAATTTTGCATATCATTTCTTTCCTTTATTATAAGCGACATCGAATCATCAATTTTTTTCTGTTCTATCCTTCTTCTTTTATCTTGGTCTCTCTTGTTCTTTGCCAGTTCTGCCATGACTGTATTGAGCTCGCTAATAACCTGGTCCAGTTTGTGAGTTACATCTAAATCAAAATCTTCATTATAATAATCATGCTCAAAAGGATTATCCTTGTCAATATTCTGTTTGTTTTACTGGTTTAATATTAAAATGTTTATTTATAAATATTTTATTCGCTATTTTTTCATTTGACTTTACTATTATTTGTTTACCTGCCAATTTTGCTTTTGTTTCACTCGCTCTGTCTTCTGTCTCTATCTTATTTTCTGCCTTTACAGTCATATTGTACTGCCCATATGTCGCTTCTCCGTCTTTGCTTTCATTTTCATTTGTTGCTCTACCTATCATATTGTGGTCACCTATCGTGCAATAAGGCATGTACAATTTATCTCCCTTTTCATCCTTTTCTTTTATTGCTCGTTTTAAGAGCTTGTGCTCTTCCTCCGTGATGAATTGACAATCTATAAACTATATGACTCACTGAATTCGAATGATGTCAAATGAATTTCCATAGATAGTCATTTAAAAATGAATTTATTTAATTTAAATTTTAAAATTCTTTTTAAGTTTTAATTCAGCTATCATGCCGAACACAAGCTATGTCACCAGAATTTTTCTCAGTTTTGGTTTAAAATATAAGAAATCTGCTTATTTGCTCTGTGCATATATGACATACTGAACACAAGTAAATCACACATATAGTGCAATTGTGAGAACTTAGCTGGGTGAAATTCAAAAAGTTGTCAAAATCATGTTTTTTAAAAACTAAAAAAAAAATTTCTAAATTTTACTTGATATTTTTTAATATGTTTATCAATACTATAAATAAGAAAAAAACAATAATGGGCGAGCTGTATTTCAATTTTGGAATTATAACATGTGTAAATGTAAATAAACTTATAAAGTGCGACACGAGGACATTTTTTTTTCTTTTGTATACATTAAAAGTGATTACTTGGCGAGTAATATATATAATAACAAATATATTTTACAGTCAACTTAAAGCTCTTAAAGCCTACTTTCTTTTCTCGTAGTCCAAATCCTGATTAGATTTTTTTTTCGTTAAGAAAATTAGCGTTACACGAAGACATTAGAAAAGGTACGTTTTTTTATGGTTTGATTTAAATATATTTTCTCACCATATATAAAACCTTTTACATTAATAACTCTTTTAATTACTAAAGTACATATTAATTTTTATATTTGACGATATTTAGCTCTAATTATTTGACTTCTTAAATGATTTTCACGATAAACTATTAAAAGTGTGACACGAGGACAAAAAAATTGTCGTAACTTTGACGTCAGTTTTGAATACATTTTATTAAGTTATTGTATTTCTACACCCCACCATTAGATTCTTTATTTGAAAATCTTCAAAAATCATCACAGTAAAATTTTAATAACTATGTATTTAGATACTTTTTATTTTGAAAACAATATACTCGTACGCTCCGGACGCGTGACACGAGGACATTTTTGTTTATTTTTCTTATTTATTCCTTTGGATTAGTCATTTAATCAAAGTTTTAATGGTTGAACAAGTTGATTAGGATTGTTACTAGCTAACTGTTGGGTTTAGACACAGTGATGCATTTATTGTGAATAAAGAGAAATATGAGCCGAGATGCACTTATTAAACTGATTGGTAATTAATTTAATTAATCAGTTGTATTTATTTTGTTTGTTTTGAGGTGAACAAGGAAATTAGCAATGAGCAGACGACTTACCGCTAGAGAGAGAAAGAGCGAAAGGGGAACCTAACCTCACATCAGAACACGTGGTGAAGGAAAAAAACCACAGTTACCATCAGTTTTCTTATAGTGCACTAGGAGTTAAAGCTACGGTGATGGCTGTAACATCATAACACTAGTGCACATAACATATGATAAGAAGAGAACACATGCGTAGAAAAATAACCTGTGACAGTGCTCTTGTGCGTCGCCATCTTATGTTCTTGATGACGACGTGTACGCCGCAGCACTGTCACCTGTACACTTACACACACACACACACACACACACACACACACACACACACACACGCACACACACACATACACACACACACATACACACACACACACACACACACACACCCAGTGTATAGGTACATACGCACAATACACTCGCAGGACGCGATGACGAGCGAAACCGGGAAACGACGCGGAACATTAGTAACATGTGCTCGAGAGTAAAGGGGAAGCGTCGGTAAGTGACCGACTCGCGACAGAAATCGAGTCATGCGCAAGAAGAGTAAAGGATCAGCGAAAAAGGGGAGCCAGCTATAGCTTATATAGCAGGCTCATACATATATGGGTAAATGTAGAAATAGCAGTAGAAGGAATACATACATGGGCAATTGTAAAAATATCAATCGGTGTCAGTCTTTTATATAAAGATACGTGAGATCGAGAGCGAGAGTGATAGAAGATAGGGGAAATCGAGCGCTAGAGAGAGATATTGATACAATGGCATGAAAAATTATCAAGACTTGATATATAGAGGATTTTTAATATAAATTTAAATGGAGCGCGCGAGAAATAGAGGGCGCTAACATTAAAGAAGCCGCCAAAAGGAAAGGTGTTGATTGGTTATAAGTCAATATCCTTTGTAATTGACAAATAACAATTATGGAAGGGATTAATAACCAATCAACCATTATTCTATTTATGACGTAATTGATGAAAGAAGGGATGAAGAGGAAGGAACTCGAGAAAAGACGCTCCATCGTTACACTTCTCTATTGGATCTTGGCTGTTATACTTGGTCGGTTTTTCTTTGTTGGTTGCTGCTCGCTGAGCCATGATTTGAGTTTTAACTTCATATTATTAGGTTAAATTTATTAGAGATTTTACACTGCCATTTTGCTATTTTCCACTGTACACTAAAACGATTATTCTGGCATTTTCGAGAGAGCTGAGGAGTTTATTTAAAACAAGCAAAGGAGATTTTAGATTGGAGAGTTAATTATTGGAGTTTTTGTATTTTTTTCTGGAGAGTAACGCTTTTGATAATTAAGGTGAGTCCTCCATATTAAATATTAATTAAATGAAAACTTAGAGTCAGTGCGCGTCGCCGTTTTGCTCGTCGTATTTAACGTCGGTTTTAGCCGCCATTATTAAACTTAATATTAATTTCACGTGTTCAATTTTATTTTATTTAATTGTGATTGATCTAAAAGTTTATTAAGTCGAGCCAGAATTTAATCACACAATTGTTTTACATTTTACACAATTTTCGAGAAAATTGTCGGGTAAATAATATGTTAGATTTACTTAAATAAATATAGAGTGAAAATTACTTATTTCTGGTATTTACTTAATAGTGTTTTAAATGTTTATTAACATTGTGTTGTTATATAATATATAAATTATTTGTTGCTGGTTTACATCGGTGGTTTCGTCATTGTTCCCTACGAAGACCCGTTCAGAATCCACCTTAGAGAGTTGATTGTTAATAAACTCAGAGTTTATATTCAGAGTAAAATTTAAGAAAAAAATTAATAAGTAAATTGATAGTTATTCAGAGGTGATACTGTAGAGTTAAAATAATAGTAATTGTGGGATAGGGAACAAATTTCCGCAGTACAACACGTACATATTATTTACATAAAAAGTTATTACGTATAAACACCTATTTTCAATTTTTTGAATTTCATCCAGCTATAGCTTTTAAAGTTTTTTTTTTAAACTTTATTTTACATGCAACATACCGAACACAGATATGATCACATTGTAACGGTCATGGGGATCAGGTAACCTTACTGATTATAATTAGCTGAATGGATAAAAATAATGCGCTAAAGGAGAATATAGATTTTAAACGTCATATTATTTATTTAAACTTATAGCTATAAATTACGTTAATTTTTAGGGCGCCAGTCGCCTTATCGGACGCGACTACGATATATCTAATCGAAAGGGAAATAAAAAGCAAGCGGGAAAACATTCAAAAATAAAAGAAGAGCTACAGGGGATTTAGTTAACAGCACGCTACAATTCACGCGCAAAATAAAACAGGATTCGCGAACGCGGTCTCCTGATACACACGCGGCACGATAAATGTTCGCTAAGAAGACACAGCATACTCCTTAATTGCGCAAACAACAGACAAAATAAATGTAATAAGGAATCTATACAGATTCTTCGGAAATCACACTCTTAGCACACGCAAAACTAGTCTTTATTAATAAATGATTGTAGTAACACGCTCGGAGTCTATTTGCTCTTTTCAACAACTTTACGTTACGGCGGCGACAGAAGAAATGAGGCGACCATTGCCGACTTTCCTTCTCGTTGGCTGCAATCATCTTTAGTACGCGCTGCGCGCGCAATTAAAGGCCCCAGCTCGACTACTAGAGTCGTATAGTGTACCTTGTACGTGTAAGACAAAGACTTAGCTGAGCCTTGCGCGCGTGTGTGTCTGCCAGGCAAGTTAAGGTGGAAAGTTGTTTGAATTCGGTGGTTTCGGGCTTGCTTCTTAGATGTTGCTTGCTTTTGTCGCACTTGGCGCTAAATATTAAGGTTTTCAAATATAAGTAATATGGCACAAATTGCCATGTTACAATATTCCCACCACACGGAAGTATACGATGGAATCGGATACTTGCGTTTTCGACACAAAATGGCAAAGGAGAAAATAAAAATGTTCATTACGGATCAAATTAATGGGTGAAGAGAAAAAAACGAACTAAACTTATACTAAGATAGCTAATGTTATCTACATGGGTGTAAGGTGTCTAAAACAAAAAAACTTTTAAGCTTGAAAAAGGCTCTTCTTTACTCCAACAGGTTTTTATATTCTAATTTAAAGTGGTTGTGTCCGCGCTGAAGTGTGATATAAGCTAAACCTAACTGTTCGACACAACTGGCGTGCCCTTATGGTCATTACATCGAGATAATCTTACAACTAGGAGAAGTTTCGTGTATGCATTTATAGCCCATTCCAACATAATCACATTCACTACAAAAAAAAAATTATATATTGAACATATTGATTAAAAGAACGTTACTTACCGAGAGGCGACGCTCTGGTGGTTGTATTAAAGTATATTTTTTTTATTTTACCCCCAATGATTATTACAGTTTATTTTAAACAGTATAGAAGCAATGAAGTGAAATTTATAAGATTTTAGATATCTTGTTATTTAGCTATAGTTTTCATTGAAATACAAAAATTCTGTGAATGTGAGACTCTAGTCGCATGTAGTTATTAACATATAGACATGATATAAATGATAAATGATTTTAATGGTTTCTGTGGGTCGTGGGAGTATAGTCAAGGTTTTAAATACTAAATCTTAATGAATTTGTTCAACTCTTCACACTTACGTAAGAGCAATCAGCTAGCAATAAGGTTAACGGAATTATGAGTATGAGACGTTAAACACTTATATATGGAAGAACATAGACATGTAACAGCTAAAGGGATCGTAGGGTTGATTAATAAGGACTTTACATAACTAATAGGAGGTTTAATCTGTAAGGACATTGAAGAGAGTATTCTGGGCAAGGGACCTTGCTGAATCAAGGATATGGGTCGATGGGTTGCTTTCTCGCGCTTTTTACCTTTTAGGTTGCTCTTGTACGCTCTGTGTGGTATTTCATATGCGGCTTTGGGGCGGATTGGCCAAGCTTGATGGGTAGGGAAGAAGGTCGGAGGGAATATCTTGAGAGACATTAAGGAAGGAATTACAGATAAGGGTTCCTGGGATATCCTGGGGATAGAAGATGGAAGGGTACTTTGGAGTGACATAAGGGATGTTTTAGATTTTGAAATAGGACGTGTTTTATTAGGAATAAGAGAAGGTTTTAGGGACATATTATCTGGTGGGGTAATCTTAAGGGACATAAGAGGTTGAATAGTAGATGAATGAAGGGTGGTGGGCATAGTTCGTGGGTTATACTATCCGTGATGATGCTGCTCTCTGCATGCTCACTTTTAACTCTTATGCTGCTTTCTGCTAGCTTGCTTTCCATATGCTCATTGTCTAAAGGTAAGTGTTGGGTATGTCTGTTACTATCAACAGTACAACCACATACTTTGCCATGACCATTTTATACTCTCTCAGGAATGGGTCCATTGCTACCAATGCTACTTGCACGGAAAAACTTTTGAAAATTATTTCTGTTCAAAAAGAATAGAAATTGATTTTAATGCACTCATGAACTATTGATATTTTCGTTTTTTTCTTGTTTTTATATTCATTCGTATCTGATGTAAATATACTGTCTGTTTAGATTATACAACATTCTTAAGGATGTACGTTGACAGTCATAATATTCAGAGTTGATCGGTTTTTAGCTTCAACTCAAACTGTAAAAGCTAAACAAAAAAACTGAAAATAGTTTGACATCGGACTTGCTATATTTTTAGTTAATGAATCGAGAATTAATTGAGAACTAAAAAAACGGTTTGTGAATATATAACAAATTTTGTATTTAATTTGTGCTTAGAAAAATTCGAAATTAATTTTGGTGCGTACATAATCAACAAACATTTTCATTGATGACTTATTTTCATCCTTAAGATAATTGATGTAAACATATCATCTATTTCGATTATAAAATATTTGCAAGTATGTACGTGAACTATATTCGGAACAAATGATTCGGGCTTCATATTCAGACTTGATTGGGTTTTAGCTTTGAAATGAAAAAGTTTAATTGAATAATTGAATAACGTTCATCATCAAACTTGTTTAAAATTTTTAAAATCTATTAAATAACAAAAATTATTATTATTACTGTAGAATTAGTTTTCTAGAAAAACAAATCTAATTAGAATGAACTATATATGACATCTAAAACTTAAAAATTATTAATAACTAATTTTAATCTTAAAATCTAATTATTCTAAATAACCGGGGGGCAGATGAGCATGTATCATTTCATGCCAGTTTTTGCTAGAAACAGTTTTGGTCTATTGCGTAGCGTACGCGCCTTTCCTTTTGGGTGCGCGGGTTCAACTCTCGGTCAGGACCACTTTTTAAAAAAATTTTTTTGTTTTAATATTTCTTATTCCTTTATTTTATCTATAATTTTTAAATTTTCTATTTTTTCAATAGTATTAAATTGATTCTTCACGAGTAAATTAAGTATGCTCGTTTTTCTTCAATAACAATTTTTTAAAAATAAATTATTTTTTACACGTCGTAATTAAAAATTTAATAAATAAAGAATTAGAATGTTTTAACTACTATAGTTAAATTTTGTTTTTTTTGAATATACATGTATATATATATATATATATATGTATATATATACACACATATATATATATATATATATATATATATTATACAGTACCGCACAAAAGTTTGGAAACATTTTTATTGAAACCAGTCGAACTTTAAGAGGTCTTAACTCCAAAACGGCTTGACCAATTGAAATAATTAAAAAAGATTTTGAATGATCTCGATAAATACTATCGATTCATGTCAGATGTATTGACATTTTTATTGAAAAATATAATGTTTTGATGTATTAGAAAAATTTTTTTTTTCAATTTGAATTTAATTTGTAACTTTTTGGGAAATTACTGGATCAAAAATAGTACATTACGTAATGGGTATGGAAAGGCTTTATTTACGAAACGAGAAGTTGACGGCCCGAGCCGAAGGTGAGGGTCGTAACGAGTTTCGTAAAAAAAGCCTTTTCATACTAGTTGGGTAGTGTATTTTTCGCCATAAGAGCCAAAAAAGAGCAACGAAGTTGCGATGCGAACGTTAATGTTTTGAAAATATATAGACATACACAAATATAAATATATATATATATATATATATATATATATATATATATATTTATGTATACAAACACACACGTAATTTCCTGACCAATTTCTTTTTTTTTATACTCTTGACTATATCATAACATTTGACATCTCCGCGTGATCGTGTTTGTTTATATTTTGAAGTATGATTAAATTTATGTTTCAAGGTATGATAATGACATTATTATTTGTTGAAAAAAATTGTGGAATAACGATATCTACTTTGTCCAAAATTTGTTTATTGTTTCTGACGTGTTAAACTGAAAAAATTATGTAAAAATTAATTTATTTAATTATCAAAAATTTTTATTTATGTTAATTGTATAAAATGTTTGTATTTTCTAAAATCTTAAATTAATACAATGATAAAGAAAATCAACTAAATTAACCAATAAAAAAGCACTTGTATAATTAGCTATACACCTGACTTAAATAAATCCTTATAAAAAAAGTCCACGTTCATTTTTCGAACGTTTATAACTCTGCACATACCGAACGTAGGAAAAAGTTGCTAAATATCAAACATTTAGGAAATTTGCTCTTCTTTCAAATGCTAGCGTACTTTTTTGATCCAGTAATTTTCCAAAAAGTTACAGATGATTAATTGAAAAAAAAATTAGAAGAAAAAAATTTAATTGAAAATAGCAATATATCTGACATAAATCGATAGTATTTATCGAGCTCTTTCAAAATCTCTTTTAATTTTTTCAATGGGTTAAGCCGTTTTGGAGCTATGACCTTTTAAAGTTCGACTAGTTTCAATAAAAATGTTTCCGAACTTTTGAGCGGTACTATATGTGTGTATATATATATATATATATATATATATATATATATATATATATATATATATATATATATGAGCGCCCGAGTATGTACGGCCCTGAAACCGTACGATACTGGAAGATGCGCGCGCAAACACCCAAAAAGACCAAAGTGCCCGATCGGAAATGATAACAGGGCGCCGGCTTGGCCCCAACTAGTTGCCAAGAAAGCCTAACAGGGCCCTCTCTAGGCAAACTGTAGTGAAGGATGGCGCTGTGTAACGGGGTGCTAGCGAGGCCCTTGGAAGGCAACGTCTTCTCTGCAGTAAATCTATATCTATATATAGCATAAACTATACAAAGTTAAATTTTGGTAAGGAAAAAAGCAATGTATAGTTTGTGTTGACGCATGCGCATATCATCGTAAAAAGGCTGGGCCCTGCTTGCGCCGTGTGTTACCCCCGTTACAAAATCAGCGTGGGCCACGCCTGGCGGCCTATAGAGGGCCTTGTATGCCATCTTGGCTAGCCACGATATCTTTCCGATCGGGTGATTGAACAAGCAAGCGCGCGTATATACGTACACGCGCTTGCATGTGTAAGTACCGCTGAAAATATACGGCGACTCTCCCTCTCTTCTATTAAGATAGAAGAGTGGGAGAGAGACCTAAGAGAGCTGATGCATGCAGCGCGAGGAGCTCGTGACTCTCATCACTCTTGGATCAGCTCTCTTGGTGTAAAGACACGCTTGCTCGTAGCACAAGTGGCGAATGGCCTGACGTGTGCTACAAGCAAGTATTTCTTCTTTAAGTATTAGATTATTAATAGTTTTTGCAATGTAAATTGATTTAATTATATTATCAATAAAGAGCTCCTCCAAGATAAACCCGCATCCTATTAACCCGGTGTAAAGCCCCGAATATTAAGGCATTTGGTCCTTAATAATAACGGGCTTTTCACATAATAAACCTAAATAGTACTAACAAATATATCTTAAAAGTCAGCTATAGCTAGGCAAGGCGTCCTAGCTATAAACGACTTGAACAATAATAAAAGGAAGTACAGGGTCCGCAATAGCTAGGCATGGCGCGCTAGCTATTTAACGATCCTTTAACGCGTTATTAGGAAAGAACCATCTAAATAAATAATAAATTAATCGGGAAATAGGGAGGAAGGTTACATTGGCGCCCAACGTTTAATAAAGTTAAAGACAAAATCGTTCGCCACCTATTGGGCAACCAAGGAAAGTAGCAAGGATAGAGCATTTTGACCGCAGAACGCCGAAAAAAAGTAGTCCCTATTCCCTACGCGTTAAGATCTAGGTCTATAATTATTTTATTGCAATTATAGATTAAAAAAATAATTATTTATATAGCCTACGATAGTCGTCACAATTAGATGAATATAATCACGAAAATATTGTCTGTTTTATTAGCAGAACATTAAAAGGTAGTGAATTAAATTATTTCATCACCGAAAAAGAATTATTAGCTGTTGTATGGTTCTTACATAAGCTTGACACATATCTGAGAGGTGCCAAAGAAATAATCGTAAGAACTGACCATGAAGCTATTACATTTTTAAATAAATGTAAATTTAACAATTATAGATTGAGAAGATGGGCATTATCAATCCAAGATTTCAATATCAAACCAGAACATATAGCTGGAAAAATAAACGTTGCTGCAGATTTTTTAAGCAGACAAACATCTGATAGCGCAAAATACGACGAAAATGAAGTAGTAATTGCGAATATCAGAAATAAATTAAAAATAAGTAAACAATTGGAAAAATTGTTAAAAAGCTTTCAAAAAGCGCAAAATAATGATGCATATTGCATCAAAATAAGAAAAAAATTAAACGAATTAAAGAATGATAAAATAAAAAATAATTATAAATTCGAAAATGATCTTTTATACAAAATAGATGAATCAGGATTGAAAATAGTAATACCTGAATCACTATTAACAGAATTAATAATAGAAATACACGATTTTTACCGGCACATTGGTCCCAAAAAAACGTATAAATTATTAATAGAAAGCTTCACAGCTCCTAAATTAAAAAAGCATGTACACAGAATTTTAAAATCATGCATTACTTGTCAAAAAACAAAATACTTGACAGTAAAATATAATGCAGAAATGCAACCAATCGTAGTAAACGAAAAAAATGAAATACTATCGATTGATTTCTATGGTCCATTGCCAACATCCATAGGAGGCGTTAAATATATTTTAACAACTATAGATGTATTTTCTAAATACGTTGTAATGTATCTCATTAAAAAGGCAAATACATTAACAACAATTAGAAAAATATTTAACGATTATGTACCAAATTATGGTAAACCACAGTCAATAATGACAGACCATGGTACACAATTTACTTCTAAAAAATGGATAAAAAAGCTAAATGATGAAAACATTAAAACTATTTATTTATCAATTAGACACCCACAAAGCAATATTGTGGAAAGAATCCATCGTGAATTGGGCAGATTCTTTAGAACATATGTAAATGAATCACATAAATCATGGGCTTCATATATGCAAAAAATACAGAACATAATGAATGAAACTACCCATGAAACAATAGGTGTTACACCAATTGAATTGCACATGGGTATAAAACCAGCAAGAGTATGGGAAAAGTATTTTAAATTAAAAAATACAGACATCCCATACGAAAGGAAAATTTTTTATGCAAAGGAGAAAATGCACAAAAAAATAAAAAATAGAGCAAAAATAAAAAACGCAAAAAATGAACATTATCAATTTAATACAAACGATAAAGTTTTATTAAAATCATTGAACGTCTCGAATGCAGAAGACGACAAAATCGCTAAATTTTTTGAAATATACGAAGGCCTGTATATAATAAAAAAGATTATAGCCCCTGACACATATCTATTAAATGATATGAAAGATGTAGAACGTGGAAAGTTCCATATAGAACACCTGAAACCGTTCTACGAGGCCAAAGATTAAAATAAATAAAAATAATAAATTCAATTTATTATAATATTAAAAAACAAAACGTGAAAAGTCCCATATAGAACATTTAAAAGAGTTCTAAAAGTATTTTAGCTAAAAAATTATTTTAAAAATAAGAAAAAATATTAAAAGCAAAGGAATGCAGAAAAGATAGAAAACTATCATATGCAAAACAGTTATAACGCAAAAATGTTTACAATGTAATGTGCGTACTTACACTAAGAGTATATTAAAGGTCAAAGGCAATGACCAAAAATGTACTAAAGCAAACGAAACAAGTATACATATACACAAACACATAGAAAAACACTGAAAAAAAATTTAAACACTTAAAAGAAATTTTGACAGGGTGGTTCATTATTCATCGACACTCCATAGTAGCTACATCACCTAGTTTAAATTCAAAAAGTAAATGTGTGATAAAAAGAGTATAATGGCAACGTGCTACAAAAATTCTAGTGCGCAAACCATGACGTACTTCAACGTAAAACACGTCAGTACATCGGTTACCGAAACAACTATAAAAAATGAATTACTTATTTGTGATTGGGACGAGGACCCAACGATGAGGAGTGGAAATTTGGGCAGGGTGATTTACCCAAGCACGTCCAAATTTATCCAGCCTCAACCAATGGATTTCGCAGATCCTGGGTATTATTATCACACCATCAACGACAAAATAAATAAAACGACAAACACACCACATGAAAAAAATTGGGAAAAGAAAATGAAAAAAGAAACAAGGAAAAGGAAAATAAAAAACAAAAAAGAAGAAGAAGAAAGGTATATAAAAGATATAACAACAAAAATAGGACAAAAAATAAAAATTTATTACGCAGGATGGAAATTGATAGAACATAAAAGATTAGAAAAAGGAATAAGTACACGCAGAGATGATTTAGAAAAAGAAGAAGAAGAAATTAATGTGTGGTTGGAAGAAAAAGAAAGAAATAACAAGAAGCAAAAAAAAGTGTAAATATAAAATAGTATAGTTAAAGTTAAGTGTAAAAAATAAAAAACAATAAAAAGTATAGTTTAAACAAAATATAAAAAACAAAAAGATATTTAGTATTAAAAATAAAAAGCAGTGTTTAAGTTAATTCAAGACAAAACTACAAAAGTAATAAATAAAGAAAAATGCAAGTTCAGTTAAATGAAAAAATTGAATAATAAAAAGAAAAAAGTGTAAGTTTACTTTGATGGACAAAGAAAATAAAAATATGTTTTTAAGTTAATTTGAAGATATCAAGAAAAAAGGTTTAGTTTTAGTTTGTGAAAAGAGAAAAAAACAATTAAAATAAACATTTTTTTTAAGTTAGTTTTAAATAAAAGAGATTGTTGAAATAAAAGTAGTTTGAAAAAAAAAAAAAAAATTTAAATAAAAGAAGAATATTTTTTGCTCAATTTAATTAAAAGAATAAATTTTTAAGTTAACTTGATTAAAAAGAACAAATTATTAAAATTAAGTTCTTCAGTTTATAGTGGTTCTCTTGGTAAAAAATACAGAAAATTAAATAGGTAAAGATAAGCGTTTTTATTAATTTAATAGTTAAAAAACAATAAGAAAACGTTTGTAAACTAAGTTTTGATTTGGTAAAAAGAGGAAAAAGAAAAATTTAAGTTAATTGAAATAAGTATTATGTAAAATTTTAGTTGTTTTGGTTGGTCATATAGAATGAAAATTTAGTTTTGTTTCAAATATTTAATAAAAACGAGTACACGATTGTAAAAAAAAAAATTAAAGAAATGCGTTTTTTGATTTTCATTGAACTGTAATTTGATGCAGAAAAATATAATTTGTTAATTTTATTATGCGAAAGAAATCTATTTTATTTTGGGGGGCAGTCCTCTACACCTCGGGTAATATTAAGTGCGTAATTGGGTGTTTGTGCGCGCATCTTCATAAGTCGCGTTATTAAAAATAAAATAGATTTTTTCTTTGAACTTAATCAATTAAAAAGCAAAATCCATTTTAATTTGAGGGGCAATGTGAGCGCCCGAGTATGTACGGCCCTGAAACAGTACGATACTGGAAGATGCGCGCGCAAACACCCAAAAGACCAAAGTGATTGAACAAGCAAGCGCGCGTATATACGTACACGCGCTTGCATGTGTAAGTACCGCTGAAAATATACGGCGACTCTCCCTCTCTTCTATTAAGATAGAAGAGTGGGAGAGAGACCTAAGAGAGCTGATGCATGCAGTGCGAGGAGCTCGTGACTCTCGTCACTCTTGGATCAGCTCTCTTGGTATAAAGACACGCTTGCTCGTAGCACAAGTGGCGAATGGCCTGACGTGTGCTACAAGCAAGTATTTCTTCTTTAAGCATTAGATTATTAATAGTTTTTGCATTGTAAATTGATTTAATTATATTATCAATAAAGAGCTCCTCCAAGATAAACCCGCATCCTATTAACCCGGTGTAAAGCCCCGAATATTAAGGCATTTGGTCCTTAATAATAACGGGCTTTTCACACAATAAACCTAAATAGTACTAACAAATATATCTTAAAAGTCAGCTATAGCTAGGCAAGGCCTCCTAGCTATAAACGACTTTAACAATAATAAAAGGAAATACAGTATATATATATATGTGTGTGTGTGTGTGTTGAGAATTCAAACATATGTAATATCACAAATCAATTGTAAAGTTAAATTAACTCAAAGTTAGTCAAATTAGCAACTTAATAATCTGAATAAGTTACGTTAGCAAGCTTTACTAACAATTATAAATCTTTAACTTTCAAAAAATAAAGTACTTTACTGTATGATTAAATTACATTTAATGTAAACATAAGAGTAAAGCTTAAGTTCGTAAAATATTCATATTATAATTAACATAAAATAAATTATAACATAAATAAATTAATAGAATAATTTAATTTATTTGTTATGTAAATTTTATAAAATAATATATTATCAATAAATTAAACTATAGTATTATAAAATTATTATCACTATTATTTATTTATAATTATTTTCAATTGCTACGTATAAAAAATAATTTATTTCAAAAAACTTTTCATTTTAGAAAAAGATTATATACTCATGAAAATTAATTTAAATATTATTAAAAAAATAGAGAATATGAAATGTATAAATAAAAAAGAAATAAAAAATATTAAAACAAAAAAAAATTTCTTTTAAAAGTGGTCCTGACCGAGAGTTGAACCCACGCACCCAAAAGGAAAGGCGCGCAACAGACCAAAACTGTTTCTAGCAAAAACTGGCGTGAAATGATACACGCTCATCTGCCCCCTGGTTATTTAAAATAAATAGATTTTAAGATTAAAATTAGTTATTAATAATTTTTAAATTTAAGATTACATATATAGTTCTTTATAATTGGATTTGTTTTTCTAAAAAATTGTAATTCTACAGCAATAATAATAATTTTTTTTATTCAATAGATTTTAAAAATTTTAAACAAGTTTGATGATGAACATTATTCAATTATTTAATTAAACTTTTTCATTTTAAAGCTAAATCCCAATCAAGTCTGAATATGACGGTGGTTCACTTGTTCTGAATATAGTTCACGTATACCCAACGTTAATGGATTGTTTCCGAATGTTTTAAAATCCTGAACTTTCATTGGGCTGTTCCGTTATTTCCTTTTTTTTTATTTGAGGATTTCAAAAAGATTCGGAAAGAACCAATTAACGTTGGGTACATACTTGCAAATGTTTTATAATCTAAATAGATGATATGTTTAGATCAATAATCTTAAGGATGAAAATATGTCATCAATCAAAAGGTTTGTGGATTGTACACTTACCAAAATCAATTTCGAATTTTTTCAAGCACAAATTAAATACAAAATTTGTTATATATTCATAAATCGTTTTTTTAGTTCTCAATTAATTCTCGATTCAGTAACTAAAAATATAGCAAGTCCGATGTCAAACTATTTTCAGTTTTTTTGTTTAGCGTTTACAGTTTGAGTTGAAGCTAAAACCCGATCAACTCTGGATGTAAAAGCTATTCATTACGTTTCGAACTTAGTCAACGTACATACTTGAGAGTGTATCGAGCGCATATAAGGCTGGTTTCCCATTTCATTTCTGCTGAGGAAAATATCATCTCCATTCGAGTCTAATCTTTTTTCAAGAAGGATATTGAAATTATTTCAGTAATAATAAAATTGAATTCACATACAACATTTGAGCGAATTTTACATGCAAAAGTTTTTGCGTGTACTACCTGACTATATGCTATGCTATTTCTATAGTTAGGGTAGCTCTTTAAATTGCTATGACTATATATTGCTCTCATTTGCTCGTTTACTGACTGCTGGCGTGCAGTCCTTTATAGGAACGTTGGTTTGTCTACAGCCGTAACTCACCATAGGCTAAGGACACTCCCGCAACCAATGTCCTAACTTTTCACATCTATAGCATGGCTCTTTTTTCTTACGCCAATAATTTCTTATAATGGGTGATGAATTCTGCTTTGGGGTAGTTCCAGAGGAGTTTGACTTATCTCTTGGCCCTTACGCTTGTTGAAACTCAATTTGTGTACATTCCGAATTCTTGCCCTGTTGGCTGGGTGTGCATCTTGGGTTTTACTTTTTATTTTTCATTGGGTGGGCTGATTTTCCTTCTGTCGTTGCCCACTCTTCAGTGGAGTATTAGCTAAAGTGGTTGCTGAATGGTAATTACTGCTAATTGGAGCTAACACTGGTGTTGGGTGGAGACGCTGTAGATCATCGTCGAAATTCAGGGGAGAGTTAATAGGAGTCTTATTTAATCTAGGGATGATCTCACGAGTGTAAGCTGTAATAGGGAAAAGGGATTCATCAGGAGCTGGAGGGGGTTTGTCTGCTTTATCCTGTGCTCTGTGGGTGTTTTCTTTCTTACCTGGCCAATGTAAATCTGCAAAGTTATGCAAGTGTTCTCTGTGGGGTCGCTGCTGATAGCTAGGATGAAGGTCCTGGTATGCTCGTTTCTGTTCTCCGTGATATGTCGTAGTAGTGTTTGTAGGAATCGTACTGCTTAAAATCATAGGGTTAGGGAAGCTTTCCTCCGTCGGTAAACATGCGCAGCAATGCTGTACATATGAAAGAGCACACAGCAGATGGTAAAGGTGATGGCAATTGTAACTAACGCTATTTAATATTTTTTTACCCTCCGAGCGCGAGATACATATTTTTGGCTCACTTTTGCGAGCGCGAAATAGTACATTCTGGCTCACTTTTGCGCGGGCCAGAATGTATTATTTCGAGCTCGCAAAAGTAAACCAAAAATACGTATTTCTCGTCTCTCGAGTTAAAAAATAGTATATGCACCACGAGCAAGACGGGGATTTATGTACCTCGTGTGAATTTTGCGCCCTCGTTTCGCTCGTGCGAAAAACTCACACTTGGGCCAAAATCCCCTATTTCGCGACCTTAGTTCATAATATACTATAATAAAAGAAAGCTTGCTTAATATGGAATTGCTAAAAGGATTATTACTAAAATGGCGAGATGCTGGAAGGATAGGAGCTGCTAGGGTATTCACACACTGAGAGAAAATTTATGACAATAGAGCATTTAGTTTACGTGTCCAAAGTTAGTTAGTAATATCCTATGCTTTCATAACAGCGCCATATACTCTTACGAGATTCATGCTATCCAAAAACGGTTTGTTTACATGCTTTGATAACTCCCCACTCTAATATCCTTCGATAGCTGGCGCTGTATCCTCTCATGAGACGTGACGGGAGTAAACGTAGCTTGTCCACTATTCTTTCTTTACTGCTAACTATGACATTCTTCTATCGCTCAAGTCGCCTCCTCTTTCGGGTGGCGCCGCGAGCAAACACGGCTGGTCACGTTGCGTAAATCTTTTTTTTCTTTTCTTTTTTTTATGAGGGAAGAGACATTATAAATATAATCTGTTAAACTTTGTAACTATCAATAATTAATTTTTAACTTAAAATTTAATTATCTTAAGCAGCTGGGGGGCAGATGAGCATGTACGATTTTACGCCAGAGATGTTTCGAAGTAGCGTTGGTATAGTGCGTAACATTCGCTCTTTTTCTTTTGAGTACGTGTGTTCAACTCTCGGCTAGGGTAACTTTTTTTTAATTTTTTTTTTTGTTTCTTTTAACATTTTTTATTTCTTTTTATATTTATTTTTTTTAGATTTTGTATTTTTTTAATAATTTTAAAATTTGATTTTTCACGAGTACGCTCGTTTTTTTCAATAAAAATTTTTTTAAAATAAATTATTCTTTATAGGTAGTAATTACCAATATTAATAAATAAATAATAGTGATGTTTATTTTGTAATTGTATAGTTTAATTTATTTATAATTTAGTTTATAAAATTTACAAGAAATTACAATAAATAAATAAAACTTAGGTATTGTTATTTATGTTATAATATATATTATATATTGAAGTATGTTTATAAAGACTAAATTGAACTATAGTATTGTAAACATCACTATTATTTATTTATTAATTTTTTAAATTATTTTCTATATGAAATAATTTATTTAGAAATATTAATAAAAAAAACGAGCATACTTCAAGTAAATTATGAAAAAATAGATTTTAAAATTAATAAAAAAATAGAAAATAAAAAAAATAGAAAATAAAAAAAATATTAATGAAAAAATGTAATAAAAACTATTGAAATAATAAAAAAAAAGTTTAAAAAAAGTAATTCTAACCAAGACATGAACTCACGTATTCAAGGAAAAACGCAAACGTTACGCACTAGATTGACGCTACTTCGAAATATCTCTGGCGTGAAATCGTACATGCTCATCTGCCCCCAGCTATTTAAAATAATTAAATTTTAAGTTAAAAATTAATTAATGATAGCTACAAAATTTAACAGATCATATTTATAACGTATCTCCCTTCATAAAAAAAGAAAAGAAAAGAAATAAAAGATTCACGTCAGAAAATACGTTAACAAAATTTGCGACATGATTTTGGATATAGATCAGCCGTGTTTGTTCGCGTCGCCACCCAAAAGAGGAGTCGACTTGAGCAATAGAAGAAAGTCATAGTTAGCAGTAAAGAAAGAATAGTGGACAAGCCACGTTTACTCCCTTCACGTCCCATGAGAGAATACAGCGCTAGCTATCGAAAGATATTAGAGTGGGGAGTTACTAAAGCATGCGAACAAACAGTTTTTGGATAGCATAAACCTCGTAAGAGTAGATGGCGCTGTTATAAAAGCATAGGATATTACTTACTAACTTTGGATACGTAAACTAAATGCTCTATTGGCATGAATTTTCTCTCAGCTTTGTCTGAAGAAAACAAGTTTTGAAAAACTAATTTTCTCAGTGCAGTTTTAATTTAAGAGAATTTTGAAAATTTTCATGCAAATTTTTATTTTTCATTTATCTTCTTTCTTAGCGTGGTTACGATTAGAAATTTCGTTGTCATCGTTCTTTTAAAGTACAAATTTATAATTAAATATTAATGTTAGACAATTTTTTTATATTTAAACCACATTTAAATAAATATAAAAAAATTAATGAAACTTAAAGAGCTCTATGAGAAAGCATTCCACTAAAGCACTTGGCAGCGTTTTGTTGATTATTTCATATATGAAATAATTTATTTAAAAATATTCATTAAAAAAACGAGCATACTTAATATACTTGTCAAAAAATAGATTTTAAAATTAATAAAAAATAGAAAATATAAAAAATATAAATAAAAAATGTACTGAAAACTATTGAAATAATAAAGAAAAAGTTTAAAAAAGTGGTTCTCACCAAGAGTTGAACTTGCGCACTCAAAAGGAATAGCGCGAACGTTACGCACTAGACCAACGCTACTTCGAAACATCTTTAGCGTAAAATCGTACATGCTCATCTGCCTCCCAGCTGTTTAAAATAATTAAATTTTAAGTTGAAAATTAATTATTAATAGTTAAAAAGTTTAACAGATTATTTTTGATAATGTCTCTTTCTTCATAAAATAAGAAAAGAAAAAAAAGATTCACGCAACGAAAATACGTTAACGAAATTTGCAACATGATTTTGAATGTAGACCAGCCGTGTTTGCCCGCGTCGCCACCCAAAAGAGGAGGCGACTCGACTAAAGAGAGAATACGGCGCGAGCAAACAAAGGATATGAGAGTGAGCAGTCATCGAAGTATACCACGCGAGTCATCAGTGAATGCCGTTCATACTTTATTTACTTTCCATACCATCTTTTTTAGCATAAATTTAATCCAACACTGATAAAGCTTCTCATCCCTACTGCTAAAGCTCAGGTGATAGTTAGATGATAATCAAATGATAATCAGGTGATAATCAACTGAAAATCATGCCAAAACGTCAGCTGATTATCAAAAACCGTCCTGCGTGAATTGTGATTGTGTTGGACTAAGAAGCTTGCAATGAAAACAATATAGTTTTCCAGTATTTGGAGAAAAACATAGCCACGATCGTTTAATAGATTCTCCATTTTTAAAGTTTCTCTCAAACATAGACACCTTACATTTTCGCTTCACCTTACTTCCATCTTTTTGTACAAATCATTTTAATTCTATTATTTCAGCGTTATTATTTTGTACTTTACAGCTACCTGTAGAGATCCAATAATCTACGTTTATACATAAATTGCTAGGCCACTTGGAAATATCGAATTCATTATTTATATTTTTCGCACCATAAAAAACATCGTTTTCTTCCTGACTAATAATTTCATTCGTTGAACTATTCGTGTTGGTATCTTTTTGATCATTAATTAAGATATTTTTTTCTTGAAACGTATTGCCCTTAAAATATATTACATACATTAAATTAAAAATTTAAAATATATAAAATATTAATATAAAAAACTTTTGCTTATCTGATAGAGAATGTCTGCAGGTAGGTCCCATGCGTGTCCTATAATTATTGGGCCAATATTCGGTTTATATGACCCAATTATCAAATTCAGAAAAAAACCGGATGTTTTGTTTTCTCATTTACCTCCCTTATACTTCGCCTACTCTCTCTCTCTCTCTCTCTCTCTCTCTCTCTCTCTCTCTCTCTCTCTCTCTCTCTCTCTCTCTCTCTCTCTCTCTCTCTCTCTCTCTCTCTCTCTCTCTCTCTCTCTCTCTCTCTCTCTCTCTCTCTCTCTCTCTCTCTCTCTCTCTCTCTCTCTCTCTCTCTCTCTCTCTCTCTCTCTCTCTCTCTCTCTCTCTCTCTCTCTCTCTCTCTCTCTCTCTCTCTCTCTCTCTCTCTCTCTCTCTCTCTCTCTCTCTCTCTCTCTCTCTCTCTCTCTCTCTCTCTCTCTCTCTCTCTCTCTCTCTCTCTCTCTCTCTCTCTCTCTCTCTCTCTCTCTCTCTCTCTCTCTCTCTCTCTCTCTCTCTCTCTCTCTCTCTCTCTCTCTCTCTCTCTCTCTCTCTCTCTCTCTCTCTCTCCTCTCTCCCTCCCTCCCTCCCCTCCCTCCCTCCCTCCCTCCCTCCTCCCTCCCTCCCTCTCTCTCTCTCTCTCTCTCTCTCTCTCTCTCTCTCTCTCTCTCTCTCTCTCTCTCTCTCTCTCTCTCTCTCTCTCTCTCTCTCTCTCTCTCTCTCTCTCTCTCTCTCTCTCTCTCTCTCTCTCTCTCTCTCTCTCTCTCTCTCTCTCTCTCTCTCTCTCTCTCTCTCTCTCTCTCTCTCTCTCTCTCTCTCTCTCTCTCTCTCTCTCTGAGAGAAAAGATTCGAAAGGAAAACCAGCAGAAGAGTGCTCGCGTGCAGTAGCCACTGAGGACATTGTTTCGGCCCCGACGCAGCTTTTAGACTCTCCGTTGCCTAACCAGGGATCTCAAAAGAGAAGCGCAGCTTCTCCACTTCACTCTCTTGAGCCGTCACCAAGAAGACGTTGTCGTTCAGAGTCAGGCTCCTCCTTCTCATCTGTGAATAGTAGTGTACTGGGCGTTAACTTGAGTCAGATTGCTGCCTCCAGTCCCTCTCGATTGGCTCCTCTAGCTTCTGAGACTAATCTCATTTCTCTTAATCAACTGGTCGATATGTCACCACCTGAATATTTTGTGGCTTTTGCAGCTGATTGCAACAGTAAATTTGATAAGCAATTTGAGATGACTTATCAGCTGCTACAAAAGACAGGTTAACTGTTAGAAACCAATAATAATCTTGTAGCTGAAGTTAGTGCTCTTAGGACTGAATTGGGGGAGGTTAAACTTTCTTTTTCGGATCTGGAGAAGCGTTATGACGCTCTGTCTGATCGCCTAGATAACCATGTTGTCCTGTGTACATCATCTGGAGTCTCATTATTGCGTGACTCGTATGAGATTCTTTTTTCGGGTATATCGACTAGTGTCTCGTTGGGCAACAGAGAGATAATCGGGATCATTTTTAAGGCTATGGGGCTCGATTTTGGTACTAAATTTCTTGTTGATACTCGTGAGTGGCTGCCTGTTGCCACGGTAGATTCTGAAATACCTGAATGTTCTCGAACGCATAAATTTAGATCTTTTGTTGGTCGCTTTACATCAGATGCAGTTCGTGACTGCATTATAGAGGCGTCACCTAAACTGCGAGGATTTTCTTCTTTTAAATTGTTTGGTGTGGGTGGAAATGAGAATATATTTGCTCGTCCTATATGGCCTAAACCAGTATATACACTGCTTAAA
Organism: Anastatus disparis; assembly: GCA_017163975.1. NCBI lineage: Eukaryota > Metazoa > Arthropoda > Insecta > Hymenoptera > Eupelmidae > Anastatus > Anastatus disparis. Next base: position 1,308,642 of record JAFFSR010000370.1, on the reverse strand, counting down.
AAGGCTTTAGCTGTATATGAAAAACTCAACTATCAACGCCCGATAGTACGCAACTTAACGGTCTGCATGCGTCCGTATAAGAAAGGTGAGTTAATTCCTATTACTGATGAGTCACAATTGGCCTCTCTTAAGCCAGTTGAAACGAAAAAATGAGGACTCCATGGCTCTCTTGCGGTGAGCTCACTCACCTCTTTAAATGCATCAGTAAACCGCTGTTCTAACAGCACATGTTCTAAATTAAGTCCAAATTCTTCCATTTTATCTCCGCACTGCATTTCTGGTAATAGTCACAATTCCTCAATCCATTATAATTCTGATTTTCCACATAACCTTGTTATTTCACATGCCAATGTCAATAGAATTAGGACTCATTTCTCAGTTATTGAAAATCACATTACGTTGAATACAACTGATATTTTTGCAGTTACTGAAACATTCTTAACAGAGCTCGATGATAGCTCCGTGATCTCTATAGATCACTACAACTTCTTTAGGTTAGATAGAATGGGCAAATCAGGTGGTGGAGTAGGGTTTCATGCTCGTGATTTTCTTAAGGTCAATATTTTAGCACAATCAGACCCGGTCTTTAATAACACTGCAGAGTATATTATAGCTGAGATATCTTTTGGCATGGAAAAACTTTTATTTGCAGTGGTTTACTTACGTCCAAAGGCGATTTTTCCTAAGGAATTTCTTAATTTACTTTCTACATATCTACCTTCTTATAAAAATGTTGTCATAACTGGTGATTTTAATATTAATTTGTTAACTAATAGCTACTCTGCTGACACTTTTCGCTCAGCTATTGATTCGTTGGCTCTTTATGTGGTTCCATCTGAACCCACTCATCACACTTTAACTTCTGATTATTCTTCCCATACATGAATTGATTTATTCATCATCAATGATGACAGCTCTCTGTTATCGTATAGCAAAACATCAGCACCTTTTATTGCAGGTCATGATCTTATTTCAATCACATTTAGAGCATATAAACCACCAAATACAACGAGAAAAATTTTCTATAGAAACTTTTCTAATTTAAATCGTGTTAGCTTAAATGAAAATATTTCACGTAATCTCTTACTAAAATCGCAAGTGAGCCATGCGACTTCTGGTTCAAAAAATGAACTCATTAATGGTCTGGTAAATGATTTGTCTTCTGTCCTTGTTTCGTCGTTCGATAAATGTGTACCTCTTAAATCTCGTAATCTGATGATTAAGAAAAAACCCTGGGTAACTTCTGATATTCGTGCTAAAATGAAGGATCGTGATAGAGCATATCGTTCAGCTGTTCGCTCTGGTTCCATGTTATCTTTAGCTCACTATCGAAGACTTCGTGGTGAGGTCTCTAATGCCCTTGACACGGCTAAAAACGAATACATATCTAATCGATTGTCTACCTCGTTGAACTCTTCAAATAGATGGATAACACTACGTAAAATTGGGCTCTCTAGTAAGATTCTTCCCTCACCACTACAGTATTTCTCATCTAAAACACTTCTGACTCATTGTACGTCGGTCTCGTCATCATCAACGGCTCTCTCAGACAGCGAGATTAATGAAGTTCTTGCTGTACCAATACGCAACGACCTACCTGTCTTTGAGTTCGCAGAGGTTGACTGCTCTGTGACTGACTCTTTTTTACGTCTTGCTTCATCTAAAGCAGTAGGCCCTGATGATCTTGTGACTGATATGTTGAAAATCTCTCAGGATTCTTTATCTCCACACCTAAACTCAATTGTGAACCTGTCTTTGTCATCTGGTATATTTCCCGATGCTTGGAAAAGAGCATTTCTTCTGCCGTTGGCTAAGTCAAATAAAATTGACTCTCCCTCTCAGACACGACCTATTGCTAAGATTTGTGAAATTTCTAAGGTTCTCGAAAGGGTTGTTCATTCACAAATGTATGCTCATATAGAAAGAAATGACCTGCTTGATTCTCTCCAGACAGGTTTTCGAAGGTCAAATAGCACTCAGACAGCACTCTTAAAGCTTTTGGAAGATGTCCGTCTTGCGATTGACAAGAGAATGATAACTGTACTACTCTTATTTGACTTTTCAAAAGCCTTCGACACAGTACCTCATTTGCGTCTTCTTCACAAAATTCGTTCTCTTAATTCCTCAGATACGGTTATACGCTGGTTTGCGTCTTATTTAAGGAATAGATACTACTCTGTTCCTGATCTAGAGAACCACATTGGGGATTGGATCACGTGTTCGGCTGGCGTGCCACAGGGTAGTGTTCTTGGTCCATTATTGTTCTCAATATCCATCAATGATCTTTCTTTGAGCCTGAATAAGGCTAAACATATTCTTTTTGCTGACGATCTCCAGCTTTATCACTCGTTTCCACCGGCAAATTTGGAGAAGGAGATTGACCTCGTGAACCATGAGGTTGCTGCTGTGGTCAAGTGGGCAAATGACAATGAACTCACTTTGAATCCTACCAAGATGCAGGCTATGTTCTTGGGCAGTGAACAATTTATGGCTGGAATTGATCGACTGTCATGCCCACCTATTCTTCTAAATGGCGTGTCCATTCCTTACACAGATATCGTTAAAAACTTGGGAGTCTGGATTACCAGTACATTAAACTGGAACAGACAAGTTAACTCGATAGTTGGTCGAATCTTTGGTACTCTGCAGTCTCTTAAGTTTCATAGACATGCATTATCCAGAAAGGTTAGGAAGGAACTGGTTGAGGCGTTAATCTTCCCGATTCTTGACTACTGTTGTGTGGTTTATGATGATCTTCCTCAAATTCTGAATCTTAAACTTCATCGTGCGCTTAATGCGTGTGTCAGATTCGTATTCGGTAATATTGGGAGACAGGATAGGGTCACTCCTTTTCGCCTTGAACTTGGTTGGATATCGGTTAAAAATAGGCGGCTCTACTTTAAAATGGCACTAGCCCATGCTATTGTGTCTTATCAAAATCCACCATATTTAGCTTCCAAGTTCCTCCGTGCAAACATAGATACAGAGGTTAGGTCATCAAATAGACTTCCTGCGAGAATGCTCATTTGCCCGGTTGTACGCACTGCTGCGATGTTAAATTCTTTTGTCTCCATAGCATCTAACTTCATAAATAATAATGTCAATCTATTTCCTGGTTTTGGAGCTGGGTTGACCTGGGTTGTTAAAACGAGACTAATGAGCAAGTTCCTTAATGATGAGCGCACTGAGTGGCATGGCACGTTGGATGCTTGAAGAGCGTTGTCTATGTATACAAGCTATGCTCTACTAAAGTTTTAAAATGTAGTCCTTAATGGTTGCTTTTTGTGCTCATACGAAAGTGACAATGGTAAAAATGTTACATAGATTTATTGTTGACCTTTATTTCAAATTTAATTACTTTACTTTCATCTTTATGTGATAAACTTAATTGTCTACTTATAATAGTAATCTAATTATAGAATAATTTCTATTTTGGTTTATATCGAGTCATATAAAATAAATATCTAATATGCTTATCTTATAATCTTTTACATATTGTGTATATAATTTGTAATTACGTATGGGCCATACGGGGTTGAACCCCATGGCCTGAAATAAAAGTATCAATCAATCAATCTCTCTCTCTCTCTCTCTCTCTCTCTCTCTCTCTCTCTCTCTTACCTGAGCTTGAATATGTATTTAGCACACATAACCACACTGTGCTGTTGAGCCTTATTTCTTACCTGCTATGTATTGCTTGGTGGTGTACTAATGCATGCGTCATGAATTAATAATGAAAGTTTAATGTAATTAGTGGGTCTACCTATATTTGCGTTTTTAGTAAGGGGATTCACTAGAAGATAGAAAATAAAAATTTTTTAACAAAAACAAACAATTTAAAAAATTTTTAATAAATAAAAACCGACTTTAAAAGTATCGAATAAAAACAAAATTTTTTACAAAAAATAAGATTTTAAAAACATTGCACTAAAAAATGACAAATGAAAAATTTTTAACAAAAAAAACCGACTTCAAAAAATGCACTGAAAAGTAACAAATAATTTATTATCTTTAGAAATCACACAAATAATTGGTAAAATACAATTTTAGAAGTCGGCGTCTAATTCTAAATCTGTGGTGCGTAAGCAGAACGACTTAGTCCATTTTTTCAAAATTAACGTTCACATTCATTGTTCAAAAATAACGTTTACATTTATTGTTAAAAAATAACGTTTACATTCATTGAGGAATTAGATGCCGATTTCTAAAATTGTAAAATACCAATTATTTGTATGATTTCTAAAGATAATAAATTATTTGTTACTTTTCAGTGCATTTTTTGAAGTCGGTTTTTTTTTTGTTACAAATTTTTTTGTACAAATGATTTCAATTCTATTATTTCAGCGTTATTATTTTGTACTTTACAGCTACCTGTAGAGATCCAATAATCTACATTTATACATGAATTGCTAGGCCACTTGGAAATATCAAATTCATTATTTATATTTTTCGCACCATAAAAAACATCGTTTTCTTCCTGACTAATAATTTCATTCGTTGAACTATTCGTGTTGGTATCTTTTTGATCATTAATTAAGATATTTTTTTCTTGAAACGTATTGCCCTTAAAATATATTACATACATTAAATTAAAAATTCAAAATATATAAAATATTAATAATCTTGAATTACAAAAATTCTATTTAGGAGAAAAAAAATTTTTAAATAATGTAGGATTATTTACTTACATTTGGCTTAGAATGCTCATTTTTAATTGTGGCGGGAAATCTCGTCAGATTGTTTGTGTTTGTTTCAGTATTTTTTTCGTAAAAAATATTTTTTCTTGAATCGGATGATCCTTAAAATTTTTATGTTTAATTGTATTATAAAATAAATAATATATCAGGAAATCTACATGAGAAAAAATATTGGTTCGAAATTTATTTACATTTGACTCGGAATTCTCATTTGCAGAAGTGGTATGAAGATTTGTTGTAGAGAAAAAATCTGTCAATTTATGAGTCTTAGATAGTAATATTTCATCTTTTCGCTGTACTTCTTTTTTCTCTTTCAATTTTTCAAACCCTGATTTGTACATTCGTTTTCCCTTATGTCGATCATTTGATCGATCATTCATTTTTATTAGATACTATTTTACTATACCTGATAAAGGGAAATAGTATTCAATTTCTGAAATTTAAACTGACTATAGAACGTGCGAAAATAGGAAATTGTACGAAAATGAAATTATAGAAAATGATTTAAAAAGCTTCTTACGTTACCTTGTAAAAAATAACTCGATCATGAAAGGTTAACTTTACTTAAGTATTATTGTTTGTTTAGTTTTTTATAATTATAATCTTCTTACATATATAAAATGCACAATTATTATCACTAAGACTGTTAATTGGAAAACCTAATTGAAATCTTACAGCTCACAACAATCTTAAGTTTTTATATCAGAACACAATACAAGACAAAATATATTTTCTGCTGCAGAAATTTATTTTCTATGCCATATACAACAAATGAATAGCTGACCCAGTCGATACGTCACCTGAAGTCGGTAAGTTAGTTAAGCAACCTTTAATATACCTGCTAATTCAAATTAAACCTAAAAATCATTGCACGGATTGTTTAATGTACCTACTTTTATATTTTCGTTATAAAAAGTTTGTATTCTATTGCCACAAAAATTTCTGTCATTATTTAATTTAACTAATAACTTATTTAATTATTATTTAATTTACAAAATATATAATAATATGTAATAAATTGTCTAATTATTTTTCTTATAAGCTTAAATTAGTAGTAAAAAAATAAATGATGTTTCAATTATACTGGTTAAAAATTATATATCTTTTAATTAAGTACTAAAATTTTTTTCACTGGTGGGGGCCTATTTTGGTGCGGGCCCATAGGCCAGTGCCTAGTATGCCTAGTCTATAATCCGGCACTGATGCTGTACCACATATTTTTTCATTTATACTTGTATTTGTCTCTTTTTCAATAATTATAATTAAAAAAAATAAAAGCAATAAAGTTTTTAAACGTGGGTATACAAAAATGAGTAAATATCAATTATTTAAACATTATATATATATATATATATATATATATATATATATATATATATATATATATATATATATATTTTATTGAATAAATTATTGAATTATTAAATAAACGAAAATTAAAGTATTTATATCTCCTAAATATTAGATTACAACACAATATAAATTTTTTGAATACAATCATAAAATTAAACAAAAATACTTGTAAAAAAATATATCAATATATTTTTATTTCAGTTTATTTTTTTGTCTCTTATTAGAGTACTCAACGCTTCTGTTGACAATTGAATCATCGCATTTCTTTCTTCTTCAGTTAAATTTTTATACCTCTTGTTTTGCTGTAAATAGTCATCGTAAATACCTAGCAAATAATCGATAGTTAAATATAGTGTAGAGTTCAGTGGAGTAGTGGCTAAGGCGCGCGACTCGTATTCCCGTTGGCGCGGGATCGATTCCCCGTCTGGTCGCTTTTTCGCTGTCGCTGCCATGGGCTGACACCACGTTAAATAATACGTCAAATTATGTTGTTTTAAAAATGAATTTCTGTGTTAAAAAGGGCAGTAATGCCCGTAGATATAATAAAAAAAAAAAAAAAAAAAAAAAAATAGATATTTTCTCATATGAATTAAATATGTATATGAGTAATATTTAATACATACTTAAATACAAATTTGACTTGCGAGGTGAGCACAATTTAGTGTCATTTATCCCAGGAATCTTTCTTCTTGTTTTTTTAATATCGAGACAACGCTGTGTCAGTTCCTTTTTTGTCCAAATATAATCACCTAAATCTCGCAAGAAGGATGTATGTTTTTTTACTCTTGATATACTGAATGACTTTTTTCCAGCTTTTATGCCTATACCAAGATACACCTAACAAGTAAAATAATAAAATTATAAATAGTTTGAATGAAATAAATAATGCAACAGCATTTTATTTAACAATGAACAGAATTATTTCTTATTAATCAGAAACCGGTTTGAATCGATCACTTTCAACAGAAATACTATAATCATACCTTATTATCTTCGATCTCTTCATATCGCTCGTGCACATCTTTAACTTCTGATGTCATATCATACCCCTTTTTTATAAACATTGTAAAGCTTATTTTTATATATAAACAAATGTTGGCATTTAGTAACATCAATTTCTGCAAAAATTTTTTTATATATAATTAAGATTCAACATAAAAAACCAAACTAAAAAAGAGCTAAAACAAGAAGTAGATATCATAAGATTACCTTCATTATCTAAAGTTTCTTGGACCGGTGATTCATTCCTCTGTAATGTTTCATTATTCCTTCGAGCATATACTACTGGAGGAAGCCTCCGAATGGCAGCAAGCGTTACAAGGCGAAGAGAGAGAAAGCCTCTATTTTGGTACGTGCTGTCTCTCTCTAGCCTGATTTGATTGGCTGCTTCTGTTCCCCACTGAGAAAGTGAGAGAGAGATAGCACGTACCAAAATAGAGGCTTTTTCTCTCTTCGCCTTGTAACGCAGTTAATAGCTGGGAGGCTTCCTCCAGTAGTATATGCTCGAAGCATTATTCTGCCGTTGACATTTTGATGATCGAGAACGATTTTGTCTTTGTGAAGGAGCTTGACTTGGAGATCGTGAGTAAACTTGACTTGGTGATCGTTTATAAACTTGACTTGGTGATCGTGAGTAAACTTGACTTGGTGATCGTGAATAAACTTGACTTGGTGATCGTGAATAAACTTGACTTGGTGATCGTAAAAGATCTTGACTTGGTGATCGTGAATGGACTTGTCTTGGTGATCGTGAACGAACTCGGCCTACTGATCGTAAACAATATTTTGATGTGGATTGAGAATCATTTGGTCCTAATGGTTGGGAAGATATTTGACTTGGGAATTGTGAACGAACTATATTTTTAAATCGTGAATAAACTTTATTTGGTGATCCTGAACAAACTTTACTTATAGATCTTGAACGAGATTGCCTTGGCGATCGTGAACGAGTTTTACTTGGTGGTGGTGAATGGGCTTGACTTCGTGATCGCAAATGATCTTGGGATTTAGATTAAGAATCCACATTTAACAATTTCAAAGAGTTTTGTTCTTTGTTAGGAAATTGAGATGAATAAACTAGCGATAATTTTGAATTATTGAACATCAACGATGATGCTAATCTAGGCTGCTGTATTTGTGAAGAGACATGGGATTCTGGTTTACTTTGTCCAGTATATTTTGAACTTCTAAAATTTTAGCAATAAATTAAATTGATAATAATTCATTCAGTTATTATGTTAATATTGAAAATTAAACTTTCGAAACTGCACTAAAATGTGTTGACGTTTGAGGTGAAGTTAATGAGAGATTGTGTTGCGTCTGTAGTCCTTCTTTTATAAATGTAGAATATTGCGTTCTATTGATTGAATTAGCAAAGCTTTTTCGCGCTGTTTAATTCTTTGAAAATCTGAAAAAAGTTTATATTTATATTGAGACAATGATTATCATAATATTTTTGAAATATTTATTTCAATGTAACTTTGTTTATTATGGAGGAACTAGTAGGAATAAATAATATAAACAAAATTTTTAGAATTCCACCGTATTTCGTTATCAAAATTTTGGCCGGATAAACTTGGAATTTGAGAATATTTAATATATTTTACGTACATAAACCCTATATTGTATAGTCTTATTAAAAAGGTATGTACCTCACACCCCACGGCGGTTAGAAAAGGCCTAAAAAATATAAAAATGCCGAGTCTACTGTATTTTGCATTAAAAATAATTACAAATTCGAGATAATGTTCTACTTCATACAAGGAATATGACCCTGTTTTCCTCGAAATACCATAATCATATTTATGCTGCTAGTAACATATTTTCAACAGATCTTATCATATTAAGGTTGATGGAAAAGTTATAATATATAGAATATTTCTTTATATCCGCATTGTTATCAATGTATATAAAATATAACAAAATAATATCAATTCTTTATATTAAAATCAATTTCATTTTAATTTTTACTCCCTCACAAAAATATTTTTCGAATAAGGGGACGAATTCTAATAAAACAAAATATAAAAAGTAGGTATGTTTTTTCTGTAAAGTAAGAGGTATATGATCTACTTTTATCTAACGAAGATTTGAAAATGCGTATATAGCAAAGTTGGCTGGTAAAAGGATAAAGAAAAGAAGAAAAAAGAGAATCAAATAAGTTTGTAAGAAGAAGAAAAACAAAAAGGAACTCAATAGACGAAAGATGAAAATATAAGAATAAAAAAGTAAGCAACAAAACAAGGTGGTTAACGAAAAAATGGAAAAAGGAAAAATAAAGAAGAACATAGTAAAACAGGCTTTGCTCTAAAAAGAGAAAACAAGAAAGTAGAGATAGAAAAATATATAAAACAAAATTAAAGAGTGAAAGATGTAGTTATGAAAACATTGTAAATATATACAAAAACGAAAAATTAATTAAAGAGGTATACGATTCGGAACCTAAGGAAAGTAAGAAGAAACGATGAAGGAGAAAAGAAAATGGAAAGTTACTGAACTATACATAGAAAATGATTAAAAGTAGAAAGAATGTATAAAAGGGAGAATGGATAAAAAATATTCTTTTGTAACATAAAATAATGAATGATCTAGGAGAAGAAATATGGTCGAGTTTTGAAAAACCAGACTGCATAGGTATTATGGTGACATAGATGGAAGAAAGCAAATCGGAAAAGGTACTAAGACGGCAGTAGTATATGGACTGGTATAGCGAGACATATCGATTTTTTTGCACCTGTCTCTCTCCCCCATTGTTTCGCTCCCCCTGTCTCGACCCCTTGTCTCGCTCCCCTTTATATTTCTGGCAGGTATAAAGGGGTTGTGTAATCGTGAATTGATTTGACCCACATTCCCCTCGCTTACCTGTCAGGGTGTTCTGGTGAATAAGGTGTCCTCTCTCCCGCACCTGTCTGAGGGTGATGTAGCTTCTATGGTGACCTTGAAACCCGAAATGATTTGCACCTTCTGTCTTTTTTCTTCACAGGCTTAAGTATAGTATATATGTATGTGTGTATGTATATATTTTTTAATGTGAGTAAAATTATAAAAATTCTATGAATTAAATAAATAATTAATAAAAAACATTTAACATTTAATTATAATAGATTAAATGAATGGATAGAGAAAATTAATAGTAGTTAAAAATAATTAAATTTTAAAATAAGCTCTCAAATATTATAAATATATTTATTAAAATATATATTATTAAAAATTAAGGAAATGGGTAAAAAAATAGAATAGAATAAAAGTAAATACGTTTTAATTTTTATTGATTACCTTAACATACATATGTAGTCGTACTTTATTTTATTGTCAATAAGGCTTTTTTTTCGGTTTTTGATTTAAGTACATTTTATTGTATATCTTCATATACTTCTTTTGATCTTGACGGATATGGTCTCTTCCTGTCGAGTAAAGTTTTCCTCAATCCCTTTCTATTCATTATATTAGTATAGTCTTGTTGTGAGATGATATTCAGAAAGCCTTCTTCGCCGTATGGAAAAGCGAGAAGGTCTCTATCTGATTGTATTGTACAAGGTTCTTTCCGGGCGATTTGGACCGATTTCACGCGCCAGGCGTAATTTATCACATTCTGCCTCAGCGCCTTGCCCATCATAGGAGAACAGTGTATTTCAGCGCTGAAAAGTAAAAAAAAGAAATTAAATATAATTTCAATTTAAAATTTTTATTATTTAAAAGTAAAATTTTTTAAATAAAATAAAACAGGAAAAGAATTATTATTATTTTAAGAAAAAACTATTTGAAAATTGATTATTTTAAAAACAAAAATATGTTAACTGTTACATTATGATTATTGATAAAAAATTATCAAAATATTTTATTTTTTTAATAAAATAATTTAAAAAAAAATAATATATGAATATATATTTAAAAGTTTTACTCACTATCCTATTATCCTCGATTCCAGCTTTGTTAATTCCAATATTTTTTCGTATAGAACTCCTTGTCCGATGTTCTCGTTGTAATTATCATCATTCGCTGGTTTCGGCACGGGGGTCACATAGTTGAAAAATTCTTCACTTGACAATTTAAACACCGGCGTTTTCATAATTACAGCGTTTATACTGAGGATCAGTCGCGCCCAGTAAAACACGAGTATTTTATCTGTATACACTTGGTGTAAATTTGTCTTATAAGCTGCAAATTCCAAATCTCTTTTACACCGAGATATGTTGATTCCCACTGAACCCAATTTTTGCATATTAACGAACGAGGTCATCAGCGTTATTTCTCGTTCTCTTGAAAATTTATGAAAAACCTCATCATTGAGAGCTGCTCGTTGTTTTCTATCTTCTGATAAGAGAACGACCACTTCGTTTGGCTTGCGCTTCCTGTACGCACTCTTTCGTCCAGCTGTTGATTGAGGTATTTCATGTATTACCTCTATCTCTGCTGTCTCGTCATTTTTATTTTTTTCAGCACTGACACTAACACTTTCTGCGCATTCTCTTTGATTATTTAATGCGGCTGTATTTTCTTTTTCGATACTCATTTCTAATTGATTTTTTGCTCGTTGCACTTCTGCTTCATCCACTCTTTCTTCAATTAGTTGATCTAACCACGACATTACACTTTTTGCGCATTCTCTTTGATTATTTAATGCGGCTGTATTTTCTTTTTCAATACTCATTTCTAATTGATTTTTTGCTCGTTGCACTTCTACTTCATCCACTCTTTCTTCAATTAGTTGATCTAACCACGACATATCCGCAGATATTTGTATTTCAAAATTCATTTTTTAAAAAAATTGTTTTTTAAACTGTAACTTTTTAATTTTTATAATACCACGGGAAAACAAAAGAAAACGTTGTGTATAACTCGGTTCTCTAAAATAAAATGAAAATATTTGAAGAAGTCAAAGCGCAGAAAAGTAGTTTTCTTCTAGTTTTGTAAGATGGACATAGAAATCGAGAAAACGTGGACATTTCATGTGATATAGAAAATTTTAGAACAAAATCATCAGGTCCAAGTGAAAGGTACCAAGAAAAAATTAAAGAAAAAACATTTAATAGGTTTTACTGCAAGAGAATGCACTTAAGAAAAGATAGAAGAAAGTAATCGACATGTATACTCTGCAGGGGTGTTAAAGGGACAAAAAAAGGGGACGTCCGGTGGTATAGCGATGAGTAGATTAGTAGGCATCATGTTTAGACGTGCACTGACACTACCAACCAGATGTTTTTTTTATAGTAGTTGCCTTTCGGAAAAGATATTTTTGGAGTCGCAAGGCAACAGGTAAACATCCGTTATGTATTTCGACCATTTCTATACGTATAATATTGTTTTCCTTTTTTGCCCGATGACCGATTTTCTTTTAAAATTTTTCTTGCAGCTTGTTCGTAGACAATATTTTTTTTAGACGCGTAATATTGTTTTTCCTTGTTCCCTAAAAATCGATCTTTCCTTTCAGGAAAAGCAGTATATAAATAAATGGCGAAACTATTATTGCCACAGATAGTATTTTGTCTTAGTGACGAATAGAAGTATAAATTTTAAGTGTTAAGTGATTTTATTGAGAGAGAAATCATGAGGAATATTGATGAAAATGAATTTCGTAAAATTATATTTCGGATTGTTGATTATTTAATTAACGCGAGATTGTGTTACGTTATACAGCGTAAATGCGATTCTGCATGGCGCCTGAAAGTACAGCGTATGTCTATTTTACAGTTGAAAAAAAAAATTTGGTTGTATATTATCGTGTGTGTCATTGCGCATGATTGCGCGATTGTTTAATATGATTTTTAAAGAAAACGATCTTGCTGTAATAGCAGCAGGGGAATACGTAATATCGAAAAATCTACATGATGCCTACGTACTCCAGGGTCTGATAAACGAATATAACGAGAAACGTTGTAAGTATAAAAAAATGTTTAAATTACTAATTTTATTAAACTTCTTACCGAATATATATAATTTTTGTAGCAATTTCAAAATGAAAATTTTTATACATTTCCTTTTTTTTTTAAAAAAAAATGATAGACATTTTTGTATATAACTTTAAATATTACTATTAAGAGCAGGTCGTATATCTCTGTCCTCTTCTAATCAAAGAATTAATTTTTATGCAAAAATTAATAATTGTAGCAAAAAATGAGGAGATAGCCCCATCTTGTATAATAAAAAGCAAGATTTTCTTTGATGAGGAAAAATTATTTTTATCGATTTGTTTTGAAGAAAACCTTGAAAAACTTAAAAAATAGAGGTTAGGGTGGACAATTCAGTTTTTCAAGGTTTTCTTAAAAACGAAGCGATAAAAATAATTTTTCCTCATAAAAAAAAATCTTGCTTTTAATTATACGAGATGGGGCTTTCTTCTTATTTTTTGCTAAAATTATTAATTTTTGTGAAAAAATCAATTTTTTTATTAGAAAAGGACAGATATACTCGACCTCCTCTCAAATGATTTCCTGGTCTTATATTTTATATAACACGATTTTGAGTTGTAAATACTTAAAATATTATATTTTAAGGAATGTAAAATATCGTGATTACAGTTTTCAAAAAAAAATTTTTTTTCTAATCCATAAGTTTTTAAAATATCTCTTTGTTACAATCTTCGATTTCAAATTTATGTTGAGTCGATTATAAAGATATTTCGAGAAATTTTTGAATAAAAAGATTAGATTAGATTAGATATTGTTTATTTTGTATTATAATTACAAAAAAGCGTGAAAAATTACAAATAAAGTTGAAAAAATACATAAAAATACTTTAAATAGCCTTGTACATATAAAATCAAAATAGTACAGTATGATATCACAGTCATAAAACATAATAGAGATAGTAATACTGTAATAGTAAGTCAATAAATTAAATAAAAGCGATATCACAGATAACACGAATAAATACATGCAAAAAGTATAAATAATATAGTTAAAAATCAGTCTCAATATCTATCAGTCAAAATAATTACATAAAATCAAGCGTGTAAAGAGCGCAGTCGAAATATCAGCAGTATACAGTAAGTTAAAATCACAGCAAGTTGAATGTACAGTAATATACAAGTCAATCTGATAAAAATATAATCATTCACTCTATGCACACACATCCTACATACACGCCAATAAATACAATCATGCCTTAAATCTATAAAGGGTACATCACATAATAAATTAACACATATAATATAGTCCGAAAATAATACTGTTTAATCGAGGTCGAGTAAAAACCTCCTCAGAGCGGCTTTAAACCTGCCGATTGATGGAAGATTTTTAATATCAGCAGGTAGGGAGTTCCAAAAATGCGCACCTTGAACTTGAAAGGAATTTCTTCCAGTCTCAGTGCGCATGAAGGGCACCGCAAGATCTTTAATCTCACCCCTAGTGGTCGCTCTGGGTATATATCTAGTGAAGAGACCCACTAGATATTCGGGAGTATTCATACGTACGATTTTGTACATAAGTACAGCCTGTGATTACAAATCTGTGAAACTGTAATGTTGGTAGCTACTTATAAATCATATATCCTATTATATCATCTTAACGGCATGTCGGAGCTGCAGCAAGTGAGTTTTGCTATTTTTATTTTATCAATATCTTTTTAAATTCATAAATCAAACAAATATAATGACTTGTCCGCACTAAAGCTGTATTAGTACAATAATTTTTGTTAAAATAAAAAATCTTTTGGACTTGTTATTTTTTTATGAGCTTTGATTGGAAATTAGATATTAAACTCGACAAACCTAACCTTAAAATACGATACATTGAAAGTTTTTATTGTAACTTTGTATGTATAATATTTTGGTGGATTTCTTGGGTTGTCCGCACTAGAGTTTAATCTTACAAATTTTTTCTTTGTAGTAAAAAAACTCGATTAAACGCATCGTTTATTCATAAATTAGGATTGGAAATATTATTAGAAGGCGGACAGCTTCGTCATGCTCTTAACCACTATTATTATCAAAACCAATAGCTTACATTTTTCATATTAGAATAATTTTGTCTAATTTTACTAATTTTTCATGCGAATACTTTTTAAAAATAAAAACTATTTTTTAAATAATTTAAAATATCATTTAATAAACATTAAGATGTATTAAAATTATTATTTTTATTGTATATAATAATAAATCATTGATGCTTATAAGTTGAAATTGAAAATTATGCAACGTGTATATATATATATATATATATATATATATATATATATATATAATTAATATATGATTCATTTTTACAGCTCTTGAAATATTACTAGCTAGTAGTAGTAGTAGCGAGAGCGAGAGCGAGAGCGATGACAGCAATGCAAGCGATGTGGAAACATTATTTGAACAATCAGTCAACAATCCCGATTTGCCGAGTACATCTAGAAATACCGTTCGACGGCGTTTGTTTTACAATAACAATGAAGTAACTCGTAACGAAGAAGAAGAAGAAAGTGTGCGAATTGTACATGATAATGAGATGATTATAGATAGCGATGCTGAAACAGTCATCAACGATCGAATCGTCCCGCAAGAACGGATACAAGAGGAATTCGGAAGAGATTTCGAATCAGGATCCGAGGACTTCGAGTTTGATGATGAAGAGCCGAACCCAGAAATAATTAGGCAGGGTGGTCAATTGACGCGTGCGGTGATAAACAATTATCCCGAGCCATTCAGTGCGGTTATAAGAAGTCTAAACCATAATGGCCCGGAAAATGCATCAGAGTCAGCAACAAACGCGCCAGGCCGTTCGGAAAACCATGAAGAACGGTTTGCTACTTTACACAGCTTTTATACGCAAACGGCACCATTAAGAGAGAGAGAATTTCACATAGCGAATGGCTCGCGTATGAGTTATCACTTTTTTGATGGAGGAGTATTAGATCGGCGTCTTAATGAATGTAAGTTTTCTTTATTATTATTATTATTATTATTATTATTATTATTATTATTATTATTATTATTATTGGTATTGTTGTTATTATAATAGTATTGTTAATATATTTATTCTTTTATTTATTTTATTAACATTATCTTTATTCTTATTTTATTATTATTATTTTTAAAATATTTTTTATTTTAATCTAAAGTGATTCGGAGGGAAGAAAACGGAACTGACAGCGTATCGAATTTGAATTCAACGACTCTGCAAATTTATGCCCAGAGAATTAGGCCCGTTCGACGGGCACAAGAATTGCGTTGGTTCCATACAATGTCTGAGGATCTTACATCAGCATTGTATACAGATTCGACCAGCGATTTAACCGATCTACTAGATCGGGTACACGATAGTTTCAATGGGCCTTCGGAAGAATAAAAAATTTGAAAACATTGTCTCATTTGTAAAGTTCGATATATAATGAAAAAAATACCAATAATAATAATAATGATGTTTTTTTAATGTTAAAGTATAATAATGATAATAATAATTTTGTTAAATAAAAAATTTTTTAATCAAAATTTTAAATAAATAAAGAAAATATTTTAAAACAATTTTCGAATTATTTATATAATATCATCCTAAATTTTTCATAGCATCATCATCATCCTTCGTAGAAGGATCAAGCGCACTGGAAAACCTTTCCACGCATCTACCTGCTACCCCTCCTCCTACTGATGCTGCTGCTGTTGCTGGTGGTGTTGAAAGCGAAGAAGAAGAAGAAGAAGAAGAAGAAGAAGAAGAAGAAGAGTGGGGAGACGAAAATGCATCGAAGGGAGAGATCGAGCCCGAGTCTATTTCCAATAGCTACGACAGTCATGAACGTAGTGACGACACTGAGAGGGATTTTCATACCTACTCAAGCGGGAATTTAGACAGGTATGAGAATGCGAGTGAGAGAGAATCGAGTGTGAATGAGGCTGGTAATATTCAAATAGGTCTCGGTAGAGGCGCTAGTGCGGGAGAATTTTCGATAAGACCACCAGGCGTAAGATTTCGTATTAATCAAAGAGGTAATCATTGTATCAGAAAATTCCAATTAAATGCAACAAGATTAATTCTTAGCATGCAACCCCCTGCGGAAAATTTTAATCCAATTGTATGGTTAGAATTGATTATGCGGGATATACATGCATATTTAATATCATTAGGGGAAGAAAATGACTTAATAGGAATCAGTGTAAAAAGTATTCGCTTTAGCCATGGTCCGGCCGGAATGTCGCTAAGACCGATTATTGATTTTAATTACGACGATTTATGGGAACTTATATCTAATTTAACTCAGAGCAACGAAAATTTTGAGATAGACGAAAGTTTTGTTATAGAGGCAACGTATGTTAATTTACCACGAGGTACCGGTCAAAAAAATAAATTAAATATAAACATACTGCATAAAAAGTCAATAGTTTTTATACAAAATAAAGACAATTTGTGTTTGCCGCGAGCATTAGTAGTTGGAGAGATGTATATAAATTATAAAAATAACGATTCTAACGATATGAAAAAGCAGTGGTCGTTCATTCGCGATGGCCGCAGAACTTTGCAAAAAGAGTACGCTTTGCAGTTGATAAAAGATGCAGAATTGAATATTCCGACGGAAGGGTGGGGGTTTCGTGAAATAGATAAATTTCAGAAATACTATAGTAGACTTGGCATTGCTATACAAGTATATGATAAGAGTAATTTCGGAAGTGGGGAACCACCATTCTTTAACGGTCGCGCATCAATTGTCCAATCCAAAAATAATGTGAATTTACAAGGTGTCATAAATTTATATTATGATTCTGATGAACGTCATTATCATACTATTTTAAATATAACCGGAGCAGCGGGTAAAAGATTTTTCTGTGAATATTGTAATAAATGTTACAGATATATTGACCAACATAGGTGTTCAAATACATGCCCAAACTGTTTTCTATCCCCATCATGTGAAAAAGAAAATGGTATTATCTTGAAATGTAATGAATGCAATAGAACTTTTTTCAATAACGCTTGCTACAAAAATCACCAAACAAATGGAAACTACAAGGTGAAAAATAAAAAAATTTGCGAACTTATTAAAATTTGCCAAGTTTGTAATAAAGTTATTCACGTTCATAGGGGCAAGCACGAATGTGGGGTAAATTGGTGTAAGCTTTTTCGCGGAAAACATTCTGTTAACGAGTTATGTTATATGCGCCCTCTAGCCGCGAATGACGATGCAGACAATGTTCAAAAAAATACAAAGAAAACTCTGTTTGTATTTTACGATTTAGAAACACAACAAGATAGAGAGTACAGAAGTCACACCAGCACGCGATTGCACGTTCCCAACCTCTACGTTGTACAGCAAACGTGTGATGATTGTTTGCAGAATGATGATTATTCTCAAAGATGCGATACTTGTGGTATTCGCGAGCATGTTTTTCAAACAAACCCAATTAAGCAATTTTTAGATATGTATATACGCGATAGAACAGATTTGAAGCAAATTATATGCATTGCACACAATGCTGGTGGTTTTGACGCACAATTTATGCTGAAAGAGTTAGTAGAAAAATATAGTCAAACATCACCCCTGGTGATTCTTAACGGACAAAATATAATTATGCTACAATGCGGAAGAACAAAATTCATCGATAGTTTAAATTATTTCCATATGAAATTAAGCGCATTAACGGAAACATTCGGCTTACCGGCTAGCGCGAAAAAGGGCTACTTTTCTCATCTGTTTAATACTGTAGGGAATGAAAATTATGTAGGTCCACTTCCAGATTCGCATTTTTACGCGCCTGATTCCATGTCGCATGAGGAAAGAGAGAAATTATTCACGTGGTACAATTCCGAAACTTTGAGTGGACGCGTATTTGATTTTAAAAACGAAATTGTAGAATATTGTCGCATGGACGTTGAAATTTTAAGACGCGGATGTTTGGCCTTTAGAAAAATTTTCTTAAACGTAGGACAAATCTGTCCGTTTACGAGTGCGACTACTATCGCAAGCGCATGTTCTCTCGTTTATAGAAAGAATTTCTTACTACCCAAAACCATTGGCATTATACCTCCTGCAGGCTATCGTCGTGCTGATAAACATTCTCAGAAGTCAATTGAATGGTTATTAGCCTGTGAAAGAGAAATTGGTCATGAAATGATTCATGCTGGTAGAACGAGAGAATTTATCTTGCCTGAAGGTTTCCTCGTAGACGGATTTTTACCTCCTGCATCGGGAAATCAGGATGAAAAGGGTATAGTTTTCGAATATGAAGGTTGTTACACGCATGGTTGTCCCCAATGTTTTAATAAAAATCGGGATACGCGCATCGCTTTTGGACGTACGTTTAACGAAGTTTATGAAAATACCTTAGTAAAAATAAATAATATTCGACAACATGGATACGAGGTTCGTTGTATATGGGAATGCGAATTCGATAAAATTAAACTTGAAAATCCGGAAATTACTGAATACGTGCGTAATCATCCTGTAATGAGTAGAATAACGTTAAACCCACGAGAAGCATTTTTCGGCGGAAGAACAGAAAATATAATTCCGTATTATAAAATTAAAGAGGGTGAGAAAATTAAATACACAGATATATGCTCCTTGTATCCTTACGTTTGCAAACGTGGACGATATCCCGTTGGACATCCAAAAATTTACATTGGAAATGAGTGTCGTGAACTAACTGGAGAAAATAATAATGATTTGCAACGTGTTGAGGGACTGGTCAAGTGTAAAGTCTTACCACCGCGAAATCTGTACTTACCTTTATTACCCGTTAAAATGCACGGTCGTTTGTTATTTGCTCTTTGTCGATCTTGTTGCGAAGAAATGCGAGGAAGCGACTGTAATCACGAAAATGTTGGTGAACGAGAATTTACGGGTACTTGGGTAGCCGACGAATTACGTAAAGCTGTCGAACTTGGCTACCGTATAACGAAAATATACGTTATATGGAAATACGAAATGACACGCTTTAACGGTATTAACGGGGGTCTTTTTGCTGGATACGTAAATACGTTTTTGAAAATAAAACAAGAAGCAAGCGGATGGCCCGCCTGGTGTGTAAATGACGACGATGAGAAATTGCGGTACTTGGATAAGTATGAAAAAAACGAAGGTATTCGATTAGATCGCGAGAAAATAGAAAAAAATGCTGGTCTAAGAGCTGTAGCAAAACTTTGTTTAAATTCTTTTTGGGGAAAGTTTGGACAACGCAGCAACTTAAAACAAACGGAAATCGTGAAATCGCGCGAAAATCTCTTGCGATTATCAACCTCTCCTGACAAAGAAGTTCTAAGTATTTTACCTGTAAACGACGATATTTTATACGTTCATTGGCAGCTTAAAGAAGAAGCCGTTGAAGCATCATCCAATACAAATGTGGTAATAGCAACATTCACAACTGCGCAAGCCAGGCTAGAATTGTACAAACACATGGAAAAGCTTGATAGACGTACTCTGTACTGTGATACCGATTCGTGTATTTTTGTAAAAAAGGACGATTCAGATGAATACGTGCCAGCCTTGGGAAACTTATTGGGTGATATGACGGATGAATTAAGATCTTACGGTCCTGGTACTTACATAGATACCGTGATGTCTGCAGCACCAAAGTTTTACGCTTATCGTGCTGTGACACCGTCAGGAAATACTTATGAATGTTGCAAGGTTAGGGGAATAACTCTAAATTTCAAAAATTCATTAAAAATAAATTTTGATAGTATTAAAACGCTCATAGACGAGGTATTTGCGAGAAAGCTTAGAGAAGAGAATGAGAAAGAGACGAATGAAAACGAAATACGATTGAATTTTAAATCTATACGACGCACACCTTATCACGAGGTCATAACAAGAGAAGAATTCAAAACCTGTAGCGTTGTTTTGAAAAAAAGACGATATGTTTCCTTATCGCTTTCTCTTCCTTTTGGTTACAAGAGTGAATAAACAAAATATGAATGATAAAAAATAATAAAAAAATTCCATGAAATCTATTTTATTTTAGAAAACAATTATCAATAATTCATAAACGCTAACAATACGCTAACACCCCGCGCGGTGATAAGCTTATACTTTTTTTATTTAGCTAATTAACGCGGAAAATAAGCTTATCCCCGCACACGTGTTGAATAAGCAAATAAAAAACACGTGTGCCCGCGCCGCCGCCGCCGCCCCCTCCCTACATCACAACTACTTAACTTGAAAAAAAGAAATAAAATAAAGAGGGGTTTCAACATCAAAGTATAAAACTTATGCCTCCTGTATTCAGTATTCGAAATGGATACACGATGGAAACATCCCTTTACGTGTATAATTTCGGGGCCTACTATGTGTGGGAAAACTGTTTTTGTAAAGCGATTTCTCTGTAATTTGCCACAAATGTGCGATGTGAATTTTGATCGTATTCTCTTTTATTACGCCGAGTGGCAAGAAGCATACCGTAGCGAGTTTAAAGTAGGTGGTAATCAACGCATCGAATTTCGAGAAGGCTTACCGCAAGCTACAGACTATTCCAATGACAATGATAAGAGAAAATTACTCATACTCGACGATCTGATGCGCGAATCATCGAATAATACAGTACTTGATTTATTCACAAAAGGTTGTCATCATAAAAATATCAGTGTAATTTTCATCACGCAAAATATTTTTCATAGGGGGCCAAATCAGCGCGATTTATCGTTGAATTCAAATTATATTGTGTTGTTCAAAAATCCGAGAGATCGCGCGCAAATACAATTTCTCGCTCGACAAGTTTACCCTGAGGATCCAAAGTTCTTGCAAGAAGCCTACATCGATGCCTGTAGTACGCCATTTAGCTATCTTTTATTGGATTTGAAACAAGATACTCCAGATGAGTTTCGCTTTCGCACCGACATATTTCCCGACAAGTTGCTCTATGCTTACGTGCCTAAATTTTCATCGAGATTCAGGTGAGCATGAAGAAATAAAAAGAAAGAAGCATCCGTAGCGGAGAAGCAGTCTTCAAATAGCGATGGCTGAGACAACATCAATGGCCCCATCTGAAACAAAAAGAAAACCAGAAGGAGGAGGAAAGAGAAAAAGTTCCATCAAGTCTAGCACCTGCTGTACGCCTGGGAAATTATATTCAAAAAAGCACGTTGCACTTTTAAATGCTCTGAGCCACGCTGATAGTCAACAGCGCTCAGCTTTGATTCGTACAGCCGATAAAAATCTCATAAAGTGTATTTGCGAGTGTGCACTCAATGTATTGCAAGGTGTTGTAAAATTAAAAACTCATGAACAAAACCGTTTAAAAAAACACAAAACTATATTAAGAAAACTAGTAAAAAGTGGAAGAAAAACAGCTGGTGGTGCTGGTGCTTGGAAAGCTAAAAAACGTACTATAATTCAGAGTGGTGGTTCTTTTTTACCACTTTTATTGGCTCCGCTGATAAGTACAATTTTTTCCAAATTTTTAGGAAACAAAAATTAATTTTCTTTCAAGGCAAAACAAAAAATTATGGAACGCGCTCGAAAAATGGTCGTTGTCCCCGAAAAAACTCTGGAACAAATACAAGGTTTTTCGCAGCAGCAGCAGCAGCAGGGAGGAGCTGTGCCTATAATTAATTCTTCGACAAATAGCACAACTGAAAATATTGAAAAAACTATACAGACACCTGGTGATAATTTAACACGGCTTGATTCGGAAATGTATAAAATTATTCATTCTAAAAGTTTTAGCAGTGAGCGAGAAAAGTGTAAAAATTATTTGCAAGTTTTGAGGCGTTATTTATTTTTCAAAGATAACGAACGTATGGATGATGGTGAAATTGGTCGAGATATTGACGAAATCGAAGCTACACTGACACCTCTAACAGAAAAAAATACTCGATAACGTGCCTAAAATTTATGCTAGAAAAGCACGACTTCTACTAAAACATTTGCGAACTTTTGAGCCAGATCGATTAAAATGGGATAGTACTGGAAGCGTTATCGTAGATGGAAAACTTATACCACGGTCTAATATAGCAGAATTGCTTAACGATGTTTTGCAAAAGAAAAAGAAAAAGATCGAGGATGATGACGAAGCGCCTATTGGTAGATTTGAATTTGCAAAGTTTATCGGGAGTTCAGAAACGCCTAATGATCTGATCGGAAACACGGAAATTCTAAAAATTGCTAATAGGCTATCGTCTCCTTTAAATACTGCTAAACGAAAAATGTTATCACCAGTATTTACTCCACCCGTAACGAGACATGCTGCTAAGAAAAAGTGGCTCAAAGCGGACCTATGAAGAGAATGTCTTTGGAAAATCAGTATTACGACCCTTCGCACGAAGCAGGTTATGCAGGAGCGCGAAATTTAATACGTGTAAATATAAAGGGTAAATCATTGAAAAACAGAGAAAAAGAACAAAAACGAATACACGACTGGTTGAATAATCAAGATGCTTATACTCTCCACCGTCCTGTAAGAAAAAAATTTCCTAGATTACACTATAACGTAACTAACGTGGATGACGTTTGGGAAGCAGATTTGTGTCAGCTAACAAGTCTTAAAAAAGAAAATGACGGTTATTCGTATTTACTAGTAGTCATTGACGTGCTCAGTAAGTATGCATGGGTAGAACCACTGAGGGATAAAACAGCGCATACTGTATCAGCTGCATTAGAGAAGATTCTTAAGCGAGCCAATGGCCGTACACCTGTTTACTTACAAACTGACAAAGGTAAAGAATTTGTTGGTGCAGGTTTGCAAAATACTCTTAAAAAATATGACATACAGTTTAGAGCGGCAAGAAATCCGGACATTAAGGCGGCAGTGGTAGAACGTCTTAATCGAACTCTCAAAGAACGTGTTTGGAGATATTTCACACATCGCAATACACATAGGTACATCGATGTAATACGAAAGATAGTTTATGCATACAACAATACAGTACATTCAGGTATAAAGATGAAACCTTCAGAGGTTAATTTATATAACGCAGCTGAGGTACGAGCGAATTTACAGAGGCGCGCTCTTCAGCAAAGAAAAAATCAAAGGCAAATAAAAGACCGTAAATACGAGGTTGGTGACTACGTGAGGATCAGTCGCTCTAAGGGAACCTTTGCGAAAGGATTCGAGAAGAATTATAGCGAGGAAGTATTTAAAGTTAAACGCTTTTCTATCAGGCAAAATCTTTATACCTACGAGTTACAAGATTTACAAGGAGAGGACATTGACGGTTTCTTTTATACAGAAGAATTGGTTCCTGTAGGATCACAACGACTACTGGAAGATCAAAATTTTAAAATTGAACGAGTTCTTCGGACCAAAGGAAGCGGAAATAAAAAACAGCTATTTGTAAAGTGGAAAGGATATCCGGATAAATTTAATTCTTGGATAAAATCATCGGACGTTGAAAGAATTTAAAAATAATGGATAATCTAGATGATTTTTATTTAGTACTACCGAGTAACAGTAGTATGCGCTATTTTCCCGACAATACGACTACTTGTTTTACCACTTATTTATGTCGTGAAATTATCGGTAACTGGCAGGTCGGTATAGCCGAAATACACATACCCTGTACTATTATGCATATTCAAGAACCTGAAGCTTATTATACTTTCAAATTAGGAAGTGCTAAGCTCAAAGTTTCGAAAAATAATGGGTTTTGTAATTTCCCTCATGGCGTATACAGTAGCATTGAACAACTTGCGGAAGAAATAAATAAAGTACACGAGGTGCGTGAACATCAGAAGCTTGAACCGACTGAATTTCAGAAAGGTTATTACACCTTAAAAAGGATTTGCATTTGCGAAGAGCCGCACTACACGACTTTCAACGAAAAAATTCGTCGTATTTTTGGTTTTGAAGATATTGTCCACAGAGAAACAGGAACTTTTGTCACTTCGAACTCAGGAACAAGTATAAATGTGGGCAATAGACCAGCTAGTTTAGCACGGGCCATACCCGATCAGCTCTACGTTTACACAGACATATGCGAACCTTATGCAGTTGGTGATACGGAAACGGCACTCTTACGCATTGTAGCCCTGGAAAATTCAAAGTACAAATTCGGATCAACCGTCGTCAAACAGTTTGCACCGATTCAATGCATACCTCTACTACATCATACCTTTCGAAATATTGTTATCGATATAAGAGATCAGCATGGGCGTAAAATACCATTTGAGTATGGAACGCTGACGGTTACGCTTCATTTCAAGCGTAGTCGTTAAATACGTAGCGATATGAGTTATTATATTCATTACTACGACGAGCAGGCTGGTGGTGGTGGAAGCGGTATTAAAAACGTTTACTCTGGTTCAACGTTTCAAAGAGGCTCTGGAATTGGTAGCTTTCTCGGAGGATTATTCAGAAAAATTGTGCCATATCTTGCCAGTGGGGCCAAGGCAGTAGGCAAAGAAGCCGTCCGAACAGGCTTGAACGTGCTAGACGACGTGACGAATAAGAGAGCGAATTTTAAAGAGTCTCTCAACACGCGTGCTCGAGAGTCGGGTCGAAATTTAAAAAGAAAAGCAGCTAATAAAATTTCCGATATTATGAAAGGTAGTGGATATAAAGCTGTTACTGCTAAGCGCAAACGACAGTCAACGCGAGCTAGTGTTCCCGCACACAACGCATCGAGCAAGAAAAGAAAGACAAAGAGAAAGACAAATAAGCGTGGTATAGGCAAGAAAAAGAAAACATTAAGGCGAAAGAAGAAGAAAGTATTGAGAAGTGTATCTGACATTTTTGGACCTAAATAAATCATTGAAAAAAATGGCTTTTCTACACGCGTGCAGTGGTGAAGGTACGAAGAGCGAACTAGATATTTTTACTCTTCCCCCGACGCAAACTTCAATTGAAAGCAGTTCTTTTCTCTACTACAAACCTGTATCATCTCTCAGCAATAAAAGCGATTCACCTTTAGAATTTTTGATTCCTGGTTCGACCGAGCATTACATCGATCTAGCGCATACAATGTTGCAAGTAAGCGTGGAAATTACACCCGTGGGAACCGACGCGACGCCGAGAATGCAAAAGTTGCTCCTATTAACAATTTTTTACATTCGTTGTTCGAGCAAACGGACATCTTTTTCAATTCAAAGCTAGTTTCACCCCCAAACAACGCCTATACTTACAGAGCTTACATAGAAACGCTCTTAAATTACGCTTCTCCTGCCTTAACATCACACCTCACCTCCGCACTTTGGTATGCGGACACAACAGGATGTATGGATGCATCACCAGCAATTGCTACCGGAACAGTTGGGGCCAATGTCGGTTCTCGGAATCGTCAATACTTTACAGCTGGCGGTAAAGTTGTCGATATGATTGGCCACCTCCATTGCGATGTATTTAATCAAGGTAAATTTTTGGTAAACGGTGTTGAGATGCGAGTGAGACTCGTTCGTAGCAAGGACGCGTTTTGTTTGATGGATTTCACCGATGACGGAGAATTTTCAGTGCGCATCAGAGAAGCGACGCTAATCGTCCGTCGAGCTAAAATAAGTCCAGCCATACTATTGGCTCATGCTAATGCTTTGAACAAAACTACTGCAAAATACCCAATAACAAGAGTGGAAGTGAAATCATTCACTTTACATAGCGGAATTTTAGGAGATACTCTTGATAATGTTATATTGGGCCAGTTGCCAAAAAGGATCATCATAGGTTTTGTGAGTAACCGAGCCTTCAACGGCAATCGTCAATTGAATCCTTTCAACTTTCAACATTATTCTATCAATTTTCTCTCTCTTTACGTCTATGGAGTACAAATACCAAGCAAATTCCTACAGCCAAAATACACAGGAAATAATAAACTCTATGTAGACGCTTATCACACGCTATTCTCCGGTACTGGTATACATTTTCTCAACGAGGGTATCGATGTTAGCCGAACCTCTTATCCAGAAGGTTACTGTCTCTTTGCATTCGACTTGACGCCTGATTTGTCGGCTCATTTTTCATCACATTGGAATCTTGTGCGCTCGGGTGCTCTGCGCATTGAAGTTCGCTTTGAGCAGGCTCTTAGGGAAACAATAAATTGCATCGTTTACGCCGAATTCGATAACGTGCTAGAAATCGATTCAAACAGACAAATTATTACGGATTTTAATGCCTAAGGTGGAAGGGGTGGAGAAAATAATGGAAGAAACATTATAAGACCATTCTTTTCATTTCTCATTGCTCTAGTTGCTTCTTACACTCAGTCGTAGTAGTACACACGAGCTCGCGTTTTCACCACGATGGATTACGAAATAGATATTCAAGGCTTAAGAGATAAAGATAATAAATTTTTACCCAAAGAAGTGGCAGTAGTTTCTCTGCAAGAACAAGTAATCGGTCATTGGATAATAGCACCACCCTACAAATTTGATAATTTACCAGTAGATATAAAAACTAGTAACGATTACGTGTCGTCACGTCTACACGGTTTACAGTGGTTCGATGGTGACGTTATTCTACGCAAATTAAGGTATCATTTTTACAACATAGCGAGAAAAGCTGTAAGAATTTACGTCAGAGGTGCTGAAAAGGCTAGATACATAGAATCTATTATGGCACGTAACGTTATAAATATAGAGGATTACACCACCACAGGCTTTACCGACTTACAAAGACAGTTTCCTTCCCAGAAAATATGCTGTTTTCACGCTTGCCAAGAAAACCTCTATAAAAAGGAGTACTGTGCCATGCAGAGATCACATCTGTTGAGAGAGTGGCTTTATTCACTACTCCCTCAAGAATCTCAACAAAATCTGCCTAAAAGAAGTTGTGAACTATTCTATGACTCTCTTCAAAAACTTGCTTACAAGAAAAATAGCATCGTAAGATTTGGATCACGTGTGACTTTTACGGGAATCGACGAAGTAGACGATGACGACGACGACGATAGAACCATAGAATACGCGAGTGATGATGATCAGAATTGTAGTTTAACACAGGAAAATAATACAAATGAACACCAGTCAGATAATGAGGGCCCTGGAAGGGCTGAAAGCCAAAACAATTGGCGTATACGCAGCAGATCGAATTCCGAATGTAATGATAACACCGGTCGCTGTTGTGTGTAATACCGATGATCATACCAAACCTGGTACGCATTGGGTGGCCATGTATATCGATAAAAATGGATACGGAACGTATTTCGATAGTTACGGTTTCCCACCAGTCTCAAAATACCATCTTGAAAGACTCAGAAGAAACTGTAAAGTTTTTCGATGGAGCACCAAGAAACTGCAAAGCATCGATTCGACGTGTTGCGGCCAGTATACTATTATGTTTCTATATTATATGTGTAGCGGTGCTAGTTTACGCGCGTTTTGTAGCTTCTTTTCAAATAACACGAAAAAAAATGATAAAATAGCTGAAAATTTTTATAAAAGAATTTTAAATAAAATTAAACGCAAAAGATGTAAGCGGGCGAATACATTCGCCGGAGAACGTTCTCGAGGTTCAGGCCTTTATAATCAAACATGTACTTCTAGGTTAAGATATTAAGATAATCATAATAATATTCATAATTTTACTCCAA
Organism: Anastatus disparis; assembly: GCA_017163975.1. Lineage (NCBI taxonomy): Eukaryota > Metazoa > Arthropoda > Insecta > Hymenoptera > Eupelmidae > Anastatus > Anastatus disparis. The sequence continues at coordinate 1,280,228 of JAFFSR010000370.1, read as the reverse complement.
AATATTGTAATCAAACGTGTGTTTTATATTTAACTGTAATCAATGTCAATTTTGAAATTTATATGTGAATAAATCTTCTTTTGTGTGCATAAAAATTAATTTGTAATTATTTACTTACCTTTACTCCACCCTCCCATCCTACCTATAATAATTTTTTTCTACGTAGTTTGTACTTATATATATATTTGTATTGTACACCTGGTCTACAGACCAGGTGTTATTATTCTATTATAAAATTTATCCACCCCTAATAATATTTCTTTTTATTTAATTTGTATATATATATTTTGTATTGCACACCTAATATACAGACCAGGTGTTACTACCCTATTATAAAAGTATATACCGCCCTCTACATTCTGATTTGTCATATGCGCAGTAGGGTAAAATGTTCTTTTTAAATTTCAGTACAAAATCAACTTCGGATAGAGCAACACATAAAAATGGCTCCTTGTGAATTACGCGATCCGGTAAAACCAGAATTGCCAAACCTTTTATTATCTACTACCTATGCGCTCAATAAGTCAAACTCAAAGAGAATTTGTGTCGGTCTTGAATATAGCGGCGGATACTATCACGAAGTTATTAAACTAGTTTCATCAGGTGGCTCGCACAAAAGTATCTCTCTTGATCGCCGTAGCTGGGATTTTCTCAAAGATCAATTTGACGCCATTACAGCTTATTTTCATAATTCTTATTCTTTTTATCAAGATTTCGGAAGACCGACTAAATTGTTTCTAACCAATCATGATTTAAATTTCACCACATCATACGGCACCAAATCTATCAGCATTGACGAAAGACCTCACCCAAACGAGATACACGTCTCCGAGGAAGAAGAAGAGACTCCAGGACAATCGCTCTGCAAAAAGAGAAAGACTTTCAATCATCCATCAGGTATAGTCATGCAACAGTCAACATTCGAAGGTCTTCGTCAACAAAGTGTCTTGGTAGATCTTCTTCTCAACGATTTAAGCGAGTGTGTCGGTAAGGTCAACCGTACTACTGATCACATACAAGACTTTTTAAAAAATAAACTTGGACAAGAAGGACTGGACAACGCAAAAGTAATTCTTAGCGACTACAAATTATTTAAACAATACTATTCTATTCTCAATACCGAATTAGAAGGTTACGTCACAGAAAATATGGTAGATGATACGGATCATTATAAAAGCTTATATTTAAAATTTGTTTTATCTGAAATATCCGCATTTAGTTTACCGATGATTGTAAAAGATTTGAGGGATGTAATGATTCCTGTATAAAAATATATATTAATATTAATAAATTGCTTTAATTGTGTAAATGACTTGTTTTTTTTTAACTATAAAAGCAACCACCCTTCCCAATAATCCTTCATTTATTTTATAACGATTGCTCGAAATAGACATGGGGCAATGCACAGGTAAGATCGCTTCATTACGTTCTACAGACAGTGCTATAGAAAGAGAAAAATATAAGGAACATTATAAAAAAGAAACAGTAAAATTTGAACGTTCACAAAGACATAATAAAAAAAATAACACAAATGAAAATATTCATTTAAATAATAACTTTTTACAATAAATAATCTGTCTCTTATCATATCTGCATATCACGCGTTTAACACTATGGGTCAAAATAGTTCCAACACCGCCAAAACACCTTTAGTACAAGGTGACGATAAGAAAAAGAAGGAAAATCAATCATCATCAACCTGGAAACATTATTCTGATAAATTCTCAACAAACACTTATTCTATTCCTGAAAGAAAAGGATACAAAAAATTTTAATTTAAAAAAAATTCCTATACTTACATACGGTCCTTTTTAGGACCAACAAAAGTTTATACGTAAGAAATAACAATCAATAGATAAAAAATACTATATAACATTCAGACCTTTAGTATTATAAAATATATTTTTTATATTAATATTTTTTCATAACAATGTTATATGATTTTTTAATTACTTATTTATTTAATTTTTATAATGTTACTCACATTAAAAAATATACACATACGCACATACTATACTTACGGCTGTGAAAAAAAAAGAAAATGCAAATCATTAAGGGTTTCAAGGTCACCATAGAAACTATAACACCCTCAGACAGGTGCGGGAAAGAGGACACCTTATTCACCCACGCAGGTGGGGGGAAAGTGGGTCAAATCAATTCACGACTACACCACCACACCTGCCAGACATGTAAAGGGGAGCGAGACAAGGGGTCGAGACAGGGGAAGCGAAACAATGAGGGAGAGAGACAGGTGCAAAAAATCGATATGTCTCGCTATACCAGTCCATATACTACTGACGGCTAGAGGAGTTTAATCTGAAAATAAGTCATGCAAGGAGTGAGCATAAAAAATACAGATTAAGAGCAGGTCGAGTATATTTGTCTTTTTCTAATCAAAAAATTGATTTTTTTACAAAAACTAATAATTTTAGCAAAAAATGAAGAGAAAGCCCCATCTTGTATAAGAAAAAGCAAAATTTTCTTTGATAAGAAAGAATTAATTTTATTGCTTCGTTTTAAAAAAAAACCTTGAAAAACTTAAAACATAGAGGTTAGGGTAAACAATTTGGTTTTTCAAGGTTTCTTTAAAAACGAAGCAACAGTATTAATTCTTTCTTATCGAAGAGAATTTTTATTTTTTTTAAATGATATGCAGCTTCTTCTTCATTTTTTACTAAAGTTAGTAGTTTTTACAAAAAATTAATTCTTTAATTAGAAAAGGACGGAGAAACATGACCTCCTCTTAAAGGAGTTAATAATCTTAGGATCCAAAAAGTACTTTAAAGCAAAGATTGCAGAAGACATAAATTGAAATTCAGGTGATTATACAAATGGAAAAAAACAGGAGTGGCAGTCGTGGGACTAGCTGACAGAAGCTATGCTTCCTCTATATATATGTAAACTAGGAAGCAGTGCCGGATTATAGACTAGGCATACTAGGCACTGGCCTATGGGCCCCCACCAAAATAGGCCCCCACCAGTGAAAAAAATTTTAGTACTTAATTAAAAGATATATAATTTTCAACCAGTATAATTGAAATATCATTTATTTTTTTACTACTAATTTAAGCTTATAAGAAAAATAATTAGACAATTTATTACATATTATTATATATTTTGTAAATTAAATAATAATTAAATAAGTTATTAGTTAAATTAAATAATGACAGAAATTTTTGTGGCAATAGAATACAAACTTTTTATAACGAAAATATAAAAGTAGGTACATTAAACAATCCGTGCAATGATTTTTAGGTTTAATTTGAATTAGCGGGTACATTAAAGGTTGCTTAACTAACTTATCGACTTCAGGTGACGTATCGACTGGGTCAGCTATTCATTTGTTGTATATGGCATAGAAAATAAATTTCTGCAGCAGAAAATATATTTTGTCTTGTATTGAGTTCTGATATAAAAACTTAAGATTGTTGTGAGCTGTAAGATTTCAATTAGGTTTTCCAATTAACAGTCTTAGTGATAATAATTGTGCATTTTATATATGTAAGAAGATTATAATTATAAAAAACTAAACAAACAATAATACTTAAGTAAAGTTAACCTTTCATGATCGAGTTATTTTTTACAAGGTAACGTAAGAAGCTTTTTAAATCATTTTCTATAATTTCATTTTCGTACAATTTACTATTTTTGCACGTGCTATAGTCAGTTTAAATTTCAGAAATTGAATACTATTTCCCTTTATCAGGTATAGTAAAATAGTATCTAATAAAAATGAATGATCGATCAAATGATCGACATAAGGGAAAACGAATGTACAAATCAGGGTTTGAAAAATTGAAAGAGAAAAAAGAAGTACAGCGAAAAGATGAAATATTACTATCTAAGACTCATAAATTGACAGATTTTTTCTCTACAACAAATCTTCTTACCACTTCTGCAAATGAGAATTCCGAGTCAAATGTAAATAAATTTCGAACCTATATTTTTTCTCATGTAGATTTCCTGATATATTATTTATTTTATAATACAATTAAACATACAAATTTTAAGGATCATCCGATTCAAGAAAAAATATTTTTTACGAAAAAAATACTGAAACAAACACAAACAATCTGACGAGATTTCCCGCCACAATTGAAAATGAGCATTCTAAGCCAAATGTAAGTAAATAATCCTACATTATTTAAAAATTTTTTTTCTCCTAAATAGAATTTTTGTAATTCAAGATTATTAATATTTTATATATTTTGAATTTTTAATTTAATGTATGTAATATATTTTAAGGGCAATACGTTTCAAGAAAAAAATATCTTAATTAATGATCAAAAAGATACCAACACGAATAGTTCAACGAATGAAATTATTAGTCAGGAAGAAAACGATGTTTTTTATGGTGCGAAAAATATAAATAATGAATTCGATATTTCCAAGTGGCCTAGCAATTTATGTATAAACGTAGATTATTGGATCTCTACAGGTAGCTGTAAAGTACAAAATAATAACGCTGAAATAATAGAATTAAAATGATTTGTACAAAAAGATGGAAGTAAGGTGAAGCGAAAATGTAAGGTGTCTATGTTTGAGAGAAACTTTAAAAATGGAGAATCTATTAAACGATCGTGGCTATGTTTTTCTCCAAATACTGGAAAACTATATTGTTTTCATTGCAAGCTTCTTAGTCCAACACAATCACAATTCACGCAGGACGGTTTTTGTGATTGGAAAAATGCGTATATTCGCTTGGATGAACATGAAAGATCTCAAAGTCATGTCAAAGCTGTGTATGATTTCACTATGCGAGCATCAATTCGCGGACGAATTGATATTAATGTAAAAAAACAAATAGGAGATGAAATAACTTATTGGAAAAAAGTGCTTGAAAGAGTAATCAGTGTGATAATATTTTTAGCCGAAAGAAATTTGTCTTTTAGGGAGAAAATGAAACTATAGGAGTATCTAACAATGGAAATTTTCTTGGGGCTATTGAATTACTTGCTACTCAAGACGAATTTTTAAAATCTCATATTCTCAAATATAGCCACTGTGGTAAGGGTAAAGTTAATTATCAAGTACTATTTATAATGAATTAATTGAAATCATGAATGATCGTTTGCTTAATACAATAATAAAACATATTAAGAAATCTAAATATTACTCGATTTCCATTGATTCAACAACGGATGTAGGACATAAAGATCAATTTTGTTTGACTGTTCGATACATCGAAAATAATGAACCGATCGAGCGATTTTTAACTTTCATGCAGCAGTACCAAAAAGAGTGAGTACAACGCGATGGAGTTCTCGAGCAGAGGCTGTTCAATCGCTATTTAAAGTACTTGAAGTATATAAAGACTTATTGGAAGAATTGTCAGAAGATAATTTTGAATCAAAAGGACTTCATACATTTTTAACAAAATTAGAAACTAATATTTACATTTTTTTTTGGAATGATATATTAAGTAAAGTAAATATAACTAGTCTCAAATTACAAAGTTACAATTCAGACGTTTGTACATCTATCGCGCTTTTAAAATCTTTAAGATCTAGTATTCAGTCGATGAGAGACAATTATGAATATTACGAGTCTTTAGATAAAAAGACATCTAATAATATTGATTTTGATCAGAGTCGAAAACGAATGCGTAGACACAACGTAAGAAAAGATCCTTTAGATTATGGACGAAGTGAAGAGGTTCAACTTATAGGCTCGGAAAAATTTCGAATTGAATGCTATGTTTCTGTGATAGATGCAATCGTCATGTCGTTAAACCAAAGAATCATTGCTTATAAGAAAGCAGAAGAGTATTTTAGATTTTTAAGGGATTTCAAAAGTCTCACTAGTCAAGAAATAAAAAAGCACACAGACAAATTATTAAAATTATATGAGATTGATTTGGAAGACATCTTAGTTGAAGAACTTGTGCGATTTAAACATTTTTTTCAAGATTGCGCTGATGATATTGTAGACAATAATGAAAAAATATGTACAGAATTAAAAATGTTTAAATTGATCATTGATAAAGATTTAAAAAGTGTTTTTCCAAATGTCTACAATTTATGAAAAATCTATCTTGTGCTGATGACAACAAACTGCACTGCAGAGAGAGCGTTTTCAAAATTAAAATTAGTTTTGACTCGATTAAGGTCTTCAATGCGTCAAGATCGTTTAAATGATTTATCCCTGATGAGCATTGAAAGTGATCTCTTAAGAAAAATTTCTTTCAATGACATAATAAATGATTTCGCAGAAAAAAAATCACGTAAAGTAATTTTGTAGATTACATACTTTTAAAAACTTGTCAGTACTTCTTACTAATATCTCTTGTCTTAAAATGTAATAATTTATTTAACTAAAATAAAAATAAAAAAGAGAGTTTTTGTTACTGAATTTGTAGTTAATTTTATTACTTATATTATATAAAATTTAATAGTTGTTTTCATACTTTCCTTACATAGGCCCCCACCAAAATTTGCCTAGAGCTCTATCCATAGTTAATCCGGCACTGCTAGGAAGTGTGACATTTGAAAAAACTATAATTATTTTTTTAATAAAAACTTGTTGCTTTTAATTCGATGTATTGCATATTGAAAAAAATATTTATAATATTACAAATTGATAAATTTGTTAATTAAATTTTTTTATTTAGTAATATTTGTATTATTAATTAATAACAAATAATAAGTAATATAAATTATTAAAAAAAACATATTTGGGTACACATAATTACGATTGTAAAAGAAAGTAACCAAAGAAATACAGAGATATATTATATGTAGCGTGAGTGCAAGTGAGAGGGTATAAGGAAACCTCGTTAACATGAAAGAGAAAGAGTACCCGCTTTGTGTTTTCTTTTAACGTTCTAGTATTATATGGATACTTTCCTCAGAATTTTACTATGTATATATATATACACACACAGTATAAGCATCAATGGCAGTACATTCAACGCAGATCTACTTTAGGTAACGTATACATACATTCATAAGCGGAATGGGAGAGAGGGAGAGAAAGAAAGAGACAAGAATATAAATGGGTTTATGTTGATAGCAGTAATGGCACTCTGTGCCGTATTCATACATTCACGTGGGGTGACATTCGTGATCTGTCGATTTTTATACGTTTTAGGCCCTTGCCGTAACCTCGGATAAGAAGCATAGCTTCAATACTAATCAAAAAAAAGTCAATCAAGGAGTCGGATACTTTCTTTGTAAGCATCAATTATGGCAACTGCAATGAAAAGTACTGAGCAAAATTTACATAGATTGCAAATAGCAATCTTTTATGGATTATTAATAATAAAAAATAAAAAATGTGAATATATAAAGAAGATAAATAAGAAATATACACTCTGACCATTGTGTATTAGCAACAAAGCTTAAGAATGCTAGATAATAAGAGCAGATCGAAAAGAAGATTAGGCAAAGAATGGATTATCAGAGAAATGAGTAAAAGAATTTTTTCCAACGTGGTGAGCAAAAACCGATTTTCGGCGCCTGTTTTAAGTGAACAAAATACCACATTCCCTCACTAGTAGAGGAATGACCTACTTTGCTCACCAGTAGAGTAATGTACTATTTTCGACTTTTGAAAAATATGTAAGTAAAATGTAAGAAAGTGGATTAATAATTATAAGAAAAGGCTAATATGTTATGCAGATGATATAGTGTTAATGGCGAATAATAAAGTGGCACTGAAAGAGGTTATAGATAAGTTTGAGAAATACGAGGACAGGCCGGATTCGCTGTCCTTCCCTGATTGAGTTTTTTTGTTAGTTATTTAAGTATTAATGGATGTATATGCAAATGGAAGGTTGAGCGCAATAGATATTAATATTAACAATATTAATTGTGAATATTAATGCACAAGAACCAAAAATTCTACCGGATTGTTTTTGAGAAAAGTAAGGAACGCAAAAATATTATAAACATGACTTTTTACTTCAGCGTTTCTTACTTTTCTCAAAAACAATGCGGTAGAATTTTTGGTTCTTGTGCATAAATATTAATAATAATAATATCTATTGCGCTCAACCTCCAATTTGCAGATACATCTGTTAATACTTGAGTGAATACAAAAATATTCAATCACACAAGAACGACGAATCCGGCCTGCTCTTAAGAGTTGGCTGGAAGAGAGTTTGATACCGACTGAGATCGCAAATTCGGTTCCTTAATTTTCTCCGTTTATATGCAATGGAATCCATTAAAAATTTAAATGCACTCATTAATTTTAATTTTTAATTGCGTTCATCAATAATACTTGATGAAAATTGAAAAAAGTTTTTTTTACGGTAAAAATAGTCACACCGCACAAAAAAAATATTTTTACTTTTTTCAGTTATCATTCAATATTATTGATGAGCGCAACTAAAAATTAAATTTTATGAGTGCATTTAAAATTTTAATTACGTATAAACGGAGAAAATTAATGAGCCGTGAATTTCGGTCGGTATCAAACTCTGCTCCGGCCTGTTCTTAAGGAAAGATGATTAGAGCTGAACATAAAAAATTAACAAATTATAAGATGCAAGAAAGAGGAATAAGATTAATAAGAGAATTATAGGTTAAAGGTAAAGAGATTAAAGGTAAAGGTAAAAATATTAATAAAATCTTATCATTTATGATTCATTATGAAAAAAAGAAAGATCCCATACAGCATGAAATAATTCTGAAAGGATTCTGAAAGGATACATGTAAGGATCGTAGTCTTTCAAAAATATTTCATTGTAAGGATTCTGAAATAATTCTAGGTCCGGGGTATTATTCTTTTGAAAATAATACAATGAAATTTTTTATAAAGAATTCACATAACATTACAAAATCCTTTCAATGAAAGAATTCTGTAAGGATTCATGAATTCTTTTGGTAATAATTCATAAATCTTTTCATAAATCTTCTGTTGAAAGGATTCTGTAGAAACTTTATTCTTTCATGTATTATTTAAGAAACAATTCAGAATTAATACGTGTAATATATATTATATATATTCAAATATATGTATATATATATATAATATATAATAATGATATAATTATTTATAGGATTACAAATAATGGTTACGCAGTTATAAATAAAATTGCAGTTATTATAACAGAGACATCGCACGTATAACAATTTAGTTGTCATTTTGGATTCTTATTTTCCTTATATATAAAACGGGAAGCACTCTTATCGCTTGCGAGAGTAAGAGAGTAAGCGCTAAGAGAAAAGTAAAGAACGTAAAATTCAACAACCGCCATCAAGCGGATAAATTATAAACTAATCCTGGAAATATTTCGAAATGATTCTGTTATGCTTCACGTTTTCTTTCAAAAAGTCCTTTCAAAGTCCTTTCAGCATGGGTTCATGTAATATTTCATGTTTTGACTTTGCTTTTTTTCGTATTCATTGTGAAATCATTATTAATTTTTTTATGTATTATTTTATAAACTGTTTTGGAAATAAGTTTCGTTAATTTTAAAGTTCTTTTTCAATTATTTCAATGAATTATTTTATAAAATATTTCTTGAAATTATTTCAAGATTCATTCATGCTGTGGTTTTCTATTTATATTATTCTTAATGTAAGAAGAGTATATTATAACTAATATTATTTTTCATAACTTCTATTTATTAAAAAATAATTATTCAAATTATTTTATAATATCATTAAGGTTGGTGATATGTTTTTATTAAATATTCATACCATAATAATTGATATTGATTCATTCAAACAGTCATTAAGTAGTGATATTGTAAAATATATATATGTAACTGTATAAAATAAATGAATGCACGATATTTCATTACTTTATAATGTAAAAGTTAAAGAACTTTAGATTTTTTATATGTAGACAAAATAATCACTTCAATTATATATAAATATACAACCCAAAGCTACAATATTCATGTAGTTTTTTTAAAAATATTATGTTTATAATCATCGATAAAAAAAAATCATAAGTTATTTCATTATAGACGAGTACACTAATATTAACAATTATATACCTATAATGCAATGAAAGTTTAAAAAACTAATTACTTTTATATGGTTAGACAATAAATTGACAAAATATAAAATGCAGTATAATCTTTAAAATAAAATTTTGAGATAAAATACATAAAAAATATTCCAAAAAAATGTATTGTATACATTTTTTGATTTATAACCATTTTCTGATTTTAAAACATCAGTAATCTTTATAACTATATATATATATATACATATACATACACAATGTAAGGATGGTCAGGTTCAATCAATAAATAAACGGGCAATTAAAATAAAGAGTGATTAATATATTATAAGATATAATATAATACATTTGAACAGAAGGGATACAAAGGTGACCGTTACTTGGCTCGAGCTTCTCACAATCTCCTCGTTCGTTCTTTCCGAACCTCTCTCTTGATTTCGGCGCTGAGGGCGCTCTCACTCGCGTGTATATACGAATCATTATACATACTTTCTGTATCTACATCGGTATACCTTCTTACAACAATAAAAGAATACCTAAATATAAATTGCCATAAGAATTAGAACTAACCTTTATTTATATGTAGAGACTTATCATAACTATCAGCTGATGGAATAATGATGTCTTTTGTTTTGTTATTTTGTGTTGTATTGGACTCTACTTCAATACTAGGTTCACCATTCTCACTCAATAACAAAGGTTTGCAACTTTTCATCAAAAGTTGATTTTTATGTGTTGCTAAAATTCGCTGATGATTTTCTTTATGAGCAAAACTTTTACATAATTTCAGATTTGGCTGAAAATAAATATCTTATTATTTTTTTATTAAGACTAATTCAAGTATATCAATTATTTAAATGTTAAGTGAAGATTAATTATTTATTTTTTTCATAAATAATATCAATTATTAATTAATAGTATTCAATTTTTTATAGCTAAATTGAATTAAAATTCTAAACACATTTATAATTTATTATTCCGATAAATAGTATTTAAAATAAATCAATATTAACTTACTACTTTCCGAATATCTTCATTATCATGATCACTCGTCTCACTAGAACTAATTTTTTTGGGTATAATCAATCTCTTGGGTTTTCCTATGGCTTTAATTTTAGCATCTTCTTCAGTCTCTATAATTAAAATATATAAATGGAATTTGAATTAATATTTTAGCTCCATTATAATCACTAGAAGGGTTTTTGAACTTTGAGTCACAAATTTTTATTAAACTTGGAGTTTTGCTTTTTTTATTTACAAGTATATAACAGCTGAAATGTAAAGTTTTATTGCTCATCTGTTTTTCAGTTATAGAATATTATTTATAATTGAATATCTTTATTACAAATGCATTAAACATTTAAAATTTATATAGAAACAAGTGCATTAAATGGTTAAATACATGATATTCTTTTACTTTAAAATAAAAAAATTTTTTAACCTTAGATTATGAATATTTTTATGTACTTATATGAGCAAATCTCTTGAGTATTTAACTTATAGTGTCACTTTTTTTTTAATTTTTAAAAAGCTTCTACGCCGTTAGTTTGAACAGCACACGATTGTTTCTGGTCTCAAATTTTTCATTTTATATCTAAAAAATAAACCTTTTTTTTATAAAGCTATATTAAAAGTTATTTTTGAAATTTGTATAAATGTATCAATTTTTTTATGAAAAATCACGGTCTTGCATAAATTTTGTATATAAAGAGAAAAATTTTTCACTTTTCTAGTAAATTTAAAAAATAACTCAAAAAAAAAAAAACAATTAAAAAAACTGTGAGACTATTTGTTTAACTTAAAAAGAAAAAATTTAAGCCTAAATAGAGTATTGTGCGACGTGAATAGCTTTGCAAATAGTAATTTTTACAGATCAAACACAAGCTTTTCATGGTTATTACTCAGTTGTTCAAAGTGGCACATAACCCTATTTAGGCTCAAAATTTTTCTTTTCATGTTAAGAAAATAGTCTCACAGTTTTTATTTTTTTTTTGAGTTATTCTTGAAATTTACTTAAAAAGTGAAAAATTTTGCCCTTTTTATGAAAAATTTATGCAAAACCGTGAATTTTCATTAAAAAATTGATACATTTAAACAAATTTCAAAAATAACTTTTAATATAACTTTATAAAAAGATGTGGTTTATTTTTTAGATGTAAAATGAAAAATTTGAGACCAGAAACAGTCGTGTGCTGTTCAAACTAACGGAATAGAAGCTTTTTAAAAATTGTTAAAAAATAGTGACACTATAAGTTAAATACTCAAGAGATTTACTGATATATATATGAAATAATCATTTTAGTTTTATAAATATCTGTGACCCAAAGTTAGGAAATTATTTTAGTTTATAATTAAAAGTTATTTATACATACATCTGTACAATAACAATAAAAATTATATACTTATTTGTTGTAAAAGTTTAAAATAAAATAATATTAATTAAATTAGAAACTCAATTGACTAAACATTATAATAAGTTGAATCTGTAAAATTATTATTTGTAAGACCAAAATTTCAAAAAACATTTTTATAGTATACAGTTTCAAATAAAAATAAATTTATATGTTAAAAAATCATTTATAAATTATGATTTACATAACATTTATAAAGTACAAAAATTAAAAATTATTTAATACATTGTACTATGTACTTTGGAAATAAATTATTAAAAAAGATTTTTATAAGGTAATAAAAAAATAAATTTTTGCTATTGGAAATATGTTTAAACAAAGAAAAATATTTCCTTTGTTTAAAAAAGTTTTAATGTACTTTCCACCGAGACATACAATATATCCGGGATATTTAATGTTATTGTACCATAAAATATAGTATTTTTTTTTCGAATCATAATCCAACAAAGAAACTGGTGCGATAAAATTTTTATCATTTTTACTAGAAAATACTTTTGAGATTGGTACATAATAATATTTTAGATTGTCATCTAAAAATTTAATGCAAGCGTAACAATCCATTTCTAACGATTCTACATTCAAAATAAATTCATTCAATTTTAAGCGTCTCTTCATACTTCATCACACATAAAGAACTTATAAAGGTAATTAAAATACAATTTTTTAAGCGGCTAGAATACTTGTCCTTGTTATTATACAAATTTTTTAAGCCTCTTTTCATACTTGTTTTTATATTAAATAGGGCACAAATGTATAGTTGACACTCAATACTTAGCACTCAGATCTCAAAATTTTATTGTTTGTGTTTCCTATACATGTAGACACGAGTATGAAGCGTACGGAAGGACCGTTGCGTCATCTGAGGGGCTATTCAAGTAGTGATATATATGTATGTATTGTGACGAAAGCTGTGGGTAAGAGAACAAAAAGGATGCACGCGCATCGATACGCGTGCTACATACATGTGTATCACTACTTGAAAAGCCCCTCTGCACTATGGTTTGAATTCATAAATGTAACTCAAATAACGGTTGTGTTATCTACCTTTTTTTCATTGACAAGGACAAAGACATAATGAGGCTTCAGTAATAATCGTTACTTGAGTTGGGTTTATGAATTTGAGTCTTGGTGGTGCGTGACAAATTTAGTCATATGGAACGCAAATTGCGTGACTCCAAATGATGAATTTTTTTTATCATTTTCATTTGAGCGATTATGTTCCGCAGATAATTTGTCACGGAACCCCTAGTGAAAGTATAAAATGTGTATTACTGTTTGAAATAGTTTAAAATTATTCAAAACTGTTTAAAAATGTTTGCAACTGTTTAAAACTGTTCAAGTTAATAAAAAATAGTTTATATTTATTTGAAATTGTTTTGAAATATTTTGAATATTTAAAATAATTTATAACTTTCAAACATAAAAAATTCAAAACTATTAAACACTGTTTGAAATAATTTCGAACTTTTCATAACTTTTTAGAACTGTTTAAAAATGTTCAAAACTGTTTATAACTGTTTTAAATGTCCCAAATTTCACACTTATTAAAACTGTTTTAAACAGTTTTAAACATTTTATATTTCCGCTGGAGACACCAAGTGATGGTGCATAGACTTTTCTGTACGATTGCAATCGCATGATAAAATTTATAATGTAATATATGTGTAGAATTATTGAAATGAAACAAAGAAAAAGAGTGAGAGAGAAATATAAAGAAAAAAAAGTAAATTGAAATTGAAAAAGGATTTATAATAAAATATATGTGTAGAACTCTTAAAATCTAACAAAGAAAGAGAGAGAGAGAGAGAGAGATTGATTGATTCATAATTTATTCGGATCATGGGGTTCAACCCCGTATGACCCATAAGTAATACATAAATGTTTAATATAATTACAAGTTGTTAAAAAATTGAGTTACAAACTAAGGAGTAAGTATAACAGGAAAAATGTATATTGATTTCTCTAAAATATAAACAAAAATGTAGTTCCTAATTGTAAAAATCATTTGCTTATGACTATAAATTTGACCTTGTACTCATCAACTTGCACGATTTACGAAGAGACAACCAATAGAAGTCAGCTAATAGGAAATTTAGCAGTAGAATGAACTTTACCAGAGAATCTGGCAAAGCACATTCGTCAACTCCCAGATGTACCCAGCCATTCAGTGCGTTCGTCGAGCAGGAATTTGTTGAACAATTTTGACTTAATTAGTTGAGTTTGACCCGTTTCGAAGCTGGTGATCATTTCAGAATTATTGTTGATAAAACTTGAAGCCGAGTAAACAAATGAATTAAGCATTGCTGCTGTCCTCACAACAGGGCAGATAAGTAGTCTCATTTGCAGTCTATTCGATGATCTAACAACCGCGTCAATATTCACACGCATAAATTTTGTAGCTAAGTAAGTTGGCTTTTGATATGAAATAATCGTGTGAGCCAGTACCGATTTAAAATAGAGCCGCCTGTTACTTACCCACACAGCATGAAAGAATTTCGAAATAATTTCATGAAATATTACAAGTAATAATACGTTGAAAAAATTTAAAAAGGACTTAAAAAGATAACCATATTCTTTTGAAAAGAATTTATGAAATAATACACAGAAAGATTACAAAGTCTTTACAAAAATAATACCAAGAAGGAAATGAAAGTTAAAATATGAAATATTACACGAATCCTTTCTAAAAGGACTTTGAAATGACTTCTTGAAAGGAAACAAGAAATAACTCAGAAATCTTCCAAAGATTGTAGTCATGAAATAATTTAGAAAGATTTTCGAAATAATCTAAGATATTCTTTCAACGAATCATTTCAAGATACTTACAAAAAGTTTTTATGTAATAATTCCAAGCAAGGTTTTAGTAATATTTCAAGTAATCTTACATGAAATAATTTTAAAATCTTTTTGAAATAATTCATGAAAGAACTTATCATGACGATAAAAGTTATTACATGAATCCTTACTGAAAGGACTTTGAGAGAACTTCTTGAAAGGAAACAAGAAATAACTCAGAAATCTTCCAACGATTAAAATCAGAAAATAATTTAGAAAGATTTTCGGAATGATCTAAGGTATTCTTTCACCGAATCATTTCAAGATTCATTCAAAAAGCTTTTATGAAATAATTCATGTAATATTTTGGTAAAGTCTCAAGAAATCATACATGAAATAATTTTAAAACCTTTTGAAATATTTCATGAAATAACTTATGATGAGAATAAAAGTTATTACATAAATCCTTACTGAAAGGACTTTGAAAGAACTTCTTGAAAGGAAACAAGAAATAACTCAGAAATCTTCCAAAGATTCCAGTCATAAAATAATTTAGAAAGATTATCAAAATGATCTAAGGTATTCTTTCAACGAATCATTTCAAGATACTTACAAAAAGCTTTTATGTAATAATTCCAAGCAAGGTTTTGGTAATATTTCAAGTAATCTTACATGAAATAATTTTAAAACCTTTTTGAAATAATTCATGAAAGAACTTATCATGACGATAAAAGTTATTACATGAATCCTTACTGAAAGGACTTTGAGAGAACTTCTTGAAAGGAAACAAGAAATAACTCAGAAATCTTCCAACGATTAAAATCAGAAAATAATTTAGAAAGATTTTCGGAATGATCTAAGGTATTCTTTCACCGAATCATTTCAAGATTCATTAAAAAAGCTTTTATGAAATAATTCATGTAATATTTTGGTAAAGTTTCAAGAAATCATACATGAAATAATTTTGAAATCTTTTTGAAATATTTCATGAAATAACTTATGATGAGAATAAAAGTTATTACATAAATCCTTACTGAAAGGACTTTGAAGAGACTTCTTGAAAGGAAACAAGAAAGAACTCAGAAATCTTCCAACGATTAAAATCAGAAAATAACTTAGAAAGATTTTCGGAATGATCTAAGGTATTCTTTCACCGAATCATTTCAAGATTCATTCAAAAAGCTTTCATGAAATAATTCATGCAATATTTTGGTAAAGTCTCAAGAAATCTTACATGAAATAATTTTGAAATCTTTTGAAATATTTCATGAAATAACTTATGATGAGAATAAAAGTTATTAAATAAATCCTTACTGAAAGGACTTTGAAAAGACTTCTTGAAAGGAAACAAGAAAGAACTCAGAAATCTTCCAACGATTAAAATCAGAAAATAACTTAGAAAGATTTTCGGAATGATCTAAGGTATTCTTTCACCGAATCATTTCAAGATTCATTCAAAAGCTTTCATGAAATAATTCATGCAATATTTTGGTAAAGTCTCAAGAAATCTTACATGAA
The DNA here is from genome assembly GCA_017163975.1 of Anastatus disparis. Lineage (NCBI taxonomy): Eukaryota > Metazoa > Arthropoda > Insecta > Hymenoptera > Eupelmidae > Anastatus > Anastatus disparis. The sequence continues at coordinate 1,263,606 of JAFFSR010000370.1, read as the reverse complement.
ATAATTTTGAAATCTTTTTGAAATATTTCATGAAATAACTTATGATGAGAATAAAAGTTATTAAATAAATCCTTACTGAAAGGACTTTGAAAAGACTTCTTGAAAGGAAACAAGAAAGAACTCAGAAATCTTCCAACGATTAAAATCAGAAAATAACTTAGAAAGATTTTCGGAATGATCTAAGGTATTCTTTCACCGAATCATTTCAAGATTCATTCAAAAAGCTTTCATGAAATAATTCATGCAATATTTTGGTAAAGTCTCAAGAAATCTTACATGAAATAATTTTGAAATCTTTTTGAAATATTTCATGAAATAACTTATGATGAGAATAAAAGTTATTAAATAAATCCTTACTGAAAGGACTTTGAAAAGACTTCTTGAAAGGAAACAAGAAAGAACTCAGAAATCTTCCAACGATTAAAATCAGAAAATAATTTAGACAGATTTTCGGAATGATCTAAGGTATTCTTTCACCGAATCATTTCAAGATTCATTCAAAAAGCTTTCATGAAATAATTCATGCAATATTTTGGTAAAGTCTCAAGAAATCTTACATGAAATAATTTTGAAATCTTTTTGAAATATTTCATGAAATAACTTATGATAAGAACAAAAGTTATTACATGAATCCTTACTGAAAGGATTTTGAAAGGACTTTATGAAAGAAAACGTGAAAGATAACAGAATCATTTAGAAATATTTTCGGGATTAGTTTATAATTTATCCGCTTGATGGCGGTATCTCTTACTCTCGCAAGCGGTAAGAGTGCTTCCCGTTTCATATATAAGGAAAATAAGAATCTTAAATGGAAACTATAAATTGTTATGCGTGCGATGTCTGTGTTATGATAACTTCGATTTTAACCGCTGTAAAACTATTCGTAATCCTATGAATAATTATATCATCATATATCCGTTATATATATATATATATGTGTGTGTGTGTGTGTGTGTGTGTGTGTATTGATTCTAAATTGATTCTTAAATAATACAGGAAAGAATAAAATTTCTAGAACTTTACACGTCTCTCAACTAAAGATAGATGAAAAGATTAATGCATTATTACTAAAAGAATTCATGGATCCTTACAGAATTCTTTCATTGAAAGGATTCTGTAATAATTCTATGTCCGAGGTATATTTCTTTCAGAAATAATACAATGAAATATTTTTAAAATATTTTATATCATTCTTACAGACAACTTTCAATAAAAGATGTATGAAAAGATTTAAGAATTATTACCAAAAGAATTCATGGATCCTTACAGAATTCTTTTATTGAAAGGATTCTGTAATAATTCTATGTCCGAGGTATATTCCTTTTAGAAATAATACAATGAAATATTTTAAAAATATTTCATATTATTCTTACAGAATCCTTTCAATGGAAGATGTATGAAAAGATTTACGAATTATTACCAAAAGAATTCATGGATCCTTACAGAATTCTTTCATTGAAAGGATTCTGTAATGATTCTATGTCCGAGGTATATTCCTTTTAGAAATAATACAATGAAATATTTTAAAAATATTTCATATTATTCTTACAGAATCCTTTCAATGGAAGATGTATGAAAAGATTTACGAATTATTACCAAAAGAATTCATGGATCCTTACAGAATTCTTCCATTGAAAGGATTTTGAAATGACTTGTGAATTCTTTATGAAATATTTTTATGTATTATTTTTAAAAGAATAATACCTCGGACATAGAATTATTTCAGAATCCTTTCAGTGAAATATTTCTGAAAGATTGTAGTCCTTTTACGAATCCTTTCAGAATCCTTTCAAAGTCCTTTCATGCTGTATGGGTTACTGACAACCAACCCAGCTGAAGACGATGCGGAGTTACTCTATCCTGCCAGCCTATGTTACCAAATACAAAACGAACACAAGCATTCAAGGCACGATGAAGCTTGATATTTAGAATCTGTGGCAGGTCATCGTAGACTACACAGCAGTAATCAAATATTGGAAAGATGAGAGCTTCCACCAAATCCTTTCTGATTTGTCTAGAAAGCGCGTGTCTGTGGAATTTCAGAGACTGAAGTGTACCAAAAATACGTCCCACAACTGAATTCACTTGCTTACTCCAGTTTAAAGTACTGGTCAACCAGACCCCCAAGTTCTTAATAGTGTTCGTATAAGGCACCACTTTATTATCGACATAGATAGAGGGGCATGAAGACAGATCGATTCTCGAAATATATTGCTCACTACCAATGAACATCGCTTGCATTTTTGAGGGATTTAGGGTGAGCTCGTTTTCTCTCGCCCATTTGACAACAGCTGCCACCTCGTGATTTAAAAAAGTCAATCTCACTATGTAGATTGGACGGCAAAAATGAGTGATAGACTTGAAGATCATCGGCAAACAAGATATGTGTTGACCTTGTTAAGACAAGAGGTAAGTCGTTTATAAAGATAGAGAAGAGTAACGGTCCTAAGACACTGCCCTGTGGTACGCCTGCTGTACAGGTGACCCACTCCCCACACGACCCTCAAGGTCAGGTATTGAGTAGATTCTCTTGCTAAGGTACGATGCGAACCATCGTATTACTGAGTCGGAGCAGTTGAAACGACGAAGTTTATAGAGCAGGCGCAGGTGTGGAACAGTGTCGAAAGCTTTGGAGAAATCAAAGAGCAGTAGAGCAGTGACCATCCTCCTGTCAATCGCCATACGAGAGTCCTCAATAAGTTTCAGAAGAGCAGTCTGAGTACTATTGGATTTTCTAAAGCCTGTTTGCAAGTTATCTAACAAAGAATTAGATTCAATGAAGAAACTAAACTGAGAATGAACTACTCTTTCCAGAATCTTAGAAACTTCAGAGAGCTTGGCAATAGGTCGGGTTTGCGAGGGAGAATCCATCTTATTAGTCTTGGCCAAAGGTAGGAGATAGGCTCTTTTCCAATCACTCGGAAAAACACCAGTAGACAGAGAAACATTAATAATTGATGTTAAGTGACTAATAGTAGATTCACTCGTCAATTTGAGCATATGCGCCGTGATACTATCAGGCCCAAATGTTTTAGAAGTGCCAAAATGAACAAGTGACTCAACAAGAGGACAGTCGACAGGCGAAAAATCAAAGGTAGGTAAGTCAGTGCGCAGTGGCACTGCAAGCACCCTTCCTATCTCATTAGAAGTTATAGCTGAAGACCGTGAAGAGATAGAGGTATAATGAGTGAGAGAGAGAGAGAGAGAGAGAGAGAGAGAAAGCAAAAAGCGCAAATTGAAATAGACAAAGAATTTAAAACCTGATGATGGCTTAAGAATGTTATCAACCCATTAAAAGGACAATTAAATATTAAGAAGAAGACGAAGGATTTTCATAAAACATTGAGTCTTTGGTATTAATTTTGACTAAAATTCAACTAAGTGGATATGAATAGATACAAAAGATATCTAGAAGCAGGTGATGAAGCTATGCTAAGAGGACTGCTTACAGATATAGAGTTGCGATATCTTCGTCTAATGATTATCTTCAGGTTTGTTGACTCCTCGTGACCAATCTATTAAAAAAAAACTAAAAGAAACTTCATTTTATATTATATGTATATATATATATATATATATATATATATATATATATATATATATATATATATCTTATATAATAAAACAATTAATTTTTAGGAACATCATTTTGTTGATACACTGTTAAAAAAATATTAAATTTAATGTAAAATATGAAACCAGCTTCCGATCCGTGTTATTAATTTTAAAAATTAATTCTTAAAATTACGATAAAATTATTAATTTTTATGCAATTTTCTGGTAAAATTAAGGTAAAATTATTAATTTTAAGAATTAATTTTTAAAATTAATAACACGGATCGGAAGCTGATTTCATATTTTATATTAAATTTAATATTTTTTTTAACAGTGTAACTCATCTATTCAGAATAAATTAAAAAGTATTGAGAATAATGTACAATCTTTGGATGCCAGTGATGAAAAGGTAATATTTTTATAAGTAATTTATCTTGTATGAAATACTTGTAATTGGAAAAAATATGTGTTATTTACTAGTTAAAAAACACGTAAAAATAATACGGTCTTAAACATTATAAATTTGCATGTCTTATAATTTTTTTATAATCATAATTTTTTCACGTTTCTATATCTTCGGTTTTTATCACGTTATTATGAAAACGTGTTTTTTCATTATCTTTCTTATTAAATTTTATGTTTAAACACGTTAAAATAACAAGCATTATTAACATGCTTAATTATCATGATGTTTGCAGTCTTACCCATACAAAAATAATTTCTATAAATATCTAGATTTATATATAATATATAATATATAATATATATATATATATATATATATATATATATATATATATATATATATATAAATAATATGATTGTTGAAAAGTTTTGTGATTGAAACCCAAATAACAGTTATTCACACTTATTTGTTATTATTTACAGTAATTTAAAATTAATAATAGACTTTTACAGTTATGTGAAATTATGAAAAGACTTTTACGGTTATTTATAACTATTCACAATTATTTATTGTCATGCATAATCGTTAAAAAAAATTATTTACACGAGTATTTTAACGTGTTTATTCCAACATGGTTGCAAGGAAAACAATTTTTTTAAGTTTTTTTTTAATATGAATTCATAACATTAACAATGTAAAAATATTTGTAAAAAATTATTTGAAATTCTAAGTTATTTCACCTTATTTTAACTTTTTCATTAATTTCCAGTATGTCTTCTGATTTTTAACAAATTAAAAATATTGTAAATTATCTTTTGATTTTTTAAAATAAAAAAATTAATAATTAATGTACAAAAATAATGTTAAAATACTAATATAAATGAATCATAATATT